>OY037011.1:15502819-16702819 GCA_955831195.1 Pilophorus perplexus | reverse complement strand
GCAGTCGCGGGCTTGTGCACAAGACAGTAAACCACCAGGAAGTTCACGTGGATCCAGCAACTGTGGCTCACACCCAAAGCATAGAGAGGTCGTGGTTATAATATAACAATAAAATACAAATATGGTGGTTATAATATAACAATAAAATACAAATTTTGTATTTTAACATTGGCATATTATGCCAATTCTATAGAATTCACACCAAACCACAGTCCAAACAGAACGCACAACGAACTTGAAGCAGAGCGATAGAACTCACACCGAACAAGAAAAGCAACGATAGAACGCACACCGAACTAGCCATTCAAGTTCCATTTTGAACATTTAGATGCTAGTGATATTAACATAAATTTTTTTATAATTTTGGTTAACTTCTCATGTGGAACTCCTCAACAACCTTTACATAATATTTAACGATAAGGTACAATAGTGCTTCCAATATTTTACATTTTCCATCGTAAACCGCAATATGTTAGATTTATTACCCGGAGATATTGCAGGCCCTATATTATAGGGTCTATAATTTGGAGACTAATATCCTCGGGGGATTCAACCTCACATGAAAGGTAATGTAATATGACTTAAAACCTGCACTTCTGAGCTGGATTCCTAGAATATTATTCTTGGAATTCTGCTCAGAAGTGCAGGTTTTAGGACATAAGGTACCATGTACGTACTGTACAGAAAATAAGTACGAGAACAAAAGGGCGTTCGAACGCCTCACAATAGATCCAGAGAGAACGTCATAATTATACTTACTACTGTGAAACCGCCAACCCCTGTAAAAGAGACTTATCCCTTCAAAGAGATCTGATTTCGTCTCACTTTTCTCAAAGCTCAACTGTAAGACGTACCTGCCCCCAACATCAATTTAGGTTGAACTCGTTTGATACCTATACTGAGCGTCTACATGGAGAAAGAACCACCTTTCAACTAATTCATTATTTTCTATATGCCCTCTATTTATTACATAGTAGGTACTTTATATTAAGACTTAATATAATATACTTGTATTATTTCATTGGTCTCCCTCCATTACGATTTACTTTTACTGTTTATGTAGAAACACGAACGCTGTTCCAAAACTGTAAATATTACTAGAAAGGATAGAATGCGACTCAGAAAAACGGAAACTCCTGCTTCGTATTCATGGAATACAGTAACTATACAGTAACGTAGAGTAACCTAACTGTTATATACAGTAAATTGAACTGTTCATAACAGCTTAACGCTAAAGCAATCCCAGATTGGAATGGATAAGATCAAGAGCTACATGGATGGCCGGGTTTGCTGTATCGTCTATAATACAGCCGGGTATGAAGTTAAATTGACTCTCTCTTATCTCTCCCTCCAAACTTTGACGTGTCCAAGTTAGGATACCTACGTAATCAAAGTCATTAATAAACTTCTGATGTTCGAAATTGCTGAGTCAACGATTTAACTAATACAAATCGACATAATATGTCTTATGATATTATCAAAAGACAAGACGAAAAGTTCATCACCTCCGATTTACATTTAATTAAAGTGTGTGCAATAATTACACCAATAAATAAACGCACAGGAATGGGTTTGATATGTTCCAATTGGGAAACGGCCTTTTGGAAGGGAGGGGAAATATAAAAAATTCTAACTGAATTTGTCAAGTAGGGGATTCCCACCACTAGCTCTTTCAATTTTGTGCTAACACCTTCCGACAGCAGCGCTCTCTATCGAGGATTACGTTAGCTCGAGTATTAATACAGTAAGCGGCTTAGCAACGTTCAAAGCAAAGTCAGACCCTTTCGCCTTCCCAAAAGCCAACATCTAACGGCACAATAACACAACTGAGAGGAAATGATGATATTTGAAAAGTGCCAATCGATGAAAAGCTACATGTCGGGATAAACGGAGATGATTGGCACCAAAATAGGTAGGCAAACCGAATCCACAGGAGAGACAATGTCAGAATCAATTTTCTCTCTAAAAGTCGTTGGTCTGTTCGCCGATTCTCTTAGTCGCTTCCGAACCTGACTTGAAATCAGTGGTGATTTTTCCAAGATATAACTATCGGAGAGCATTTTCAAATTCTCCTTTCAAGAATGAGAGCGAAGTTGGTGGAGATTAATGATGTGGCCGCACTTAAAGCTTGAGAGCCCTCGGAAACCACTTGGGAAGTCGCCCACCCTCATGGGTTCTTGCATTTGGCAGTTGAAGAAAAGCCAACTCAGGAAGTCGCAACTCATCTTGAAAGGAGTCAGACGCGCAGGAGAAATTCGTATGTGGTGTGGGGTTTATGAATGGATTCATGTTTTCAGGGTTCGATCAGCTTCTAAGGCTGTTATTTCGAAGGGTCACAACAGGAGGCCAAAAACTGAAAAAAAAAAAAAAAAAAAAAAAAATCGATCCAGCGACGAGGTAAACTCTTAGGGTTATCAATATGATAGAGGCCAGCCTTGGATTTCAAGCCCATTTTCATTCTAAAACCGGAGAAAGTCAGGTTCGAGAGGTAGGAGACAAAATGGTGTTGTCCGAAAACGGTCTAGATCAACAAAAAAGTAATCTTCAAAGCTTTTAACTTCGAATTAATTCAATGAACGAAATGATAATCCTCCACTACGCAGAGTGAGTGCATGCACCGCGGAAGGAACAAATCTGTGAACTGTTGACTAATGATTGACACGACGTTTTGACAAAATACCCGAGTAGAGCCGAAGTATTTTTAATGGCGTAACTTTCAATCTCTTATAGTTACCACGCAATCGGCGTAACTTCGGAATAATCTTCTCGATTTCAGTGTAATCGCTCTACCCTGTCTTCTTGGTCTCTACGGCTATACCTAATGTGGCTACAGGAGGTGGTTTAGAATTCATGTTAGAAGGTCGAGTGGTGTGTCGTTGTTGAAATATTGTGGACATAAAATTCATTTATAGGGGCCTCAGACCTGAGGGATGTATGGCGATTATGGGAACTATGGGCTTTTGAAGCACTTTGGTCTGTACGTAATGAGGCGTCGTTTTCAAAATGATTTTGAATGTAAAATCCATTTCTGGAGGTTTCGTATGGGTCCTAATGTATATTCAGGTGTAATGTGAAGCAGCTACCATAGGCTCTTTGCAGTAATTTCCCATACTTAGCAGGTAGTTTTCTTAATAAATACGAAATCATTTACAGAATTAATTTTTACTCAAGTCATAGAAAGGAATTGTGAACCTTTGAAAGGAATCGAAGCTTTTTTTTTTTCGTTGGGCTCTACGAAGTATCTAATGAATACAGCTACTCGAAGGAATACAGCACGATTCAAAAACATTAGCAAACTAATTATCATCCTGAACAACTCTTCCAAACCATCACGAACCCGTTGGAATAATAAGGAGAGGTAGTAAAATAAAAGAGAAACGAGAATGAAGCCACACGGAATATCTTTCATTCATCCAAGCACGCGACTCTGCAGGTTCTGATCGATTCCACCCAGAGTAACCAAACGAAAACTTCAGAAATGCAGATGATTTACAAAAAAAAAAAAAAAAAAAAAACTAATATTTTGGGTTGTGTTCAGCTAGTCTCTAATAATATAGGAAGGAATTTACAAGCTCCGGCGGACCGAGAAAATATTAGTATAGAGATAGTGAGGGAAATAAACGTTTGGAAACCCTTGTCAATATAGACGGCAAGGTAACCCAATCGAATGATCTTTTCATGGGTCTTAGTTTTTTGGATTATCTGAACAATCAACCGTTATTTGTGTATTAACATGTGTGTTTGATGATAAAAGTCAGCACAATTCTCAAATTCGGACAAAACGCTCTCTCCCTCGTTGGTTCCAGATTTCCGCCATATTTCCATCGCCCAACTGTCGCTCCCTCTGAATTGGCTAGTAGGGCTGTTTTTTCAAGGGCTTGGGCCAGAGATTAAGTGATCGGCCATTTTGGAAATAAATTTGGACGCAGAATAGATTTAGGGGGTTCCCAGTCGTTTCTTATTGCACCTTTAGGCACTGTGGGGCTTTTGAGGGCGTCATGTGGGGGGTTTCAATGGATTTTAGCCAGGGGGTTAGTGAGCTGTCGGACAACTTCACTTTATTTCTAAGAAATATGAACCCATCTGAAATTCCATTTGCTGAGTTTCTTTTAACAGAAAGAAGCGAAAAGGATCTCGAAGTTCGAGTGTTTCGAAATGCTGCCCCTAAAGTTCCGTATTTTAAGCAAATACGTTGGGAATAGGAGCATCTGTACTAAGGATAGCAGACCCGCAGTCTCCGAGGTCGTAATTTCGTGGCAACGTATACGGTAGCACTACAGGGCTCCGGCAATAAAAACAGTCGCGCCCCTAAACGGATTTGTGAAGAATTATGCGTTATCTTAATAAGCTGTTTGTTTGATATCGGATCAAATCTACAGTCAACAAGTGAGACCACTCGTGTGTGAGGAACGGCACACACTCTTCTCAATTTATTTAGCCCACAGAGGAGTTTATTTAGTCTTGTAATACAGATGTAGTGTACGAGTGGATAGGTACTACTCGTTCACTACATCTGTATTACGACTGTATTGTACTGTACAACGACGTAACACGAGTCAGGATTTATACGATTGTACGTAAGCGTCCCTCCGGTAGGTTTCAGAAGAAAAGGCGGTATCAGCTATATTAGTGGACATCTAAGCTAATAGCACACCAAAGATCTACGACTGAAGTTTGATCTGTACCCCTGTTATGTCTGGTGGTTTATTGACTTGATAGACCTCTTTGACCTAGCCAATCCACGAGCACAAAGGCTTTCTCACGAAATGTAATTTCATTTTGGGGTTGACATTGACTTGAATTACCCATCTCGGGATGGGTAATAATTGAAATGTTGACTCGGAAAGTTTCCTTCTTTAGCTATCACGCTTTTCCTTCGAGAAATTGTCATGTTTGCGGATTCCAGAAACCCTTCACGAGTAAGTTACGGGAAAAGTTCCTTCTCGTATAAACAGTTAATTTTGTTGGGTTGTGGTTTCAGTCGAAGGTGGGGGAGCCCTAATAAGCCAAACAACTTTGAAGGGCTAAGTCTCAACAGATCCCGCGTAAGCTATTCCCCGTCCCGAACATCAATGTGGGGGGGCTTTATGAAGTTTGTAAAATATGTGGTAGATGGTTATTTAAGATTTCTTCGTGCTCGTGGCCTTCATGGGCTCGATAATTTTATGAGTGGCTCACCGTCGTGATCATCCGAACTTTAGCCCCCTTTAAAACCAACAAAAAATGTGTCGCTTAAGAGGCAACGACGCCAGCTAGCTACCTCAAATTCGCCAATTTTTCAGAAGAGTACAGACAGGCAGTTTGTTTCCCACTCAAGGGCTTTTTAGGCCAATTTTTATCGTCCGGCTGGAGTTCAATTCATGGAAATTATTCAATGGTGCTTCGAAAAATAAATCCATCCTGTTATCAAAACATTAGTTTTTCATTTCCGAAAAATAGCTTAAAATAATAAAAAGTGCATGATTTAAATGCAATGGTCAGATAATCATGAAGCATACACTCGGTAAAACATTCAAATTTCGAAAATTGATCCGATAGACAGTTGACGAGGTACATTAAAATAATCAAGCAGTGCCACTGGAAGTGAAAATAGGAACGAGACGGAGGGAGCTCGGTCATTACATATTCAAGAGATGAAAAGTTTTGAAACTCGACTTTCCTTCTGTTTGTCTTTTTTCATGAGCCCAAACGGATGAGAATGGAAATAACTTTTTGAGAATTGCATCAATCCAAAGAGGGGGCTTATTGCCGCCTTGCTCTAAACCGCAGGTTCTGTTATAACGGTTATGATATCCGAGAGGGATGCCCCTGACTGTAGCGTGAAAATTTAATGTGTTTATGACGTGGTAGCCTAAACCTAATTGTCACAAGCTAGGTAAGTAGCTAATCTAAATAATATTAAGTATATTATGCTACACGAAAACTAGACGAAATCGACTTATATATTACTAACACTATAATTACCAAGCATTACATGAATAATTCATTCAATTATTGAAGTAAATTATACTAATTCAATATTATCAAGTAGAGTCTTGGGAAACACGGTTGTATGAGGGAAAAATTACTGCTGGTTTGCCATTTTTTGAAAATCACTCGAACCTACTTGTTTTTATTGCTTACGCAGCTCTTTCACTTCTCCAAGTTTGCGAACCGCGAATCCCCCTCATACAACGATTCGGCAAGGGTTCGAACCCCAATTCGCTCTTGGTAGGGTCAGCATTCGAGGGCAGTATTTAATGGGATCGGGTCAAACAATTTTGGCATTGATCTAGAATCGGCATCGTGCAAGTTTCATCACAAGTTCCTCTAAGGGTGGGTACAGAGGATTTTAAGGATTGTGCTACGTAGGCTGGCGGGAAAAATCTGACAACCCTGGGCTTTTCTTACCTATTGTGTAAGTTGCTCCATCTAAGTGGAACGTGGCCGACTCTTTCTTCTTGAGGGGGGGTCTTTTAGGGGATGGCTGAGGAGTTGGCGCGGGGGCAGATCCCCCACCCTCCTCCCCCCCTCGTCCGGGGATCTCCATCTTCTTCCGCAAAAGACCAGGGAGGCTCTTGAGAGTGCAGGAGATCTCTGCCCAGTCCATCAAGGGAAGTTTCACTGAATCAGGCACCGGCCTAGAATCCTAACTGACATTTCATCAAGTCTTCGTATTGGAGTAGAGAAGAAAGATTGAAGAATAGATAGAAAAAAAAGAATTAAGAAATGAAAGTGTGAGGTACCGACTTTGGCGTAGTACTACGAGAACCCAAAGATTGATATATAAAATGGATAATCCGGTTATCTGATAAAGAGCTCTGATAAAACAGGTGTGTCAACAGGGTTTGTAGAAAAGAGTGGGAGTTGACAGCCGGTGCCTCGAATAATAACGCTGTTATAATATCCTAACTACAAAAAATTTCAAAATCGAGTTTCACGAGCCAACAAGGGGCAGCAAACGGTTTGAGTAGTTGTATGCGACTGCTACCCTACTCATCCGACCCCTCTACTTTTGTTGTAAAGGAATCCAGGCCGGCACATGCGCCTCTTGGCCCCCGATCCCGCCCCCCCGGCTGCCCAGTAACTACCCCAATTTGCAGCCCCAACAAATATTCTGCGGGAATTTAAAATTCATTTCAACCGACCTTATTGGCTGATAGTACGTAATGATTCCAAGTTGGAGCCTACGGTATGTGGCTAAATCTCAGTTAGTTTGCTACTAAATAGCTGTGAGAGGTGGCATGATGAAAAAGAATCTTTCTTAAAATTAATGTTACATGTTATTCTTCGGCGTATTGGGGAAATCCGTTAAGTCCAAAACTGGAGTTTTGAGATAAAGAGGTTTTAGGTTGGACTAGAAATTTGAATTTTAACCAGATTGCTGCGGAAGTTCTTCTTGAATTGGAACTCAACTGTTCACACTGATCACAATAGGATGTGGATAATAAGGGAAAAAATTAAGAAAATCTCAATAATAATGATCACACTGCAAATTTACACTAGGGTCTATTATAATAGAATAATTATAATGAATAATTATTCACGTGCATGGAAGAATAAATCATTCAAAGGCATAGAAAATTTTATTCGGCCAGTAAAAGTAAATTTTAAAAAAAAGTAGAAAATTAGAAAATGCTCACATGATAGTGATAGATATACGACAGGCAGTTAAGAGAGCGGAGTCAAAAATTACTTCAAATTACTTTCCTCATTCTACCTCTTTGCCTAAGTCCTTCAAAAGCCCCATAGGAGCCCCTATACAGCCTCACAGTGTACTCGGAATAAATCATGAATGGACTCTACGTTCAAAACTATAGTAGGTATACCTACTTCGAAAATGACTCCTTACTCGACCTCTACCTTCTCCTACAAGAAACCCTCATATAGCCCTTTTTAGCCCCGCAGAACCACACAGGTTAATTCGGGTTGAAACCTTGCGGACGCAACTAGGTAGAGAACCGCAATGTCGAAAATTCAACTTTTAAAAAGTTCCCACTGCCCAAAACGGCGTTCTGTTAAGTGAACTTGATGGTTTTTCCTCCTCAAAGTGAATTTTTGTTTAGCGGGAAAGTCCATTATGTGCAGTCCATTTACGTTGTGAGGGATATTGGGATTCTGAACTTAGTGAAAAATGTGTGTTCTATTACCGAATAATGCGGTATGCGAAAACGAAAACGAAGCCACCTCGGAGGTGAAACTTTAAATTTAAAAACAATTTATCGATTTTTAGAAAATTGGACCTTGGATTTGCTTGAGTCGACGATATTTTCCCACTGCGTTAATATTTTGAAAGCATCGAGCCAAAAAAAAAAAAAAAAAAAAAAAAAGGAAAGGCATTTTAGCTTGAAAAAATTCTGTGGCCATGTCCTAAATACATGATAACGTGGCGAAATTGAGCCCCGAAGTGAGCTGCGAAAGTAGCGGCGGATTTTTTTTTTTTTTTTCTGCATA
This sequence comes from Pilophorus perplexus, assembly GCA_955831195.1. Taxonomy (NCBI): domain Eukaryota; kingdom Metazoa; phylum Arthropoda; class Insecta; order Hemiptera; family Miridae; genus Pilophorus; species Pilophorus perplexus. The sequence goes on along the minus strand of OY037011.1, from coordinate 16,694,386 downwards.
AGTACAACCAACTGGTTCTCAAGAAAATGTTACTTCGTCATTTCACGCTCTTTAAAAATCGTCCCCCACTCGCTGGGAAGCTCTGAAGTTACTATCAATAACATACCACATCGAGCCAATTTTCCCCTTCTCACCATATCTAGGTACCTTACCTTGATGAACTTTGTTGCTGGCATAGGCAGGTACACAAAATAAGTCGAATGGTCCTAAAGTTTTCGTTCCCTGCTCCAATTTGCCCTCCGATGTTTGAGCGTTCGTTTAAAAATTCACTTCGTGATTTTAGCCCGGCAAGTCAACAAAGTTAACAACTTGACGATTAGGAAAAAAAATGACCTTCTGAGATCAAGGTAGTTAAAGCTCGTACGAGTATCAAGAATTTAAGCCGTCGGCTCCAAGAAATAATCATTTGGATTTTGCGAAGGGGTGGTAACCCGAGTTTTCATTTATCGTGTTTAATTAAATTGAGCTGGCTCAATAAAGACTTACTGAGGCGTTCATAGTCCTACAAAAAAAAAGCACTGCCAAGTGGGACATGGCACATGTGTTTACATAGTAGGTACCCTTAACTCTAAGATAATATTATATATAATATATACTAATAATAATATATACTAATAATATATATATTTCTATATATTTCTATATAGAAATGGACTTTTGAAGCAGAAGGAATGTTCAAGGGGAGATGACTACTGAATCGAGAAGTTCTGATCGATTGTTTGGCACAATTTTGATTCCGCACATAGGTCTTCTTAAAATAAGTATGTACATCATGTTGATAAAATATAATTTTCCTAGTTAATCTTAACGTTTAATTTTACTACTCTTGTTTTCGTTGATAATTGGATGAAATTATATTATTATTATTTTATATCCAGGTACGAGTAAATCGTAAATCGACCTTTGCACAATGGGACAAAGGGACCGCGCATTCCAGCTGTCAGCCGGATTTCCAACTGAACTGAAAAGATGCGAATTTTCCGTTAACTCGCACATCGCACCAGAACCTCTCGAGCAATTGGAATGGACTGATGATTTAAGTCGTATGAACCACCAGTATGTACCTAAATGAATCTACTGAATTTTGACCGAGTTTTGTGCAAGTTTCCCTAACAGATCGAGGCGGATGTGATTACTTTGAACTCACCTCATAAATAACTCAAGAATAAAAGGGAAAAGCCGGAAAAATGCTTTATTCAACGCTCTTTTAACTTTGAATGAGCATCTTCCATATCCAAATTTACCATTAACCAAGATCTTCCAGTTAATACGAATTTCATTCGTAGTTCGTAGTTCGTTCACATACGAATTTCACCTCATGTTTACCGAAAAAAAATCGAAAAATTCCTTATTGTCTTGTGTTATTCCTTGTTGTCTTGTTTGACAATCCCTCTCAGACTTTTACAAAGCAAGTCAAAAATGTTTACTATTTAATACAACTTTTAAAGAATTCCCATTGTTGCGGTTTTTTCCGTTTCTTCCCTCTGTGCGTCGTTCACAATATGATTTTCGAAGAAGTCAACGACCACATTGAAGTTTAATTTGTCGAATGGAAGAACTGCCGAATCAAATCGGAGAAATCAATATATCCATCTATTTAAAAGTCTGGGAGTGCTCAGTAAACAACCCTTCATTGGGTGCTAATGGATCGAGAGGGTTTATTTAGGGGGGTTTCCACACAAGGCGCCAACCGAACCTAACTAGCTTCTCCAAGTTCGCAAAGCGTAGACATAAGCTTGGCTGCGATGTAAGTTCGGTACAATTTTCCTTCGGTTATCGGACGGATAGGGATAAGGGGACAGGGTGGCCCCGTGGGCTAAGGCAACAGAGCCTCGTCTGTTTACAAATCAGACGGAGCGCTGATCAGCCTGGTTCAAATCCGGGGCCGAACACCAATGTTTGAGCAGAAGTCAATCACGTGATGTAATACGTGTCTTGTCCGGCAGACAATTTACTTCTGAACGCAAGTTTACATGAATCCTTTCTCTGGAGCTAGAATTTCTAAAGCTTTTCTAAGTACAGCGCGGGATTGGCTGGCTCCTGCCCCAATTGTGAAAACCAAGTTGGTTAACACAAAAAAAAACCACTTTACTTTACTTAAGTATAAGGATGAGAATTAGATACGGGATTGTAGTTGTTAGATGAGTGTCTAGTAGTAGGAGTAGGTACAGAATAGGGTAGGTAACCTAAACCTCTTCTGGCCTCCCCTTAGAGGGTTTAAGGTAGATCCGATTGGCTAGCCATGAATGAAAATGAAAATTTCGAACATTCTCGATACTGATCTCGTAGAAAAATAAATTTTGAATTGTGTATAGTCTATTCAAATGCCCAAATGATTAGGTAGGTACTGCTCTACAAAGAAAATTCTATCTCATGCTTCAAGAGGTCTGATTGTGGTCCTGAGGGTTTTCGACGGTGCTGAATCCGAATCTGAGGTCCGTTTTGCCCCTAGACGCAGGAGGTTCCGCTGTACACTACACAAAAGTTCAAAAACTCACTCAATTTCCAACTTCACTATTTTTCAACTAGTAGATGCTATTCACAAAGGAAATCTGACTCTGAACACGCCCATGTACATGTTCATCAATCTTGAAGATTTTTGTTCACTATTCTGACGATTCTGCAAAACCTACAATACTTAGCCGAACCAACCAAATTTCGCCATATACTTGGCACATTTTTGCGTCTCATGCGACCAACCGCACCTCGGTAAGTGCAATAGCAGATGTTGGCGACTGTTTAAAATGTTAACCCAAATCGGAGAAATCAACAAACTCTTAGTTTAGACCTAGTTTAGAAATTCCCAGTTTTAAACTTTAAACTGTCGCCAAAACTCGGCAATTGCACTTACCGAGGTGCGGTTGGTCGCATTCGACGCAGAACTAGGGATATTGGAACAGTTTCCTCGAATTTAATTGTCAATAGGTACACAGATTTCTTCAATCATGAAATATTACGCAACATAAAACATTATTAAATAATGTTTTATGTTGCATAAAATAAATTTTATTTTAACTCACCGCCCTGGCATGAACTGTTCAAACATTAAGTTTTGTCAAATTCATCGTATCGTTGTTTTTCTTTTCTTTTCATTAATGAATATTTACTCTATAACTCAATAGAGATTTAGAGCTAAATATAACTATCACTTTATCTTTGAACGGGCCCTGTAATTCAGGGGGGAGAGAGGGAGGTCAAGGTTAGCGAGACTGATAATAGCGACTTCATTATTACTATGTTTTATTTATAAACAAGAGGTGATCCCCTCTCCAACCGCTACTTAAGACTAGTTTGACGAGCCCCGTGTAAAACGGTAAAAGAAATCCTTCAGTGTGCGGCCGACGCTCGCGCGGCGATGCGGCTTACTCGTGTGTGACCTTGGTGTGCTAGAAAATTCTCACAAGCGTTTGTCAAACAATTTGAGCTAAATACGCGGAATCTCTTAATACGCTTTCAAAAATCACAAGTCAACACTCTCCATAGTGGCAGTCGAATCTACATAATCATGCCTGTTCTCCCGTTCCACCGTTACATCGGTCCTGGAAACGATGTCAACAACGGGCCTTGCGTTGATGCCGACGACTGCATTGCCAGAAAACATGACATAAAGTACGAATACGCCAAAACCCCGGAGGATGTCCGTCTCGCCGACGTCGAAGCCATAGAGGAATTCAGAGCGAACTGGTTGAGCGGGAATTGGCACAGCCTTATAGGAGACATCGGACTCAGCTTGAAGTACTGCGTAGAAACCTACACGGGTGTCATTTACCCCAAACTTGGCAGCTATGAGACTTGCCAAATTATTCCCCTCTTCCACGACTTGTTGAAACTTCACTGCGTCAACAAAGTAAGACTTGTAGACCAATTCTCTCAGCCATTACTTGTCGACCACACTGGACGTCCGCACGACTTAATTACGTTTAAAAACGACGACTCGTTAAAAAGTTTCTTTGTTCTAGTCTTATGGTATCAACTGTACCATAAAAATCAATTGACTAAGTTCCTATCTAATGAACAAACGCACTTAGCAACGCTTCCCTCATTAGAAATGATGAACGACTTGTATCGTGACGTTATGATTAGGCAATCAAAATATTTTTCAGTAGAAAACAGCTCCTCAGTTAAAAACTGTGATATATTCAATTTAGGAGCATGGATTAAGTTTTTCTCCATGATACAACGAAATTCAGATGCCCCTAAAAATGAAGCCTCGTATAGTGATGAAGATTTTAGCAACATGTTTATGCAGTACGATTAAAATTGTTCATAGCAATTCACTGGTGTAAGAAATGACTCAGGCGATGTTCATGAATTTTTAACCGTAAATTGATTTTTAAGAACCAACTTAATTGATTTTAAGAGTAGATGAACATGTTGAATACCGAGTTTAGAGCCTACAAGTTTACCTCACGTAATTGTAACTTTACGGCGTAGGGGTTGCAATTCATGTGATTCGTCTTGCAACTTTTTTGCAAGGCTGTTTTTTGCAAAAAGAGGAGTCGCATTCATTGCGTGTATAAGAATCTTGCCCTTCAGGCAATAACTTCGGTGTATAGTCTCAAAATGTATCCCTTTTGAGATTATGTATTTCAGTTTACTTCTATTTTTAGATGTGTCCCTCAAGTTGTGGGTCAGTGAATCCAGAAACTGATAGAACAATTTGTATCTGTAGCACTTACGTGTCTACTTGACATGTGTGAAGTGGATAAGTTACAAGCGCTGCTAAGCCAACTGTGATCCAAGTTGCTCAAATCTCCAGTCGTATAGCAATAGTATAGCATTTTCCACTATTAGCATGCTAATAGTGTACTTCAGTACACAAGTGTTTTAATTTGTATAAATTACAACGAATCGTAATTTCTTGTTTAATAAATGAATTTTGGATATTGCACACGTGTTTATTTTCAACCACCTCAGTCACTGGACGTAATGAAGGAAAGGCAAGGAAGCCTTCAATCAATCAATCAATTTCCTTCAGGAACCTACATCGGAGAAACTTAGCTGTCGGTATAAATGAGGTTGTTAGTCTTACTTTTTACCCTCCCAAATTAAAGAACAAGTAAAAAAATCTATTGAACCTTTCTGAGCAGTTTGTTTCCAACATCAGGTATTTTGCCGATTCGAAAAAAAGGAAATAAATCCCTGCTGCAAGGAAAAATTTCGTTGCCTCAAGTCAAGGGTAGTAGGCAAGTCGTTAGAACCTCTATTTGTAACACGAGTAACTTCAGACGATCCGCACCTAACTTTTTGGAGTTGATCTACCGTAAGATACGCTCAATCACCTCCTCCCACCATCTGAAGTTCGAATCGTGAACATGGAACGTCGGCGAACGGAGTAATCGAAGCGTGAAAATCAACGCTCTCTTCTTCTTCTTCTTCTTCTTCATGCACTTGCTGTTTTGTTGAAGCAGCTAATAACGTGTTAATACTTGACATGGCTTCAGTATAAGGACATACCTGCCATCCTATACAGCGGCCGGGCTACCAAATTGTACCATATTCAATATGGTAACATAATAATATTATGGTCTTATTATGATGACTCGACATTGATACCGATTCAAAGTTTATTTGCCACCAGACAGTTTTTGAAGCAACGAAAGTTTGAATTTAAGGTAGGTACCCACCTAAAGGGTGGGGAAGAGTTCCCTGGTGAAAAAAAAGTGAAATGAGTTGGCAGTTCAAGAAAATTACTTTTCCTTATTTAATGAAGATAAATATTGGAGAACTACAATAATTGTAGTTCTCCAATGTTTATCTTCATTAATTATTACAGCACTATAATTGTTGTGAAAGTGACTTCTCCACTGCTTTCCTATGTGCCATTTGAGAACAGACCCAATCAGCTTTGGAGCTGGTTATCTTAGCCACGTCAGTCCGAACTATGTCGCATGTCCAAAATCTAGTAAAAAATTGGTAAAACTTCTGTGGGTATAAGTCCTTTTGATGAAAGTACAAGAAGTGAGTCCCATTTGTGTCGTCTCAAATTGTGTATAATTAGTCAGATCATAATCTCCAGGATTCAAGAAGATCTGGTAAGCTGTTGAATGATATCTGAGCAAAGGCGTGGGCTTCGCAGGTTCGCGTCGACAATAATTAATCTGGCGGCCAGATTAGCCGAGTAGATCTGAGTGCCAGATACTTGAAGTTGCATTCTGATGAGGCCACGAGTTCGAATACCGATGAAGACCATGGAATTTTTACTCGCAACTATAGAAAAAGGCAGTCACGTTACCCATTTCGCAACTATAGAAAAAATTTAGGAAGTAATGACACCTGTTTATTTAAAGTTCTCGGGCATTTCAGTATAAAAATGTGGCACTTACGTTAACAATAGCGCAGAATTTTAGGCTCACCTGCAACAACGAGAAGACCGAAAGTTATTATTATTAAGGTGTAAACCGCGGATATCTGAATTTACCTGATTCTGAACATACAGTCTTGTGACAGCACAAAGTATTCATTAAGAAATCCTTCATATTTCATCCCAGGGAATTCTTTTCATGGCATTACTGGATGCTCGTTTTAAATCTAGTTCCAAGTTAATAAATCAAACTACGTCATGATAATATCATTGTACGCTGCATTGCATATTATGCTCGTACTGAAAAATTTGGGAGACCGAGAAATCGTTCATTACCTCACTAGGTATACCTTAGCTATAGCTAAGGAACGTCACTAGCGTATTTAGTGAAACAATGTAAAGTTCCAAGAGACATGGATCCAACTACGAAAGATAAAACTCTTCAGCTCTCGTCTTTTCACGCTCTGCTACCTCAGGCAATATCCAGGCATCTCTCCTTTTTCACGGCTCCTCCTCTTCGTAATCCAACGCTATTAATTTTAACACTTTCCCGTACAAAGGCGATCACATAGGTAGCGTAATTCGCAAAATCCAACTTTGCAATAACCCAAAGTTATGCTAGTATATTCAAAATGACGATGACTATAACAATTTTTAATATACCTACCTAATACTACCAAGTTTTACTCTCTCCAGAATGGTCACAAGGAAAATTTGATTTTCCAGTTTAAATTCGGCCTAATCTCGACAACCTTCCGACGTTCATCACGAAAAAAGTCGTTCCTTAACAACACAACACTAGAGACAAAACAAGAGGCACATCAGATTCTGTGAAAAAAAACCTCCCCAAAAAAAACCATGCTATTAGGCTGGTAATACCTGCTGTGCTGCCATCCAACAGGTTCATTAATGACTGCAAATCAGAATTCATATCCTTGAAACCGATTCGGAAAAAATCAACAACGTTAGATGATCTTCTACCCGATCAACGTGGTACTGAGGACACTTGACGGAAACTGAACCATTTTATTTCATGATTTTTGTATCACGGTTGACATTTCTGTGGTTAACCCTGATTATACCATTTCCCAAGATAAATAATAAGGGACACAAAATTTACTTGTAGCTTTGAAACCTCGATAACTATATCTAGAGACTGCTCTCATGCAGATAACCAACGGGTGTCACTTCCTGTCCCATATTCTAATATCAGACCGACATCCAACTGCGATCCAGATTCGACAGGTTGTGGAAACCAACGAAATAAGTATTGTGCCTACATGTAATCTAGGGAAATTAAATTTTGAAAAATTAAATAGGTTTTGCATTTAATTTTACGAACCATTTCCCTACTAGGTGTTTTTGGTCGAAAATTGTAAATGCAATAGCTCCCAAGTTAGTACGACTGGAAATAAATCCCTGATGTCACCCTCTAGTTGATATTCGTTTGGCCAAGAATGAATAATAATTAGTCATTCTTGGCCAATATCAATAATTACCAATAATTGGCCAATAACAATTATTAAAAATAATAATTATTTTTAATAATTGTTATTAAAAATTTTTTTGTATAATTATTATTATTGTTTCGAGGAAACTCAGCCGCCTTTCTCGGGATTACTTGTAAGAAGTTCGGCTGCAGGGTAACACAGCCGAACTTCTTATTAAATAACGGTTACGAAGTCCTTCCTCAACGCACGTCGATTAGCTAACTGCGTTCGGCAATATCTATGCAAATGACCGAGGGGTGACGGGAAGTGTCTCTCCTATTAGGGACCAACGAGTATCGAATTTTCAGGGCAGGAGTTGATGAATTATTATTCGAAACACCGTTTTTTACAGTCACTTCCCTCAGCTCGTTATTTCCTCTTTGACTGAAGGCGGAAAAATCGCATTATTGTGCACGAGCAGGGAGCTTATATCTCAATCCTTCTCAAACACCCAATTCAGGAGCGTTCAAGAATGTTTTGTACCCCACTAAACCCAGTGAATTTTTTCTACCCCAACACGAGCTACGATCGATTTTTTTTTTTTTGGCAAGTAAACCGAATTGCTTTGTATGATGAATGAAGATCTGAAGGTCCTTCCTGTTAAAAACCTTCTACTGGCAACCAAAATTTCTGTCTCAAAGGACCGAATCCAACTGGCAGGTAGCCAAATGGTTTTCCTCTGGTAACCTTGCGACAGGGTTAAAGGGCGAAATAAATAACACGCTTCCATGCTCATTCACTGAACTTGACATAGTTTTGCTTTGTCGTGATATTTCACGATACGTTTTACTATGTCGTGAGATAATGCAGATTAGGGTAAAGTAGAGACGTCAGACTGATCGTAGCTTCTTTGTCCGCTATACTAACCCAGCAGAAAGTCTTCAAGTTTTAGTGCCTAACAGTCTACAACTACGGAGGAGGAATCAAAGGAGAATAGCTTTCGTAGTAACAATCAAATTTGAAACTGTTCACTATCTCCAAGTTAGGAAATTGAATTAAAACGGTAATACCTGTATCCATGAAACTGCACTGCCTTGAACGTTTTTATTCCGCACTTAGCGGCAACTTCCCCACTCGTGAGCCTTGAGGTAGAACGTTAGTTTGAGAGAAAACCTTATTTTCCGCGACCTCCGTTCTCTAAACTTCTGTTCGTGACGTTTTCCAAGCCATCTTTCATCCTATAGGAAGAATCGCAACGCGGATCATCTCAGCTCCTGAGTTACGACCCAACCCAGATGAGTGATCATTCGGATTACAACTCTTGAAATGACAGTTTCTGAGAATGTTTTAAAGTTGACGCTCTTAAACGTTGGCCGTGTCAGCTTGGCTGATACCAGTTATACCGTCATTTTAATGCCGAATTTAGGTTCATGTTTAACCCATTTACTTAACTGCTGCCTCATAGTAAAAACAATCATAAGACCCAATACGAAATATATAATATACGTATTATAGATATTCTGCACATGACCCAGCACTAAACAAATATTTATTAATGACGCATATGGGCGTCCACACATTGTCTTTGTTGCATTCCGCACTACTGTCGTTTGAATACCAAGTTATAACAAGAGGAGGAATAGTAAGTTGGTAGCTTGCGATGACTCCTGTCTCGGCGGCGACTAGCAGAAATCGCAAAACATGACAATAAATTATTATCACTGGAGGAGCTGGGTTTTGCAGAGATAATATTATAATTATTATCAGAACCAACAGGTTCGGACGATACTTATTTATATTTATTTTATTGTATTATTATTATTAATAATATTATCTGGAGGAGCTGGGTTTTGCAGAGATAATATTATAATTATTAATATATAAATATATTTATATTTATTTTATTGTATTATTATTATTAATAATATTATCTCTGCAAAACCCAGCTCCTCCAGTGGTACATTCTGGGCTTATCAGAATGAATGATGTGGCTAACGCTAGAGGGGACAGGAGGGCCTGCTGTACTCCTAGGAAACGTTTAAGAAGTCTAAGAACCACCAAACGTAAGGCTGCACTACACCCATACCAGCATAAAATGGCGAGGTAAGACCATGAGCCAAGCCTCTGAAGTCAGGACAGAATGCGAACCTGACAAAGGAGGACGAGCACCGATTGAATTGGGCTATAACTGGACCTAAACACAATCTCATGGCTCGGTACAGCAGGTTAGTGTTTTCACTGGACTCGTACAGACACAACACACCTCCAGAGTTCCCAGAAGAGCAGTCCAAGTTCTCCACAGGCTGGGAAACTCCACGGGATTACTCTCGCTTGTAAATTCGTAAGCTGCCTGCTGTGGCCCCAAGCGCTTTACGATTTTGAAGTAGGTAAGTCAGTTTTGTCAGGCAAGGGGTCCGCAGACCCCTACGTCAGATCCGAAGTCTCCTTTGGATCCAACAAATAATCACTCTCGGGCATGGTTAAAATCCAATGAGTATCGTGAATAGGCTAATCGCTGAGGAGTCAACCTGCCGACAAGTCAGGAAGAGGCGACGCACACAATGTTATGTCTACACACCAAATCTGAAAACGACGCCTGGTTATCCCCGACGGGTATGAAAACCGGTTCATAGTACCTACTGAGTATTACTCAATCAATTGATTGATATGATATAGTTGAATGCCGAGTTGGAACCGCTGCAGCTGGTGCAAGTGAAAAGCAGTAGAATTTGTCGCACATTATTCGCAAATAATGTCTCATGACTGTTCCGTAGATAACGTGATGTTTTATTCTGTGTTGGCCCTTGTATAGGGCATGTCAAAAATAAGGTCAATTGATAATAAGTAAACCATCAACGCATACTGCATCTGGCCAACATCACCCAGGCAGGTAGGGCCTAACTGACTACGGAGAAAGACAGACGTATCCTTGAAGGGCTAGAACCCACATCCCTAGGTAGAGAAAAGGGGGCGGCGGATTGTGGGGGCGGCCAATCAATCCTCTTCGAACCAGTGTTCCCCAGTACCCCACTGACAGGGGGAATAAAAAGTATCAACGATTGGAGCCCCTAGCACTCAAGACTCAGCTTCCGTTCCCGCCTCCTACCATCAAGCCGTAAGAGCCCTGCTATCTTCCGGAGGTCGGAGAAACTCGATCTCACCCGCTTAACGATCGCCTCTTGACAGACTAAACCACGTTACCGTCTGCCCACCACGGGGTTGATGACGTCTTCCATTTAGGGCTGCTAAATGAATAAATTAGTATGAACGCGAGGAACCTTCGTAAATGATAAACCCAATTAGAACGGCCTTAATACGAAAACATATTATGTACTACATTATAACCATTCCAAGGTTTATTATTATTTTTTTTTTCTATCCTCCTTTTCCAATTTTATCGAATTTGTCAGCATGCCTGGCTTATGATAGTGAGATGGCTTGATCTAAAATGAGATGGATAAATTAAATTGTATACATTTTAATAAACAAACCAATCGGAACCAAATTTTAAGTGATAAAAAACGCTAAAATGTTCATTAGGTATCTTCTTTTTTTTTTTTTTTTTCAATTTCTCGCTCTATTTTTAATGATTATTATTTGTTATTTAATGATATTATTTGCATATTATGAAATATAAAAATAACATTTAATATACCTAATATAATTATTATTATGGAACAAATAATAATTAAACCCTTACTCATTGTAAGTAGTATAATAGAATAATATACTTTTACAATTAAATTTAAGGGCAATAATCATGTTCAACGTGAAAGGGATGCAATGCATGATAAAGCAACCAAATGTGTTTGACGAGAATGATAGAAGGAGGAGAGGGGCTTTCAATAAAAGTTGGTTTACCGAACTATTGGGGGATGGGATTTTCAAAGTGCCCACAAATTTACCACGACGATGCATTACGAACTTATAACTTATATAACAACCTATAACTGATTTAGTTAGTGGACCACAGCTATTTAATAAAGTTGCAGAGCAATAATGCAAATGTAATAATTATAAACATTCTTGCTTTCACTCTTATTCGTAATGCATTATTGCGTGAACGGCAATATTTTCTTCTGGATGAGTGTCTGGATTCACTGTTCAATCAATTCGCACCAAGTGATGATGGGGCGAGCGAAGCATTCAACTGTTGGACGTTTTTCAGTCTTCTTATTTCCTAGGTTATTAAGCGTGCCATTCGGCTTCCCTATCGGAATACATGCGACAACAACGATCTCTTCCATTCTACGAGATTCTTCTGTCAGCTTGGTTCCTCTTTGAAGGGACTCCTCGAGCAATTTCACTTCTGTCCTGGCAGTTTGCAAGGCGTAGTGAGCTCAATTTTCAGCATCACCCTTTCGGGCGATCACCTTTGACAATGTTCAATTCGGCAACACAATCGGCATTCCTCAGTGTCCGATAACACCCCCCCTTTGTGGGAAAGTGTATGCGGATTCTCCCGTTCTAGTTCATCAAAATTTTTGAGTTTCAATGAATCAAATGAGGTAGGTACCTACGTGGTATCAATTCTTCTTTTTGAATTAAATCAAGTGACAGTCCAATGAAAGATAACTTGCCAGGCAATTAATTAACAGGAGCAGGGTTAAAGCCGAAAGTTGCTTGACAGCCAGTCCTGGGCCTTCCAAACTTTAGTCAGACTTCGGGACGCTGCTTATAAACAACAACTACAATCACCTTGGTCCCGTCACATACCTACCAACTTATCGTCGTCCCTTCTCTACACCTCACCTCGGCTTCACGACCCCCAACCCCTTGACGACCCTGCTGATGTCACACCACGTCACGACGCTCCATCTTCACCAGACGCCCCCACAACCTGTCACGATAACTTCGCGCTTGACAAAACTTCAAGTAGACGTTTTAATGAACAGGTAAAAGATATACTCCCTTGAAAGCCAGACTGGTTGAAAAAGGGGAGAGAAATTTGGAAAACTTCACCATTGAGATTTTTCCAGGCAAGGAAATCTGATTACATTTGAATTACAACCGTCCATTATCTCGACCGAGGAAGTGTACCAACTTGCCCGAGGTGGAAGGAACCGGAGTAAAATTTGAGTGCTGGTCAGTGGCGGCTACTGCTAGGGGCATAGGAGCAATACACACCAAAAAATAAAAAATAAAAATAAAATAAAAATTACTCCATCCTCATTTGATGGCTAGTGACATAAGACACGATGATAGGTTGAATCTACTGAGCGAGGGGCTGAGAGAGATCTGAGAGAGATTCTTGCCATATGTTTAACGTTGAATACTAAAAGAAGGTACATTGGTTTTGCGTATATTTCTGAATTTCTGTTTACCACTAGAGAACATTTTTTGCACGTTTTGAACATTTATTGTACGTAGGTATGTGGCTATTCAGTATCGTTTGTAATTTGAAGATGAGAAAGTTATCTAGATTTATTCCATTTGCATATGGTTGATATTTCTATTTGGCTGAGAAAAGCACCTTTTCCGTCCCCTTTTCGACAGTTCCTCCTGATGTCTGTGCACCCCCTGAGTTTCAGGGCACTTTTAAATAATTTGATGTTGCATTCTCTATAGAGAATTGACATAAATAGCAGAAATGGGCCATACAACTTGGACTCCGTAGGACCTTCTTGTGACCGGGTTCTTACAGTACGTGTACTCTTGAGACAGTCCCATCTCCAGATGAGACAGAATAATAAAGGCCTGTTTGAGCACCAACCTAATTATTACATTCGTGCTCATTCAGGACTGCTTCTCATAATAAACCGTCCTAAGAAAGCCTGAAAAATTGGGAAATTTGCGGTATTTGCTAAGAATTTAATACTTAGCTGTTGGTATCGAGGAATATTACTCTGAAAGGTGGGAACTCTGGAGTGAAGATCAGCTCAAGAGATCTTGGGTCATATATCAACAGACTTTCCTCCCTGGCTCAAAATTGTATCCAGTTCTCTGCACCCACCTTATTCTATTTTCAGAAACAGGTTGGTTTTCACTTCTACACTTTACACGCTTCATCGAGACAAATAATTTTGCTCATTTTTTAAAATAATTATTATCAATAAACAAACTTCTCATCAAACTAGCTGTTAGAATACTGGTCAATGGACCACATATAATATAAAATATCAGATATTATAGGGTATATACCTATCTTTATACCTCATATAATATTATATTATATGATATCAATGGACCGCGTATAATATTATTATACGCGGTCCATTGACCAGTACTCTAACAGCTAGTTTGATGTAAAGTTCGTTTATTGATAATTATTATTTTAAAAAGGAGCAAAACTATTTGTCTCTATGAAGCTTGAAAAAGTGTAGAAGTGAAAACCTACCTGTTTCTTTAACATAATATTATTATGTTATATGTGGTGCTATAGCATCAAATTTTAGGGAATGAAGATCTGATGACTCCTATTGAATTATATTAGGAGGGATGGACATTAAGTTTTGCATCCGACATCACACTTGAGATAGACTAGCGGCAAGAGGATCCTTCTTTCATGATCCGCCCAATATCGCTGACATAAAGTCGGGTGGCCTCTTCTTGTGTGAACCCCATGTGTGGAGGTGAGTTTATTGGGTCCGAGATAAGATTAAGGTCCCTACAATTCATCCCTCCCTTCAACCGTGAGATCAGCCGTCGGTCGGCTCCTTTTCACGTATACCTATTTACCCAAAGTAGATCGTACTCTCTCATTTCTCTTGCCTTGCCTTTATATAAATTTGAGCCGTCTGGCACGCGAAGATTCTACTGACACGAGCCAACTAACTGGCTCGGGAAGTTCTCCTGGAATAGTATCTTTAATCTAACAAAACATTTTAGAGGAAACATTTAATGTTTGAAGTAATGAAGTATTTTTGGACGTAGAATCCATTATTGGAGTTCCCATCAGATTCCACCGTGGAGATCTGCGGTGCTTTCATGACGCTACGAATGGGGCTTTTGAAGGATGCCAGTAAGTCAAATGAGGTGTCGTTTTCCAAGTAATTTTGGACGTAAGTATAATCCTATTTTTGGAGTCCCACGTCCATCCAAACACTTAACAAGAAAATAAAAAATGAAATTTTTTTTTGTTAGAACGCCTTTTGTTAGTTCTTGGCAAAGACTCGAGCTAGATCAGTAATACCAATAGGGTATAAACTGAAATTAACTTGAATTGTACCTACTCTGGGCTTGAAACCCTTTCATTATTGCCTACGCGTGGGTTGTTACCACGTTCGGCTGGGGAATTCTAGTAGGACGCTGGGGGAGCCCCCAGCGGAAGTGAGAAACTCTCCGAGGCTCAGGAAGCGGAAAACCGAGCGAGGATACGGTTCAATGGGGCGGACTTTGAACAAGAGCTAATAACACACGAACTTTCGCTACTTAAGTCGCCACAAACCGCTACAGGACACCGCTCACGTAGGGATGCACGTCACAAATCGGTCAAAGGGTTGGCAACGCCGTCGGAGAGCCAGCAACTACAAGAACAACCTGATAAAAGCATGCATATGAGAAGTCAATGAAACTACATTTCTGGGTGAAGAGATGAGAATTTATACTTAGTAAAAAATTCAATTTTATGCCCACTGAGCGGAGCGCTGATCAGCCTTCAAATCCGGGGACGAACACCAAATGTCAATCACGTGTTGTAATACCTACCTGTCTTTTCGGCAGACAATTCACCTCTGAACGCAAATTTATGTGAATCCTTTTTCTGGAGAAAGAATTTCTAAAGCTTTTCTAAGTACAGTGCGGGGTCAGCTCCTGCAGGACAAACTATTTGTGGTACTTTTAACCGAGACTGAAAGTCTAACTTTTTCTTCTGGGTTGTTACCTAAAGTAACAATCTCGCCTTTTAAATCTCTCGGTTGTTTTCAGTTGTACATCCGAGACTTTAATGGAGGGGAATTATATGGAAGGTCAAATCATTCGATTCTAGGTTACCCCACTTAAAAGTCAAAGGTAGGTAATATATTTTCTAGGTCTTCACAATGTCAACCTAGACCAAATGTGAAGTTCAGGTCTAGGTTGACACTTTTTTATTCCAGGTTGTGGTCAGAGGGCGGGTAATAACGGATTAGGTTGTTTCTATATGGGTCTAGGTTGTATTAATATTTTTCTATGATACTTTAACCTGGACCTATTTTTTTCTAGGTTGAATCAATTGATTCTAGGTGGTTTCAATATCTTTTCGAGGTTATTTCGGATTTAACCTAGCCACTAAAAAAATCTTTTCTCTCAGTGTGTCCCATTTGTGAGAACCAAGTTGGTTAACGCAAAAAAAAAAAAAAAAAACTACATACTTTCAAGCGCTAGTGCAAATGCTCTTTCGTTCGCAAGGAATCTAAATTTTCATTTAAATGTAGCTTAAAGTGAATCTAACTAACAACCGATTCAAGATCTTCCCCTCAACACAAACCCAACGTGCTGCTACTAATTAGCCTTAACGTTTACGTAAGCACGGCTGCGACCTAAAGACCCCTTCTCTACCAATCAACACGGCAACCCACGTGAGTTTGTAGTAGTAAACGAAAGGGCAGTAATTGCACACATCAATACCACTCAGGGTACCGTTTGGATATACGTTTCCCAGCAGGTTTTACACTTCACACTCTAATTGTGACAAATCGGCAATTCCTTGTGTGTGAGAACCGACCGATTCCGAGGCTCCCCACTGAGACGTTTTCTTCTGGTACACGTTTTTACAACCTACGCCATTCGAATTCGGCCAAGGGGGAAAAAGGAAGATGTACATCATCGATGGAGAAAAAATGTGATTGTTGTTACGATATAAGAGAAAAATTTGGTATTCTAAAAGGGGGAAAAGAACTGATGAACGGGTGCGCGTAAAAGTTTGTCCCAATAAATTCCATCCCTTTCCCAGCGATGCTCGTTGATGCTCTGGAGCGTATAACGGCCAACTGGTATTACGCTGCCCATTGCTATTCAAATTCATGCAAATGTTCGTGTTTGATCTACCTCACAGATAGCATGTCGGGATCAGCTTACTAGTTCTACCCAATTTTTCTTATGATACTATACCTACTCACATGCTGGCGGTTTCCTCTTTACAGTTCAAAATGAACTAATTAATTTTGATTCCAGTTCAAGACTTAGTTAAAATTACTTTCAAACAGCAACATTTATGCTATTATAACTGTAAAAAACTTTCATTTTATTTTGGCCTACGATGTTTGCTTTCTTTTTCTTCCCCATCCCAGCTGTGTCAAAGATTCCTCGTGTAGCAAGGTTTCCATCAAGTTGCTATTTGGCGCTGTCTAATTGTGCCCTGAGCCTTGCTGCTTACAAGACTAATATGATGATACTCCACGGTTACGCCCCATCTCTCACATAAATGAAGCGATTCGGGATGTCACGTAAATTTAATTTTCCTTTAACCACTCCCCAAATGTGAATCGGCAGACTGAAGAGTTATTTTCGTGGATAATTAATTAAGTTGGATTACAAAAGGATTTCAAGTTGCTCCGAAACTGTCAGGGGTTTCAATTTTATCCGAGTTTCCTTAACATCCACGAAAGTCCGTGCTCTTCCGGCATTAATAAATCCTGATAAAACTCCCGTGCTCCTCAGGCAGATTCCCTGCTCCTTCTAACACTTCCTCAAAACTGTCGCTCTCAAACTTAAATTACCGAGACTGCTGGCAGCAACATTTGCTTGCTTTCCAACCTGATTATATGATGGCCCATAATGATTTCCACGTCACTCGAAATGAAATATTATAGTAGCGCAAAATTTCCATCTCAGATTATAACTATATATATATATATATATTGTTCCTATAGGAACAACGTAACGAGATTGGTTTTTCGAAAGCTAGTAGATAATTTTTCTTTTTTATACCATCGCATTTTTTTATACCATTATTTGACTATGTACCATCCATAAACTAGGGGTATGTACTTGAGGTGTCATCAAGCTGGTCATGAAAAATGTAAAGCTCCTTTGCCTCATCACCGAAACCACTTCCGCGGAGGTGCCGAGTAATGAGCCCTGAATGATAAATACTTTGGAAAGTTTGTCCATTGATTCAGGTAGCCGAAAACTTGAAACAATAGCTGCTCATCCTTGAAATAAGTTTCTAGGCAAGATTAATTTTGTTGCTACTCACATTGGTGCCAAGATCGATAGCTTCGCGTAAGGGTGCTAGTAAATATTTTGTCACAGCTATTGTCCTCTGTACGGTATATACGTTACCTACAGGTAAACTTCAAATTATGTATCTCGTTTTGTCGTATGACATTGTTCCCAGTAACACAAGGGTGAAAACCCACAATCATAACCGCCCAGAAATTGATTATTTCTCCTATGTTCACGGGAAACATTATCGTATGAATCCTTCAATTTGTGATCGCCAATCAGTAAGTCTAATTGGATTGGGCGCTCTGGAACGTCTTACGGTAATTAGTTGAAACCCCAAGTTAAAGCAAAATTCGTTGGCATTATATGACGACCTCATTTACTTTATCTCGTAAAAAAATCGACTCGCCATTTAGGAGGGAAATATACGACAAATATAAGGGTGCTTAAGAATTCCCTCGGTGTACAACCCCTCCGCTATTAGTCCCTTTATAAAGTAGTTCCCGCTGCGTGGTGGTAATGAGTTTCTTGGCGGTTCTTCAAATTACGGTAAGCCCCAGCTTCTATCCTTCCCAAGGGCTTCGTATAAGAAGAGAAATGAAGATGTTTGGATTCTCGGTACAATTGAGAGAAGATGGTTCAGTTTGGAGAAAGGGGTCTACGAACAACAGGTTATTGAACACCAGCCGAATAGTAAAGGTATTCTTCCCATCACGTTCCCATGAGTGAATTACAGCTTTCTTAAAGGGACTTTCATCTGTAAACTGATCAGACGCATATACCTATAGGTACCTATCAAATTTGTAATGGCATCAGCCTGGTGATCCCTCAGGAGTTTGAGAAACTCTCATTTTAAACTTTTCATGTTCCTGGTACCATGAAAATAATGACTATTACGTAGGTACTTTGCCATATCGAGTCAGCGTATCGAGGGCAAATGAACTCGCTCGGTGAAACTTCGAGTCGCACCAAGCGAGAATGTTCTCCTCATTCCATTCCGCGCATTTCGTGTCCTGAGTTTGTTCAATTAATGAAACGCAGTTTCACCTGAGAAAGGTAGGCATTCGATTCATCCTGTTCCATATAAATTGGTCCACGAACCGCAGGCCGTTGTGCAATGCAGTTGGCACTAAATTAATTTGGACAGCCCCTCTCGTGTGTTCGGATTCTGTTTTCATCAAAACTTGATCAGAATGTTTGATTCTCACGGTTTTCGTACCACACGGTACATTTACCTGTACGTGTTCAAGTATAGTTGCTAAGAAGAGTAAGCCATCATCTCTATATTTGAAACTCCAACGGTGCAGTTGTGTAGCAAAATTTGATGATCATGATCATCTTCTACTTTCAAGGGCAGCCACACATCAGCACGTATGCACACCGATCCGGGGAAAAGGGCTATTTATCGAGTAGTATGTTGAATAAGCAGTTGAGTTTAGAGTTATGGATTGGCAATTTCGTTATGTATTCCAAATGCTCATGATCATTTGCATAATCTGATTCATAAGATAGGATAATAATAAGATAATATTGTCATGATATTATGATAAGTCGGTACATGATCGTGAACATGATCATACTAAATAATTTGTTGTATTTTAATTCAACATATTACTCACATTTTAAATATTCATCCTCAGCTCGTATTACGAACCGTTCGCACGAACTTTGTACCTAGAGTATGATCAATAATGGTGACGCAACGGCACTCAAGTTACAAAAGCTTGACAGATATTAGAAAACCGCAACACTCTTCTTCCTGACAACTTTGCGGCTTCATTTCCTCACAACTCGAGCATCATAATGATACACACCTTCTAGCAAAGACGCTTTTCTTAGCAGTGTTATAGCACTGCTCGGGAGAAATATGTGGGTATACATTTACAATTCGAAATGTACCTATTGTGAGGAAACGTACGAATTATGAATGGAGCGTACATGGTGTTGGAAATAGATGGATTACATTCGTGTATCTGATGTGTCATCTTAATAACGAATAGGTATGATGAATAACCGGACTTTCAAAACTTTGGAAACAGTGATATTATTATACAACATTAATATAATATTACATCCACTTTTTACATGAGCATGTCTCATAGCTAAGGATCATCCAGAAGTTTTGTGCCGTCGGTGAAGAAGTGCCCAAGCATCAGCCCAAGTGTCAGGGTCATTCAGCACAGTTCTTCGGCCTTCCAACGTCTATTCGTTGGCGGATGTAGGACCGTACAAGGGACTAAAATGAGAGCGCTCTGGTTGTGAAGCCGCTATCTTTGACAGGGCTCTAACGCCAATTCATGAGTAACATTACAGAGCATAGTAGGTAATCCTATTATGAATCTTGGCTTAAGAGGGAGGTTTACAATCACTTTCTACACCACAACTGTAAACAATTCACAACTGTGCTTGGAGCAGTAGCTAACCAGTAGATGTCACTTCCACCGTCTTCTATCAATCCAGACGAGCGAAATTGGGCAATTAAGGAATACAATAATAAGAAAGCTCCTGGATCTGATTTGATCAAGAACCTCCCCAGGCAGGGTAAGGCGTTCGTCCTGAACTTGTACAACGCACTCCTGCGCCTTGGGTAAATGCCAGCAGTGAGGAAACACGCTGTTGTCATAGTTGTTCCGAAACGTTCTGAACTTCCTGCTCCTGCAGAACTGGGGTAGTTGTAAGAGAAAATTCTTCTCGAGAGGTTAGAAAATGCTCTTCAGGTGTCATCAATCATCCCAGACCATCGGTTTGGGTTCAGAAGCGATCATTCCGCGACTCAGCAACTGCACAGGGTTGTTGACTATATCCTGCATGGCTACAAACGAAAGAAGTATACTGCAGCAGCCTTTTTGGATGTACAGTCGGCGTTTGATAGAGTTTGGCCCGATGGACTACTCCTGAAAATCCGACCATTCCTCCCGAATTCCCTGTTCCTCTTCCTAAAGTCGTTCTTCAATGGAAGAACATTTAAGATGAAAATCGGAGAGGAATATTCGTCGTTCAAGACAATCAGCGCAGGAGTTCCACAAGGAATGGGGTGATTCGGCACAATTACCTCTACACAAACAAACAACTTAGGCAACAAACCTATAAAAACAATGGCGACAAAAAACTTAGTGTTCATTCGTACACGTCATTGAGAACAATAAACGTAGATACATGACCAGGTCCACTGGAAAGCCCTTGTGCCGCCACACTGTGGAGTCAGTTGAAAAACTGCGGTTTCGTTGGAGCGTCCAGCGTTGCCACTTCACGTTCCATTTTTTTCTATTCCGAAATTCCTCCATGGAGGCCGTGGGGAAATGTTGATGATTGATACTTCAGATACCGGAGTTATGTTGTAATAATTATTGATAATTTTACAACAGGAAAAATTGAGTTTCATTGTTTCTCAACCAGGTCAACTGTCAGGTACATATCGGAAAATCGGAATTATTAGGGGGTTTTTGAGTTAAAAGAGGATGTACCAGCATCAACACCTTAAAATACGCATTTGGATAAAACCACGTCATTGAGAAATTTCATTTGAACACGCTGTTAGAATGCTCTTCTGTGGTCTAACACCATCCCTAAACGTTGTTCCTCACGCAGGAACAATAATTGTTAATTATTAATTATTAATTCTAAGTATGACAAGTTGTTCCCAGGACAAAATCTCATTACTTCCTGAGTGAAGCTAGAGTGACTTGAAAAATTTTCAAGTCACTCTAGCTTCACTCAGGAATCACTGAGATTTTGTCCTGGGGACATTTAATGTCCCTTTTTGTGATATTTGTGTAAACACGGCTCTCATAAGACCGAAGATATGGCTGCGAGATTTGGGGTACAACTTGCACACAACCGATTCACCGATAACAGAACAAGATCGTCCGATCCATCACAGGTGCCCCGTGGTACGTGAGAGACGTCGTGCTCCGGAAAGACACGAAATTGGTGGAGAAGGCCGAAGAGAACATGAATCCATGCGTCGCGGTTACCACCCATCCAGCAGGTTTTGTGGCACGACTCAAAAAAGACGTCTCAGACAATCTTATCACTCAATTTCAAATTTTGAAATTTGTTTCTTTGATTGGCTTCCCTGTTGATCTTGATGTTGCTTTCTGTTACGCTTCAAGGTTTGGTTCTACCGTTCTAACCCCATGGACCTTCCGACCTATTAAAATTTCAAAAACTAATTGTACTCAACGGGATGTTCGATGTGGTAAGGAAGGCCCATTTGAATCACGCAACCATCGACCACTGGCTCAGTATAATCTGCACGAGGTCTTTCTCTTTTAGAGCAAAAATTCCATTAGGTTGATGTTGCCTACAAATATCATATAGGTATTTTTATTTGTTCGGATGAGGTGCGTTGATTGAACGGTTATCAGGATATATTCCGTTCTTGCTCTAAAAATCATAATTGCTCTAAATAAGTAAAACGTAGCTCTTCCGACAACAATGGTTAATAATCATTTCTAAAGTGTAATGACTATGTACCTACACCCAAGAAACTCAGTTGTATCCATTAAAAATGATAAGTATTTATATCGACCTCGTACATTGTGCTCACTTGGGACTCCTTTGGGACGAGGCCAACGAACGCTTCATCAACCTTCTAGATTGATAGAGTTGGGGTCATGCAAGGGCCATTGATGCATCTTTCACTGTTGGTCAATACTTTCAGCTTCAAGTTGAATGTGCTTGGAATATTTCATTAGATCAATGGAACTGGGGTGACATTGCCACATCAATGATAAGCGCTAAATTTTCCAGGTGACTATCGATTGATCATGAATAAACGCCAAGCTCAAGTTGCACTCGCCGCAGACTTATCGATGAGAATAAATAAAGAAGCTGGTTTGGGGCGGAGCGACTCGCTTACAACAGAGTCGAAAATGACGACTATATTTAATATATGGTTCTGAAAGATCTATTTAAGCATAATATGCTTAAATAGATCTTTCAGAAATTTGTGGTTTGGATATTATCCAAACCACAAATAGAAGTTGTGGTTTGCTTTTCCGAAATTTTTTTTCGTAAAGGTGCACGGGGTGCAAGTTTCAGAACACAGGGGCCTAATAGATGTAGATGGTAATGCTGTGTCCGATTTAACTGTTTCATATTTCTACTTGAAAGTTCCCAATTTGTATTCATGAACGCCAGGAACAGAATGGTGGATCTCTTGAGCGAAGTTGCCTTGATTCTGGAACACACTTTTTAACGAGCTCGTTAGTGAGATGATTGGCATCGGAAGGAGCTTTTGACAAAGTGAATGTTGGCGAGGGAGGTGCTATTGACCCAGGATGCGAACCCTGTTTTTGAAGGTCGGGACGGTTGTAAACAGTCTATCGATATCTTGATAAAGTGGGTCATGTGATGCTATAGATGTATAGAAGGGTACAGAGGAGGGCCAATGAGGCCTTCCCAGACTCTCTGGGGGGAAAATCATCTTGGGCTTCTTTTTTATACACCCACACTCTACTGCTCGCCCAACACGCACATAGACCTTCAAATTTACTTCTCGTGCGATCTCAACAGACAACACGTCTGCCATGTTTCGAGGAAATCTCAATTTATCGCTATCAAGACCTTTTCGTGGAAAACATGATATCACAACCCTTCATACCTATAGGTATACCTCAGAACTGCTTCATGGGAAAAGACAGCTAGTAGAATGGAGCAACGTAAGCTATAGAACAATATATTGTTCTACCGAAATAGGTATGATGAACGATTTTGTCGAAGAACAGAACTACTGCATCTTTTAAGCGAATCAACTTTCATTCAGGCTTCAAAAATCACCATCTTTTCATTAAGTTTCGTGCATCATTACAGCATCATCGAAGAGCAAAGCGATGGCCATCTATTTATAGTATCGTTATGTATATACACCATGTTGTGTGGTTTCAAAATGCTACCATATAACGCCCGATGGACATACAAATACGTATAATTTCCGATTGGAAACGCTATTAATCTTTCATCATTCCATGATCATAATGCGTTCCTCATCGCTTTCGCATTTAATATTGTACGAGTATTCACATCCGTAAAAGGAATCAAGGATTGTGGTGTTGTTCATTAGTCGAATTAAATAAAAGGCGAATCTCTCATTAGAAAAGCTTCGCGCGTTGGAAAAAATCGGATCAGAATAATATTATTCAGTTTCACTGGGAACTCAATACACTCCAATTAGATGAGTGCTGTGAGTTCCAAGTAGGTAAGGAAAAGAATCTCGCCCACATTTTCGAGGAATTTGACTACACAGTGCACGTAGCTCCTTTCTCAACATCAAGTGTAAGAAGAATCCGAAGAATATCTATGCATTCAAGAACCCTTCATGCGAGAGAACTAACCCCATAGGCTAACTGCCATAACGGTGGAACCGTTGTAAATGCCCTGGAACAGCAGAGGAGATTTAAGCTTAATTAATCATATGGGGATATGCATTCGAAGCCGTATGTTCCACAACGACGAGAGTATGCCCATAATGCCAGTTTAGCAGATCTAAGTGCAAACTCACGAGAGAGTATTGCTCAGTTTCCACCAACGGTCGAATGGCTCCAGTAATCCCGTTGTTCAAAGTGCACACACTACCACTCATTGAGTGGCACTCAATCCTATACAAGCTCTCATCCTATACAAATAATGCTCGATAGAATAGGACCTAAAATCGTTTGAAAGGGTCCTCCATATTCACATGGAATACCGCAAACACGCGCAAATCAACGAATCTAATGAACCACGAACGTAATGAACAATAATTGTTAATTATTGTAGTTAAATAATTTTATAATTTAATTATAATAGTTAAATATTAATAAATTATTTATTATCGTCGAGGCGGATTGTACCTTACTACATTTCTTTTTTTTTCAACAATTACCTATCCATTTAAATGTTGGATAGCCCCTTAAAACCAGATAATGTGTAGCGGGAATGAGTTATTTTCAACATCTATTGTTTCATGTCTTGTGGTTCCGATTGGCCTGATGACGTATATAGTTAATGTGCAGTATAATCAACCGTTTTTATCAACAAACCTATTCTCATTAGGGACTATCAAATAAGGTCGCGGACAGCGACCTACTATCCTTATAAAAACATCATTGAATGATAATGTACGATTGTATCATAATTAACGAGTAATATAGTAATGTAGTAATGTAGTATCGTTGAGTAAGGGGCGTTGCTACAATTTAATGTAGGTAGGTGCCATTAAATTTTAATTTGATAATGTAGTAATTAACTGAAGGCACTATAGATTCAGAAATTGGCGGTAAAAGTACGATTTTACGATAAACACAGAAAATTTCAATATTTTATCATCTATATAATTATTTTGTATTCGTTCGCAGATTAGTTTTCTTTTCTTTTCTATAAAACTCACGTTTCTACTTGGGTTTCAACCTAACGGCGGGGGTACTTTTATTGCATTGATTGATTTTATACCTTGCGATTTCTTTTCAGTTTGCAACATGTCCTTTTGGGGTGTCTGACTGCTCGGTGCCTGCTGGTCCATAGCTGGTGGGGGCGGTAAGTAGACTGAAGGCTCGCCAAACCGCCCCCGAACTCCACCGCTCCCCGCCCTCTGACGACTCCGAAAGGCCGCCTCTTCGCCGCCCCCGATGGGGCCCTTCAAACCGTCACCACCAACCCCCATCCTCCTGTTCGTCAGTGTAGTATACAATCACACCCCCGCTCGCCACACCCATGAAAACCAACCCCTTCATGGTCTACATATCGCAGCGTTGGGCGATAGCCTGCAAACGCGTCCAACGGACCGGATCCGTGGATGGTCCGCTAGAGAGTCTCTTGTTTTCCTTCATCACTTTCATTTTATTTACACAGAGGTTTTTCCTTCCATTCAATGTTTAAACCGATCTTGATTGGAAAAGGTAAAGTGATTTTACCTAAACAATCCCTTTTTTCTGTCATGTCTGTATGTTGAAGGTAGATGATTTCAACTAACGTGGTATGGTTTAAGGTTTTCGGCTATGGGGTCGAGTTAGGTGTCATTATCGAAGTATTTTTGACGTAGAATCCATTTTTGAGGATCCCTGAACGATCCGATTTCCATGTGGGGATCTATAGAGCTTTCACGGGTCTACAAATGGCATTTTTGAAGGATCCCAGGAGGTAATATTTTCCGAGTGAAAAAATAAATAAATACACTTTTTTTCAAAAATTTTTATTTTACAGATTTAATTTTTGTACAAGTAACCTATATCAAAGAATAATAAACCCTCGTGTAAAATTTGCAGCGTTTTCTCGGTCAGTCTCATTTCCGTAATAAACTACCTCAAGCAAACAATCTTATTCAAGGAAACCCTTAGGTATTACGGCACGTAAATAATTGTCGGAGACATCCATCATATCCAACTCACTGAACTTTCAGTTGAAAAGCTCTCCCGGAAATTCCAATGATCGGCACACGGCCAGCCAAGGGTTATTCATGGCCTCTTGATTTATGGTGGCTGGATCCAGGTTGAAATATGATGCTTGAAGATGGGTGAGTATCCATCAACTTAGTTCATCGGGCGTCCTTGCTAAGGAATGCAGTAACGATGCTTATATTAACCAATAAATCATTATCATTTGTTCGGAAGTTGGTGACTTAGTAATTCAATTGAGCATCTATCTGTAGAAAGTGAGGATGTACCGTCATAAGGGAAAATAGCGACCATGCTTCAAAATTAACCTTAACACGTTGCGCAGTTTGAATAGTAGGTAATAATTACTATAATTATTATTATTGTCATTACACTGGTCATCTCTGTCCTTGCTGCCTCTTGTGAGTGTCTTATTTTTATATGCTGTGTGTTTTATATGTGTGTATTTTTATATGCTGAAGGACACCCACATGCTTGACGGTCAAAGGAAAGAAGTACATGCTTTTTCCAACTTCATACCTTATTTTCAACGGATGGTGTGAGCCTAAGATCTTGCAAGCAGCACACTGCAGGTGCTCTTCTACGTCTATCGAGTAAAGGTTTCGTAAACTCATGCTGTCCTGTTGGCGACAATCACTTCTTTATTGTATTACCTACGTAATTTCTGTGACTCATTGCTTAGCAGGTAGCTGCGCTTAAAGAAGTGTTCCACGCAAATAAATAGACTTATAAACATAGGGCTTCACTTTACTAATTCAGGGTTTGGAGGTCTGCTCAATCCAGGTAGGTATGGCAACCTTCCATCATACGTCCTCTACGTATCCTTACAAAGCCGCATTGGGACTACTCACAACTGCGGAGAGCTGGGAAGAACAACTTGGCATGAAAACAGATGAAAAAGAAGAGGGTGTCAATCGAACGCCCTGCCAGTTCACTGGGGCCAACAATGCAAAGGTGTGACATTCAACGATAACTACTATTGTACCTCTCCAGCTTCCCAGATTGCCACGACCAACTCTACAACCCAGTTTCTCCCAACGTTCAAGTCTTGCAAAACTATTCCAATCCATGAGGTAACTTGTAAGCGTCTCATCAGCAATTTTAGCCAAGTGGGCCTGGATAACGAAAACGAACGGGCGGACATCGTCTGAATAATGGATGATGGTGATCGTGGATAAGATTCACGATACTAACGACAAATAAAATAAAATAAAACACTTCGGTTGCCGAAACATCCTCGAGTAATAGTGATGAAGATTTCCAATTTATTATATTATAATTACATATTATTAATATGTATTTATTTAGGAGTAGATTGAGTAAATTTCATGGAATTCGGTTCACTGTAATAACGTCAGTCCAAACTTAAACTCAATAAGTTGGCTTTTAATTAGTTACTGGCTGGGACACCCGTACTTCGCACGAAATATCAAAGTCATCTACCAATAATGCAACCCATGCTTCACTTGGAACACCCCTAGCAACCCATCAACTGTAATTTTTGTTATTAACAACTCTTGTTGACCCGTTTCTCGTCGTGAAAAGTACCTACGTTGAGACGATCATGCTGACGATAAACTAGGACAGGAGAGTCTGGGCTGAGCGTAGTCGAACGTTCCCAAATCACAAATACCTACCGAGAACTCCCGAACCTCGATGCCAAGAGCCTCCGATCAGCTCCCGAACCCTCCCGAAGACCTCTCGCCGCCAGCTGATAAGGAAATTCGAATCTTACATTCAAATTCGTTGCTTACACGAAAACTTGGAAATTGAAAGGAAAAAGAAAATGGTTAAAATTGAATATAGCTCGAAATATGCACTACCTACACTGAGAAAAAAAAATGGTCGGCGATTGGTGGGAGTGCATTGGCACAGTCTACCAGTCACATATATGTATACCTACGCTCGAGAAGAGGAAATGAGTACCTAGAATTTATTGCAAATTTAAAAAACTCAAAACCGTCACATACCTACCTAATATAGGCATCTATCACGGTTCGGTGAATCTTATCGTAGTTAGCACCTACTTGCACCTAATCAATAAATTTTTATTTTGAATGGCTTCCGAGTAGTAGAAGCCTGTTTTCACTTACGGGATCGAAAAAGTTGTGAGAATCTGTCCAACCACGTAGATCGTAGGTCCTACAATGCCCAACTGAGAACTGAGTCATAGGTACATGCCATGTATCTACGACTCAGTTCTTGTAGATACGACTTCAATTGAGTGTATTTGAGAAGGGTGGAGGGAGCATTGGTGGTTCGGGAGTTCTCGGTAGAAATTAGCAGTTCGGGAACGTTCGGTCACGCTACCCCCAGAAGCTCCTAAGACTTATCTTATGGTATTTTTACAGAAAAAAAGTTGGTTAACATTCAGTATCTTGGAAGAATGGAAAGCGTGCCTTTCGTAAATTTGAGTGTCCAGAAAATATTAAACTCTTGCTTTTCATAAATCATTAAATGATTCCCAAAATATTTCTAACTTTGCTCCTAAATTTAGTTTTAGCTCGAAACGCCCCATTTTATGAAACACATCGCAACTATTGGTGCTGACACACTTCTTCGTAAGAGTCTTTCGTTCGTGTCTAAAATTCCTGTTGAACTCGGTGCATTTTACCAAGCTGGTGGGCACGAGGTGAAGGATGAATAATTAATTTCAGTTTGCTTTGATGAGAGAACAAGGAATGTGCCCATGTTAAATGATTCTAGGAGGGGTCTTGACCCCGACCCTTACAACGCACGTTTTTTTTTTTTTTTTGCTTCCGAAGCATCCTGGGATGAGCTACAGGTATGCATTCAATATTCATGGAGAGCTCCTTAAGAAACAATGTTATCTCATGCAATATTTATGCGGCTTAGTGAGGTTCTGCCGAAAGGGTGCCAGCGAGAAGATGAGGAGGGTTTGTACACGGGGATCGATCCTGACATCGTTGGCGCTTTTACCTTTCGTACAAAACAAGACATGGATTCCAATTAAATTTTCAAAGAAACTTACTTGCGCGGTATTAGGTACTAAGAATTGGATTAAAAAAAAAAAGGGAGCTCTTGTCTATAGCAAAATTACCACATAAAAGCCCACCTATACATCTGATGCAAATATATTTGCATCAGATGTAGCTCAAATAATTGAATACTTCATTTGCGTAATTGAAAAATAAAAACTGTTAGCTTCAGGGAAACAGGGCATCTGGCTACGCCCGAATTTCGTCCGCTGGACCAACATGGTCTGTCTTACTTGAATCAAGCCTTGCTGCATTGTTACTGTGTTGAAGTGTTGAAGTTGAACTGTCAGTAAATTTGAGATCAACAGTTACTATCGTCATCGTGACGAGAGGCAGCTGCTTCACGCTGCGGGTTGGTAAATATTTTTGAACGCAGTTAATCAGGTTGACCAGTTCCTCGTTGTTTACAATGTAGGAGCGAAGGTTGCGTTCATATTCGAAGATTATTTTAACGGTGCTGTGCTGTTGCCGACCCCACTATCTCAGGGGTGATATTTTTGTATCGAGGTGAAAATCTGTTAAGGCCTGTCAACGGGAGAAGAGAGTTCTGCCCTTGGTGTGGGACTCCGTCGTGTAGATAGGTACCTACCCGCTAAAAAAAAAAAAAAAATCCCATACTCCTGAAGACGACTGCCCCGAGATTACTTCGGCATTACCTCAGGGCAGACCCTTACAGTCGCTTCACCTAGTGAAAATCAAGCTTTATAGGGTCTCTTCACCCAGTCAGCCATGGTCAAAAGCATACAATTTTTGTGAGGCGGGGGGATCATAGAAGTATAATACCTGTGAAAATCTTGGTGGGATGGAAACTCAACTCTACCCCTCTCCAGTTGAAGATCCTTCTTCTTTCTCAAGAGAGGGGTAGGGGTAGGATACAAGCAGTTCAATCGGCACCACCCCGGCAATGACCAGAGCTGCTGGGGCTCATGTCCAGGGATTTTGATGGCACTGAGAAAGCGAGCATTGAAAAATTATGCTTCGTGAATGACGGGAATGGGAGGGGTTCACTGAGGACGAACTTAGATAGAAACATCCAAGAAGCCACTTTCACGAAAGGAAAATAGGCGAAGATGGATAAATACAATGCTGACAAATTAATGTCCAGCATTTGAGAGGCACATGATTTTTATGAACTTCAAACCCTATCGAGATAAATTCCAGAAACGAAATTCGTTCCTAGTGCTGAACATACAAATTTTGAATTAAACCACCGATCGCTCTTACCAATGAGAATATGTACGAGTGGGTTTTATCTTCTGCGAAAATATGGTCGTAAAGGGCGTCGTGGAAGGACTCTGAAATCTCTGCACTGCGATCAACCATAATTTTATATCCTCTAGTTTCCCGCACAGTTTATATCCTCCAACCATTTCCCATTCTTTCCTCTCTCTCCGCTATTTCACCTTTATACTGCGCCCCCTCTCCCAATCAACCGCCTCTCTCCCATTTAACCTACTTATCTCAACTTCCCCTTCTTTCTCAGTTCATCGTCGCTCAACCTTTTAATGCCTCACTCTTCACTTGAATCGATTCGTTGGTTTAAAAAAATTACTGCTTACACTAGCAACCAACGGGTATTAAATTTCAATAAAATGTAATCACTTTATTTTCGTTTCCTTTTTATAGCTGAGTAACTCAGCTATAAAAAGGAAGCGAAAATAAAGCGATTGTAAACATTGTATTGAAATTAATACCCGATCTGAAAAACTGTTCTTTATTTATTTATTTTTACATTTAATCAACGCAGTGGTTCACTTGAGTTTTGAAGGTTTTAATTTGGAGGTATTTCGAGGATGTTCGGTTTACGATTAACCATATTTTTTCATGGTTTATCTCGCTGGCGTGGTCTCCGAATATACTGACCCAACAATAGTAACTATTGTTACTCAACTGTTGAGGCACAAATTGCGGAGTACCTAGCCGACGAAACAAAAAATTAACATTCATATTTTCTTCCTTTAACGTTTATGCATTATGAGGAGCTGTTAAACGGGGGGGGGGAGGGTGGAGATCTTCTTAGTTATAGCAAAATATTGAAAAGAACGTGAGGTACTACATTTCATGATCGTTTTCATAGAGCCCTCAAACATCACTTTTGTGTGATTCGTGTGCTTTCCTGCGAGCGAAGGAGCACCAGACGCCCATGAAAAGCAAATATAGGAAATTCGTTTAGGTAGGTACGCCCCCAGGTTTACGACATGGAGGCAAACTCGGAGGAATTTACGGCAAACTTTATTGAAACCTTTTTCGCTGCACAACGCGGCCATCTTGCCGTCTACGTGTAGGTTTTCACTCACTAGTAGGGTGGTGGCACCTATTATCGACATGTCTCTTATTAATGACAGTTCCACTTTCATATGTGAACCACCGAATAATATTGTGACCTAATAAAAATTATTTCTGTGAGCAACCTTATTTAGACCAACTAATGAGCCAAACATAAACTTTAGTATCTCTTACTAAGTAAGATTAAGTAATTAAAGTCTTTAATTATTCGTTTATCATTCTCAGGGTAGGTTCATCAAATGCATTTAATGCATTTGATGAACCTACCCTGTATTTGTTTCCTTGATACCAAATTTGTTAGCGATACTCAGCAAAAGACTACTCGGCCTGTAATCGAGGTATCAAAATTTGCATTAAAATTTATTTTTTATTATTTAAAATTGATTTATTTAATAAACATTTAAGCAAGATTAAATGCATTTGATAAACCCATCCTTGGAATAATCAATCTTTCTGATATTGACGAATCTCAACTTCTTTTTTTTTTTTTTTTTTTTTTTTTTTTTTGTCGTCGAAGATTTTCAGCATGTCCACCTATAGGTCTATAGAAAGCTGTCTTCGTGGATAGTCGAGTTAGGTGACGTTTTCGAAGTAGTGGTAGAGGTCCCCACTTGTTTCCATACATGTGTGGCTCTACAGGGCTGCAATATGGGGGAAAATATGATCAAAACCGGAATCTGTTGTCAATGTGATAAAATCATTACCTAACCTAAATTAAGAAAGTGTTGAGAAAATTTATCAACATTTTCTGAACATTTAATGTTCAATGTCGGTTAAATTGAATGCTGCTGCTGTGTCTATCATAATGGTATTCATTTAATGGAATTATTAATAAATTTTATAATCAGTAGAAATCATTTCATGTGCCATAAACGCGCTTGAGCAAAAGTAAAACAATTCTTTGACACTTATTTTTCATATTATGATACTACCAGAATCGTAAATCCATTTGAAAAACAATTATTCATGATAAAACGACACCAAATGGTGACACGAAAATAGGCCAAACTAATTTTAGGTTCCCAGGTTGTCTCATGAGGCTAAAATAACTATATCTGGTAACTCTGGTGCCTGGTTACGACTTGCATAATATGCATGGATATTATCCATGAGGATAGGTTCACGGAGTAAGACTTAACTATTTTCCATGTTTTTCAATTTTTGCCGCAGGCTTCAAGTGGATCCAACCGGGGGTGCAGTGGGCGGAGTTTTTTAAAGTGAAACTTTTATTACATCGTCCCAAATTTTTTGGTCTGTGTGTCGTTTCTTGTAACGTCACGCTACCGTTGATTTTCGCTTACAACCGATTCGTTGCTACGAAACTTCATCTTTGCCAGTTATAGTCGTACAAAAATCGTTCACCATTCGTTGGAAAGCTCCCGATTTATCACGCATTTCTTTCGTACTTGTTCTTTGTCATTATGTCCCCATTTTATATTTATTGATGTTATTAATGGATGCAGTAAACAATGCCGCTTGTTTTGTTGTTATCAGTTCCCACGTTAGAAATCAATTTGAGAAAACGCCAAAATGAAGCCGTGGGTAGAGATACAAGGGTAGGTGAATGAGTATGAAATGGGGGGGGTAGACATAAAAAACGTGTCCATCGATGCTACGTACCCCACTAGGGGAGCGAGCGAAGCGAGCCGGAGAGACTAGTGGGAAAAAAGTTTCACTTTTACCGTGGTTTCATAAAACCACACCCCAGTTTTTTTTAAAGTACCTATGTATTTTATGGTAAATTTCATTTATGACCATCTATAGATCTCCCAAACAAACCTCTCATGAGGATTTATGTACCTACTAAGGGTGGGAACGTCGTAGTAAGTTGGGGTTCTCCAGACGCCTGTAAAACGCAAATATGAGAATTTTGATTACACCGCCAGGTTTATGTTGTGGAGACAAACTTGGAGGAATTTATGGTCGGAAGGTCAAGGCTGAGCGTACTATATTGAACCCCTTTTCGCAGCATTTAGGGCCATCTTACAGGTATCTTGTCTCGCATCGTGTAGCACAAAAGACCAGGCCCTTTTGCCTCCGAAAAGAAAAGATGCTGGTGGAGGGGGGTCATGGCTGCCCTGGCATTAGATCGTATCTCGTGACCGCATTCCCTCGTATAAAGGGAGTCCTCGTAAAAAAAGGACTTCCCTACCCGGTCCGAAAGGGTTCAAGTGATGCTGATGAACTACCAACCCCTTGTGGTCTAGGAAGACGAAATAAAATGTAGGATGAGCGACAAGGTCACAGCAGAAACAACAATATAACGCTGGGACACTTTTTGGTGTTTTCTTTTCAGCTTATCTGGTTCCGTGTTAGGGTAACATTTCATTTTCCTCAATGAAGACTTCTCATTTCCAGCTGCCCTTCCCGCAAAGATGGTATCCTATTGTTGTGAGAATCCTCATAACCTCGAGGTGAATTAAACCATTACCGGAAAATGGTTTAATTAAAACTGGGAAATACTTAAATTAGAAACATTTGAAACAAGAAACAAAAACTATAACATTTTAGCTAAAAAAATGCACTAACCACAATTATAATTAAGAAGCAAGCGCAATACCTATTCATCGGGGTTACAGCTTTTTTTTATATATATATCGTCAAAGATCGGGAAAGATTAAATCTTCGGAAATTTTCCAAACGGGTCCTTTGACCCTGATGAAAAAATATCAAATAACCCCGAAAGTCGACGCTTTCGGCCTCGACAGCGTTGACCAAAATTTCAACTTTTATTGCATCAACTTTTCATTGATTGGTGACGTTTCATGTACGCTCTTAATTGAAAAGAGGCCCTGAAAAGAATACATCATTATTCGGAGTAATATTTTAACACCCTCAATATTCAACCTCACGCTTCTCTGAAAGTGGATGGAGCTCTCACTAATTGCATTTTCATGTTACCAGCTTTCCTCACGGACCAATGTAGTACCCAGTACGCTTCAGTCTGCAGAACTTTTAGTTGTAACAGCGAAAATGGTGAATATATGAGCCATCTACGATTTAGGTCTAGGATCAGCTTCATTCTTAACAATCTTATTGGGTGCGTATTCGCGTATTCTCTTGCAAGAAAATTGCAACTCGTTATACTGAGGGAAATCCAAAGTACCAACCACCCTGAAGAGATGGAATAACAGTTACTGAACAACAGTTTGTTACCTACCCTCCCCTAGCTTACATTGGATTCCACCTTTGAAGTGGATAGGTTAGAGCATTTGCCTATCAAAGTTTGTGGTGGGATAGTTAATTAGTGGTATATGAGAACCGAAATGTCCGTCCGCCATCCGGGCCGTTTTGGGCAGTAGTAATTTTTTTTTTTTTAAATCTGATATTTTGAAAAAATATATGGTTTACCATCTTGTTGTGCCCGCACGGTTTTCAGCCCGATCGCCCATATATGGGGCTAAAATGGGGGCCACGGGAGGGGTTTTTGAAGGTTTTCGGCTATGGGGTCGAGTTAGGTGTCGTTATCGAAGTATTCTTGGACGTAGAATCTATTTTTGGGAGTCCCTGAATGATCCGATTTCACCGTGGTGATCTATAGAGCTTTAATGGGGCTACAAATGGGATTTTTGAAGGATCCCAGGAATATCCCAAATATTTTCCAAGTAAACAAATTTTAAAAAATGACGGGTTTCTGCTGATCAGCTGAGTGAGCAGCAATCTCTCCTGTTCACCCTTGGACGTTGAAATTATAGAGGGAGCCCTTCAGGGATTACAAGAGCCGGTTCTAATGACGGGAAGTTGAAATTTGAGATGGAGCCAAAAGCCCCCCCCCCCCCCTCCACCAGCATCTTTTCTTTTCGGAGGCAAAAGGGCCTTTTGGTTTGGTTTTGGGGAGGAGGGGATTTGAGGAGTCCTTTCTAGGACAACTAGAAAAGATTCAAATGACGGAAAATCTCCTGATCAGCTGAGTGAGCTAAAATCTTTCCCATTACCCTTGGACGTTAAAATTTGAATGGGAGTCCTTCTGAGAGTACAAGAGGCGGTACTTTTCCGTTAAACCCCCCCACCCTCAAGCGATTTTGGTTGGCTTTGGGTGCCCTAAAGCCATCGGGAGGGGTGTGTATGAAACTCAAAATCGAGTGGGAGGGGGTGGGGGAAATGTTAAAAACCCGTACCTACACTGCTAAAATCTCTCCTGTTGAAATATTGAGTTTTGTTTTGTGTTCACAGTAGACCAGGCAAAGACCGGGTGTCCCAGCTAGTTATTAAATAACAATTGATTACTTGAGAACGTTTTGTCACATACGTGCTAATAATAATAATAGTAGGTTATAATAAATTAATTATAATTATTTATTTATTGTTATTATTATTGTTCATAAAGCATTAGGTTGTTGCTCGGTGACAAGCTCAACAGATTAACTGATCCCTCAAAGAGAAGTAAATGGCACTAAAGCCTAGTAAAAGGAAGGGGACCGAACAGAGCTGGTTATTAGATTAATAATTAATTTATAATTATTATAGCACGAGTGACCGATTCCGCTTGCTCTTCGACATGACTGCTCACTGCGTTCTCGAACCGAGCTTGTTGGAATGAAGCCTATTTTACCGCTTTATACATCGGTATAATATGCCGATAATATTATTACCATTCCCGGTTTTGGGTTTAAGCCGTAAACCTGAAAATTAAGCTCGTTTAGATAAACCGTAGTACATAAACTATTCTTTCATTGATGGCTACGAAGATGCGCAAAAAGAAGGTTCGGGGAGTTATTTCTCCTTATTTCAACGTAATCTCAAAGCTCAATTTTAGGCATTAGTTCCTACAACAGTTCGGTCACCACTTCGCCCAAACAATTATTTTTCCTTTTCTTGAAGGAGTTCTGTGGACAAGAGGCCTCCTATCGTTTACAAACGAGTCCGCGTTCCGATAGTATTATCTTTGCTGAGCTTTGCGAAACTCCGACTTGATTCTCCAATATGTCTCGATAAAGAAGTGATTCGTATGAGAAAGAACATGAGCACATTTTCACAAATTAAGCGAAAACAAATACAGGTTCTCACGGGGGAGGTCGCGATTATCAATCCCCACCCTTTTCTTCATAGATTAATTTTAAAGTCTGCAAAATGGAAAAGTATTTCATTCTTGACCAACTCTTCCCGTCGATCGCATCGATTGGTCAGCTCTTACAACAGCGCAGGTAAGCCCCCGAATTTCCGGTAAGTTACCGAATTTCGGTAACTTGACTCAAAATTTTAATTCTGTATTTAATGCTGTTCCAAAAAGTCCAATTTTTTTACTGTTATGGAGTTTAAAGTTTATATGATCTACAATAGAGCTCCATAACACAATCTAAGCATTTCTTCCTTAATTTCGTATACTTATAATAAACTTATTACTTTTAATAATTCTGGTACGCATGATGGATGTTGTTCTTTCAACTTCTTTTTCCAAACAACTACTTAATCTATCTTCTTTACTAAGTATTAATAAAAATGGATGTCTGTATGCATGTTTGTTTGTTTGTTCCAACATGATGCCCATACGGCTGAACCAATTTCCGTGCGGGTGAGTGCAAATTTACGAGCGGGTTCCACCTTAAATAATAGGCTATAGGAGATTTCACAAACGTCTAGTCCCCGAGCCAATCCCTAGTTTGGTTCCCTACCGCTAGGGATTCTAGGCCATTCAGTACCTAGTTTAATCTGTGTTCTAGGCGCTAGCATCTGCGCTAATGATCGTAGCAGAGTTACCAATCCTACGGATAAATCCTTAGATCTACGGATTTTTGGTTCAATGCTGGATATCGAATTTTTCATCATTTTTCATCATCTTTTCATTTCTTTACCTACAATACAATAAAAATCACTAAACTTTTTCATAGTTGTGGCACGCTGCTGATCTACTAATTTATGTGTCTATGATCGTCGACTACAACAACCAACACCCTAGAAAAATTCCATAATTCCTCGGACAATCAGCTTTCCAAATGTCAAAAAGGGAACACAAGTAATTATAAGGAGCTAAAATTGTTAATTGAGTCAGATCGCAGATTGTCTCCTGAGGTTATTGCAATATGACAACTTCTGGACGCATCCGGAAACGTCTTGAAACCGATTCTATCAACGTCATTCTTCATGCAAAAACTTTGCTGAACGATACTTCGTGCTACTATTTTCATATTCCCGCAGAGATGAGAGTAAAAATATCATTCTAACCTCATTATGAATTTGAAAGAAGAGCTCAAGTCATTAACTCATTAACACATCAACTTCATACTGACTCGATTAGCTAAATTTTCAGTGAATTTTCGGATCACCCCCTCAAATAATTTCACTTTCCGTTTCAAGATGCGAAGATTTCATTTCTGCAATGTCCGTCCGCCGCAGAGTGCTTAATGTCCCTTCCAAAATTGATAAAAACATCCAAAATTTCACACAGAGGGTGCTGATTACGAATGAAAAGATCCTCCATGATCAGCTGAATGAGCTAATTTCTCTCCTGACCAACGGCCCAGTGACGCTGAAATTTGGAAGGAAGTCTTTGCGTCTATGCAGGAATTCTTATTTTGCACTCATATTAGCCACGAACTTTCTGTGAAGAGAATAATGAACCCACCTGTAATCTACTTTGCTGTTTTTTACTGTCATGAGTCCAATGTATTATTAATTATTTGAGACCTATAAGTGACTGTAATTAATTGAGGCTGCACATTACGTATAAAAAATAATAACAAGTAATGTAAGGTGGATGCGGCGAGATAGTGGGAATCCATCTTAAAAAATACGATTTAAGACGAAATAGTCTATTACCACGATAAAAATATATAAAACTTGTAGACGCGAATAGAAGCGAATAGAATATTATTGTACTGATGATGGTCTAATCAACCGAAACGCGTCTACAAGTTTTATATATTTTTATCGTAGTAATAGACTATTTCGTCTTAAATCGTCTTTTTTATAATAACAAGTTTGTGATTGATAAGAAAGAGACATTGTGATCTTCCTAATCACTAAAATAATTATACCCCAAGTTCTACTGATTTGTGAAGGTAGGTACCACATCTTCGTGCGTCTTGTTTTGGTCTTCCAGGAGGGGTTAGAAGGAATCATGCGGAAATTTCAAAATGCGAGAGAAATGGGGCAGCAGCTGATGCGTGCAGCGCCACATACCACTAGCGGCAGGGAACCCAACTAGGGATTCGGCTCAGGGACAACTAGGGAAAAAATCCCCACTTCAACAATTCCGTATGAGTAATTCCGGGAAAAAATCCCCGACCTCAAATTTTGCTTAAGAGGAAGCAATTGCTGATAATCGATTAAGGTGTACCTGCTCCAAGAATGAAGAATGTTAGTGAACCAAGTTTTCCCCTCTCTTAGATAATTGGAATGCAGGCCAGTCTACTTTAAGTATACCTTTATTAAAATCCCAAACTAACGGGTAGATTTGAATTTTTTATATGTTAAGGTAGTAGGTTAAGACATCGCTCTACAAATTCACCTCTTTTCAATCAGTGATAATCGTTAGGGAGGACGACGAACTGCTAGTCCTCCCCAATGGTCCTCCTCCAACCATCAGCTGTTTTCTTCCAGAGAAGTGATAAAGATGGATCTAACGTTTAGCAGTTTTCAACCACCTCATTCAATTGTGGTTGGACCACCCTATTGCTATTAGAAAAATGCCAGCCTACATTCTCTGTACTTCTGGGGATTTTTGTTTTTGTCTAAAGTCCAGGGATTTTTTTTCTTACTTGTCCATTCTCAACTTTGAGATCGGGGACTTTTTTTCTGCATACCACTCTGCATACAGCCCTAAATCCTTAACTCAAGACATGCACGCACATGAATTCACACCTCGAATAATTTGAACAAAATTTGTTCAAATTATTCGAGGTTTGAATTTAATAATGATATTATTTAATGATTTATTTAATAATGATTGTTATTATTCTTATTGTTCTGCACTCTACTAGAGAAGATGTAGCTACCTCACCTTCATGACTCTGAAGTGTCGCATGTTAGGTATAACCTGTTTGCTAGCAGATGAATTCCTTCGAAATTCAAAAATTTGACCACCCCTAACCCTGTTAGAGGGCATATAAATATACTTCGTTATCTTCATTTTCGCACTTTCAGGCATATTTGGGAGAACAGAAAATGCAGACGGCAATCGATCTGTGCAACCTCTGCAATTCCATGTATGATCTTCTTGAAAGAACTCCGAAGATGCTCTACTGCGGTCACTACTTTTGTTTGCTCTGCGTCCATTCGATGAAAAAGGTAACAATAAACGAAGGTACCTAGCTCGTAAAATTTCGTTTCTAGTCAACCATTCATCTTTAGTCTGAATTATACTACTGGAAGTTTTGGCTGAAGACCTCATCCCTTTATTTTCTTTACAAGGGAAAACTTACCCTTTTTTTATAACACTCAATGGACGCCACTGCAGTCCCTGATGGGTCTGATTGTGGCGGCAGAAAACTTACTTATTAAGACTAGTCATTCAAATTTGGCCAAATACAGCGGTTTCTTTATTTTGTAGGAAGAATGCATCCTGTGTATCACTTGTGGATTTAGAACTCCTGCTCCTAGAGACTTAGGATGGCTCCCTACTCAAACTGACGCAGTATTGCGCATTCCGAACGCTCAACACCAATATATTGGGTTCGATCTGGTTGATGAGCTGCGACGCATCCCAGGTCGGTGTCCAATATGGTCAGGCAGGAATGATCTGGGTCGAGATCAGTACCGCCGCGCTAATGTTAACGGATTCGGGACGGAAAGAAACTCGCACGGATATTCACTATCAGCTTACTACGGCCCAAGCGTAGAAGGAGGTGATAGATCACGGTGCACCAAAGGATGCAGCATCAACACTCATAAGACCTTTGAATCCAA
The DNA here is from genome assembly GCA_955831195.1 of Pilophorus perplexus. Classification (NCBI taxonomy): domain Eukaryota; kingdom Metazoa; phylum Arthropoda; class Insecta; order Hemiptera; family Miridae; genus Pilophorus; species Pilophorus perplexus. The sequence continues at coordinate 16,654,065 of OY037011.1, read as the reverse complement.
GGGAACTCCGCAAGGAATGAGTTCTTCGAGTCGGTCCCATCCCTTCATCATCGATTTTGGGGACGCATGGTTTGCCAACAAAAGCACCAACTATCCCGGAGCGGAACTACGCAGGAATGTATCAAAGGAAACATCTCAACTTTCCGATGGGAATCGATTCTACAACAGTACGTATCAATTTTTATACTTTTTTCTCTAGTTTTGGGTTATTATTTTTTTTAATAATACCTACACCAATTTATTCGAGAAGAAAATTTTGGTCGGCCTCAAAATTATTATACTAGGTTTATAATATACTAGCACTCAGAAATAAGGCCTCGCTTCGCTCGGTCGATCACTTAAGCCCGAATTTTAAACGGGACGAATTTTAAACGGGACGCCGAACCAATAGAAAAAATCGGGGTATTTTTATCGCTTACCGTTTAGGAGGAGAAGGCTTGTGACATACTCAGCCAGTCCAAGACACAATGAGAATTAGTGATATAGACTATACAATCCTCCTCCCTCACTGGATACCCTCGGCTACGAAATATTTAATATGCGTTGAAGCGCATAACGTTCACCAAACACATTATAGCACGTTAAAATCACAACATTTGCATTCAGTTATTTTAACGAGGGTTCCCTTGGTTTTCAGCCTTCGTTGAATGGGGCCGTGGCTTCAGTGAAGAACGTAGCGAGCCATCACGACGCGAATGGCAAAATTGGGAATTGCTTGGCGGCTTGGTAAGTTAGACCTACATTCGATCATTCGTTCTAGACACCATATAATATATATCTAGTATATTATACTATAATAATTATAGACCAATTCTGGCCGTACCTTCACCAGAGTTGAACAGGGGGAAGAGGCTGAGGAATAAATTATAAAATTGAAAATTTCATTAATGCTGTGAATAGGATTACCCAAGGTGAAGTATTTTGGAATCCAAGCGCTATTAATTCTTAATAATCAAACATCATTTCCTCCATAAATCGATTTTTTGGAACGACCCAGTCGAGCGCTAACAAAGCTTGGTGGCATGGTCAGCCCGCTAGACTTGATGAAGTTCTTCTTCTAGACCCAAAGACCTAGTTGTAACTGCTTCATCCGTCGTATGTAGACTTGATTTTTCCATGGGACTAAGAATCGATGGTCCTCTAAATCAGGGGCGGCGATAGGGCGACGTCCGAGGGGCCGGTCGAAGCAGGAAAAATACACTGCCAAGGCAATGAGCTTCCTCGTGCCAAGTTCAAAATGAACGTAGTTGTCACTGTAACAAGAAAATTACGTTCGCGCATGCGCAGGGAGTACAACTGATGCAATCGTGATGAAACTGATAGGGGACCATCTAGAGCCATACCCACACAATTCCTGAAAATTTGATTGAAATCCGATCAAAATTGTGAAAGTTATGCCTGTTTCAAGAATTTTACGTTAGTGCATGCGCAGAGCGTACTGCTGATTCTATTGTGATGAAATTTGTATGGGACCTCAAGGAGCCTTATCCGCATAATCCCTCAAAATTTGAGCTAAATTCATTCAAAATTGTGGACATTATGGCTGTAACAAGGAAATGCGGACAGACCGACAGACCGACAGACACGGAACCAAATTTGTTCAGTTGGCTATGAAACGCAAAATGCGAGTGGAAATTTTTAATTCGGACAACAAAAATTTTTTGGCTCCCGAAAGTGAACACAAGGCTTCCGCTGCTTCGCAGACTCGGAAGCAAAATCTTTATCCTGCCTAAAGTATGTAGGTAACTACCGAAAAGGAAAACTCATACTTAAAAGAAGGTGATCTAGTTGGATTTGATCCTCATCGGGTGGATGGAAAGTGCAATAAACGCGTACCTAATTTGTGCTACCTACATGGTTTTAAAATAGTGCAGTCTCATATAAATATACCTATGCAAGTTTCTTTTTGGTTTGCAAATGTTTGGTAACGCTTTCTGTGACCCAAGCCGAGTGTTAGAGGAGTTTTTCAAAATTAAAAATCAAGCATAACTACTTGAATGAATGAATTGCAATTGAAGATCAAGCAAACTCTGATCTGACAACCTGGAGGACAATGTTGATACTTGCAAGCAGGAGCGTCTGGCCGGAGCACTGAGCCAAGGGGCGTCGGTCGTTTCCACACTGTTCCGTGGCCCATCCATACTGCTTGGTCTCTTCTCCCTCATAACCGAGCGTTATGTGATCCTGTTTTGGTTAAATATTCTTGGAGTAATACACTTTGGTAATTGCAACGGAAGTCAAACATTTTTATCGTCCTCAAAATTTTGCTATTTTTTTTTTTTTTTTTTTTTTTTTTTTTTTTTTTTTTTTTTTTTTTTTTTTTGTTAGTCTTTGGATGGGTAGGTAACTGAGGGGACGGGGTCGGAAGGGCGGTCAAAACTTCCTATCCGCCCCTGCTCTAAATACTAAATACTAGTGAAAAATGTTTGTTGTATTTGCAGAGTTGGAGTGAGCGTGACGGAACCAAGGCAAACGAGGTGTGCTCATTACCTCAATGTTCCTTTAGATCTCCAACGAATATGAGTGATTGGAATCGCGGCGATGAGGTAACACATTAAAAAATAAAAATAAAAAAACTCAAAAATTTAATTTAGTTCTTTGTAACTTAAACATTAGTAAATGCCAATACTTCTAAATTATAGTTGTACTGGAAGGCTCAAGAGTTGGAAGCGTTGTTGAAGAAGCTGAGTAACGCAACGAGCAACTCTAACCGAGACGGTCGTTTGATTTCTGTAGGCTACCTTCGTGAGATCGTTAATATGATCCTCTTGGATTTCCCCATTGAAGATAGTGACATGCGTCTTTTGGAGTTCATGATCAATCCAAGACGACTACCGTCGCACCAAACTACTCTTCCACCCTATAACAGCAATCTGGATCTGGATACGTTCAGCGAGAAAAATATTAGCAGCAAACTGTATGCTATTTTGTACATTGGTGCCACTTTGGTTAACAAATGGTACCAGAGATTTTATGCTGAAATTGGCAGTTCGACACCAGCACTCAAAAAGGGACATTGTGTGGCGCCAGGCGATGAACTCATGAGTTACGTTTTAAAGGGCAATTTGGGTGATATTCAAAGGGGGCTCCGTTCGAATGGCAGTTTGACATCAAGAAGATCAGTTGTTAATACCCAAACGCAAACGGACCTCCCTCATGCGAAGGAGGAAAGTGTGAATGAAGGCATGGATGAGAACCGCGATCAACCTGATATGGCCCTAGTGCCCTACAAATTCGGCAATAATTACTTCATGGATTTCACAATTGGAGATAAACTAGCAGGAAGAGTCATCATCGAAATCTTTCCTTCGACAACGCCCCTGATGTCGGCGAATTTCGCCGCCCTATGCCTGGGGACGGGAGGAATGTCATACAAAGGGTGCAGTGTGTTTCAAACCTGGAGGAATGAATCCATCATAACGGGTGATATTGTGACCAACACTGGATATGGAGGGAGATCCGCTATGCATGAAGATTTTTTTCTTCCGGACCGCAGCAAACTTCCAGCCGAACGTGGGATGGTCGGAATGCGGAAGCTGGCCAAAACCCCTGAATCTCAGCGGGGGAAAGTGAGTAGCCAATTTCGAATACTATTGAACAAGCAACCAAATATCACAGGAATATTTGGACGAGTCGTATCAGGTATTGAAGTCATAGATCAAATATCAAGACTTGATGATAGACGGGGAAATCCTCGGAAAAAGGTATTTATAGCTGATTGCGGAAAACTTCCAATTTGCTAACCACTTTAATTCTCTTTAACCATGATAATAGTGCCATATGTATCCCTTTGCTGAAAAGTTATTAATATTGTTGTCATGCTTATCGTAGAGTTTATTAGCAGTAGGTAGATATCACTCATTGATTCACCTATTCAAGAATCGTACTCAACAATCGGGTACACCTGTAACAGTATCCGCTCCTCAAATATTGGGCTATTAAGCAAAATAACTCATGACCTCAGTTGAAAAAGAACCATTCATTCTAATTAAATTAGAATTTCTTAGCATTGTAAATTTTACAATGCTAAGAAGTATCTTGTCAACCCTTGGGTTATAATAATTATAACTCAATCAATTATTGATCCTCAATTTTTTGTATCAACTGCCAACTTCTCCGTTCGTGACCAGTCGACTGTAGCACAACTTCGACTGTTCACACGTGTTTGTACCTACATTGTTAAATTATCCTATTGCACTTACATGACTGTGAAATCTCATATGACATAATAATATTATGACATATATGACATATTATGTCATATTATGAGATTTAATCATCTGACATAATATGTGAAATCTCATCTATATCTATTATAGGTTTTTTATAATAAAAATGACTGCCAAATCTGTTTGAGGACTCGCTACTTAAAAACCGGTGGAGTGTTGGGCACCAAATTGTGTGAGAATGTTTGTGAAGCATTGTAGATGGGTTTTAAGAAGTTTCTACAAAATCGGTCCAGCCATTAATGAGATAATGCATTTTCAAAATCTAAATTGAATTGAATAGATTGATTTGACTTTTCATTAAAATTCTATTTTTTATTGAGTGTAGCGAAGCGCACCGGGTCAGCTAGTATGACATAATATCTCATATTATGAGATTTAATCATCTGACATATTACATTGTAATCATTCTAATATTACATTGAATCCCATATGACATATTGCATTGAAATCGTTCTACAATAAAGTTCTGCTTTGTTACGTTGCCTCCTATGTCTCTATTTATTAACACACCCTATACAAGGTTGATAATATTAACAATATCATAATGATCATGATTATATTAAACTTAGATGATTGATTATAATAATTATAAGATTGTGCACATTAGGTAATGTGTATTGAAGGAGTTGGCTATTTTTTAGCAGGTTGCAGCTATTGATCGCATTGAGGATCGAAAACATTGTTTCGGATGAAAGAAATCTGCATGAGAATCCGATATGAAGACTGAAAAATCTTGTTTGTTACTTGGTGATGTATTAGGCTATTTCCCTACCCCATTTATCTCGTTCGCCCAATCTTTCACTGCAATTTGAAGTTCGATTGGACAAGTTAGACCCTTCATTTCCTTATTTCTGAAGACCGGGAAAGTTATCCTTTATTCTCCAATATTTTGCAATCACCGGAACGTTTGGGGCACGGAAATAGGGTCTTGAGGCTAAACGTCAAGTGGCCAAAGTTTTAGCAGCACTTATCAAATTAGAATCACTCTAATTCCACGATCACTATTATCATATTTGTGTTGTAATATTATAGATGCCGTCCGGTTCCAATAGTAATAATAATTACTAATAGGTACTACTAATTTTTAATAGTAATTATTACTATTAAAAATTAGTAGTACCTAATAATTAATACTATTATCAGAAGTAATCAATGACTACACTGCCATGACATTAAATGCCAAATTTTAGTCTTAGCATTAAATGCTAAAAAGGGCTCAATATCAGTCAAAAGCATAGATATTAAATTTTAATATCTATGCTTTTGACTGATATTGAGCCCTTTTTTCGGATATTTAGTAAATGCTATATTTTTTCGGATATGTTGTAAATTTTACAACATATCCGAAAAAAATGGCTCAATGCCAATTACAACATTAATTAACAACAAATAAATGTTATAACATAACATGGTATACCAACTTTAGGTACCTATAAGTGCATGTGTAGTAGTTTATAGTAATTAAGTCCTGTTGAATTATCGTCCGATGTAATTTCTCTCTTCGTTGATCCTACTTAAAAGGACAAAATTTGTATTGCTTTGGGCAGAGTTAAGCACTGTAATGGTGACCATGTCAGCACTAGAAAATACAAACTGTTGGGATACCAACTCAAACGTGGAATGCAGACACCAAGCTGATGCTCATACTAGTAAAGTTAAGGACTAATAATTATTGTCGGCATAACAATGTTGATTACAGATGGAAGCTATTCGTGGAGGGGGCCCCATTGTGGAATGCTTCGCATTCCAAGCGCTGACGCCTTCATTCTCCTGTTTTAATATAACCCTGAAGGCTGAACCCAAAGATCAATGCCCACCAGCGTCAATAAAACGGTTTACCTCTACGCTTTATAGCCCTGAGACATTATTCTCCTTGAAGTGCATTCAGTGAGGGGAACAGAAAATTTTAAATTTTAAATTTTTTTTATGAATTTAATTCATCAATAAGTTCAGCTCTGGCCACCAGATGTGTAGACCTAGTGTGCGAGGCACACTGTCCGTGCCCCCAAACCTTTTGGTAATTTCAAAATTTGAGAAAAAAGGATGACTTTCCCGTTCTTAACGTTTCCAGTTAGGATCTCTGTGATTGGTAAATTTATAATCGTAATACATATTACTCTGGTAGGTTAATTTATGATCATAATTTATAATTATAACATTTAGATTGATATTGATAGGTATATCAATCGTAGGCTTCAATCTAGAATATATATCAATCGTTATCAGGCATTGAATCAAGAATCTTGTCTTGTCGTGAGAAGTAGTCGAGTGTAAAATTTCCTATGGCGTTTAATTTTCATTGGGACGGGGAGGAGTTCGAAGAGGCCGGTTCGTTTCTAAATGATAGAGCTTGAAGAAACAATTTAGTTTCGAACTGGTCGGAGTTCGAACTGGTTCGGATTCAAAGAAACGATGTTTTTTGTTTGTTTTTTTAATTGTATTTATTATTGTTATTATTTTTTCAGACATTTTATTTTGTTTTTAGGGAGCGAGTCCTAACAGAAGTTGTCTAGGACAACTACATTATGTAGTAGACCTAGACAACTTCTGTAGTTTATTCAACAATGTGTAGTCTACATATTGTGCTGGCAATGCAAAACGCAATATCCACTATATTAAATTTCCTTTAAACTCGCCAGAACCCGACCTCAACCTTCGTATTACAACATTCTGCAAATGAACTTCAAAGAATGATCTGCCTCATTTCACACTGTCACTTCATGGAAGCATCGTAGCCTCAAAATGCAAAAGAAAAGTAGGGCAGGAACACACTCCGGAAGGAGCCAACTACAAGATGATGCCACTCATCTTCGGCCCTCATGTTTCTCCCTAATGAACCACTCGGTCCTGTGTAACAAGCAGGGCAGAAAACAAGAGGTCGCGAGGTTTCAGGAAAACCCTCGACACACTTTAGCCCCTATTTCAATTAGAAGGCAGGAACCAACCTGTCTACCCTCACGCCTCCACCGCGGTTGGTTTCACGGTGCCGATTTCACTGTTCCAACAGCTAATTAGGGTTCACTCAAAGCAAATTCTCTAATACTTTGAATAAAGATACTTAACTTCCAACCTCTATCCACAGACTTCACTATGCCTTTCAACTTCCCATTCGAGCCTTTATAAAGCCAATTAGAGTGGGCTGCTTCCAGTTAAATTTTCCTAACATGAATGTAATCAAATTATCAAAACAGTCTTACTTTCGGTGTGTGGAAGTCTTATTCTGGAAGTGTGTGGAACTACCATCTCCAACAAACATCATTCACTCCTCGGCAGCAACGAATGTGCCTCACTCGCGAAATTAGGAAAATAAGAGACATCAAAAGAAGTTTGCTTTTACCAACGCATTGAAAACGTCTCGTTTTTTTGGGGTGGAGGGGGGGGGGGGGAGTCGAGTTTTTTTAAAGGTCTTCGTCGCATTTTCGTTTAAGGTGATGGACTAGTGCCAGGGCCTGGGCTATTCAGCGCTGGGGTAACAGCCGAGAGAAAAGTTCTTGTTCCGCTTTTAATTACGAAGCCGCCAGCTCCTACAAACCTAGTGGGGTTCGTTTCAGAAGTGAACAACTTCCTTGGACTCAAGTCATTTAAGCCTTACATTTCAATGGATGCATGATGAAAGGCGTGGTGGATAAGTGTTGAATGCTGTTACAGCAGAATACAGTAGGTATTACTCGTTCCAAAACTCAAATGAGTGGGATTCGTCTTTTGAGTATAAGAAATTCTGCCAGGACTTTAAAATCAACTACTACAAATAATATATACTACTACATATTATGCTCAAAATTGGCGTCTATTATGGTGTTGTGTTACACCCATCTATGTACGTATCGTCACGTCGGACCCACCTATCGCTCATTCACGGCACTTAGTAAACAGGAGTTTCAATCGGCTTTTGAATTCACAGGTTCGTCGTTATTATGCACCGTATCAACTGAAAGGGAAGAGCAAGGTATGGCCAAAAGGCAGACGCAGACGTGACAACAGTCACTGTTCTCCTCATTTCCGGCCCGTACTTCCCCTGGAGAAGACCAATCGCTGAATGTATTTGCAGATAAAGGGTGAAAACGTCCTTTCACGTCCCAGTCCCTTTTATTAGATAGAACAATCGGTAGGTCTCGATAGATTTGTTACTTCATAAATGAGACCATCAGTTTCATGAATACTGTCATGTTCTTTGAACAAGCATCCTTATTATTCTCTTTAAATACATTTGTTAAGTTTTACAATTTAAGTATGTAGTTGTTATTTCTGAAAGATTTTCGCCCAAATAATTTATTTGAGCATTATTCATGTTTTTAACCAATTTAATTTGGTGAAATATAGGTAAGGGTAGAACTCCACCTCATTTTTAACTGTCGCACAGCTAATACCATTTGCGTGTAATCCTGAACGGCCGCAGCCCGGCCCACCTGTCTATCTCAGTATACACCGTTGCTGAAATTATTCACATGGATACAGCCATGTGTGAGCCAAGACCCGAAATTGTTTCCTGAGTAAACTTGGGAGTTGCTTCACTTGAATAATGAGCGCCAAGTTTGTTCATCTCGAGCCCTCCACGAAGTTTAGAGGAGGCCCCGATACGGAAGTTAGATTGATGCCCCCGCCAAGCACCAACAAAACACTCATAGGTGTTACTCAATTCTGTTTGATGTGTCACTAATCGATTTTTTAGCGCAAGCATCAGTCTACTGTAGACTGATCTTTGCGCTTCGAGTCCTTCTAACATAGAAAACTGCTCAACAAGCACAGCACTAGACGTTTCCTCGTGAAACCATGGTTACCTTCTTCCAAAGGGATGGACAAGTATGCCAGAAGCAAGTAAGGTGATGATGGTGCACCCTCCAATTTTGAGCAGAATAATCCGGATGAGCAATGCGATTGTGATCATAAAACGAATTTTAATGTTTACTTAATAAAAATAATAAATAATAAAGAGTTCATCGTCAATAATCATCGCCTTGGTCGATTTGGTTATGATGAAATTTAGGGATAAGAAGACTTGCATTATAATAATTTCAAATAGGTAAATAATTGTACAATTATTGGAGAAAAAAAATCTATCCAAAAAGTAAATAAATTGAAAGTTGAAAAGAAAAACTGTAATCAACTATAGTGTTAGGGCAGATAAGGGACCTACAGAAACGGATTCTATAGAATCCTATTGGTCCTATGGGATTTGCATCCTATAGGTCCAAAATTACTTAAATAAACTACCCTTCATTTGACCTCCTGGCCAAACTCTTTCTATGGTCCCATTAAATTTTGTATACTATAGTATAGTCCCGTAGATTCTTATGGTGGAGTCGGCTAGATCTGAGACTTCCAAAGCTACTTGGAAAACGCAAAAAAACAACAACAAAAAACCTGCCGCCCAAAACCGCGAGGACGGTGGAAGGACTTTCCATTTTTGGAATCTACGTACCTAGTAGGAACGTATCATACTTAATGTATGTACTATAGGTATATAACATGATATTATCATGTTATATACGTAAAACAGGACATACGGAAGCACAGGGTGAAAGTGGTCATGGGAGAAAGTGGCCACTGGCTGTTTTTGTGGCTGTGCCATCGCAAGCGCCACATTAGATGAAATTCATCTTCGGAGTGCCAACCTGACGTAAGTACCTACAAAAACGAAATTTTACACAAGGGTTTATTATTCTTTGATTGATATACGTTACTTGTGCAGAAATTTAATTCTGTCAATGAAAAAATTTAAAAAAACAAACATTTTTTTTGGATTTTTAACTCAAAAAAAAAAATTTTTTTTTTTGGATTTTTTGTTCAAAAATTCTGTATTTTTTACTCGAAAAATATTTAACATCCTGGGATCCTTCAAAAATCCCATTTTTAGCCCCATGAAAGCCCTATAGATCGCAACAGCGAAATCGGATCGTTCCGGGAACCCAAAAAATGTATTCGACGTCCAAAAATACCTCGAAAACGACACCTAACTCGATCCCATAGCCAAAAGCCTTCAAAAAACCCCTCCCGTAGCCCCATTTTAGCCCCAAAGCGCCCCACGGGTTTGGGCGATCGGACTGAAAACCTTGCGGGCTCAACTAGATGGTAAACCAAGTATTTTGTCAAAATTTCAGATTTAAAAAAAAATTCCTACTGCCCAAAACGGCCTGGACGGCGGACGGCGGACGGCGTACGGCGGACGGACATTTCGGATTTAGAATGTAGACCTCTTGAAACGGATAAGTAATGTCAAATTATGAGCCCGATCGGAGTCGTCGACCCCCGTCGCGAAAACATAGGTGTATTATTCCAAGAATAATAAACCAAAAGCAGAAGGTTGTTCGGATAAGGATTTGGTAAGCAGAGATGATGAGAACTTTTTGTAGAGGTAGGTATAGAGCAGTTTCAGGCTGTAGCGACGGATCGCCTGGAGGGCATATTTTTCGGCAAAATCGTCTGCCGTAAGTTCCATTGTGTTTTACTTGATCCCACTAACGAGCTCATTAGGTACATACATTTTAGAATCCTTGAATTTTTGAAGTCGAATTTTCAAAATTTTGGAAAAATTCCTATGGGGGAGATTGTGGTCAGTCACTTTCTATTTCATATAGACACTTACTGGCCTGGAGGGCATATTTTTCGGAAAAATCGTCTGCGGTAAGTTCCATTGTGTTGTACTTAAACCATTGATGTGCTAATTAAGTACATAAATTTTAAAAATTCGAGTTAGAATTTTTAGTTTTTTGGAAAAATTAGTATGTAAATGGGGGAGATTGTGGTCAGTCGATCCACTTTCCCCCACACCCTTGGTCACTTACTCCCATCTGGTGGGAGATACCTGATGGTCATAAAATTTGGCATGATATAATCGTGAATTAAGAGCAGGCATACAATAATTGTATGATAAATTAATAATATAATAAATCATAATTAAGATAAATTAATAATGTAAATTAGTAATGTCAATTAATGATGTATTAATAAAGTGGACGGCGCGCCACCTTGACCGCTGAAGTTCCCCCCCACCGACCCTTTTGACCAAAAACCATCCAAATTCATATTTTGTGTGCAATATCTTATGTTTATCTTTTTTTTTTATTACAGTAGAAGTCGCTTAGAAGGAACGCAACGGGCCCAGCCAAAAACGTTCACTATAAGCAGCCATTCTCTATAAACGACCAGTAGGAAAATGCCCTAGCTTGGCAATTAAGAATCCATCATTTCTAAAGAGATCATTTTAATGCATACATAGGTAAATAAAATTCGTCAGCAAGGTTGGTAGGATATGTACATACATAAATGTAATAAAATTCAAGATTTTGTGAAATACGTAAAATTCAAGATTTGGTGAAATAATCCTTTCCCGCACCTTTTTCTTTTCCTAAAAACATTATGATTTTGCACTGACGCACGAAATATTTCTTCGCGGGTTTTCAAGATTTTACACAAGACGGACGGCGCTAATCCAAGAGTGACGACTGCTCTAGTTTGACTCATTGAAGGTAAAGCGTCAAATTTTTTCAGAATTTCGACCAGTTTCGAGTACGTACTGAAACCACGTCGTTGACGAGAAGCCGATGCCATAACGAGAATTGGTGTGCACAGGACCAGATCGTGAAAATAACTGACGAGGCGAGACGAAATTAGTCATACGTGGTCATGTATTTACCCAAACGTGGACCCCATAGGTAAGTAAACCGTTCACTGTAGGCGACCTTCGTAACGAAGGAACGAAGGCTTCGTTCCTAATACCAGGCCACCTCTCTATGTGTTTACATACAGCCGATCGGGACCTGCCCATTTCGTTTCTTGTACCCGACTATTTCCACTAACCGCCTTCCTTCTAATCGACTTCTACTGTATTAGGTACTTTAATTGTTATATGTATATACATTTAACAATAAATAGGCCTTTTTTTTTCATTTTGTAGGTACGCAAGGAGGGGACAAAAGTTCCTATGTAGGTAGGTACAAATAAATAAATAAAAAAATTTAAAAAAAATGGTTGTTTATGTTTCATTATAAAAATAAAAATAAATAAATTTTTGGTTAAAATAGTTCATTAATTAATCATGACGTCATTGGCTTGCTCCTGGTAGGGTCTCCCCATGAGTTGTCGGGGGGGTCCGTGACTAGCTGGGTATCCGTTAGCTCTTTCGGGTTTTGCCCAGACCGAAGCACAATACACACAGGCACATGCGCCCTCTGGCAGCTCATAATCGGAAATCGAAATTCCTTGCAATTGGCGTTGCCAGATATCCCCTAACTGAGAGAAAACCCCCTTTTTTAGACCGTTTGCCCCCCTAAGTCAATCAATTCCCCCCTTCCGTTACCGGCATTTTCACCCCGAGTTGTAGGTACCTAGTAAGTAAAATTTATCTACTAAAGAGAGATCTCTCTATTAAAAATATGACGAATGGTGGGGTAAAATAAATTTTAATTAATTGGTCAGATGCTTTTCCTATACGTAGGAACATGTCACATCATTCCTTCGTGAGTGGCAACGACAAAACGATTATAACGATTTTTAACGATTAAAACGATTTTTTTCTTGATAGGTAACCAGTTTCAAATCCATAATATCTATAGTGGGGGGAAAGATGACTCCCTCACAAGTAGATGTCTCCCTATGTACCACTGAGTAAAAGAGACCAGATATACTTAATATAATATATTATATCTGGTCTCTTTACGTACTATATATATTATATAGTACGTATATTATACCTTCCAAACAGAAAAATCGGCAAAAACAAGAACCTACAACACCCCTTTTTGAAGCAACCGCCTTTAATCCCCTTTTTCTGTCGAGAATTTCCCGTTTGCGATCAACGACTACTGGCAACACTGATTTAGGCATTGGTTTCAAACCAATAAAAAATAATAATGATAAGCCGTGGTGCTGCTATCACATTCTAACATTTCTTTATAGTTCATTAGTTCAATGTAAATGTAATTTTAATCTATTTTAAAGACGTACCTACTGTGATATTTATAGGGTATTTTGTAACTATTTAATGTATAGGTGCTGTAGAATTTTGGACATCTGCTTCATTTCATCTTCACCATGTAAGTTAGCGTCTTCCTGCACAGTTGGCTTATTATTGTACTATTGATTAGTTCACTTATTGACACTTCGCTCAATATCAGTTATGTATCAATACACAAGATTCACCATTAAATGGGTCTACCAAATTTTGGTAAAGACAGTCGGATTCCGATTCGGGATCTGCTAACCCAGTTGTCCCCTTAAGGTTGTCTTCCTTCACAGTTGTTCTACGTAACCCCACAAAAGCTGTGATCCTTTTTGGTTTATTATTCTTGGAATAGTACACCCATGTAATTGCGTCGAAAATTCTGATCGGCCTCAAAATTTGACTATACGTTTCAAGAAGTCTAGATTCCAAAAACGAAATGTCCGAGCTGTTTTGGGCAGTAGGAATTTTTCATTTAATCTGGAATTTTGACAAAATACTCGGTTTACCATCTAATTGTGCCCGCAAGATTTTCAGTCCGATCGCCCAAACCTGTGGGGCGCTGTGGGGCTCCGGGAGGGGTTTTTTGAAGGGTCTCGACTATGGGGTCGAGTGGCATGTCGTTTTTGAAGTATTTTTCGACGTAGAATCCATTTACGGGGGTCCCGGAACGATCCGATTTCACTGTGGGCTTCCATGAAGGATTCCAGGAGGTCAACAGTTGACTAACAAAGGTGTGGTTTTCTGATTAATTTGTTACGCATAATCAATTTTCCGAGGTCCCACACCTGTCCAAACAATGTAGGTACAGATTTTTTTTTTTTTTTTTTTTTTTTTTCAAAAGTATTTTCTTAATGACCCAGAATTAACATATTTCAATGAATAATAAACCCTTGATGAATAAATGAATAAATATGAATGTAAAGGCCTGAATTCACGGGTTGACCAAGGAGGACTTTGAGATAAGGAGTTAAGCATTCGTGTTACATACTGTCTGGCTCAGAAAATATCCCGCATATTTTGGGCTATTTTCCGCTCAAAATTTTAATTTGGTGCAAGTAAGATAAGAAATTAAAGGGCTTTTGCAATGGCATGGTCGGTCCTTTCATTCGATTGCTAGATAAGAGATTATGAGGTTTGGAGTTTTATTTTGAGCGACAAAACTATTGCTCCTGAGCGAAAAAATGAAATTCAAAATCTGAAAATGAGCAGTTCCGAATAATAAAACTGGCTCCAAAACAATCCCTGGTCCTAACTGCGTGTTCTTACTGTAATTGATTCTGCATTCTTATTTCAAGGCAATGGATTGTAAAGCAGACTATCTCCTGATCAAAAGTTCCAAGTTATGTATCCTTATTGCGTAGCGATCTTGCTACATAATGGCTCAAATTTTCTACACAACTTTACCAGGTAAGTAATGTTTATTCGTATCGTTCAAAGGCATGAGATTGAAGTGAGTGAAGTACGAATCGAAAACAGAGTTATAGCAATCTGCTGAGTTCGGCATTTAGGAGGGTCTTCTTGATCTTGCTTGAAATTGAACTCGATGAAGCTTCTTCATTTTCTGATTCTGGCTTCCTGATTCTCGTAGTTTGATGATTTTTCGTGTGCCAAGCACCAAGTTACAATAATTGCCAATGATTGAAACTCGGTATTCTTTATAAATTTTCAGTTTTGGCCAGTGGAAGTCAGCAGAATGTAGGCCTTCAAACATTGATGCACTCAACTCTTACTATTTATAAATACGATGAAGTTCAGGACAATAGTAAGTTTGTAGAGTGAATGCTTGAAAAAAATGTTGATAATAATGTCACAAATAATTATTATTTGTGTATGATTAATGAATTATTCCTGTTTGAATTTGAATTTTCAGGTATTATTGTGGATGAAGGAGATGTCTTCCAATGTGGGAAATGTAAAGATAAATTTTCGTTCGCAGAATTTGTAATTCATAAGAAAAATACTTGTTTAGGTAAGCATTCGAACATTTACCTATATGAACGTTATACGTTCTTCCCCATCAGGTTAAGTAGAGCTCTGGTGGTGAAATGAAGAATTTACGAATGGCACGCCCCTGTAGTATTCATTCACTGGTTCTTGTGTGACATGTATATAAATTGGTTCCTTGAAAGGTATTACATACGTATATTATAAAATCTATCGCCACAATGATAAATAATTTATCAAATCTAAATTTAAATAATTAACCATTAATCATTTTCCATTATTCAAATTAACGTTATTTTTTCCATCATTAAATGATCCATTTTCATAGGTCCTCGGAATGATCTCATTAACCCAAGTATTTCCGGAAGTTACCATGTTGAAAATTTGAAGCCGAACGAACTTGATGGAAATCGAGCATTTCTTATAGATCCTTCGCATTATCCCTTGGAAACTGATGCACTTGACGTAGCTCTAAGCGGTGTAAGTACTTATTTTTGCATTATTCCCTATACGTGAATTCCTACTAGTGCAATCGTTTCGCCGACCCTAGAATCAGCGTAGATCATCCCCATCCATCAGTGGGTTCCTGGAAGCGTCGCTTGAACATTCATGCTGCCCCTTTGTAGTTATCCATTTCACTAGAAAACAGTATGCCGCATGAGCATTACTTTGATGCACTTATTCACAGCCGTCCAAAAGTTTCGCCGAACAAAATGAGTGCAGCTCAGACGCTTTGCCATCCTCAAGCTTGGATGGTTTGAAGAACTTTGACATAGCCGACAACGACAGCAGCTTTGAAAATTCGGTCCTGCCAGAACATTTTCTACTTGAGGTAAGCAATCAGAGTTCTGGAACTCTGAACTGAAGTCTCGTTATGAATTGTAAATTTGATTCCGATGCGTTTCAGGAGCCAAAACCGTTTCTACCGTTGTCTACGGGAGAAATCCCTCCTCTCGGAGATTTTGATTTGAAAAATGACTCCTACCTGAATAGTTTGAAAGATGCTCTGGATGCGAGTGTTGAAGGACCTACAGCCAAGGAAAATGAAAAAAGGACTCCCAAAACTGGCAGAGTAAGTAACTACAGGTCTCCCACAAGAATATTGCGCTCCGACACTGCTGTCTGGTGCCCGCAAATGGAAACGGGGTAGGTAATCGCCTCGTTTAGGTACGTCACAGATTTGATGATGTAGGCTCCTTTGACGTCGAACGAGACCACCTCACGTTCAGTTCTGAAAAGAGACGTTAACGTTGTTCCTTCGTTCCGCGCGTTTGCTTGTAATCAAAAAGGTCCTGGCACTCTCTTCTCCAGGACCTACGGAATGACATCGTGCTCCGCACACGGGTCGATTAGTGTTCGTTCAGAAACTCCTCGTTTCAAAACGCATGCAACTTGGGGGAGCCGCAAGGTTCGAGTGGAAGTTCCATGGAGGTTCCAAGCATAAAAGGGCATCCCCCTCACCATTCGAAATGCTCATTATTGGGTTTCTTCCCCGCTCAAAATACAGGAACTGACTGGATGAAATCGAACCGAAACAACATGCTAACTTCGGCACAAAAACAAACACAAAACTTGAGCAGGTAAAGGTTGCTACGCGGTTCTTCCAAGCAGTTTATCAAAGAGAACGTGAGGTGGTCTCGTTCGACGTCAGAGGACCCTACGTCATCAAATCTGTCCGGTAAACCTATTCCTATCCTGTGAATAATCCTATTCACCCTGACTTTTTGGACGAGGTCGCCATCATTTTGGAAACTACTCAGCGAGTACTTTTCTTTAAAATTATTTTAAAAGATAAAAAATTTTTATGCGCATTGCCCATTCTTCATGATAACTTCACAACAACAAAGCTAACATATAAAGTCGTTCAGTTCTATTCAATCATATGAAACTCAAATGTTTTTCGATTAAAAGCCCCGATTGAGAGGAGTAAAAGAGAAGTGCTGCCACTAGGAAGGGAAAAACGAGAGGGAGCGGGGAAATTTCGTGCAAAGTACAGTTCGATTTCTGCCACCAGAATGCAACGTCGAAGCGCAATGTATTGTTCTGATTTTTCTGAGCTTGACTGCGGTTTTGATTTTCTGATGTCATCCATCGCTATTCCACGGCCTTACCGTCCTTGAAGATTTACAGGTGGACAACCCATAACACCCTTCGAAATTAGTTATTGTATCTACTTTTTTCAGCTTAAATGTACCTTCTGCGAAAAAGAGTTCAAAAAACATTTTGATCTCAAGCAGCACCTGCGTTCTCACACCGGCGAGCGTCCATTCTTGTGCGTTGTCTGCGGTCGAGCTTTCACGCAGAAATCTAACGTCATCAAACACATGTCCACTCACAAAGTTTGGCCCAAGAAAAACGCTACGATCCCTGAAAATCCCTTCCAGGCGGTTCGTGTCGAAGAAGATGTGAGTTTAAATTACGATTTTACGGAATGTTGATTCACACTTCTGATGATTTCTGCTGATGTTGATGGGGCTACTCTTGATGTGTTTAGGACTCTGATGGATTATTGATTTCTGCTGATGTGTCATCCTTCAAGTGTCAATACTGTTCAGCCGTCTTCCCAACGCACTTGGAATGGAGATCCCATTTAAAAGTTCACAAAAACGAAAAGGTATTGTTCTTTCATAATATGAAAATATTATTTTCCTCATTGTCCACTCATGTTCAAACCAGGCGATGGCCGTGTTTTTTTGTTTTTGTTTTTTTCTTCAACCCTGATAGATACGCGACATTTTTTCATCTTATTACAGGTCTTCCAATGCATCCAGAAATCTTGCGACCTAACGTTTCCAGAAGTGGATGATTTCGTAAATCATATTCGCTACCATCATCTTAACGATGCTCAGTACCACTGTCACGTGTGTTATGAATCTTTCTCGTCTTTGGACAAGATGGCGTCCCACAAATGCACCAACTACAACAATAACAATAATAATAACACCAAAACATCTGAGTGAGCGTTATTATATTGTTCTTGGTATTCTCTACCATTATAATACGTACAATTTTAATACTCATTAATTGTGTTGGTTTTGATTTGCAGAAAAGTGGCATGTTCTAACTGTGGCGCCAAGTACAGTCGAGGGAGAAAACACGTTTGCAACAATTTCTCGTGTCCAGTGTGCAATCGATCCTTCCATTGTGAGAGGTTTCTCCGTAGGCATCTTCCAGTGCACAATTCAGTTGCTGGGCACGTTTGCACCGAGTGCAACAAAGCTTTCAGGACCGCCAAATCCTTAACCAACCACAAAGTCGTACATTCAAACTTGAAACCATTTTCGTGTCGAGTATGTTATTGCCCTAGCTCTTTAGTTTTTTTATGATCATGATGATGAAAGTGTGAATTGATTGGTTCTCTAACTTCGAGTTTTTGCAGCTTTGTTCTGCTACCTTCAGCCGTCGAGAAAAACTGGCTAGACATAGTTTGATCCACGAAAACTTGAAGAAATTCAAATGCCCGTTCTCTGTGTCTCTCGGCTGTCCTAGAGAATTCCAAAGGAAAGGTAAGATGTGTCAATAGTTCTTGAAAAAGTTGTAAAAGGTGTAACTGTTTTGCCGTTTTTAACGGGTCATGTTTATTTTCAGACAAGTTGAAGAAACACCTTCGTGTTCACGATTCCAATAAAATGAACCAAATTAGTCCGTTGTCTTCCGAATCAACTAAGCGCGTGAACCCATCGACTAGCAATTTCCCATTAACTCCAGTTGCAATACAAGAACAAAACTCAAGGGAAGAGCTCGAACCTCTCGCATCAAAATTGCACGCAATGTAAGACGATTGGCATCTACAGTGATGGGTAAGTTCCCGAGAATATTGGGGGTTTTATTTAACGTCTTACTTTCGATGGTTTATATCCGTGGAAATTTAGATAATGTAACTATAGGCCTGAAAAGTGTTCAAGAGGGAGCCCACTCCTCAGCACGCTCTGGCAGGTTCCAGACAAAACCTTTGTGTCACGTCAAGGGCGCTGCCTTGTCTCTCGCACTCCCTTCTTCTTCTCCCCGCTAACGGGCGTTGGCGACCTCTCGCTAGTAACTTCTGTTGAGCGTGTTGACCAGTTATTACAGAAGTAGTAGGGACCTACCGTTTAACGCCGGCTCTGAACGGCAAATGTGAGAGGTTTCCACGGCAAGATACTCTCGATGGTTTGCCATTTGCCTTCTGAGAGGTGACTCGCGCTCCCTAAAATCTCGAAATTTAAATAACGCGAAACTGAGAACTATAAGGAGTTTTACCCTGAAAATTGGTAATTTATGGCGGAGGGGGGGGGGGGGGGGGGAGTGCTGCGAGATTAAGGAGGCCAGGCGCTCTTCATTTCGTCGTGTTGCTTTGAACTTACGGCTAAAATTCATGGAACTTGGAACAAGATTTAGCCGTCTGCTGCTGGATTTCAGTACCTGAAGCTTGGGTAAAAAACACATCTACCCATCATATCGTCGAATTTATAGTTTGTCTGGATACCGATGTCTAGCAAAAATGTTTGTGATTTGATGCCACCAAGTGGTTTGGTAACGAAGAAAAAATAAGAAAGAAGAAAATTAAATTTTCTTGAACTGTTGTGAAGACAGACCTTTTGTTTTCATGACAACGGTGAAATTTGCTTTGCATGTGACCATTATAATGCAATGGTAATAATTTATGGTCATAATTATTATGAATGACCATGAATTTCTTTCAAGATACATTTTGATGGAGAAATTTTCCGTTTCCTCTTTTTTTTAATATTCCCAGTTTCCATCATGGATCATACTAGCGGACTTTGTTACTGGGAAGTCTAATGAGATTGATCAAAACCGTCAGAACAGCAGTCTACTTGTCCGGAAATTTATTTGAATGCCAATTCCAAAATGGCAAAATTTCTCGCACAACAATTTCGTGCAACCAATAATAATTATTCGTCATTCAAATCTGTACACTCTGACTTAGTCTGGTGCTTTACGACTCCACATCACGGTTGAACTATAATACAGTCGGTTAAGAAACAACACCGCCTAATTGACTTTTCCCAACTTTACAGGAGACACGAAAAACGATTCATTGAAAAATTGGTTACATTGGTAACTGTTTCATTTTCACCAAAAAGTCAATTAGGCGGTGTTGCGACATGTTTTCCTGATACGTGCAATATCTGCCACAACGACAGACGTTGACATTTTACCAAATATAATCAAACCCAACAAATATTCACCTTACGGAGCAGTGTAGGTTTGATCGAAGTGTTAGAAGGGTCCAATGGGTTTTGTGACTCCAAACAAAAAAAAAGTTGTCGTAAGTGCACTTAATTTTCAAGTATTTATTGTACGACAAACAATGCCTTTCTCAGTGCTCGCCAAGTACGACCACCCTTTCATATTACTCTTCTTGGCCTAATAGTCGTAACGTATATAAGTGTCTGCCGTTTATTAATTTTTGATTTTGGAACGCTGGTAGGTAACATTCTTGATGAAATCGTGATTGTAAACATTTCAAAATTTATTGCCTACAATATCGTACATTACTTGAACTTTGCAAATTAACTACTGTGAGGGTTTATATCGTTGAATCTTGAGGTGATCGGTGCATATGATACGTACGTTTATTTTTTAGGAATTCTTTATCCAATGAAAATAATTGACTGAGAGATCTTAAGAGTAATGTAGGATAAGTTCGTTGGAATTATTGTGCCCAAACACAACGTTGTATCAATACACTTTGCATTTGTGTTAAATGTGATAAACTCCTAGCAGCACAATTGCTGAACCTGCCATATTTTATTAACTAGCTGTTACTTAGATAATTATATTTTCTCTGCTGATCGTAGTACAGTAAGTATATTTACACTCTGTAGAAACTTGTTATACAATTTGTAGAAAGTAAGGTACGTTGTTGTTTGTAGTAATCCAAATTCATGCTTTTTCGCGGAGGATTACACTACCTAAATTCGTGTTACTCAGGTCATGTAACACCCATTCTCTCCCATTTTGTTTAGCTGGATAATTTATTGACGTTGGTCGAAGGAAGGATGTCGTAAGGGGGAGAGTAATTTCGGTGTTGTAGAATTACAGAATGGGGGATTTGCATGCATTTTTTTCTGAAAGTACTCCCTGAGAATGTAGGGGAAACAGTAGTCAGCCGCCTGAAATCGCTTCGAGAAAATGTAAATAATTTAACGAAAATTACGGCGTTCGAAAAACGCGGGGGGAACACGGCCATGGAGGGAGCGTGAAGTCACCACCTATTTTGAGGGGATTGTTCTGTCCAGGGTTGCTACTCCACTAATCATCACAGAATAAAATTCAATTGAGCCGTGAATCCTTCTGATAAGGCTTTAAACTTCAAGTATCGTGTTTTATGAATTATGTTTTCCGTCGTATCAAGTTATAATTGCTATAAATTTATCATATAAGCTGATGACACTAGCGCTCCTGGTGAGAGATTCACTGGAACTGTTACGTCACTACCTAATGAGTGACTGGTGGGAAACCCCTGCTGATTCAAACTGTGTGTTTCGTTTTTTGGTTTATTATTCTTGGAATAATACACCTTTGTTTTCGCGACGGGGGTCGACGACTCCGATCGGGCTCAAAATTTAACATTATCCGTTTCAAGAGGTCTACATTCTGAATCCGAAATGTCCGTCCGCCGTACGCCGTCCGCCCTCCAGGCCGTTTTGGGCAGTAGGAATTTTTTTTTAAATCTGAATTTTTGAGAAAATACTTGGTTTACCATCTAGTTGTGCCCGCGAGGTTTTCAGTCCGATCGCCCAAACCCGTGGGGCGCTATAGGGCTATAATGGGGCTACGGGAGGGTTTTTTTGAAGGCTTTTAGCTATGGGATCGAGTTAGGTGTCGTTTTCGAAGTATTTTTGGACGTAGAATCCATTTTTTGGGGTCCCAGAGCGATCCGATTTCACTGTGGCGATCTATAGGGCTTTCATGGGGCTAAAAATGGGATTTTTGAAGAATCCCAGGATGTTAAATATTTTTCGAGTAAAAAATACAGAATTTTTGAAAAAACACATTTTTGAACAAGAAAATCCAAAAAAAAAAAATTTTTCGAGATAAAAATCCAAAAAAAATTTTTTTTAATTTTTTCATTGACAGAATTAAATTTCTGCACAAGTAACGTATATCAAAGAATAATAAACCCTTGTGTAAAATTTGCAGCGTTTTTCATTACATATATCTCCTACAACGATTTTTTTCGTTGGTATTGGAGGCTGTGCAAGTTACTTTTTAGCCATATTATTGAACGGTAGGGAAGAATTCCAAATCTAAAATAAATGCAAATCCCCCAATGGGGGCAGAAAAGCGCACTATTCACTCGTTCTAACTCGAGTTTTTCGGAAGCGAGGCTAATCTAAAAGTTCCGCCTACTCAACATACATCTCTGAAACTCGTCGAAGGATAAATATTCAAGCTGACCTCTCGCTGTTAGGATTCCCATTTGTCAGTAAATTACCTCTGCTAAGATTCTGTTGAGAATAAAACAAAATATCGATCTCGGCAGTGCGATAATACTCTGCATTGATTCTCAGTAGATTTTACAATGACATAACGTACCTTGATGATGTGATGACTATTTTCATTTTCCGCCCGCTTCTATTTATTTTAGAATAGAAATGTATGTTCATGGCTGTACAGTCTAGTAGCGAATTTCATTCTAACACCAATCTATGTGCTCTGAATGTTGTTAGATAGTTCCTCGATCGTGTAAATTCTTGATGAAAACCAAGATTTTGTTTTGGACGTAGTCCGGCCTAAATTAATACTATATGAAATATTATATGACGATTGATACGTAATTTAATCGCTAAATAATGGCATAATTACGATTTTTATGACAGAAGATGCTACCTCTTATTTCGCGAATTCTTTATTTATGAATCTGGCAAGTTTTTGGCAAGTATGAGCTTTCTGTGGATATTTCAGGATAACATAATTTTGGAGAAATACCCTTTTTGGTCTTCTAAAATGCAACCCATTCCATGTCGCACATTCGTTGGACGGAATAAATACTAAAATGTTATTTCTGTGGAGATCATCATTTCTACCGAAATTGTTACACTGTGGGGTAAAATGCATTATTAAGTATAACGACACTAAATAATTAGCATTATCATAAATAAACCGTTTTGATGCCACATATATCCTGAATGAATTTCCTAATCATTTGCCTTCTACCGTATCTGTAAATTTTGTGCCTCACCCGGTTTTCTATTAGCTGATGAGCTAGTATGGTAACGCAACGTCATGACCATGTACCTTTGGATTGTATAATTGTTCAATTACCATCGTCAATCAGATTAATTCATCAATGAGAAACAATCCATGATGTATTTTTTAGTTTTTAATTGTAGTTCAACTTGCATTGACACAAAAAACGTTTGGTGCTCTAATGTAGGGTTTCAAGACAATATTTCTCGAAATTGGGAGTTTTTATCAAGTAGATACGTAGTCAGTAACTTAGCTAGTAACTATTTTATCAATATATATCACATTCGGTGTCTAATTTACTAGGAGTACATCATATTCAATTGTAGGTATTTGATACTCTCACCTACGTCTTCCTACTTTTAGCCTCACTATGACGGGTGATATGTACCAAATATTCCAATGACTCTTGCGGATTGGTTAATGTAAGTATTAAAGGAAATAAAAAGGGAATGCCATAGTAGTGTTTTTTGGCCCATATCGTAGATTCCGATTGAACGAATAATTAGTTTTTGTATTCCAATGATGATGGAAAGGGGCAAGTGGCTGGTGATTGGAGAGATTGCCTTTTAGTTCGTTACATACCACTCAACATCGACAATGTAATTTTAGAACACCAGCGGGTAAATTGGACCTTGCAAAAATGTAAATGGGGGATATCCAACTGGGTACATTTGAGGCGATACACAGTCCAACTGGGTACAAAAAAGGAGGCTGACTGGGACAGCCTGACCTGCGACAGCCCAACTGAATACAAAACGAAAGTACCGTTTTTTACAATGGTTTGTATTTAGGAGTGGGATGAAACCTCCGTCGTGAAGATTATCTTGTGTTCCTCATACCTTGCCCAATATTCCACGATGAAAGTAATGCTCTCCACAGAGGAGTTCTTCGGCGGGTAAAAACTTCCAAAAAGGGGTAGAAATAGATGTTACCTTCCAAATAAATCTTTTAACTTCCATCCTATATTTCTTTAAAAGAAAACCATTATCGAAAAGCGAGTAGAAAGGATCTGAGGCCAGGTGTGGGTGGTTGGGGGTTGGCTGGCTTTAGCCAGCTGAGGGTGACCCCCTAGTGAACTATAAGCGTTGTAGATGGTGGCGGGGAGGGGGGCTCAACTATCTCAATTTGAATCCTGAAATTACTATTAGCGTCTTTCTGCACTGGCAATATTTTGCTCGAATAACTACATCCATGACTGGAGCTCATTTGACAAACAACTCAAAAGAGCTGGGATATCATCAGCGAACAAGGTATCGCTTGGCGAGAACCTTGTACCCAGCTAGACCGCTCCATGTGCATCCACTTGAGCTGTTGCTGGACGACGGGAAGCCGACAGTCTTGTACCCAGTTGGACGATCCCCGAACTTACGCCATCGTAACCCCCAAGAACCTCACGGTATAGAAGTTTATGGGTGTTCGACGGGTTCATCATTTATGGCTTCACTTTTGCTAATAGACGAACAATTCATTCAATTTCTCATGCGTGATATATTCTTTCAAACCTCTTGATAGTATTGCTACTAATGACCCATTTGAACTTTATGGTTGTGAACCGGGGTGGTATCGTAAAGTAAGGTTACTTCTTCCTGGATGGTAGGATTATTTTGGAAAAGGGACTTTCCCCGAAACTTTCAGCTAAACGCTCATTTTTGTCAGGGTATATCCGACATATTTGAACTTAAGTGCTCCACCTTACATTTTTCGCTCACCACGAAATGATGAAGTTTTGTTCTTTGGGCGATTCTCAATTTTTCTACTAAGTTGAGTGTAAATTCTCAAATTGTTGTACGTAGCCTTGGTATAGTTGGCGGATTATAATGCACGTACATAATCTATTATTCTAGGGTTGTTGCTTTTGCAATGGTAAAGTTGAGATTTTCATGACGCCTTTCCTTCTAAGGATTTTTGCGACTTGATCTGGCATTTGCCAAAAATTTGAAAAGTCCTGTTTTTTCTCCACTAGGAGTCCGTCCGGTCAGTCACCACGACTTCCACAAGTAACGTGTATAAATATATCGAAATGTTGATTAGAAATTGGAAATTGGAAGTCTGTTGGACTTCAATTCCAATTCATTGACGATGCGATGTGTAGATCGCCTTTACTCCTCAGTATTTCCAAAGTTTACTCTTCGTCTCTCTATGGATTATGAATGCATTGATGGGAGCAATCACAGAGCACGTCCGTGGAGTGTGTGAAAGTTCCCCGAAATTTCGATGGGCTCTTATTGACAACATTTAACACACATTTCTTCTTTCCTGGCCACTTTCTCATTTGTGCCTTTTACCAAACTAGCCTACCCATAGTGAATATCACAATTACCCTTTTACTCTGGCTGAGTGCTCAATCAATCCTTCTAAAAGTTTTCTGTACATGACGTATTGTGTGACGGTTCCTTCATATTTTAATGAACCCGCTGCTGTATTAGATATCCGAAATGTTCGATCTATTCTCGATGTCGATGTCGTTTTAAATTCGGTCCGACGTGCTATTGAAATTCGATTCTAAATCAATCCAAAATAGCCAAGTGTCTAGTCAAGTGCAAAATTTGGCAATAGCTATGTACCTAATAGTTGAATAATGCCTTATGATAAGTGTGATAAGTAATAAATGTCTTACTAGGTTACCCATAAGATATATTTACTAATTGATACATTTGAATTGATTTTCTTGAATTATCCTTCGACATGTAGGTTAAGGGTTCCTTTGTGTATTTTGTATAATTTATTATGATTTAACTGTTGTTCAATAAAGTATTTCTTTTTGAGAGAATTCAGTCAATTGCATCATCCTTGTCGCGTAGCCGAAAAATTCGCAAACAATGAATTTTCAGCAGATGGATTTTTGTGCTCGCAATGGCCTGGTCCCGAGGTAACTTAGGGAACTTACTGGAGAAAACGCCTAGTTTGAGCTAAACGCTGCTTGACGAAGCGAAATCCTCACTTATGTTTTGACACAAAGTAAAAATATCCTGTAGAAGTCATTTAATTTTAAGCTCCTCTCTGACAGTCGACGAGGTTGTTTTGATGAAATTTTCGCCGGAGTCGATCAAATAGAAGGATCTCGAAATATTGGGCCTTTAGGGTATACTTGGAAAGTTTGCGTTGAAAAGCGCGGAGTGCGGTATTGTTGACATCTGACCTTTTCGGAAGGGCAGAGTACGTGGGCGCTTTGCTACCCCCACTCTGAACGCCTGCCGGTCTGCTCTCCAACTCTATAACACCACAGGGTGGGTCATTACGCTGGAAAATGTATCCTTTCCTTTAATTCATACGTAGTTTCTAATTGTTTTTTCCCCCTCAAGGTTTCCTTTCAGCATAATTGCATGATATGGCCCATTCCCTATTCGCATTTATCGGAGTTAGTCCCAACCTATTGTTGCGCATTACAAACAAACTTAGAAATGTTATTTTCGCTGTGAATTATTCAAGCCGTGTTGCTACGTTATATTTAGCGCTGTACCGTTGGGGTTGAAAGGAATTAACTAATTAAGGCTGCTCGGTGAGCTTTACTGTCGTGAGCCTCGTGGGCAGGGATTGTATGCTAAGAATTCAGCAGATCGAAAATGCTGGTGACGTTAAATTGGACCTTGTAGCCAATCCCCTTGCAATCCCTCACCTGGACCAATAACTTGTCCACGTTTATTGCTCTTTAACTCGTACTTCATTTTAATGCTTTCTCATGGTCAATGAAGAGAAACACTTGCTGGTCCTGTTGACGAACTGCAAGACTTTTTGCCTGCGCTCGTACATATTTCAGCGTTGAACTACTCAGGGGTTCGACGCATGGTGGGGATTTGACACGTTTTGTCGAACGAAAGAGGGAGTTTTGATTGAGTTGAAAGGGAGGGAAGGGAGTTGGGATCCGTTTCGTACTGAGGAAATTGTACCCGGCCCGTTCGGAATCGTAAAAGATCTAATCAAGTGGGCACGGCGACTTCGAGAGGGCCAAGTTCCCCCTCCCCGCGATACCAGCCTTTTCCGCTCAGGAAATAGCTTTCATGTCATCCTGCCGCCGACCTACCTTCTCGGTGGAAACGGACTGTCTGCCCTAACTCGTTTGAATCTCATGTTTCCAATTAGCCAAGTTGATGATTTTGCTTAGTGGAAGAAATTTCTGGACAAGCACAATTTGAAAATTTGAGGGGGGAAATTTCGCGTGTTTCGAAAATTGACATGCACATGAACCTGCAAGGCAAATGACAGAGGAGACAGAGTATATTATTATTATATATTATTATTTGACCTTATCTTTGCACTCTGTGTTCTTCGCAATAAAAACTCTTGACTCTTGACTCTTAAGCACTCGCATGGTTCCGTTTTATGTCACTTGGGTCTGGTTTTATGTCTGGTGCACTCTCGAGGAACCATTCAGTACCAAGCTGAGGGATCTGGTGCACTTACATGGTAGGGATGAGAATCCAAACCAGTCACTAAGGTCTCTTGACATACTCGTATGTCCGATTGGGACGGGCGAGCTGTCCAACTCCTCCAACTTCCATGCTCCAAAATTGCAGCCGTCATCTTGGAAAGGGCGAGTGCCCAATCTATGGTCATGGTCAGGGCGTGAGCCTGACCCCAAAATGGAGGACCCTGGGAAGGCTTGTGTCCTGCTCAATGATGCCGCTTTGGGAAGGGCGTAGGCGCCCAAACTAGTCAAATGATACTGAATGATGATTCATTTTACAGGAAGGGAACTTAACATCTGCTGCTGGTTTCTGCTACGGCAGAAATGCTGTAAAGTAAGCAGGGGCGTGCCTCGCTGCTTGCTGCCACAATCAGACCTTAACTGTAGGCACAAAAAAAAGCTCTTATTAGATTGGTTTATGATCGCGGGAGCTGCGTGAGGGAGATGTTTGAAAGGCGTCTGACTTCCCAAAGTCCAATCTGGAGTTTGCATGAAAAGGCGAGGGGCCCTCGGATTTGAAAGAGTCCAGTCATCAGGTGATTTTTCGATGCAAAGCGTGGTGTAGAATTTTTCTCAACGGTTTTATATATTTTTGAGGTGCTGAACACGAATCCGAAGCTTCCCAACTAAATTTCTGGGACGCTCACCTTCAAAACTGCAAAAAACCTCGGAATTTTGGCATTTTTTTAATTTTTTTTATTTTTATTTTTTTTTAACGGATAACTTTGAAAGGGTGCGTTATTGGTTAAGATTTTCTAAATAGTAAATTAAAGAGCACAAAATTTTGCGTCGAATGACCTACCTTAACGTTAAAATTGACCCGGCCGTATGAGCGCGATGGGCCGAACAAAAATTGTCGATTTTTCCAACTTTGCGAAAAATCAAGATAACTTCAAGTTTGAATGGCTGATGTTCAAAAATGTTCCCACCCCAATTACAAGTGGTGGTTGAGCAGTTGCTCTTACCCTGGGTAGCGAGGACTATTCCTTCCTCCCATCACCATATCCCCTTCCCTTCTGTCTCCCCCTGTCGACGACAGGCTGTCGTGGCGCTCCCTAAATGTGGGGGGCCTGCTGATAGCCCTAACGGGCTCATTCAGTTGCCACTTAAAATAAAATGTTCAAAAATGGAGACTCCCACGTAAAAACTAATTTAATGAAAGTTGTAGAGCATCTAATTCTGCATTCAGAGAGCACAAATAATGTTACTTTTATTTTAGCTGCCGCAGTGGCCGCCGTAGAAGCCGTTACGGTGAAATGTGATTACTTTGGTGGAGCAAACCCGTGTTATCCTTTTATGTTTTACGACCTGCGAATCTGAGAACTAGGATGATCAACTGGTGTAAAAGAGTGCTGGAAGAGTGCCGACATTTCGAGGTTTTTGCTGATTTTGACAGTGAGCGTCCCAGAAATTTTGTTGGGAAGCTTCAGATTCGTGTTCAGCACCCCAAAACATATACAAAACCGTTGAGAAAAACGCTGCAAATTTTACACAAGGGTTTATTATTCTGTGATATAGGTTACTTGTACAGACATTTAATTCTGTCAATAAAAAAAAATTGAAAAAAAAATTTTTTTTTTTTGATTTTTATATTTCAAAAAAAAAATTTGGGGGGATTTTTTTTTCAAAAATGTGTTTTTTTCAAAAATTCTTTAATTTTTACTCGAAAAATATTTAACTTCTTGGGATCCTTCAAAAATCCCATTTTTAGCCCCATGAAAGTCCTATAGATCGCCACAGTGAAATCGGATCGTTCTGGGACCCCCAAAAATGGATTCTACGTCCAAAAATACTTCGAAAACGACACCTAACTCGATCCCATAGCTAAAAGCCTTCAAAACTCCCCTCCTGTAGCCCCATTTTAGCCCCATAGCGCCCCACGGGTTTGGGCGATCGGACTGAAAACCTTGCGGGCACAACTAGATGGTAAACCAAGTATTTTGTCAAAATTTCAGATTTTTAAAAAAATTCCTACTGCCCAAAACGGCCCGGACGGCGGACGGACATTTCGGATTTTGAATGTAGACCTCTTGAAACGGATAATGTCAAGTTTTGAGGCCGATCCGAGTCGTCGACCTCCGTCGCGAAAACATAGGTGTATTATTCCAAGAATAATAAACCAAAATTCTACACCTCGCTTTGCATCGAACATCCCTTCTGAGGCACCTGGTGAATGGGGAATTCACACCAATAGCGCAGTCTCTTTCGTGGTGTGGGGAAGGGGCAGCGTCACACTTTTTCTGTACGTGGGGTGCTGAGGGCGACCTAGCGGATTGCTAGGTAAGCAAGACTGGCTGCGGTGCACTCGGCTGGATATGGAGAATCGTGCAGGTGAGATTTTTACCACAAATTAATGATATCCGAAGAGGAAAAGAACCACTTTGTACTCCTTTTGCTCCCAGATAAAATTGAAAAACAAAATGATTCGTTCGTGGGCGAAAATGTTATAATTGGGAGCAAAATGGTTAGTAAGGGACGGAACCCTAATACACCCAGTAGGTACTCTAGACATCCGAAGTATCGATTGGTGGGCACGTTTCAAAAGCCATTGATTTCAATAAGCGCTCCATCTCACACAATCTTAAATTCAAAGTACGTATGACATCCCCGCTGGACTCATTGTTGGAGTATTCCAATTCAGCATACAGTTGCGGCATCAGTAGGCGTATTTCTGTAAAGCATTTGTAGACGTTTCCTTCCAAATCTTGCAGTTTCTTGGTTATTTTTTCTTCGATGCTTCTGCAGTTGTCGACTGATCCCGCGTGTGGGGGTCGGCTAGGATGAACGTTCCGCCAGGCCTCTTTCAATTGATTTATCACGCTTCGAAATGTTTCCAGTTTCTGTCGAGCGGCTGGAGACAGAGCTTTCTTATTTGTGGCGTTCATTCCGTTTTCGAGTGAATTTCGGCAGTTCGCCTGCATTAGGAATGAATCTTCTGACTCGTTTGAAGGACAAACTTTGGCATTTGTTGTTCTAATTCCCGTGTTATTATGATTTGATTGAAGATTCTGGCCTTGGTTGGACGAGGCACGAGTTTTGAAACCAGGCAGCAATGCGGTAACGTTTGATTGGACAGGTTCGTCGGCGTTGGTACTTGTGGACGTTAATTCTTCAGAACCACTACCTGTGTCGCCCTCTGTTGTCGTTTCTGATCGTGAAGATGAGCGACCAAATGAAACTTGGACATTGTAACTGTACTTGAGAATCAATGTAATTTGATGTTTCGGTACTTTCGATAAGTAAGGTGCGAGCAGTTTCTCCCCGAGTGCTTTCAGCATTGTCCCCAGTGCATTCATGGCGTTTTCTCGCACGTTCTGATCGGGAAACGTTAGGTTAGAAATAAGCCCCTGAACTAGTGGCTGCCAGTGACTCGCCTTTAGCAGAGCAGGTGTGGGTCTTGTGTAACACCTTTGTACGAAAAATGCTGTTTCCGCTTTCACCGATGGATTGGAGTTCATCAAGCTCAACGCGACATATCTGGCGATGCCCCCGAAACTGTAATTGTAATATGTGGCGTCTATTGCTTCGCGCGTGGAATCAACCACGATGGATTTTTTGTCTTTGAACTTCTCTAATAATAAAGTCATCATAAGTGGTACGTGTTGTTGGAACTCCTTATTCTGGCTTTTAGCTAGGGCAGATACACATTTTATGGCTTTGGAAACCAGGACGACATTTGTATCTTCTAGAATTAGTACTCTAAGGCGTTTGATAATTTTCCCATAATCAACACTGTTGATTGTTGTGTTTGATTCGATCCGATTGTAAAGTTCGTCAACAGCTTCCTTCCGGTCTCCCCACAGTTTGCTTTCCATCATAACGAAAATATCGTCTAATTCCAATTTATTGGGTACCCTCGATTGATACCGTCTGGGACGGTCACCACACGCCCGCTCCGGGGCTTTCCTAGTGCTGACTGATGAATGTTGCCGCGACTGAGTTGAACTTACCCTTTCCACCTTCTTTAGCGCTTGAGATGTTGACGATGGCCGAACGTTTTTCATTGCAAGCTGCGAAAATTCCATCGGTTGTCTAGCGGATCTCGGCCTGGTTTCAAGGTATGCCTGAGAGCTATCGTAGGAATCAACGCTAATCGGCGGTTTGAGAAACACCCTGGTATCATCTACTTCCACTTTTGAAAACTCCACAGCCAAAGCCTTGCGTTGGGATACATCTAACGCTTTCAAGTGACACTCCATGCCATCTGGGCCAACCCACTTGTACATCTCCTTAAATAGAGCTTTAATGTCTTGCTGAAACATTGCCTTATCCTGGCACAAAGTCACGGCTTTGGTTGCTACTGCGGGAATATTGACGTACGTCGGGCCGTAGACAATTAGTGCGTTGGTGAGCGTCCGTACACAACAAAACACATTCTTCGCGTTCTTTGTTTCCATACCCTGCAACAACATCTCTAAAACCATTTCGTGCTTCTTCCTGTCAAAAAGTGCCAGACAAATTTTATTTGCTAGCTCTTTGATTCGCGGTTTTACATCTGATAGTCCTTTCTTCACTACACTAGTTAAGAGGCTTTTCACCACTTCGTCCTCGACAATGCTACAGTTTTCCAAGAAGGCCAACACAGCATCTAGCCCCTTTTCCAAAGCGGGAACATTTCGCTCAGCTGTCAAAATTTTCACTAATTGATGGAACAAATCCCAATTCTTCCCATGCAAGTCGGGCTTCCTGAATTCATTTGAAGCTCCACCATATCCAACCTGCCGAACGTTCCAATCGTTGCTGGCAATCGCCTCTTCTATTTTGGTTCTGTTATCTTCAGCTTTTCTGCCAAACTTTCCGTTGTTCCAAGACATGTTTTTGGCGATGATAGACTAGAAACAATAAATTTAGATAGCCTGCCAAATTTTTCTCGTGCTTGATTTCCCTTGCTTGGTCTATTGGTAAGATGGTGCTCACACAGTGATTCATTGATCGTTGCATGGTGATCGTTATCAATATGAATATTATGTAGGTGAAACAGTGTACGAAGAGTGCCTACAATGTGTTTTCAGTCACATAAAATTCAATTTTTACGGAGAAGATATCTTCTGTTGTGGAAGGTCCATTTGAATTTATTTAAATTTTATCACAAAAAAAGCTTCTAATTTGACACATGGGCTTATTGGTCTTCGGTATAAATTTGTGCAAAAATTAGCACTAGGTGCCAATAAAAAGTTATATTATTTAAAAATTCATTCTTGTACAATGGAAGCTGTTGTGGAACCCAAAAAATTGATTCTACGTCCAAAACTATTCGGAAGACGAAACCATATTCCTATAGGCATCCTTCAAAAGCCGCCCATGAGAGCTCCATAGATCTCCACGGCGAAATCGGATCGTTCTGGGGCCCCAAAAAACGGATTCTACGTCCAATAGTACCTACCTTCTTTGAAAACGACACCTTACTCCATCCCATGGCCGAAAACCGTCAAAAACACCTTCCGTAGCCCCTTTATATCCCAACAGAGCCCCACGGGTTACAGCGATCAGGCTGAAAACCTTGAGGACACAACAAGATGGAAAACCGAATTTTGCCAAACTTTTTGGTACAAACGAAATTCCCACTGCCCAAAACGGCCTGGACTGCGGACGGACATTTGATTTTTGAAAACTAGGTACGTGTCATGAAGGGTGTAATGACAAATTTTGGACTCTCGTCGCGAAAACATTGGTTGATTATTCTAATTTTCTTCTATTATTCAGCGGCCTATATACTCTAACTACAGTAGTTTGACATACCTTGAAGTTACTCCCGAAGCGTCCGATATTTTATTATTCTAAGTCAGGGGTTCCCAAAAGGTGGTCCGCGGACCCCCAGGGGTCCGCAAACGTTGGTGTGGGGGTCCGCGAGCTGCATCCAAAAATTAATATTTTAAGCTATTCTACCATGAACTCAAATAATAAAAATGACTGTTTGTATTGTAGCCGGAGTATCCTGTAAAGCGTGAGAGGCCGTACTTGCGACGCGACGCTAGTGACACCTAGCCTAATTATTAGTGACTAGTTCGCCCAGTTTCTACCAGAATGTAGGGATGTCCGATTCTCAAAAATAATCGCGATTATTTTTTCAAAAGAATCGATACATCTGAGGATCGATTCTTTTTCCAAATTATTTATTAAATTTCAAATTTATCAGAAGAAAAAGAAGCATTACCTACCTATTACGTTCCGAAACCTGAATTCCAATTACTAATAAATCCAACTGCAAACCAGCACTATTACGTAGGAAAAGGTAGGTAGGAAAGCTTCAGCTGTGTCAGTGGTTGTTGTGCAACTGTTTCCAAAAGTAAAGTAAATGTAAAAATAAGTAATTATTTGCAACAATCAATTGATTTTTCCCTTGTGATAATACCTTGTGATAAGTATATATTATATACTAACACCGAGGTATAAGCAAACTGGGAAAAACCTTCTTTTTTTTTAAAAATATATATATATAATTTTTCATATAAGTATATAGGGGGTCCTCAATACATTTGTGGTTTGTTAAGGGGTCCGTGACAAAATTTTATTGGGAACCCCTGTTCTAAGTAGGTATTAATATTACAAAACTTGTGACCATTTCAAGGAAAAAGTTATATTTCTACCCGATTCTTAGAACTGACGGTAATATTGATGATAGGAAAATTCAGATGGGGGATTTGAAACAGGGAAAGTATGCGAATATGGAATGTATCAGATTTGTCCTGTTTTGGTTTATTATTCTTGGAATAATACACCTATGTAATCGCGACGGAGGTCGAAAATTCATATCGGCCTAAAATTTTACATTATCCGTTTCAAGATGTGTAGATTCCAAAAACGAAATGTCCGTCCGCCGTCCTGCTGTACGAGCCATTAGATTGTGTCTGGGGCCAGTTATGGCCCAATGCAATCTGTTCTGGTCCTTCAGCGCCTGATCCGCATTCTGCTCTTCCTTCAAAAGCTTGGCTCTTGCCATTTCTGCTGGGAGTATTGCCGCCTTGCGGTGGTTCTCGGTCTTCTCAAACACTCCCCCAGGAGCTAGTAGGAGTAGTTTAATCTGTGCCCAGGCGGCACAGCAGTCTTTCGTGGGGTAACAAATGGGATTTTTGAAGATTTTTTCCCAGGAGGTCAAATAAGGTGTAGTTTCCCAAAATGTGTGGGACGCAAAATCCTTTTTTTTTTCGAGGTCCCACATCAGTCCAAACATTGAAGGTTCAGATTTTATTTTTTAATTTTATGTATTTTATTTTTTTATTTTTTTTTTTTTTTTAATCAAAACTATTTTCCTATTTTCTTAATGACAAAGAATTAATTTTTCACAATTAACCTATATCAAAGAAAAATAGCGATTGTGTAAAATTTGCAGCGGTTTTTTTTTCTGTTCATCGAGGTAACTACAACTACTTTGGTTAATAGTCAGAAATTGAATTATTTTATTCGCTATTATCACTTTTGGACTCCCGGTTGCTTAGATTTTGAGGAAATACTCTCCTCTCTCTGTTGGTTTATTATCCTTGGAATAATACACCTATGTAATCGCGACGGAGATCGACGACTCCGATCGGCCTCAAAATTTGACGTTATCCCTTTCAAGAGGTCTAGATTCCAAAATATCCGACCCCCGTCCGGACCGTTTTGGGTAGTAGGAATCTTTGTTTAAATCTGAAATTTTGACAAAATACCTACTTGGTTTACCATCTACTTGTGTCCGCATGGTTTTCAGCCCGATCGCCCAAACCCGTGGGGTGCTATGGGGCTAAAATGGGGCTACGGGAGGGTTTTTTGAAGGCTTTTGGTTATGGGATCGAGTTAGGTGTCGTTTTCGAAGTATTTTTGGGGGTCCCGGACCGAGCTGATTTCACTGTGGGGATTTATAGGGCTTCATGGGGCTACAAATGGGATTTTTGAAGGATACCAGGTCAAAATTTGGTACTTTTCCGTTATCCCCCCCCCCCCCACTCGATTTTGGTTGGCTTTGGGTGCCTTAAAGCCATCGGGAGGGGCTCGAAATCGAGTTCGGGCGGGTGGGGGTGGTGGTGGGGGGGTGTTAGAACGAAAAAGGGCTCGAATTTGGGTGCCTTAAAGCCATCAGGAGGGGTGTTTATGAACACGAAATCGGCTGGGGGGGGGGGGGGGGGGGGTATAACGGAAAAGTACCCAAAATGTTTTCGAGAAAAACAAAAAAATCTTTGAAATTTTTTTTTTTTATTGACAGAATTAAATTTTTGCACAAGTAACCTGTCAAAGAATAATAACACCTTGTGTAAAATTTGCAGCGTTTTTAGTAGAAATCATGTTTGCATACTCCTACAATTAGGACGTCTATAGAAGTTCCTATAGGAACACGTAGAGATTTAGATGATGCGATACAAAACTCTATAGGAAGGCGATGTGAATTCGGAGCATTTCGAGAGATCATATCTAGAGAGTAAAGAGAACGCGAGCATTTTGTCAATTTTCTAGGACCCCTGGACGAAACTGGAGTACTAAGAATAATAAACCAAAAATCATTGCCTGCTTCTGCTCATGGATAATAATGTAGATTATACTGGGCTTATGTATGGGCCAACTCTTTTTCGGGAAGTGCCTTTTTCTGATGTGGAAAATCCCACAGCAAGGACCACTACTGTCCAAATATCCTCACGTCCTGGTTGGGATTATTTTAGTCTAGTCCGTCCACAACTAGCTGCGATGTCATTAAATAGGTTCTAACCATGGGTGAGAAGGAGGGGAGAAGTCTTTTCCGCCCCTCTCTTCCACTCAGCAGCCGTGGTGAAAAGGTGGGGGCAGAAAGGAGGGAGTATAGGCCCGCCCCCCGCGTCAGGACCAGCACGGCCCCCAGTAGTAGTGCTATGGACTCCAATGGGACATGATCGTCCGTTCCGTTTTGTGGGCGCTCCTTATCGTGGTTGCCCCTAATGCCGCCCGGGGGGTGTCCGACGTTTGCGATTTCGAAAAGGCCTGCCCCTGGGACGTCAAGGACGGGGGGTTCAAAATTGTCACTGGTCAAGAAGTCAACAACAGCCTGGTCCCCAGTGACGGACGCCTAGGCGGGCCCTTCACGGATGCTGACAACAACACCAACGGTTCGTAAATATGCATTTTTCCCTGATTTCTAACCCATATCTTACTGTTCAGCCGCTTGGAACGTGTTGCTGGTACGTTTTGTCATTAACCCCCACAACCCCCGCTCTTTCCAAAGCTCCGTTGTGGAAGGTTAGGCTGAGATCGATATGGGATCCAGCCTCTCTGGACCAACCCTTCCTACCGCCCAACCCGTCTCAAATTTTCTCAACTTCGGGAGGGGTATCCTATGGACTCATCCCTATCCTACCTCGATTTTCGATCAAATTGTACGTGTTATATGAGGACTACTGATTCCACTCGTAATTCTCCGCGCAACTCTAGCGAAAACAAAATGGGACCAAGTACACCCCCTCCAAAGATCCGTAGTACTGGAAAATTATGCTTACCCTTGTTCCTCGTTTCAATGTAAGAAATATTACAAAAAATTTTTTAAAAAACCAAAAAAAAAAATCGCTAACCAGAAAACCATAATTCACCGTATTTACGAAAGTATAAGGAACAAGAGAAACAGACACATTGCGAGAATTTGAGCAGCGCGTCCATATAAATTTAGCAAATTCACTTAAAACTTGATTCCTCAACTTCTTGCTTTTTTTCCTAAGTGGTAAGGAGGACTGCCGACTCATAAGGTACCTATTTCAGAATTTGCTTTGCAATTTCAGTTGGAATTAGGCTCAAAACCTTTTTTACCATGGCATAACCAATCTAGCCAGCGTTATTAAAGTAGATCTACTATAAAACTCCTGCTATAGCCTATCTATAGATATTTTGTTATGCCATTGTATATCTGTATATAAAAATGTGATCGAAGAGAAGAAATTTTGTAATAGCCTCATTCCCAGAAAGGTTCAACAAAATGTGGTGAACATGGTTGAGGGATGCTGGGATTGGGAGGCCTATTGTATCAGATTGGTTCACAGAGGAGACAGGAGAAAAGTACATGGCGCTCCCCTTAACCAACGTTTAGCTCTTGTTACGCGGTTCCCACCAACCACTCCCCGACCACACGAGGCTCCATCATAAAGTCAACTTCAAGACAGTGCTTAAAAATAAAACTCTCCAGGAAGACGCCGGGAAGTGAGTAATGGCGGCGTTTTGCCTTGTGGCCACAGTTTTGGCTGGCCCGCCGAAACACCCTGTTTACCCGCCTCGTAAACTCCGTTGGACCAGAGAGGGGATGAAATGAGTTGGATTAAAACGTTTGATGGAGTTTTGGCAGCGCTGGCTTAAACAAATTAATCTAACGGTATTCGACTACTTGGAAACGAGTTTACTTTGCCTTCAAAGTGGCCGTAAACTGTTTACGAGAATACAACGACTTCATTTCACTCTGAAACTTTTCACTTAGTTATAGAATGAAATGGATATAAATGCCCAAGAATTTCTTCAAGAGGTCATAGCATGTTCGCAGTTTTTCCCTGATTACTTTTTCCCTCCTTAAGTTCAGTTGATGTAATTGGTGGGTAAAGTGATGGGTTAAATAACTTATTCGAACGACCCTCAAAAAATCCACAAATTCGTAGAAACGGCCATCATCCATTTCAAAAATAATGTCTTTATAGCAACGTCTTTTTATTGACGACCTTCACCGTCACCAAGTCAATACGACACTTTCGGCGAGGGATAAAGATGTACAGCACCAAAACCCGTCGAAAGACCGCTGAAGAACTCGTCAAAAAAGTCAGGGGCCTTTTTAAAATCCAAGAAAAACCTCTGAATGCATATTGGATCACGAGCTACGATCAGCACAACAACGATCATGTAGTTAGTTGTGATCGGAGACTTGAATTCATTACGAATTACTCGGGAGGGATGGGCAATGCTATTATAACAGAAGCCCACGCAGTTCTTTGGGTGGACAGTCGCGCCGGTCCGAAAGCAAGAGAAGAACTAGCGGACCCATTTCAGTTAATAACCCAAGGTACAGTTCATATTTGCCATATTTACTTATTATACGAGTATATCTTTTCTGATGCATGTCCTGCATAATTATCTGTTTGGTGTTGTTTTGGATCTATGTTGTAGGCACTCCTGGTGCTCTTAGTGAATCAGATTGGCTCATAAAGTCATTTGCATTCGGGGCAAATATCGGGGCTTGTGGTAGATACGTACCAGTAGCTCAGTGGCTCATGTTGGCGGCCAAACTTGAAAAATACGACATACTCCTCGTGGATATTCGAGACGACTTGATCGAACAAGTATGGGTTGACAGACCACCTTTCAATCGATCGAATATATACCCGTATCCGCTCGGGTACAGCGGCAGATCCGCTCATCTCAAACTGAACGAAGTCAGGGCCGAAATGATGACGTTGCGTGTGGATCTCTTTGTTGTGACGGAACTCGACGAGATCGCTTGGATTATGAATATGCGAGGAAAGGACTTGGAATATTCTCCACTGTTTTTCTCTTTCCTAATAATTGAACTACAGCATTTACACTTTTTCTGCGACGAATTGGGCAGAGATTCTTCCGGGCATCTGTATACTGAAGGTAGCCTACATTTCATTTAGGTTACCCTGTATTACACTATCAGTGTAATATACACTTCTTCAAACTCATCTTCGAAGCAACGCTTCACATTACACTAAATTTGTTTCTACTTTCCACAAGCTGAGAGTATGGTGCTCATCGAATGTATCGCGTTCCCAGCACATTTGTATTTTCCTTTCAAGAAACCTCCAAACAGAAAATTGAAAGCATTTTCGCCATTAGGGAAAACGCTGCAAATTTTACACAAAGGCCTAAATACTGGTCGTCTGCCCTTACGAATGGCAGAATGAATGAATAATATTTCATTGTCGAGCAACTGAGCTCATCTACAGCCCTAACAAGAACCGTATTCATTAGCATTACAGTTACAAACAGCCTGCACTGAAGGGACCTGTATCGCAAGTAGTTGTAGTGAAGGCAATTTAAAATTTAAACCAGGGCTCGAAATATCGTTCCGTTCAGTTCCCCCATACCGTTCCAATCCCGAAAAGAGCGAAAAAGTTTTTTTTTTTTTAATATATATTTTATAAAGTTCCGAATGAGAACGATATTATACAGTTCTGAAACATACTGTTCCCAATGGGAAAGAAATCTGAAGGGACAATATTTTATCGTTCCAAAGAAAAAACGTTCTTGACCCGAACGATAAAATATTGTTCGTTCAGATTTTGCTCCACTTATTTTGTTATTATCGTAATTGTATTACCAAATTGCATATAATATATGATATTATCATACATTCACGGTATTTTAGGCCCAAACGGAGATGGGAACGTTTACCGTCAAGAACGAAAAATTAAATTTTGGCCTAAACCTTACTTTTTGGAAGCAGAATTCACTGGGAGTTGATAAATAAAGTGCCCATCTTAACGTTCATTTAGGGAGCTTTTCAACAAAACCTCAAAAACCAGCCGTTGATGTGACGTCCATTTTTGGGTTTTCCCTGAATACTTCTGAATCCCATGTTTTTCTATGAACGATTGATTTTTCGTAGCATTGTCACTTGTGAGTATTATGACCAAATAGCCATTTATGCACTTGCTCCATCAAAGTGGTTAGTTCGTAATCTGTCTGCTCAATCTCTGGAACGCGTGTCCCGGTTCCATCAAAAATTTGGTGCATTTAATGCAGTAAAGGAAATCGCGATTTGAAAATTTAAAATCGAACAAAAACTCACAGTTATCAACTTCTACAGATCACCATGTCAGCACAAAGGGGCAAAAATTGAAAACACAACAGATGAAGGAGTGAAGTTCAACTGTTGAGGGGACAGGCTGGCCCCGTGGGTTAAGGCGACAGAGCTTCGTCTGCTTACAAATCAGTCGGAGCGCTGATCACCCTGGTTCAATCCAAAAAGTCAATCACGTGTTGGAATACCTGTCTAGTCGGCAGACAATTTACCTCTGAACGCAAGTTCATCTGAATCCTCTCTCTGTAGCAAGAATTTTTAAAGCTTTTCTAAGTTCAGTGCGGGGTCGGCTCCTGCCCCAATTGTGAAAACCAAGTTGGTTAACACACAAAAAAAAAGTACAACTGATGATCTTATAAACAAACTACCTACTCCCCGATTTGAAGTAGCACTGAACTTGGCAGCTGAGCACAAGGCACAATGTGACTTCATAACCTTCCAGCCGGGTTACCATTTGTAGACGGATGATTGACCAAACCAGTCGTGTACGTCTTCTCTTTACTGTTCGCAAGCTTTCGGTGCCATGATGGCCACCCTCATCAGGCGTATACAATCACAAAGTAGTGACTTGCGAGAGACGTACACGACTGGTTTGGTCAATCAT
This sequence comes from Pilophorus perplexus, assembly GCA_955831195.1. Classification (NCBI taxonomy): domain Eukaryota; kingdom Metazoa; phylum Arthropoda; class Insecta; order Hemiptera; family Miridae; genus Pilophorus; species Pilophorus perplexus. The sequence continues at coordinate 16,613,010 of OY037011.1, read as the reverse complement.
CCCTCTCCATATTACACCGACCGAGTCTCAACACAACAAAGATACCATTTGTGTTGACACCATCTAGCGAATAAATCTGGTGATTTCAGGCATTTAGTTTTAAATGAAGCCACTAGATGTCATCCAATAGAAATGGTTCCAGGTAGCAATTTTACATCCCACAAAGTGCTAAAGTTGGAAGTAAAGGCGAAAGGCAAAAATGGGGCAAGTGCGTACTTAAGTCTTAGGTACGCACTTGCCCCATTTTTCCACTTCCCCCACCTTACCTTAATTCAAATATTCGATATATATATATATATATGTGTGAGATGTACCTACTTATAATATAATTAATTTGGAAAATGGACCCATTTGACAAAGTTATTTAGACTAAGATAGACTAAGTTGAACTAAGTGTTGAACGTTGACTAATTTGAAGATCAATATTAAATATTGTTTTTATTATTGTGGAACAAGTATAAATAGCAGAGATGAGTCAAAATGAAAATGATGTGTGTACGAAATAGGTAAGTATCTTCAATAAAGGCTATTGGTTGTTATAACCGCTATTGGCTAACTGTAGTGCTAATTATTAGGTATTGTTCTTGTTAAGGCTGCATTTTCTCATTTTTAGGTTTCACATTAAAATCCTACACAAGTACACATCGGGAAACATAAATGGACAAATGTTAGACCGATTAAAATTTCAAGCTCCGTCATAACCATTATTGTCTGCAAATTTCATTAGTGTCCTCAAATCTTAATTAAGTTAGAAAAGACCCAAAATATCTAGATTACCTATCTAGTGTTCAAAATGAAACAATTATTAATTAATTTCACAAATCAAGAGTATTGAAATTGAAGGCCTTACACTACATAGCCTGTCTAAATTGTGTAGAAGCCAGCAATATCATATTATTTTAAGGTTATTGTACAGTTCAATCTGTATTAAATGCAGATTGAATTATATTTATTGCAATGTCAATTTATCTCGGGCTAATTAAGAAAACATGCCTTCCGACATTTTCAAACATTTATAATTATAAAAACTGATAATATACAGTATACTATCCAATGAACTCCTTTCAGTAAATAACTGAAATATTTCAGGTATTCGTCTTTGCATGTATGACTACAATCAATTTTACGATTGCCTCTTTGAAATGGCATCTTGCACCGCTAACAGGAGAATTTGGATTTCTGACAGAGCTAACTACCGAGTGTACAGTTTAATACCTACAAAAAAAGTTATCGTTCAAACTAGCCCGATTGCGATTGAAAAATGCATGAAGAACGACGAAGAAGCCCAAGGCATGATAGAAGCACACGTGTACGACGGATACGCTATGTGTAAGTTTTTCAGTTGGCTGAACAAAACCGTGAAAAAGCGGGCGAATGCCCCTTCGGAAACATCAGCAGCTCAAATGTTGGAGAAAATCAAGGCGATGAACAGCGACTACATGGGCCCTAGTTGTTGCACAATTTCAGCAACGAGTACAAACTCGTCTATTGTTCGATACGCACCTCAATCCTCAGTCAACAAAGTGATATCACCGGATGACATCTATTTGTGCTTTGCTGGATCTCAGTACCTCAGCGGGACAACGAAAATCACGAGGACATTCTGCTTTGGAAATGCTACGACTTTTCAAAAGGAGTGTTATACGAAAGTTATAAAAGGATTGATAAATTTAAGTGAGCTCAGCATTTTTATCTGCAAACATTAAATTGAAATTTTATTAGTTTTAATAAACTACTTTGGTATGCACTATGGTATATAGGTGTTCGATGATATACATTCGATTAGAGAGAATATCTCTGAATTATTCAGGTACAACAATCTTCCCGATGAACACGAAAGGCTCTCTGTTGGACTCTTTATCCAGGCAAGCTTTGTGGAAAGCCGGCCTAGATTACAACCATGGCACCGGCCACGGGGTTGGCGCATTCCTCAATTGCATGGAAGGACCTATTGGCATCAACAGGCGACGGACAGACGACATCGGCCTCCTGCCCAACATGTTTCTTTCCACCGAGCCAGCATACTACAAAGAAAAGGATTTCGGGATAAGAGTGGGGGACGTTCAGCACCTGATTCTTTCCAGCACTTCACAACGGTCGGACAACACGTTCCTGATGTTCGAAAATATCACTTTGGTACCGTACCAAGTGACAATGCTCATACCATCGCAAATGACTTGGAAAGAAATTGAATACATCAATGCATACCACCTCAAAATAAGAAATATCCTTGCACCGGTGTTCAGAACTGAAAAAAGCTTTGATGAATTTAATTGGCTTATGAAGATGACGGAACCGTTAGTGCACTGAATACAAATTTCGAGTTGCATTTTAAGTTAGGTGTTTGCCTTTTGAAAATTAAACAATTTTTCAAGTCACGTTCAATTCTTTCATCAGAACAGCAAGGCAAACTGAATGGCCCAGGAGCAAGATACGAAATTGGCTAAGGCAGGAAGTAGGATGACTTTCACACCTATCATGAGAGAATCAATAGTTCAGCCGAAGGGCGACAGCATGAACGAGGCCACTATGTGACATATTCCATCCGCTAATTAGCAAGGCGTATTGTGAACTACCTATCAGATCTCGTATACGAATCTAGGTACTCGCAATTCATACAGGTACACAAGTACATCCTGACACTTCCATGGCCCCCATGCGTTGGGCCATTGGATGGGATTCACATTGACATTTTCCTGTGACGCCATTGGAGTTTGTGGGATGTAGAAATATCGTGGGATATCATAGCGAAGAGCTTGTTGATTCAACAACAAAGACACCAACGCGTACTCTAATCAGAAAGCCTGCCGCCCCCACCAGTAGTAGTGCCAAAAATAGGTTCAATTCATGAACGAACACAACTGACAGAGGGCCGACGACTTTTGTAATATCGTCGTTGTAAAAATACTGAGGGGTACGTGGGCAGCCACAGTACGCGTCGGTTTCGTGGTCGGAGCATAAGCTTAATATAGACCAAGCGTGTCAGAAACGCGTCTTTCATTAGGGCAGGCATCTCCAAGTAAAATCAATGGGTTTACTGACCGAGGCCCCAAGTTGGATAATAACGGCATCTGAAGTCCCTTCGGTTCATATCTAATCGTTAAGTGCAACAGTGTAACAACTTAATAAGTTATATTATCTAAGTTAGATGTGCCTTAACGTGTCTACCTTTGCGACCGTCAAGTCCAGCACTCCTCACGGCAATTAGAATAGAAAAACATGAATGGGGAAATTATGAGAAGCAAGAGAAAAGGATGGAGAGAGGAACTGTACAGGGAATAGTGTGCTAACGAAAGAACATTCGTTGTATAGAATCATCAAAAGCTTTCTTTTTTATGCAGGAGTGGCGTGAGAGTCACGTTGGCCTCAAGGAAACTTCTTTATTCTAAACGAAAAGGCTTTCCGCGGGTTCTGTTTATTTTTTCCAACGAATTTTTTTTTTTTTTTTTTCGTCTAACTGTGAGCGGAGTTATATGACGATAAGATGACGACAAGTATACTATAGGGACTTTTTTTGAAGTGCATGTACGACAATCAATACCTGAATATTTGAATGCAGGTACCTATGCATTTATAAAAATACAAATTATGTACCTAATGATTTTATATAGAGTGATGCACTATATTGTAGTTCCTTTTTGTTTTTTTTTTATGAGCATTACTATTTCTGAGTTCCTACCTCAATACCTGAGTGTACTACCTAAGTCAATACCTACCTAGTTTGGTTTAAGGTATTATACCAAATCTGTATTTTCAAAACCGAACTTGTTTTGTCTTGTTTGTGTAGTGAATCAGTTAATTTTTTATTCCGGCCCTTCGTACTTTTCTAAAATTATTTTCATTTGATAATGAATTTGTAAAAATAATAATATATTGCAAATGGAGCAATAATAATATATTGCTTGGAGTGGATGTCCTCCGTTTTTACACGGTGTCCTCCCCAATTTTTCCAAGCGTCCTCCCGAACAGAATTTTGGAGTTGGCGATCCTACAAACAACCAATACCCACCGTTACCCACCGTTATGCACGGAGATCTCAGTTACTACGATGGAATCGACGCGGAGTGAACGGGGTGCTCTCCATATCCTCGAGAACGGTTTCAGGTTCCGAAAACAAAAAAATCTAGGTGACAGTGTTGAACGGTGGTTGTGTCGCGAACGGTCTCAACTGTCAAAAACGTGCAGTATCCAGTTCAGGCTACCGTACTGTATTTCGGACGAAACATTAAATTTTAAGTGCGCCCCAAAATTCTTTACCCAAGTTTTTACACTCCACGGTTTCGTCAACGACACGAACTTTCCGCTGGTTTTCGGCCTCCTTCGTGGAAAAAATACTGAGTGCTATAGCATAATGTGCTATATTATAGCGTATACACAACGTATTTCCGAAGTCTGTGTAACGCGTGCACGGAACACGGCTTCAATTTATCGCCCCAAACTGTATTTGCCGACTTCTAACAGGCCATACACAAAGCAATTATTGGTACTACTTGGCCAAGTGCTCATAGGTTGCAGTTTCCGCCTTGGCCAAAAATTGGTATAGAGCCATTCACCGGTTCGGACTCGTCCTACAGAGAGATGCGATACTGGCAAGTGCTTACGGGCCTTGTTTGGTCTTCCGATGTTCCCAAATGATGTGGAGGACAGCTTTCTTTTCGATTTTTTGCATCTGATAGGTTTAGGCAGTCCTAAGTCTGCTTGAAATGGGAAGGAAAGTATGCAGTACCTAGTTTCCGTTCACCTCCCTTCTCGTTCACGATCTCTCAATTCACCCCCCTCAAGGTAGAGGCCCGGTCTCAGTTCACCAAACACGTCCCTGTTACTAGGGCCGTTATTTTCACGCAAACCCTCTGTGGCAGTAAACAATAAATTTGATTGATGCTTTATTGGTTTTTCCTCATTCTCTTCAAAGCACTCTCCAAAATAATGTGAAGATACTTTAGTCACTTGGGTTTTCACATGTTCTTCGTGCTAGGGATACATTGAGTGAGTCTACAGCTTTTGACCAGTCGACTGTTTGAATAAATTCTCATGATTTTGCCAAAGAGCTGGAGGTTCTAATTTGCCTCTTCTTTCCCCTGCAATAGTACGGTGGCTTTTAAATTTCGACATTTCTACACATGTACCTACAGATTTTTTACGACTGACTCGCTATTGATCTGACGTCCTGTTTCAAGCCCTAACTTCTCCAGATACACTCATAAGAACACCCCAAATTATATTCTCGTAAGTTTGTTAACAGTCAGTTAACGGTTTATTTTATTGTCGCCTAATATATTTCCTTAATTGAAACCCCTCGGCGAATTATTCAATCACGGCAATGGACAGGGATAATATAACGTTGTAATTACCTACATAAGTTGGAAATAAAAACAAATTTCTCTTAGTCAATAGGCATTAAATGAAAATTTTTCAACAACCCCTTTATCGTCGACATGTTGTTGGAGAAGGGAGGGGGTTAATTATTTCGCCTGGCTGCTGAAGTGATAGGGATGGCAGCAGAGGGAAGTCGGAAAATCACTGCGAAGGCGGGGGTTCTAAAAGGCGATGGCAAATCATTTCCCCCGTTGTTCATCAGTTAAGGGGCCTGTGAATACACTCATCTGTCCTGGCCTTCACAACAACTTCAGCGGTACATTCTCGGACGCCGGTCTTGGTCACTGCCTCCCCGTCCGTCCAGATATACCGTCGTCAAATTGCCCAGCGGGTTGAATCGTTAATTCGGGTTTTAACACTACAATGCACTTTTAATTATTATACCATGCATTATCATCCTATATTCTCGAGACGAGGCTATAGGCTCCCCAAAATAGTTCCTTGAAGGGCACACGGGTCGCGAATCAACTTTTCGAGCTGCACTGCACTTAGCTACACCGGCACAATACATTAAAAAGGGAACCTGCTAAAAATTTTGATATACATGATAATATATTATATTATGTGTTTACTATTACTAGTAGTAGTAGTAGTGCAGTGTCCAGCTTTTTTTTATAGCACTATAAAAGGCTCAAAATGTGATCAACCTAACCACAAACGATCCAGAGTTGAGGGTGTCAAAGTCACATGTCGTACCTACCTATCACATTTTCACCAACTTTTCAGGAGAGCCAAAAAACTTATTGGGTGGGAAGGTTTTGGTTTATTATTCTTGGATTATTATAATGGATTATTATAAGGGCTGTGGGAGGGTTTTTTTTGAAGGCTTTTAGCTACGGGATCGAGTTAGGTGTCTTTTCGAAGTATTTTTGGACGTAGAATCCATTTTTGGGGGTCCCGGAACGATCCGATTTCACTGTGGCGATCTATAGGGCTTTCATGGGGCTAAAAATGGGATTTTTGAAGGATCCCAGGAGGTAAAATATTTTTCGAGTAAAAAATGAATAATTTTTGAAAAAAAGAACAAAATTTTTTTGTTTCATCGACACAAAATTAAATTTTTGCACATGTAACCTATATCAAAGTATAATAAACCCTTGTGTAAAATTTGCAGCGTTTTTGAAATGAAATTTTCACATCGATTTCGGTATTATCGGGTTGAGATTTCGATAAACCACTGGTTTCAAACGATGCAAAATCGAAAATTACACAAGGGTTATTAATATTATTCTTCAATATAGGTTAATTGTACAAAAATTAATGATTAATTTTAAAATTTAGGATTATTCTGTGTCAATAAGAAAATATTTTTGGTAGCAAGTTTGCCAAGTACCATGTTTACATGATAGCAAACATTTGAGCGCAACGGCAGCTTTGTAGGTCCAATAGGACCTACACAGATTAAACTACTGATAGGTCCAATAGGTCCCGAGAGGTTCACCTCTTCAAACATTGGCCATTCTTCCCAAAAAGATGGAAATCGTGATTTTTAGCCGTGTTCCGTACGGATTATCGTCTAAAATATTCATCTCACGAGGAAAGTATTGAGGAATGAAGTTGTAGAGCTGTTATTCAGCTTCAATGTATGTAAGCACAACTGGAACATGTAGGACCATCCCACCGTCCTCCGTAGAAGCTGACAGGGCCTTTTCCGCAACAGGGCTTTTTCGACTAAGCTAAGAAGCAAATTATCTGATCCAACTTGAGTGAATTATGCTTTCTAAGAGCACGTTTTTTAAGTACCTACGTGAGTAGAATTTTCCCTTCGTGAGAGAAGTAATTGTAAATAAACAGTTTTTTGTTGTTTTTAATCAATGTTTTCAACAACAAAAATCTCAATCCCGTGTTTGGCCCCGGAAAATCCCGAGATCCAGAAAAACTTTCGGGATTGCAAACTCTAGTTGTGAAGCGTCAAGTCCATTCACTTGCGGAATAATAAAATAAAAATAAACACTAACTGCCTAGAGGCGCAAACATTGGGTAATTACTACGTACTGTTATAAACTGATGGTGACAATGCCACGATTCTTTGACCAAAAGTATGGTTTTATAAAAAATGGAAAGGGGGGGGGGGGATTTAAGTAAGAAATGACAGCGGGAGCCTCATTGAATCGCTCCACTTGCCCAGCACTCTGAGAACGCAGTGTGTAAGATTGTGAATGCCCAGGAGTATCAGATACAGATTCCATTTTTTCAGAAAACAAGGCGGACCCCGCTAGGCTTGGATGAACGAGTTTAGCTGCCACCTCTTTAAATTTTAAGAAAGAACTACCTACTTGCAATAAAACCACAAATTACGCTCAACTTTATTGACAACCAGTAGCAACCATGCAACCTCATCATTTTATCGGCATCCGCTCTACATAAAAGAGCCCATCCATAAAATTTGCTCGACTTTCTTTTCGAGACTGGAATCCTCCATGAGTCCTGTGGAACCGAATGCCGTCACTTGAGCGCGATCCGAGAATATCTTCCTTCTTAGTGACGTAACCTCTCCGATTCGAGTGTATCAACGGGAAGTTGGGTTTCCCTGGTGCGGTTTGGTCCGTTCATTTCGTCATACCTACCGCCCTCCAACTAAATTTAGATAAAAACATCACCTAGTCCCCAATCCCGCTCTCTTTGAGCTGAACAGTTTTCCTCGAACGATCAGACGAGATTCTTAAACGTTCTTTTTCGTAACCCAATAAAATGAATGTTACTTTCTGCTTTCTTGTGTATGTTCCTTTAACTCTATACGAACTGCTTCGGTAGTACGTTAGTCTTTTCCTTTATTAAATCAAACGTATATTCGCCCACCAACTTTTCTAAAAAATTGCTCCCTTATTGGGAAACACATTTGATCATGGATTATCCATTATTCTCCATAGGTATGTCTGTTTTTCGTAGTAAGGAATAAATTAAGTACCCTAGTAAGGGGGTAGGCATCACCCTAATGATTTCAAACAAATCTGCCTTGCCTGGAAACGGCAACTTTGTAAGTACCTATCTAATCACCTTAACAACAATGATTTACTGTAGATTAGCATAGAAATCAGCTTTGAAATTAACTATAGGAGACCTAATAAGGAGGCTTCATGCCTAATTTCAAGTACCCACCTCCAAGGGAATTACGCCAATTTAATAATGCCTCAAGTTTTTTTATGACGCCCAGCCATATGACATATCCACGTCAAAATGAAGCAGAAAATATTTCTCTTCTACCCAATAACTAAAAGTATGCCTTTCAACATACTTCTTCATCCCCCCCCCCCCCCCCCCCTAATTTATTTATTCGTTTTTGAGATAAAACAGGATTTCATCTTAAACCCCAAAGATGTTTTTTGTTTCAACCATCTCGTTTTTTAATTTACTTTAATTTCAAGGGGATTTGAAAGTAGATTATGTACTTAACTTACTTATGTTACTTAAACCATTGGAGCCGTTGAGCCATTAGAGTGAGAATTGTTTGCTGCAGTTATTCAATATTAAAATATAATAAAACAGTTATATTTAATTTCTTGATTTATTATAATAAATAATTTTTTTTTTTTTAACGAGATGAATGGAATGACGCCGGGGAAGTAAGATGTTATTTCCCCCGCCCTTCGTGTGGGAGCCCTGCTCTCCTCAGTATACCTACTAAAAAACACCTCGACTTCTGTCTGGAAACTGCCCAGAACGTTGTTAGTATTACTTCAGTGCAGTTCCTTTGGTTAGCCGGGTATGGCTTCTTCTTGTAGTCGGTGTAAGTCCGTGTCTCCTGTTTTTTGAGGGAGAAAGGGATAAGTGTGGGAGGACGGGTAGTTCTTCAGCCTTCCCCCTCCATATCACCCTCCACCTGTCCTGACCTCCTGATCTGCCGGTTCTTCACCTTTTCATGGGGTGTTCATTCGTCAGATGAGAGATGGGGTGATGGAATCCTCTCCCACTCCCCATTTGGCCATTTCCCCGCCTCTTCCTTCAGCTTCCTATGAAGTGATGTCCTTTTCTTCTCTTGTGTGACCAGGGCATCACAGAGCTCCGCCATTGAAGTCAGCCTCACTTTCACTACTTGGCTGATGTTCGGCTGCCTTTTTGTGGCGAGCACTATTTCTGCCAGGGTTGCTTTCATCGACTTCAGATAAAAAATAGTGGTAAAAGTCGATGTCCAATGGACTACCCAAATTACAACCCTAATAATTTGGGGAATAGGATATTATAAGGTTATTATTATTATTATTATTATTATTTTATTTTTTTACTATCCATGGACATTGTCCATTGTCCATGAATAGTAAAAAATAAAATAATAATAATAATAATAATAACCTTATAATATCCTATTCTCCAAATTATTAGGGATGTAATTTGGGTACCTATTTTCAAATATGTTGGTAAATAGTTCAAATTTTTAAAACTTCTATACTTTCACTTTCCGTAGGCATGGAAAATATGCCAGGAAGTATATCACCATTTTAATTGGTGAACTGGCTGTTGAAAATAGAGTCCATTTCGTCGGGCATTGTTAATCTCGGTCGCCGGTCTGACCAAATGAGTGCTGACGACAGCACTAAAGTGTATATCGATAGCCTGCGGTTGGCATGAAAGGCAGGTTGGCTCTTCCTCAACCCGAAGACCGATATTTCCTTTAAAACCAGGATCAATCTTGGCTAAACTGAATCTCCTGGCATTATCTTGCTCTTCTCCTTCCATTGGGGGAAATTGGATTCCCCTCTTCACTCTCCTATAGGGCGGCGTTGAGTCGTCAAGGAAAAGTTGAAGAGGAAACTTTTCTCCGTCATCTTCTTCATTAGGTAGTTATTATCTGTGGTGATATTAACTCTCTGACGCTCACGCTATCAAACACTATGAAAGAAACCCATTACAGTTTTAGCCAGTAGTTCCCCTTTTGCCGCTAGTGATATTGTTCACATGGAGTGCTCTAAGAACATACTATTAATTCCCAATAACAAAATCTACTTATATGAAATAAAATATGAACCGGTAATCATAAAAAATGAACAATTCGATTTTGAAACTCTCCTTCCATTTTCACACTCAGGTGAGCGGAATGACAACAATTTCCTTGATGCTAAAGTAGGTAGCCCCTACCGTAATGCTGGAGCTAAGTCATTTTAGCCACCAAAGCACCCTAGGAAGTAACGATCTGTAAACGAAGGTTGAAGGCGGAACGGGGGCAGAGTAAGAGCCTATTACGCAGCAGTGCCCTAAGGGGGGTCTCAGCAGGGGTTTAATAATCTACAACATTCTGATCTGTACTTCATGATTCAACAGTTCTCCCAATTGGCTGAGTTCTCCCTTATTGTGCCTTTATAATTTATACATTATTCAATCAAGGATAAGAACTGCCGCTGCACCTTCAAGATTCTAAGGTCCTCAGGATATAAAGGTGGAACAGTATCCTGAAATCCCCTTACTTTTAACCAAGTAGAGCAAACTCACTTTGGACATCAAGTACAGCACTCTTAGCGCAGTGGTCTTCAAAAGTGTATATATACAGATCTCTATCCTATATACCTATAGGTACTCCAAGTATATCCCAAGCGGAAACCGTGTTGGCCAAATTTCCCTCCCCTCTAACTGTCACAAGCTTGTAGGGGAGTATTTCCCATGTAGGTATTTCCGCTTGCATAATATTTATAATAAGTCCTAACAAACCTTTTGGTAGATTTTAGCGAATTCTATTCCATTATCTAAGTTTATTTTTCAATTCTTAATGATTGAGCAATACAGAGATTCTTTTACTCGTCCCTTGGTTGCAACAAGAGGGATATGTTTACTTGTACCAGACTTTGAGATCTTTATCTTAGGAACCGTAAAGTGCCAAGTGGATACACGTTTTGAGTTTTGAATCACATTTCAAAGTCAATATGAAATTGCTAATTCATTATAACTAGTTTCAAAAAAAGAAAGACTATTTTTAAGATGAGAATCAAAGTATTCTGCCACCCCTGAATGTATTTGTGTATCATCAATGAAGAGGCGGCACCAAGTGGAGAGTCGGTCAAGTCTGCTACCCTTCTAGAGTGTCTCCTTTCAGGCGTTTCATTACTTAAAACCTTCCATCAAGCGTGTTACATGAGATGCCCCCAGCCTCGAGATAACCCTATTTGTCATGCTTCCACGACTATTAGCGATGGGCTAATGACCAAGTTGATGTGAGACCCCGAAAAAAAAGCTGTGTGTTCATTATAGGTACATACAACAAACAGACCGAAAGAAATCCCGTTTGCAGTAAATGAGAAAGTGACCTACAATTTGTTAAGAAGTTTATCTTTCGGTCAACCTAAGGCCCGCACCGTGTACACAGTGCTGATTTAATGGCATAATCAAATTGTGTTCACAATCATTATGATTATAATATTCTCTCTAATTGTTAGCGAAAATGCCTGCTGGTTTTCATTTCATTTTAATTTATGGCATTAAAAAGAAAAAAATAATTTCATCTGTGCAATTACATGATTATTAAATATTGAAAGTGGGTCATACCGCGAAAACACCTAAATTCAGATGACGCTCGGTTATGGAAACAAAGTTATATAATATATATTATAACATTTTTCATTCCCTCAAATATAATATGTACAATGTATATATTATGCCATACATTTGCAGTACATTAAATGTGTATAAATTTTATAGAAACGAAAACGAACGAACGAAACAAGGGAGTTTCACCCTGAATTTTCTCCCGACTGGCTGCTGCCGTCGCGGACGTCGTCAGCCGTCCTCTCAAGGAGGATCGGAACTTGTCTGACGATTGCGCTCATGGCTCCCCATTGCCTCGTCCCCCTGGGTTGGGAGGAGTTCGCCGTCCGATTGAACGCAGAAAATACTTGTATCGGTGACACCGCTCCTCCCTCGGTCACCCATCAAAGTACTAACCACGCCCGACGTTGCTTAACTTCGCTGATCGAGGGAAACGGTAGTTTACCCAACGCCACACCGGACGACACATTTATAGTATGTCAAACTTTATAAATTTAGCGCTTTGCGCCTCGCCAGTGGTGGGCCCCCAGACCTTGAACCTGACTGCTAAACAATGGATAAACGTGGAACACTTTGCTCAAACGTAGTTTATACTCAACATTGGTACACTTACCGCATAGTTAAATAAATTTCTGAGGGAGATAAGTGTAACCCTTGGGTCAGGTCATATTCCTAAATCTTTTTCTGTGTTCATGGTTTGTCATTGCTGACGAAGTGACACTTGGATCGCGTCGGACCACAATCCGCCAATCTGGCTAGGTAGACAGTAATTAATTCTCACTTTCCATTGTTAGTTCATCACAATCCACTGAGAATTGCGAGGAAAAACTGAACTTTATTTCAAACACAGTTTAAAAAAAAAAACTACCTATTGCTTTCGGATGAGGGAAACACCCAGAACGATACAGGGATCAGAGAGGATTTGTAAAGGATTGGATTTCATCCATTTTTTCCAGTTTTTTAAATCGAGTAAGAAAGTTTCTTAAATCAGCTGAAAAGAAAATTACTGCGGTGGAGGGGGGGGGGGGGGGGCAGACCTCCGGACGCCGTCACCTTGATCCTAACAGCTAAAGCATGTTCCATGCTAATAGCAAGGCTGGAACCGAAATTAAGAAATTTTCGCTGATTGATCTTCCGGCCAAACATTATCATCCCTTCGTTGAAATTACATTAATTAGCCTTGGTGCCCGATATAAATAACATTCTTATTATACCTATTTGTGCGAACTTTGTGTTCACACAGCGGTTGCTGACACTTTTTAGTGCCTTTTAAGATTTTTCCATTAATTGATGAAATATACGTGGGAAGCAGAAAGATTGCACTCATCTATTGAAAATTTCTTCGATGATTGGTAAATCCTCTAGGTACCTACTTGATAACACAAGCGAGGTTTTTAATTTCCCTTGTATACAACCGATATAGTGGAGACCGGGGATTCTGGGGGATGTGTAATTTTGGGTTAAAAATCAAATTTAACTGGTCACACTTTCACACTATTCAAATTTCCCAAGTCTTCAATTTTATCCAAAGTATCCCACCTGGTCGGATTGGACAGATTTATAAATCTCTTATAAATAAGAGATAAATAATAATAATAATAATAATCATTATTGCGCATCAAATTGTACGAACCCACTATGAACTTCTTAGGCAACTTTCTGGTCCCCCAACCGTTTCCTGTGTTGAGCATTTTATATTATCATATAAATTTCCATTGCTGTCCATTGGACTGTGACCAATGTGTTCCGTCCGGTCTCTCCTACCTTGGAGAGAGAATTTTTCTTTATTATGGCTCTGTTTTGGGTGAAAATGTCTTACAGTCAGTAGTGAAGGTGAGAAGTTTAAGAAGAGTAAAGAAGATTAGTTATCATGTTGACCCTGATGGGGTTGTTTATAGTTTGCTTATTCAAATTTGATACTCATCATTGCAAAAATGAAAAGAAATCACTTAGAGGGGAAAATATGAAATTCAAATTCCCGGAGGAAAAAAGTGAAGTCGAAAAATCCTGATTCCCATAATATGGGAATCGGGAAAAGGTGCTGGTGGAGAGGGTGGAGGAGGATGTACCGGGATAGGGGGAAGCAGGACCCTCCCAGATCGATGAGTGCTCTGCGCAAGGATTCTTGAAGCCTTAGGTTTCTACCACCGGGCTTCCTCTCCTGCTCCCTCCTATCACCCCCAACCCTACAGTCAACCTCAGCAGCATCCTATCGTTTTCACTAGCCACAGCCGAATCTCCCCGTCGAGCCTCCTCGTTACAATTAAGTAGCTCTTTATCTCGAGGGAGTATTTATACGTTATAATGGCAAACTTCGGGAAAAAAAAAAAAATGAAGGAAACTAAAGTTCTGAAGCGTGTGTTGCACTCGCCACATCGACACGATGTTGCTGTTCGGTTGAACCAAAACAAAACAAAAAATATATCGACCTAAGTGAGTTTTTTACTTCTGTGATGTATTGACTGCGAATGCATTCATTCATTGTAGCCATGGAATAATACAAAATGGGTGTGTTGGACCTGTGGTAGAAAGTAATGTTTTAATATTCTGAGAAAGCATCGCGATCTATTTCCTTTCTCAAAGAAATACAAGGCTCATGTGGTGTGGGGGCTCCAGGCTGTCAGCATCAACAAGTGATGAGCGTGGAGTGCTTGTCCTCAAATGGAGTACTCCCCGCCTCCCACGCCTCAAAAACCCCCGCAAGCTAAACAGTTCTCTTCAACCTCGTGTAACTATTATGTAGAAATTACGAGTTAATTATAGGTTTACTTGTCACGTTTAAGCCGCAATTTGTACTAGATGTTAATGATGTGTTTTGATGTTGTATGTTATCGAGCACTTTGATACTCTTCTTATTTATTATTGTCTGTTACAGGGCACTTCCTATATCTTTTGGTGAAGAACAAAGAAGCCGAGACCAACAGAGAATACCACATCCGGTCACCCAGGTTCCTTAAATCCGGACGCGAGTGCCGCATGCAGTTCTGGAGCCACATGTACATGGAGCAACCCGATAATGCGGCCGCTCACACACTCTTCCTTCAAAGCGGGGATAAAAAGGCTCTGTTGGACCGGAAATTACAGGAGGGGAACATCAAAGTCGTTATAGAAACGGGGACGGCAAAAAACAAGACGCAATGGGTGATCAAGGAGTGGCCAGGCAATGATCACAACAGGTACAAAATCTTTATACCTTAAGGTACTTCTTTATGCTGTCCAGATTCACCAGTTTGTTAACTGATACAGGAATCTTTTTAGATTTTCTCCTCAAATGATTCGTAGCCGGCGAGAAACTACTGTTTGTGTGGTTTGCCTGACAGGGTTGTTAATGCTTTGTTTATAAGGGCTCTCTCACTCCTAACTGTGTTTACTCCTCTAGAATTTGCCCGAGTGTCCAACCTAACCGTGGAATCTAGTGTTTTCTAGAAAATAACCACATCCCCTAATGAGTCACATTGTTGAATCGGTGGTCTTGTTTCAAATACGGATTCCTTTTCATTTTGAAAAACTTAAAACGACATTGATTCTTTCGAACAATGAGGATTGTTTTGATCATGGGATTTGCAGTATTCGAGCTGAAGTTTTTTTCAACTGAGCCGTCACAAGAATAAGAATCCGAACTTAGCATCGCGCAGAACAGGTTCATGGATGGCAAGTGTAGGGCACCCTGGTTAACGGATGTTAAAGGTGTACGTACAATGTACGTCTTACATGCACAATGTGCATGAGTTCCTAGTTCTGTAATAGGTCTATCATTAATTGTGTTGTATGTTTGGGGGAATGCCTTCAGCGTTAATGGGACTACGTCCCCGGTGTCTTTGGAATAAGAGGAAGGGAGTACCTGAATACCCCTGCCCAGGGCATAACACGAAACAGTCGTGATCTGCTGACCTGGGAGGCTGTATCGAGGCAGATAAGGGAGACCCACTATCTACAGACTGGCAGGGAGTGTCCTGGTAGTCTGGAATGCGTTGGTCTCTGGAAGGGAGTCCAGGGCTGGCTTCCCCAGACAAATTGTAGCCTAGCGAGGCCAGGCCCGTTGACACCGTCTTACGAAAATCCGCACCCGCTCGCGAGAGAATTTGGACTTCCCAATCACACCGCCGACGGTGGCGCTTCCCGTGGCCTGCGACTGAACCGCGAGCGGCGGGCGGGCGAATTTATTTGTAGAGTGCGGCCCGTGCGGCCACAGCAAGCATTTTGAAAAAGCCTGCTATGGATTCTTCGAAAAACTTGATAAACTATACCTAGCAGATTTGTACTCGTTGAGTTGAATTTCCATACCAAGGTTTCATATTGTTTCATATTTCTCAAATTATTTTTAATTACTTTTCCTCAGATGGGAGAACCAAACTGTTACCATCGGTAGCCAGGAGGGTGAATTCACGATTTTACTAGTCGTTACACCCAGCCGCAAGCAGCCGCACCACGTCGCAATAGACAACATCACATTGCTCAACTGCTTCCAAGGTAAGATAAATCATGAACGCCCCCTTTCACATCTGCTTGTTGCATTCACTCTTTGTCGAGCCGATACTCCGTGACGCTCTTCATGATTTGCTATCAGCTACCCGACACCTTATCTTCGCATCCGACTAGACACCCCTCCTCAATCCACGGCAGCCACATAAAATGGATATTATAGTTCCAAATGTAGATATCGATAATAGCTGCCCAATGGTCACGTTTAAATCCGGGTGGTGTCTTTTGTTTGCTAGAATGATGCTAAAAATAATCTGAAAGTTTGACACTTATTAATGCTCTTAATGTCATTTTTTCTCCAGATGATCAGCATGAGTGCCTAGCGAGCCAGTTCCAGTGCTCCAACAATTCAGCCTGTATAGACTTCACAAGCGTTTGTGACATCCAGAAAGACTGCCCTGATGGTGAAGATGAGGAACAGGGATGCGGTACGCTCATTTAGACATACAAGTCTTCATTAGTGTTCGGTGATTAGGGTGCTCTTGTACTTTATTTAACGTCACCTCAACCACAGGCATTCGAAATATGCAACAACGCGTATTCCATTAGTAACAACTTTTTGACTGCTTAATCCGATTCGTGATGGTCGCTCTCATGTGATAAACTTGTTTCAGATCAAGTACCAGCCTTCGCCCATTGCAACTTTGAAGATGGGATGTGTGGTTGGAAAAACAAAGACGGGCGAGATCTGAACTGGAAATTCAAGAACGGTTCGCTCACGGCGACAGGCATGACTGGTCCTAACTTCGACCATACTCACAAAAATTCATCAGGTGAGTGTTAGTTTGTACTATTGTACAATTTAGTGAGCGCTGGCGAGTCTCTATTGAACGATACACTGATTCAAACTGTTGTGTTGTCTACAGGGACTTATATATACGTCGACATGTCTGGTTCGTACAAAATGGGTACATCGTCCGAATTAGAAAGCCCACTTTTAAACCCGCCTCCAAAGTACCACAGCAATGCATCATCTCCTTATTACAACAGTTGCTATGTAAGTATTGGGACGACACCTCATTACCTGGGTAGTTTTTTAATGATGGTTTTTGAAATTACTTCATCTACGTCAGAATAACCGGCATTTCCTCTTGTGTGCAGATATCGTTCTTTTACCACAAGTTCGGTCCTCACAGTGGTTCGTTAGGACTTTTCATCGTTGAAATGGAAAGAGGGACAAACCATAATCGTACTCATAAATTATGGTGGGGATATGGAACCAGGACAGACAAGTGGTTGAAGAAAGTGGTCATTCTCCCGCACAACATCACTGGAAGGTAATGCTCTGAGTTGTTATGAATTAAATATTGTTAGATCAACGGTCGTTTGAGACTTTAGCCCTTGTTTAGTACTGTATAATAAATTACTAATCATCCCTCTTAATAAATGCGGATTTCGGTTACATTTCAACGTGAGCCAATCAATGAGAAGTATTGAAGTCAGAAGTATTCATTCAAGTTTCCATTACAGATATTACATGCTTTTTGAGGCTCGAAAAAGCTATGCTTCAAGAGGAGATCCAGCTATTGATGATATTGCAATGAGCCCAAAATGTTTTGGAAAAGGTCTGTATCTATATCGGTGTATGCAAACATGAATGTACCTTGGTTCAATGGGGTGGTATCAACATTTATTTTCCACCAACCATTTAAGGTTAAGGGTAAACTAGTTCCTATATTATTATAATTGTTTAAGGTGTTCCTGCTGCCCATCTTGACGGTTACGACTACGACAAATTCGATCACGGTGGTAGTGACGGTAAGTTGCTCAATCGATAAATCAGGAAGTTCTCCTAGTGACTGATACGGCTGTAAATTTAACCCTGAAATCTCCTTTTCATGGTTTTCAGAATCACCTCTACCTCCTGTGACTCATAAAGACTTCGTCAACGCCACAGGTATCTGCCATTGCCAATGCTAAAACCTACTTGGGTTTTCATGTTTTTTGTTGCTTTTCACATTTAAAAATAGGGTAACGGGCCCAATAGTTGGACACTTAAGGTGGCGTTCCCGCCGAAATTCTCGCTATTAAATCAACTTTTGATCAAATTTCGTTTCTTTTTTTTCCTTATCTTCTCAGAATCAGTGAGAATAGAATGAATTAAATGTGTGTGGTTTTTTAGATGGGATAAGTGTGGCGTTTTGTTATAATTACAAATAATTATTATTGTTATCAAAGTCAAAATTTACCTTAGCCCATTAGATGTACACTTGTTCCTAATATTGGACAGTGATGGCCCCATAGTTGGATGCAATGTTACATAGGATCTTAAATGCATAACTCGTTCGATTTTGACATCAAGAGTTCCTTGAAGGTTCTTCAAGGGACCTTCTTCTTATTTTTGAGTTCCATTGGAAATGAACATACATGTATATTTAACTCAAATCATGAAGACAAAATTGATGCAGGCAATCAAGAAAACTTCATTGGTTTTAAAGCCTTTTATTTTTTCAGTGTTTATGAGCCCTCATGAAAATAAAATGATTTTTTAGGAAAAGAAACATATGAATATTCAAACTTTTCAAAAATCTCCAATAAGAGGCATAAGGAACTAAAAATAGGAAACACTCTCTCGCTCTAAACAAATTCCTTGACTCTTGAATTTGACTTAAATGTTGACTAAGAAAATGTTTTTAAAAAAATGAAAAAGAAAATTTAATATAGAAAAATAAAAAACCCTGGAAATTCTCCGCTTCACGGAAAAACATTGAATCATGGATATGTTTACTGTAAACTCGTCGTCACAAATTGTGGTTGTCGAGTAGAAACAGTTTCTAGTAACCAACCGCCAAACTTCCTTACAGACCAATCATGTGATTATAGTTTTCGCGATTATGTTGCGTAACAAATTTTGGTGTCGTTTGGTGTCGCTTGGTGTCGCAAATTTTAGAATGACCCCCAGCCCAAAAACATATCCATGTTAAAATACGGCCCTACATTTCTTAATGCAGAGTTGATTTGGAAAGAAGAGGATCTCGGGGGAAAATAATAAACACGAAAAGTCACAATGGTTCGAAATCATCGGATATCTCATCATCGGCTTCCACCGTGGGCTTTCATGGGGCTTTTGAATAAGGTGTCGTTTTCCGAACGCATTATCCATTCTTTTAGGCCCCACAAACGTTTCAATAAAAAAATTTTTAAATAGATGTTTTTAATAATTAATTAAATATTTCTTATTGATAGGAATAGTATGTATTTTTGCACATTTTAAATCACAGATTAATATACCCTTGTTTAAATTTTCCAGCGTTTTTTATTCCACCAAGAGTTCTCCATGGCATCCCGTATTTTCTGGCAGCGCGCCTTTTGTAATTTTTTTACAAAATAAAGAGGTTGTTTCTCTCTCGACGGGGCGGCCGGATTAGCCATGGGCGTTAGCCACTTCGCGCTGCATTCTGTTGAGGCCATGGGTTCGAATCCTCACCACCACTTTAGAAACGAACTGATCAAAAAGTTTGAATTTAATAGTTCCAACTTAAAGGTTACACTAGGGCTTCCCAAATGGAGTAGAGAAAATGTATTTGGCCAGGAAAAAGATCTACAGCCGATAAAACAGCCATATCCTTAGTTATTACGGAATAAGTGCCCAACTGTCCAACTATAGGGCCCTGTCCAACCATTACCCTACGTAATAACTCCTACCCATTTCTTTCAGTCTATGTGTTCACAACTTGCAATAACACGGGCCGTGAGGGTCCCACGCCTGACCAGTGTGACGTTGCGTACAACAATACTGAAGTGGCAGTAACCGTAATTGAACAAAAACCTATGAAAGGCTTTCAAAAATGGACGGTTCCCGAGGGCGGACTTTACACGTAAGACAACATTGTCATTTGACATTGCCATAAAAATGGTAGTTTACATCTATTTTAAATGCAGTTTACTTGGGACATACTATTGCGTAGTTGTGCTACGATCTGCTACATGAGAAGCTGATCATTACTTATAAGTAATGATCAGCTTCTCAATTGCTGTATACAACAATTGTATCTTCTTTTTTTTCAAGGATAATTGCAAAAGGAGCGAGTGGCGGTAAGGGGAGTGACGAACTTGGAAGTAGCCGGGGAGCTCTTGTGAGAACCGTCGTCGAACTGAAAAAGGGCCAAAACATTTACATGTTGATTGGACAGGAAGGAACCCGAGCTTGTCCGAAAGTAAGTAACTCTAATGACTTAATCATGATTATCCTTCCATTTTCTTATCGATGAAGAATTCATTGTAAGTGACGTACATTGTGTTGGTTCAACGAACGTTGCAGAATTTCCTAACCAGTCAGAAAAATGCGTGCAACACCAAAGCCGATAAAAAGACGTTTCATGGGAAAATGCATGAAATTTCCCGTTTGAGTTTCCTGTCGGAAGGTGGTGGCGGAGGGGGTGCAACTTATGTATTCTATGTGAGTGCCGGTTTAATGGCTTTATTAAATAAAATTACAAACTTTGTATGTTTGCTGACGAGGATGTTTACTAACGTTTGTTAACACATGGGTTATTTTACTTCAGATACCTAAGAATAACAAAGAGAAGAAGCCTTTGGTGGTGGCAGCGGGTGGTGGAGGTCTTGGCCACGGATCGAAAATGTCTGATACAATACACCACGGCCACGGTATCAACAGGACTCTACAACCATTACCTGGCGAATCGATTCAAAATCCCATGTCCGAATGTAAGTTCAAAGGAACGACTCTCGTGGATTTCCCTAAAATAATCAAGAATTCAATTATTGTAAATCCGTCCAAGGTTCTAAATGTGGGAAACCCCCATCATTTGGATCTTTTAAAAGAGACAAATATTAATTAGTTCAGCAATTAAAGTTAACAGAATTAACTTGCTCGCTTTAATTAATTTATTAACGCTCTGTCAATCAGGTGCATACTGTGTAACAGTCGATATTCCATAAGAGAGGCTAGTAATTATTCGGTATTCGTATGTATGTATAGTAATGTTATTCGTCTTTATCATCATTCCAAAGGGCCAGGCTCAGGCTTAAAAATTTCGTAATTAATTATCCTGCATTCGTTAAGTTCAGAGATGGTGAGGTGCGTCCCAATTCCATTTAATGATGGTGAGGTGCGGCCCGCCATGAAAGCCCTATTATAGGGATTTTTAATAGATCCCCATAGTGAACTCGGATCGTTCCGGGACCCCAAAAATGAATTCTACGTTCAAAAATACTTCGAAAACGACACCTTACTCGACCCCATAGCCAAAAGCCTTCAAAAACTCCTCCCATAGAGCCCCACGGCCTTCATTTTAGCCCCATAGAGCCCCACGGATTTGGGCGATCGGACTGAAAACCTTGCGGGCACAACTAGTGTAGATGGAAACCGAGAATTTTTTCAAAATTTCAGATTTTTTTAAAAAACTTCCTACTGCCCAAAACGGCCCGGTTTTGGAATCTAAACCTCTTGTAACGGATAATGTCAAATTTTGGGGCCGATCGGAGTCGTATACCTCCGTGATTACAAAGGTGTATTATTCCAAGAATAAATAAACAAAATAAAATATAAAATGTAACATCAGAAACAAAGCTTGTAGCTTGATGACCACATGATCATCTTGAGTATACCTGAATTCTATATATTATACCTATAATGAAGAATAATATTATATTATTCTATATTATACAGCCTGGCAATAGCTGAGGATGCATTCGCATAAGAAAATTTCTCAACATTTAATGTTGACGATTATTTAAGATGGAAAATCATCTAGTAAACCGAATCATCTAGTAGGCCGGAGGCGCCTCAGGACGACTGTGGTTGGAAGCGAAAGCGTCTCTGTTTTCGTCTTATTTATCCTCATTATCCGAATTTGGTAATGACACATCTTATGGAAAGGCAAAATGATAAAGTCGGGTGCTGCCTTTGGATCACAACATTGACGTAAGGGCTGAACTTTCACGGAGGTAGAGGAGGACGCATCTCACCATTACTACCGGACCGCGCATCACCATTATTAAAAACGTCAATTAAGTAGGCTAATCTGGCTGCACCTCACCATCGTCCGTTCCCCTCGATCCTCAACCCTTCATTTAGGTAAAAAATGAATATTATCGAATTTCTATGAGGTGTAATTTTCTTACCACGTATTTCTAATGAATGGATGCAGGGTTCTGTGTCGTGGTATGTAATTTCCATGATCATATATTTGTTCATGTTTTCCCTTAGTGCCTGACGCCCACGATGGTATTATCAAAACGCGAACATCTCCGCCAAACAAGCCCGCGGGTAAGAACTTCATAAGTGCACGTAGTTAGTACGTTGGTGTTTGCAAGAGTTACTTAGAGTACTTTCAAAGTTTAACTTACCAAGTAAAATATTGGATGTTATTCGAAATATTTCAGTGAGAGAATCATTGTGCGATGTTTTCTTTTAGGGGCTGGTGGAGGATGGAAAGGAGGGAATTACTCGTCGCAGGACACTATGGGCCTGTCGCTCCTTCAAGGAGGAACAGGAGGGAAAGCCTGCTATGAGACGTCAGAAGGACACAAAATGGGTGCAGGAGGATTTGGTGGAGGCGGTGGTGGCTGTACATCAGGCGGTGGGGGAGGTGGTTATACAGGTACCAAAATACTCGTCGTTCGTTTACTGAAGCATATTTTCATTTACTGAGGTCAGCCCCTTACTTTCATCGATTGGCAACCCGCAGGTGGGCGGGCTTGGAGCCAGAAGGCTGCTTTAGGTGAAGGGGGTTACTCCTGGATTGAAATTGGAATCTTGCATCGCGTGAGCGTCGCACCGACTGACGGCCCGGGAGCAGTCTACATCATACCAGCGATACAAGGGTGCGACTGCGATTATTCGTGCGTCGCTCTGGATCCTTACAGGGTCACCACGCAGTGCCTCTGCCCAGAAAACTGGCACCTGTCCAACGATTCCGTTCACTGCATCAGTGAGTTGCTCTCTGGCATTCAACTCAAAGAATTTGAACATTACTGATGAAAATGAGGAATAGTCGCAAAATAATAGGTTTAATAATTCAATCAATTCATTTCTGATACTTTTATTTTTCAGTGAACCCTTCTCCACAAAGCTCTTACAAAGCAAAAAGGATAGTAACGTTTGGCGTATTCCTCGTGGGCCTACTCGTAGGGACCTTAATTGCGATATTTTTATGTAAGTGTAAGAACAAACTTTGTTTGACGATTTAATCTTCGGCCAATGTTTTCTTTCATCATGTCATTAACACTTAATTTTTTGTTTCGTAGATTCGCGGTACGTGAAGAAAAAGAACGGACAGGTTGGAACAAAAATGCTTTCTGGGCCAGACTTACAACTGAACCGCTTGAGAGTGGCTTCTGACAGCATGATGACTGAATACAACCCCAACTATGAATTCGGTGGAACGGTTTACAGCTTGAAAGACCTGAAGGAAATCCCTCGAGAGCATCTACGATTAGTAAAGTAAGAAAAAGGAAAACTTAGCGATAAAGGAGACTTACCTTCTACCATTAAATTGGAATTGTTGTTCAGATACTTGAACTAAAATGTTCTTCTTTCTGTACAGAGCATTAGGGCAGGGAGCATTTGGAGAGGTTTACCAGGGCCTGTATAGGGCTAGGGCTGGGGACGCTGTGGAAATGCCCGTTGCGGTTAAGGTATGATGATTATTAACGATGTGATCAAATCTATTATACAGATTGCACAGGTTCACGACCAAAAAACTGCCTCCAGATTTTCACCTGATTCCTATAGATTTGAGGGCGCTGAATCCTGAAAGAAAATTGGCCCAAGAGTGACGTAACATCTTAACTGTGTTGGTCAAATTCTTATGTTTTATTTACTTTCATTTTCTAAATTTTGAAATATTAATTTGGCTGATACTACCACAGTGAAATGAACCTTATTTTTATCCCGGTTGCTAAGGGCAACCCAATATAGAAAAAATCTGTATGTGATGGAGCAAATTGTAATTTTACTAATTTGAATTCAGCCACCAAAAAACGTAAAAAATGAGTAAAACATTCGAGGCAGAAAAATCGTGTACCTGTGTTGTTTCCCTCTTCAAATATACTTTCGCAAATGTACGTATGTAATAATTACATTATTAACCCTTCAAACGCACTAAACTTGGTTTTAGACTCTCCCTCAACTCTCGACTACTCAAGCCGAAACCGATTTTCTCATGGAAGCTCTAATCATGAGTAAATTCAACCATCCGAACATCGTTCATTTTATCGGAGTTTGCTTCGATCAACATCCGAGGTTCATCGTGATCGAGCTGTTGGCTGGAGGCGATCTCAAAACATTCCTAAGGGAATCTCGACCCAAACCGGTACGATCAAGAACCAGGAATTCAAGAATACAGAAATCGTAGAGCAGGTACCTAGTGAACAATTTTAATGCATATACAATTTATATACCTGGTTTGTCATTTTCAGGATCGAGCTGCCCAACTCACTATGAAAGACTTATTAAGTTGTATTATAGACATCGCGAAAGGATGCAAATATATGGAGGAGCATAGATTTATACATAGAGATATAGCTGCTAGAAATTGTCTACTGACAAGTAAAGGCCCAGGTAGGGTGGTCAAAATCGCGGATTTCGGTATGGCTCGTGACATTTATCGGTGAGTTTTTTATACGAATCCGTTCACCTACGATGTACCATAGTAGGTCTTAACGATCTTAACTTTATTTGGTTTGTAGGGCGGACTACTATAGAAAAGGTGGAAGAGCCATGCTTCCTATAAAATGGATGCCTCCAGAAGCCTTTTTGGATGGTATCTTCACTACGAAGACCGATGTGTGGTATGATTGTCATTATTCAAGTCCAGTTCAAATCGAATGAATGTTGAATCGTGGATTTGGACTTTATCAGCGTGTAACTATTCTATTTTTTCCAGGTCTTTTGGTGTTATGATGTGGGAGGTTTTGTCGCTGGGCTACATGCCATATACGGGTTGTGCAAATCATGAGGTGATGCAATTGGTGACGAATGGAGGGCGACTGGCACCACCCACGAACTGTCCACCCCAACTCTACGCCATCATGACCCAATGCTGGCAGCCCAATCCCGAAGAGCGTCCCGGGTTCGGGCTCATTCTGGAACGACTGGGCTATTGCATGCAGGTAAATTTATAACACAGTATCAAATTTCGTTCATGATAAAACTTTCCGTGAGTTTTCAAATGCATCTCACTGAATCCCTGCAGGATCCCGACGTCAAAAGAGCACCTCTACCGGTCTACTCGAAACCGCCATCGTCCGAGCGTGACACGACCATCATGAGGCCATCAACTGTGGAGGACTGCATCCAACCCGACTATCTCATACCGCTCCCTGGGCCGCAAGAGTGGGACTTTCCCGATCCCCTTTTGGCGTCGCGTTCCACTCAAATGCTCATCGAAACCAGCGTCGACGCCGTGACGACTCCTCCCATTGCCAATCACGTCGTTAATATAAACACAAACAACAACAATCCACCGGTCCCACCCATATCCAAATCTCATCTCAACAATCTTAACACTAGAACCGACCCTTCTGTCTATACTGTATCCTCCACTCTGAAACAGGATACCGAAATATCTTGTTGAGATAAGGAAAAACAACAATCTAACTTAAAACAAAGGAATGACGTATATTTTTGAAATGATGTTTACTTTTTGTAATGAACATTCTTTCAGTCAAGCTGGACGAAGCAAAGCCAGTGTAGAACAGGGTATCTGACTAAAAATTTAAACTGTTTAAACGGCTTTCAGAGTATATTTTTATTCACAGATGAGATGAGGTTTGGGGATACAAAACTTCTCCCTACGTAGATAATAATTACCTATGCATCGCTTACTAACGTAAGACGGGAGGACTGTACAAAATAGTTGAGTCCATTAAATTAGGAAAACGAGATATAGATCTTGATATTTATTAGGGTTTGACTTCAGACGCGGGTATTGAAAATGAGTATTATTTATGAATTTACTACGACTTATATAGATTTAAATACGCCATTTATGATGAGTTATTTTAGTTAAGCTATGTTTAACCTTGCTATGGAGGACTCGGAATTTATTTGGAACGTTCGAACGTTATGGTTCGAAAGATTGGAAAGTGGTTGTCAGTCGAAGTAAGTTATGATTCTTCCTATTTTTTTCGCCAAAAAAAAAAAGTATTTATGTTCGAGAAGTTGATTTTTTTAACAGTAAGTTTATTCATTTTTATCACTGCAACATTTTCATGTAAACTCTGCCTTATTAACTGGTTACTCATTGGAAACTCATGTTTGCAGTGATTTTGTGAAGCATCCCTGCACGTTCTTGAAGCACGCACCTGGCTCTTCCTACGTCAACTTGTACGTGAAAAACGACCATTACGCGTAAAAAGATTCGAACGTAGGAAGATTCCGCTAAATTTTACTTCTCCGGATGGGCACCTGTGAAGGTTAGTGAAGAATGGCGGACTTCCCCCAAAAAAATCGCATACCTTGCCAGCATATTCGAATTAATTTGCTCCCATTACAATGATTCTCCGATTCCTGCGCGCAAATACACGTTCCATTAGCCCTAAAGCCAAAGCTCCAGCCAGCTCTTTTCAATCTTTCCTGTCATTTTAAGGCATTTCAAAATGATTTCGTAAACTTCCACGGTTTGGTCACGTTTAAAAATATTAGAACAATTTTGCTGACTTTTCAATTGGAACAAAAAAACTTCCGTTACCTGCTCATTTACTCAACAAAATTTATTTTTTATCGGTGGCTGTAACTTGATAAAATTATCACTCAGTAGGTAGTTTTAACAATTGGAGAAAAACTAAATTTACTGTAGCGTGCAAATAAAATCGCACTGGATAACTTTTGTAAATAGTACCTATTACTCTTTTTTATAAAAACACTCCTACTCGGGAGGCAGCGTTCTATGGAAGACGAGTGTGTCTTAGAAGGCGTTGGGTGATGATATGTCGTGGAGAGATAAAATTCAGAGAAATTAGTTTGCGAACAAAGACTTGAAAAAATACAATAATTTTCTTTTTTTTTAATTTTTATTTTATTCTGTAAGCCTTAGTGTTTACATTTTGTTTCTACAGGTTTGTGGTGTTAAAGTTGTCAAAATTTGAAAACTTTAATCAATCAATTTAATCAACTGAGGAAAAATATAACGTTTTTAGCGCCGTCCACATGCTACATTTTGAAATTCGCGCTTCAATTTTCCATCGTTCTCATTCTGTCATTCCGTACTTATCGTTCTTCAGAGCCGGAAATCCCTCTGATTCCTACGCTCGTACAATTTTAGTTAGCGTTCTGTTTGTTTGTTTTTTTTTCGTTTCGCCGTTTCAAGCAGTTGGTGTACAGGTGTGCTTATCGATAAATTGTGTGCCCCAATCTCATTTCTGAAATATGAATCAAATTTGGTAGCTACGACGGTAGTACAATAAAATGCATCCTGTCAGAATTCTAGCATTTGATTGACGCGCGTCAATGCGCATTGGTCCGGTACCTGAAGAGTGTAAATACCACGACCTTTGTTCTAAGAAAATCGGCCTAGAACCCATCAGCCATCACGCTCTTATGGTAGAGAGTTTTACAATAATTTGGTTGAAATGATTGTGCATGGTACAAATAAGTTGTGTTTTGCAAGAAGCAAAAAACGACGGGATTGAATGATGAGGCGAAATTGAAGCGGTGTGTGAAAGGAAAAACAAACTTTTGTAATGTATAAATAAAAACTAATGGATGGAGCTGAACAAAAATTGAGCTAGAGCTAACATTGAACTGTATATTCGAAGTATAGTTTATAATACATTTAATTATTATATGTGTATCTATCTAATCACGAAATTCGATATGTTTAATCTACACAAAGATTAGAATAATAAGTTCCGAACGACTTTGTTTTTGGCGTAACCTTTTTCCAAGTTTCTCCACGGGAAAACTGAGCTATCTTTGTACAAGTTCATAAAAATAAAAATGAATTTGATTCCAGGACGAAAAATTCAATGTATATAGTTTAAGTGAGGAGTTTCGTTTTAATTCTATTTTTTTCACAAGTACTCACATCCGTACAACTGTAACATAACTCCAAACGCTTATCTAATTTTGATCGACCCCCTCCCTTCTCAGATGCGATTTGTCCCAGACTACTCGAAACACGCCTCACTATAACGGCTAGTTGCATCGTATGGAGCTAAGTTGGAAATCACCCATCAAGCGAAGCTTTTGCAGGCCTTGCTTTTTGAGCCAACCTGAGTGCACTGTTGAATTTACCGCCAGCAAACGGGCAAACGAGAGGGGTCGATTGATTTGTCAGTACCAGTACCTGCTCGCAATTTTTTCGTTACCTCATCTTACCTGATTACAAGATAGTCGTAAAATAGTAATTATAGTCTTTCGTGTGAAATACCAAAAAATCGTTTAATGTAAATTTTACGGCCATATGTGAATACCTTCATCTTTGTGATTTTAATTTTTGTAGAAACGTAACTTTTTGATGTAAAATTCCTTTGTTCGGACCTATTTTCGTCCCCTAAATATCTCAATATCCTTCCTATCATGAGAGCATCAAATGCTTTCGTGTCTGGGCCAAAGTAAGAGTAAGTTGAAACACCCAGAGCTCCATTGAATGGTCTCTAAATGTTAACAATTTGTATTCTAGTCAAGAAAACACTGTATTATTGTTTTGATGTATAAATAGATAATTAGATTGTAGATACAGAACGTGTACCTACAAATAAAACTAGTTTTAGGTATTAAGGCTTGTGTTAACTCCAATGTCTAACTATTGTTCAAACAACGTTTGTGCAGGATAAACAAATTGAATTTGTGATTAAAAGTGTAGAGTGATAAAAACTCTTAAGAAAAGTACTCCAGGATTATTTTTACCTATAATCTATATATACAATAAGGAGTAAGAAATGTGAAAGTTACATTTTTTAAAAATAACGCTTAGTACGATTTTTATGTTTACAATGGATGTATACCTAAATACCTATTATATTTGTTTGTACCTAGGGCATTTATAATTTAATGTGTTGATTTTGCTCAATATAAGTAATTTATTAGAAAAGGAGACGAAAATTCTTCATCCTCATCACCAGCGACGGTGGTTCCTTGAAGATAAATACAATTTGTGTGCAATAGATAATCTATTACAGATCACAGCTGGTATAATGTCGAAGTTGTTTCGATCCGGGTTGTACCGTCGCGGCTTGCGTACTCAGTGGACCAGCTGAAGGCTCTTCAGGCCTGGCAAGATCAGTTTGTAGGGCCAAATTTTAGTCGATGGAAAGAAATATGGAAACGTAAGTCCGCTCTTATACTGAATGTAGTGATATGGTAAATTGTTGCTTGTCGAAGAAAGATCTCCATCCATAGAAGTTCTTTAAACAAAACAAAATTTGATGTTGATGGAGATTACTACCTACTGAAACAGACGGTTACCGGTTTGTTGCCAGTAACTTCATTGCAGAAGTTTCCTAATAATCGACTATTTAAGTCTGCTCAAATATTAACTTGAACCTTGATGCTTGCCTACAAGTCACCACGGTGACGAAAGTTGTCCACTTGTTGAAGCTATTTTGGACGAAGCCCTAAAGAAATTTTGAAAACCCTTCAGTTGAACGATTAATGAACAATGACCTTACCTCAGCAGCTCAAACTACTCATGTGGAAAAATTTTGCCATCAGAAGACGTCAAAAAGTGAGAGCGAACCTAATTTCTTTGGTGCATTACAACACGATCAATATCCGAGAGCGTCGGAAATGACATTTTGATTCTATAGCTCAGAGTGGTTGTGGAACTACTGTGGCCTCTAATCTTATTCATTCTGTTGATGCTGGTCAGAAGTAAAGGTTTATATCTGCGAATTCACCAATGTAAGCGAGATGTCCTCAGGTAAAAGTAATACTTTATTTGTCCCTACACGACTACAGACTTTTGATAGGTGCATAAATGCTGGACTTGGAGTGTTCAAACCTCATGTCGGCACTGGATATTAGTGTCGGATCCACTAGTCCCATTAATAGGGCTATTGCTGCTGTACCATCTAGGTCATTTTGAAGATAAGCCTCTGCCGTCAGCTGGTCAGTTCCTATTCTGGCAAGGCCTCGTCTGCGCCTTCAACAATACTTGTCACTCTAAAAAAGAAGGTGCCGATCGCAATTATTCCGATTTTATCACTTCTGAGTAAGTGACATGCCTTTTCCCCTAGGTTTTGAAAAAAATAATTAATTACATTGAAGATCTACTGTTTGCATGTTATGGATTTTCGCAGTCTTACGCTCCTAATGAAAGATGCACAGGCGTTTACTGAAAAGGCTATGAACAAAAGTGAAGTCCGATTTTCTGATCTTCTGAATCAGATCCAAAATTTGGCCGACGATCTTCGAAATGGGACCTTGGAAAGAGTTGACAATGCTTCTATCGTGAGTACCTATCTAGTTTCATTGGGATTGAACTGGACCCTGACAATGATCTTAGTTTGGAATTCTACTATTATGCAGAACCTGAACCGCACAACTGCTTACCTTGAGCAGAATCTTGAAAGGTTGACTAACATCCACAAGGACATGGACAGACGTCTGAAAGGCATTGAGCCCGAAATGGAAGTTATCCAGTGAGTCTTAACTTTTCGTGAAAATGCAAGATACCAGTAGTAAAATTTTGGGGGGGGGGGGGGGGGTCGAGAATTTTGCCTCCAACTGTCATAGCCCATTCACGAGCTCTTGTAACCTATGGAGTTTAGGCTCACCTCGTCAGACCAGTGCTGACTCCTTCTTTTCGCCTCAGGCCCAGAGTCTCAGTGCAATTTTGGCATAGCACTTCATGCCCAGCTGTCATAACCTGTTATGTTTTGCATTTTTCACATCAATGTCTAAACGCAGTGATTTTGTCCAATTTCCGACGATCTAGAAATCCCCGCTGCCATCTCAGACGGGATTTCCGGGGAGGAAATAGCTTTTTCACAAGGGCCCGTTTTCCAAGAGTCCATACTTGATAAGTCAAGATTGGAAGCCAGGGAGCTGCCCCTGGCGACAGCAGGAAACCTTACCCAACACGACCTTTGGTGCCAGGTAAGCCAGTTTCCTTCTGTTCCTTCCGATGATCTGCTGGACTTGACTACAACATCCCAACACTTCGGGTGAGCCTAATTTCTGCATGTGGAGTATTGTCAGAGTGTGCAGATCGCAACAGCTTGCCTCATGACTCTGATGAATCTCCCTTCTGCATCATCCAAAACA
Source organism: Pilophorus perplexus (assembly GCA_955831195.1). Lineage (NCBI taxonomy): Eukaryota > Metazoa > Arthropoda > Insecta > Hemiptera > Miridae > Pilophorus > Pilophorus perplexus. The sequence goes on along the minus strand of OY037011.1, from coordinate 16,581,506 downwards.
CCTGGTGGTGCAAAGACGGACGCTGCGCCAGACGCACTCCGCCACTCATACCACAAACCTAATCAAGTACCTATTAGGAAAAACGACATGTACACACCCTGGTGCCCTGCAGGTCATTCTCACAAAATCGTACCTACATTTCTAGGTCTTTAGTTTTCAATTTTTGAACCCTCACGTGGACACTTGGAAAAATTTACGCACCATCCTTGGTCCAAAATTACTCGGAAAACGACACCTAATTCGACTTCCTGGCATCCTTTAAGCCCCATTTGTCTATATTGTAATATCTATACAATGCGTAATTGGAATGCTCATCGAGATAAGGGGACGTTACAACAAATTACTTCATTTTAGCCTGCTGAAAAGGATTAATATTAGCTACGTCAATATTACGGATATCATCAAAGAGGTTCCTCAAGTGAATGATATATTCGTTCGATTGCATAATTTCATGTGTGGCAATGCATCTAAAATCAGCATAGACATGATGTTGGCACCGAAGCACAACGTCGATAAGTAAATTTCCCAACATTTCACAATTGCAATAAACGATTCCTCTGCAACTTTGTTGAGTGACAAATATCAAACTAAAGTACCCCATTTGGTCGATAATAGCCTTCGAGGGTACTTGAGCGCAATTCAGGACGCCCCAGCAACAATCGAATATCAATACGATCCCGAAGCCTCCGCTGAATGCAATGTCATTTACAAACATCTGGAAACGAGTCCGACGCTCAAATTCATATGGAGATTTTTGAAGCCATTTGTTCGGTGAGTTCATGCAATGCGCGGTAAGACTTGCAAAATTCTAGTGTTAACACTAACCTTATTTTTCCAGAGGGAAAATAGTTTATGCCCCGAACTCAACTGTTATATCTCGTGTTATGTCAAGAATTAGGGATTTTATAGCGTCACCAAAAGTATCAAATTTCAAAAAGGAGCAAAATGATTTGAGGCTCGACCCAGCACTGCACGAAATGGCATTGACGAACTTGAATTTCATCATGGTAAACGTGAACGTTCATTACTTGAGCATTAATAATAATTTTAATTAGGGCATTATCATTATTATTCACAATGCAATCATAATCACGCATCACTTAATAGTGACTTTTATTGGTTGGTGAATGTTTATAAAGCACTCTGAATTCCAATATACCAGGATTTGTACGAGAACCAAAAGAACCAATCCGATGGAGTTCTGTCTACAGTTTTATCCAAGGCTTTTATTCCTTCGCTACAAAAAGCCCACGACTTTCTAAAAAAGTAGGATCCAGTGGTCAACTCCACAGTTAAGATGTGATATAGTTTTGAAAACTGTTTGAACTCGTTTCTAGTTACCAGGATCAGATCCACGAATTCAATAATGGAACAGTCAATCAGTTGTCCCAGATATTAAAGGTAGGGATAGGTATAATTCATCAAAAAATATAAACAAAATAATTTAAAAATTGTTAATTTGAATTGTCTGTTGCATTTTATGGTTTAGTGCTACACGTCCATCACAATCGAACATTTTTCCACTGAAAAGGAAGCCGAGGTCAGAAGCATGGTTTTAAGTGAAAAAAATGAACTGCTTGCACAAATCACGTTCAATAACTCCCAAACTGACCGACTTGATCCGTTCGTACGCTATAAAATCAGGTGGTTTAATGGATAAAATTGGATTCGAGAGGGCACTATTCCCAAGGTGAAAACTATTCCTTTTGTGTAGAATGAATCCTGAGAGGATGGCCTACTCGAGCCAGTTTTCACTAAGCAGCGGCCCCAACTATAGGCCGTTTGAAGATCTCAAATTGATAACTTATGGATTCGTTTATTTGCAAGACATTGTAGAAAAAAGCATAATCATGGAACACACTAAACGGACGGACTCGCCTGGATACGTATTGAAACAATTACCGCACCCGTGTTTTGTTGAAGACTGGTAAGACAATTTAAATTTGTCTAATTAGAGCTTTGGTGTCAAGTCTTTGCTGCGTCAAATGTCAATTCGACTTCCCCCCAACAGGTTTTTGTGGTCCTTAGGAGGCATGTTTCCCATGTTCATGGTCCTATCTTGGGTGTACACGGCTTCAATGATCATCAAGTCCATAGTGTATGAAAAAGAACAGAAATTGAGAGAAACCATGCGGGTTTTGGGGATGAACAACGGAATCCACTGGTGTAGCTGGTTCCTCGACAGTATCATACCCATGTTGATAACTGTGTTTGTACTGTCGACTGTGTTAGTTGTAAGTTGGGCAGCTTTAGAGCCTCTGGCATGTGAATAGCAGAATGATAACTTATTTTGTTACAGTATGGAGGCGTTGTGGCTAACGCTGAGTACACTCTGGTGGTGCTCTTTTTATTTTGTTACGCCATTTCCACCATAACTCTCTGCTTCCTCGTAAGTGTGTTCTTCTCAAAAGCCAATTTGGCTGCGTCTGCTGGGGGCATAATATTTTTCATGACGTACCTGCCCTTCCCGTTGATTGACGCTTGGTTCCCTCATATTTCACCGGCTTTGAAAGAATCCGCGGTTAGTACCTTACTGAAGTGGATCAATTTTCTTTTGGTTCATTTTCACTCGTTCCATTTTATTGCAGAGCCTTTTATCAAACGTTGCTCTCGGCATGGGCTCAAAGTATTTCGCTTTACGGGAGTTGGAAGGCACAGGAGCCAAATGGAACAATGTGGCAACGAGTCCTCTGCCTGAAGATAATTTTAGCATTATGAAAATAATGCTAATTTTCGTACTGGACTCTTTCATGTACTTTGTCCTCGCCTGGTATATCGAAAACGTGTTTCCCGGTAAAATCCCAGTAATACTGAAAGAATAAGGAATCAGTAAAAGATTGGCGCAACTCTATTTTTCAATTTGTAGGGATCTACGGAATACCCAAAACTTGGTACTATCCGTTTACTTTTTCGTACTGGTATCCAGCAGCTACTCGCCGAGTAGAATCTAGCATTAGTGAAAAAGGTTTGGAAAACATTGTTGCTATTGGGAATCAACTATAAACTTGTATTCACAAAAATGATGATTCTTATCTTTTTCAGATTGTTCCCTGCACGACTCGGATAACTGCGAAGTCGAGCCAGCTCATTTGGAAAAAGGAGTCTCCATAAAAAAGTTAACAAAAATATACAAAAACGGGAAAGTAGCAGTAAAAGATCTCACGCTCAATTTTTATGAAGATCAAATTACGGCATTTTTGGGGACGAATGGAGCCGGAAAAACCACCACCATGTAAGTATGAGACGCACCTGGGTCGAATATAAATTAAAAATTGGTCACACAGTATTGTTTTTTTTTTGTTTTTTTTTTTTGTTTTTTTTAACCTTATAGGTAGGTACACTTTTCCATACAATACCATATTCTGACTTTAACTTAAATTTTAGCTCCATATTGACAGGATTATTTCCTCCAACGCGAGGGAAGGCTGAGATATATGGTCAGAATGTGACCACACAGATGAACTACATAAGGAAAAGCCTGGGTATCTGTCCTCAGTACAACATCCTGTTCCCCGAGTAAGGAAACTTGCAGTATTTGTGTACGATTACCTAACCAATCGATTTTCACTCCTCACTCTCAACGAGAACATTTTTCAACAGTCTAACCGTTCAAGAGCATTTGTGGTTTTTTGCCCGTCTAAAAGGCCACAGCGCTGGAGGCGTGCAGGTTGAAGTGCAAACTATTTTGTCAGATTTGGGTCTTTGCCATAAAAGAACTGCTTACGCTAAACACCTGTCCGGTGGGATGCAAAGGAAACTGTCAATAGCGATTGCATTCATAGGAGGATCCAGGTATCTAGGTGTAACTGTACTTTCAGTACCTACCTTCGTACGGTTTGAAAGCCTTAGCAAAATTAAAAATTAATGACATGAAATGACCCACCCGCCAGTTAAAATTGAGCTAATGTACTTAATTTTTCAGGACTGTAGTTTTGGATGAGCCAACGGCTGGGGTGGATCCATATTCCAGGATGGGAATTTGGAACCTTTTGCTCAAGTACAAGAGAGGTACCACCCCAAAGTTTATACAAGAACAAAATTAAAAGATATTCCGCTCTGAAAGTAATTTATTATCACAGGAAGGACGATAATATTGACCACTCACAATATGGCAGAAGCAGATCTGCTCGGGGATCGCATCGCAATTGTAGATGGTGGGAGGCTTGTGTGCTGTGGATCAAACGGATTTTTAAAATCCAGATTTGGTTGGGGATACGTCTTGACGGTTGACTGTAATCTGAAGGTAACTACCAAAATATCTACTAGGGTAAAAAAAATACCTAATAGGGTAAATGGTGCAAAGACCGCAGGGTGATTTGTTTTGCTCGTTTTTTTTTCTTGCAGTATAGATCAAACGAATCTATGGCTCACATTTCTAAACAACTAACAGTGGATATAACTGACATAATACCGGGAACCAAGGTAATAGAGAAGTTTGGGACTGAAGTCAAGTTCAAGCTTCCGAAGATCAGTGGGAACATACAGCTCTATCAAACCCTTTTCGAATACTTGCTGAAAAACAAGGAGGCCTTGGGAATATCGTCATTCGGTTTCTCTGACACTTCGTTAGAGGAAGTAATTACTTTTTAAGTCGACTGAAGATGGAAAGTTGAGTGGGGATGCACCCACATCATCTAGAAGAAAAAATCTCCTTAATTTGCTTCTGCGCACTAACGAGATCTCTAATTCGCAGATATTTCTTAAGCTTACGAGTGAAAAGGATGACACTGATGACTTGGAAAAGGAAGTATCAGCCTTGAGCGTCGAAGAAAGGAAATTCGGTTGTTTTATCAATACCTAAGTTTCTAGCTCTATATGAGTGTGAAATATCATAATAAAACCACAAGTTGTTTGAATTTCTTTCCTTAATTTTTTGTGCAAATATTTTCTTTCAGAAAAGACTTTCCAATCAGACCACGATGGCCAAGACAAACCGTTTCACCTCATCAGGCAGTTCAAGGCGTTGATGTTAAAGAGAGTGTGGCGTAGTAAAAGGAACAAACTCGAACTACTTATGCAGGTGTGATATAATTTGCACTGGGTATCAAATAACTACATTTTGTCTTAACATAGAACGTTCTCATTTGGTTGGTTTCATTGTCATTCAGCTACTGTTGCCAGCAATACTCATCTGCATTTGTATGTCAATCACCACAAACATGATGATCATAGAGCAACCTTACCCTCTGACTGTTGATATCGGCGTATGCCCATCGACGGTTGCAAAGGACGAATCCCACTCGTGCACGTCCTTCTACCAGTCACCCCGAAACCCGTCCAATTGGACGCGTAAATACGTCACGGAGTTGAAAGGACCGACGGGCTTCGGCCTTTCATGCGTCAATAAGTCAGTTGTTCTTCCAATAATAGAGTTAAGATTCGATTAATTCGATTCAAATTCATTTTAACCACTCAGGACTTGTCCGAATTCTACCATCATACCAGAAATTGCTCCGAAGTATGCGCACTCGATCAACGAGTGTACATGCTCGTCTGGAAAATTTGTCTGCCACTTCAATACTTCTCTGGGTAGACCTGCTTTGTTAAAAGTAAAATGTTTTCAACTAAATTCCTTATTACTACAACGCGTTATATTCCAATTAGGTATTGCCAATTTTGTTGATTAACTAATTTCAATTTGTTTGTAACGTTTAGACATCTGGAGGGCAAGGATTCTACAATTTAACGGGAAACGATGTAGAAGACTGGATACTAACGACTTTCGACGAATTGGATCAACATTCCCACCGACATTTATCTAAAAGGTATGACCCTGTTTCACATTGTGGGACACTTTGATGTCCCCAGACCACAAAACAGTCAATTTTGATCAGAATTTCTGATAAAAAAATTGTTTGTGTCCAATGCTATCCACATTGTCCGTTTCTTTTTCGGGGATAATATCCATTCTTATAATAAGCAATTGCTTATTTCTGCTTTCAACTCCGATGATGAAATGTCCCTTGGTCACACCCTAAAACTTCACAACTGCATTGATACCTATTTAATTTTGAAAATTAATGCAAAGAGTTTGACATCGTGGAGTTCAGATAAGAAAGGAAATCTTATCAGCGAATTGCAAAAATTAATCCTGAATTAATAGAGATGTTGAATTTCGGGGGTCCATCATTCATGTCACACTTCCTTTCATTAGTGTGAGTGAATTTAAGCCGTTTTAACTAGGTGAGGTGATCGCTTCTCTTGCATAGTGGTGAGACGTCAATTTAGTTTCCCTTCCCCATTTCCAATATGTCGTCGCAAACACAAAATCATCATTTTGGTCACACCACAGACATTTTTCCTGTGACTGAAATGAGGGAAACTGCAAATACTGATTAGAACCATGTTAACGATCTTTAATGAATTTAAAATTCCAACCAAATGTAATATCAAGTCGTGTACTTGCTTTCAAGATGAGGATTGTGGGAATTAGATAGGTGGTACCTACTCAATTCTTGTGGCTTGGGTTTCGAAGAGTCTAGCGTGATTTTTTAATCCCGATTGAAAACACAGAAAACATTCTTGATATTTCGTTAGACTATCCATGTTTTAGGTACATATAATATATGTATATTATAATCTTAGCTTCAGGAACTAGCAGAAAGCTAGGTTTTAGCCATTTTGGTCACGCATGGGTAATTTTGGTCACACATTGTATTCGGCACAGATTTCAATGATACTGATTATAAACACAAATTGGATATGATTCACAAACTTAGGCTCTTATCACCCGTCGCAAGAACCTGGAATGAAACGAATATTCCTTTGACCTGTTGCTGAGTTTGGAGTAACATCTCACAAGTTTGTGGTGCATTTTGTAAACTACAGTCTATAATTCAAAATTCGCATAAATCATTCTTGCACGGACCTCGAGGCAGCATTTCCTTCTGTACAACTCAAGATTTCATTTTCGGAAATTTAGAAAAGTTTAAAATGCTGTGCCCAAAATGACCTGAAATTTGGTTTTTCAGTGATAAATCCGTCAAAATTGAATTCTTATCGCTTGTATGTATAAATTGTATTCTTACTCTCAAATACATTTAGATGGGTCAGGAAGGTCAGACAAAATTCTTCATTGGAACAAATTGATGTTTCAGAACTGGTGGGTTCAGTTTTGGTTTGAAATTGCCCATGAAAGGACGAACCATATCCACATATTTCAAAGTAGCGGACAAATCGAAACAATGCAATTCTTCGTGGCTGCAAATGAACGAATCCTATACAAAATATATCCCGTCGACCTTTCGCCGTTTGTACGGAAACGACAGTATTTTCTACGAAAATGTCAACAATTCCTTGAATTATTCGGAACCGAACGGAACGCTGTTTGACAACGAATCCGATCCCTACGCACTTGAAAAGTGGAAACTATACGTTAACCAGTTTAATTTGACATTGGAAGAAGCGTTGACCGTGAATTCAAGCGAATCAATCTACTGGGAATTAGTGGAAGCATTACGTACCCCAATCAATACTACAATCAACTGCGCAATGCCCAAAGATCCAGAGCTCAGCACAGATGTCACAGATAATATCAGAGTAAGATTATTTTGTGAAAGTTTTCAAACGTAGGTACGTGCTATCATTCATGGGAATATTTTTTAATTCAGATTTGGTTCAACAACAAATGGCCCCTCTCACCTGTGGTCTACCTCAATGGTTTGAACAACGCTGTGCTCAGGGCTTCGATGCCAACTAATTCCAACTTATATGGGATCGAATTGACAATGCAAGGGATGAATTTAACTGGAAAGCAAATGCAAACAAAATGGAGGTGAGTGTCGTGAAATAAGGTGGTTTATTGTCAAAGATGATATTTTTTTTAAATTCTATTGTTCCAGCCAGAAAGCGTCGATTGCACTTTTGCATTCCATATGCATTATCTTCTCTCTCAGTTTTGTTCCCGCTTCGTTTAGTATTTATCTCATTGAAGAACGCGTATCAGGGAGTAAGCACCTTCAGCGCCTTTCCGGAGTCAACTGGGTTATCTATTGGCTGCATGCGTATTGCTGGGACTTGGTAAGAAGTTGAAACTGTTTACAATAATGATGTTCAGTTATGTACTCCAATTTTCAGTTCAGGACACCGAGCCTGTCAAAGGCAAATCAGGGAGAATTTGTGACATGAAAACAAGAAGACATGTATATATTTTATTTGGGGGAAGCAAAATTTACATTTAAGGATGTTTTTTCAAGATTCATGATCTTTTGTTTTCCCATGGCAATGGGAATTTTCGGTTTATTATTCAGGGAATAATACTACTATGTATTGGTGTTGGAGGCCGGAATTTTTTATCACCCTCAAAATTTGTCATTATACGTTTCAAGATGCGTAGATTCCAAAAAACGAAATGTCTGTCCATGGTCCGAGCCGTTTTAGGCAGTAGGAAGTTTTAATCTGAAATTTTGGCAAAATAGTCGGTTTACCATCTATAATTTTCAGCCCGATCGCCCAAACCCGTGGGACTCTGTGGGGCTGCATGAGGATTTTTTGCAGCTAAGCTGAAATCGGGTAGGGAGCCTCCCTGAGATGGAACGAGGCGAATGACGTGACGGGCTCCAACCAAATCAGCTTATTTCCGTGCAAACATTGCACAGAAAAGTTTCTTTGTTTTTATTTATTTATTTATTTCACTTTATCATTTATTTATTTATTTTTTCAGAATAACTTTTTATTCACATAAAATTAATTTTTGGACCATTTACTAAAATCAATTAATATAAACACGCAAAACGCTGCAAATTTTACACAGGGGTTTATTATTGGTAGGTAGGTACATTTTTTTTTTTTTTTTTTTAAGAACAGAAGAGGTTACCTATAATTAATTACCAAGGTTACCTATAGTTAGTTACCTGTTACCTATCGTTTCTCTGCGTAGATAAATTCAGGAGTAGACCCAAATTTTTTTCCGGTATCTGTATTCTAAGGGTCAACTTGGAGTGGCCGAAAAACCACAATTTGTAGGCACTTTTGTCGGTTTATCGCATACAAGTCGATTTTTTTTGCCATAATTTATCGACAAATAAGGGATAATTTCACAACGTGTGAGCCCCCCCCCCCCCCCTAGACAACCCCTTTCGGACGGCAGTTACTCAAGATAACCTTCCAAATATACTAACATCTCTTATTCGTGGAATTCATGCTTTATAATCCCTCAATTCTTTCCGCAACTGTCCCAGGTTTGTCACATTTTATCTGCGATTATCTGCATTGTGACGCTAATTTGCTTTCAAGAAGAAGCATACGTAGGGGCAAGGAGCCTTCCCTGCTTGACAATACTAGTACTACTGTACGGGTGAGTTTTGTCATTTTTTTTTTTTTTTTTTTTTTATTTTTTTATCTAGTCAACTGAATGAAAATGAGTATTCTTTTGAAGTATTGCACAGTACGGTCTCAACCAGAAACTGGAAGTATTCACATAATTGCGATATTGATGGTTGTTACAGATGGGCAAACATACCGTTGATGTACCCGGCAACCTTCTTTTTCAAAGTAACCAGCTCCGCATTTGTGGCCCTCTCTTGTTTCAACATATCCATCGGTGTCCTCACCACAGCAGCCACTTACGTGCTGAGGCTGTTTGAAGATGAAGTGAGTCGGTTTACGAAAGGGTGAAGGTAAATAATGTCTTTTAATTCGTCGTGTAATTTGAGACTTTTGTTTAAAGTACCTTCGAGCCATAAAAAACGCATTGGCCAACATTTTTCTCATTTTCCCTCATTTCTGCTTGGGCGATGGCTTGATGAAACTGGCCGAATCCTACTTCCTTACCACCGTTTTAGAAGGACTGGGTAAACATCAAACACTACTGGAGCGAATTGAAAAAAGGATAATATTATGGCATGCTGGGGAACTGAACATATATTTGCTTAACTGTTACAGATGTAAAAGTAAAAGTTAACCTTCTAGCGTGGAATTACTTGGGAAAAAATTTTGTATTTTTGGTGGTGGAAGGTTTTGTATTTTTTGTGGGAGTATTGTGCTACGAACGATTCCACAAAAGCCTGGGGTTTTGCTCTGAGCAACTGGTAAGAACGTAAGGGTGTTAATACATGTGTAATACAAATTACTATAAATTAATTAGTTGTGTTGTATTAGATGAGCCTTCCGCCTCCAACTAATCTTGATGAAGATGTGGAAAGCGAAAGGAAGCGAATTTTGGATTTACGGGGAGAAGATGATGTCTTGGTAATCAAGTGCCTTACCAAGGTGGGAGTTGTGATTAATCGAAATTGTACATGGCGTTATTCTTCGCTGTAAAACACCAACGGATTTCAGGCGTACGTCGAATAAACAGAAGTAGTTATTTTTTGCAGGTTTACAAACCACAGAAACATGTTGCTGTCAATCAGCTTTGCTTAGGAGTAGACCAAGGGCAGTGTTTCGGCCTCATAGGGCTCAACGGAGCTGGAAAAACGTCTACATTTAAGGTAGGTACATACTTGCAATCCTATCCGCATGCGCCAATCATCATTATTACGCCCAAATGATCTTTTCGATACCAGATGCTCACCGGGGACACGAGCATCACTTTCGGAGACGCCAAAATTTTAGGGCACAGCGTCAGAGATAATTTGACTGCCGTACGCTCCAGGATCGGATACTGTCCGCAGTTCGACGCTTTAGACTCCAAACTAACACCCACCGAACACTTGAAGCTGTATGCTTCATTGAGAAACATACCTGCAAACAATATATTCGATGTAAGTCGGTTCAATCCCTATTTCTGAAATCTTTAATATTACGGATATCGTATCGTGGAATTTGCGTGGGCCAGAAGTACCCACACATAAAGGTTGATCCACACATTTCAGTGATGTCAGTGAATCTTTGGCCATCAGTGCGCCATGGCATCAATGATAAATTTTCCACACACCAGCCTCACATGCCACGGCTTCACTGAAACACTGAAATTTGTGGATGGACCTTTAACTCTCTTTTTGAGGCCTAACTCTCTTATAACACTGAATGTGTTTTTTCGGAGGGTCTCCCGGTTTGAAATTGTCCCTGTCCCTGTCTCCGTCCCAGGCCCAAGCATACCTGCTTCTCCACCCTCCTTCACACGTTCCCTCAACCTCACCCTCGCACCGCTGAAGGATTTATACCTAGAATGGGGGGAGAGTCCCTCCTCTGAGAACTCTAATTAGGTATTTAAAATCATCAGTGGAATTGCCGAAAAACACATTCTGTGTTTCATTGGTTTGATCCTTGATCATAACATTAACAATGTGTGGGTGTCCCCCAGTCCTAAAGTAAAAATATAGTTAACCATACCTACATAGTCACATGTGGCACAAGCGGCTATACACCCCACAGGTGGCAACGTTTCTTTGACCGTTAATTTTTCAACATTATACGGCATGCCGCGGCAGTATGGCGATTCTTGATTGAGTTAAGGTTAAATTAAGCTCATTTCCATCTCTGTGATAGCCTACCATGGTAAAACCTTATAGGCTGTTGAATCGTGCTTGCGATGTTTTGACCTGTGGCAATATCGAGACGTTTGCGCCAGATACCTGTCAGGGGGGAACAGGAGGAAGCTTTCTACGGCGATCGCAATTTTGGGTGACCCCCAGTTAATCTTTCTGGTAACTTTAGCCCATAAGATCATTTTATTCAAATCCAGTGTCGAGATGAGTTTTATTTATTTATTTATTTATTTTTTATTTTTTTTTTTTTTTTCCATTACGGGTAGGATGAGCCTACTTGCGGGATGGATCCAAAAGCGAGACGATTCCTCTGGTCGAGAATCAAGGGATGTGTGGTTCGAGGACGAGCAGTCGTGTTGACCTCTCACAGTATGAGCGAGTGTGAAGCACTTTGCTCCAGGCTTTCCATTATGGTCAACGGCCAGTTCATGTGCCTGGGAAGCATTCAACACCTTAAAGACAAGTAAGAAACCTACCGTGGGTTCACGTAATACAAGATGTACTCCTAAGGGTTCATGTTTGTAAAGACCCTCATTTCCCAGGTATGGGAAAGGGTACAACTTGATCATACGAGCGCCTCTGGAGAAAATAGCACTAGTCAAAAAGCTAATTGCCGAAAAGATACCAGAAGCTATTGAAAAAAGCGAACACTACAGCCAGATTAAATACCACGTCGACATAGAAACCTTTTCGCTCTTCAATGTGCTCACAGTGCTGGAGGAAGCAAGGGAAGATGGATTGATTTTGGACTACTCGCTGTCTCAGAAATCCTTAGGAGAGGTAAAAATTAAATCAAACCATTAAATTAATCCCAATATTCCTATCCTACAAGGTCCCGATTGTGTTATTTCAGGTATTTCTACATTTCGTGTCTCACCAGGCGCAGGGGAAACAGCTAGAGCAGTTCAATCGGTGCGATTGTATCCGACTTCTATGTTGTAAGTATATACCTAACGTGCGGTGAAACAGTCACACGAAAATTGCGTCAAAATCAACTAATCATATTTTGAATATCGGCAGGCCCTGGCAAGGTAATATCTCCCACACTGTCAAGTTGCGAGGAGCTTTGATCATCGGCCATAAATCAGTGGGCCGATTTCAAACCAAATTGGCACCACCAAACCAACTGAAACTATACCAAATTCGTAATTAAATTGACTTCATTTGAACATAGCCAATTATTCACTCTCTATCTATTCGCACTTCTTTGAATCCATTCACACCACGCCGAATAATGCCGCAAGATCCTAGTATGCGTTAAATTCCTATTATAATGTGGAACCTAGGGAGCCTGTTCCCGAGGCTCAGTAACGACACTTGTACTGCCGTCGTTAGTTAAAACGTCCCGTTTTTCTAGTTTTGAGAAAAACGAAGTTGAATGAGATTTTCCTTTAATACACCTCGTACGTCTTACGTTTTAGTTAGTTAGGAACTTCTAGCTTGGGGAAGAGGTTAGTTGGCACAAATCCCAGATAGGACGAAGCCTTTTTTCGACCCTTTCTTATGTGGATAGGATATTTAAACTTGGTTCGTTGGTTCAGACGCGCCGTCATGGTCTGCACAACCATGTCATTATTTCAAAATTGGCAAAAAATTTTTGCCAATTTTGAAATAATGACATGGTTTAATGCAAATTGGACGTTTCAAGTTATGGCGGCAGTGTACTCCTGCAACTCACCTTTGAAATATCATTGCTACACCATGAAATGCAAGAACATAAGGATGAAACAATTTCGAGATATATTTAATTGAATCATTTAATCAAGAAGTAAATCTAGCAACTCCTCTCAAGCCATTCAATATGTTCGATCAAATAAAACCCCTTCGGAATTAAAGTCATTTAAGCTGACTCTAAATTAAATATGAACTGGTGAGAATATTGTCTTCCCGAGTACGTTTGCCTGAACTTACTGGCCAACTACATTACTACGCATAACAGTTAAGTTGTAAAATAAAATCAGTAGCAAAATTTCATGTACATGTATACACTTTCCGTAGGTAACGAACTAAAGAATTGATTTTACTTTATGTACAAAAAATGCAATAAACGAGTGTGAACATATTTTGTCATAAGTTGACATGACATTGCTGTATGGTTCCAGCGGCAATGTCATATCTGCTTTTTACATAAAACTATGTACATATAAGTTTGAGGCTTCATACACGAGCCGGAAAGTCATTGATATTAAGGAAATCTCTCGCACCTGATTGTGACTTGTAGAGCTACACCGTGGGCAATTTACAGTGAGCCAGTTAGTTACTTTTCCATCACTTAATAAGTTCACTAAGGCCTTGGCAACATTCGGACCACAGTCCGTTATCCCTGACATAGGATAATTTCAACACGCCTTGCAACGCCGATTCAACGAATGAACCAGGTGGGATTTTACTAAACACATTTATTGTAAAAGCAAAATAAACATTTATGAAAACAATAACTTCGAAAAACCGTTATAACGAGATTAAAAGAAAACTACTCATTTAATAAAGAGCTATTTACAGAATACTATGTTCTTAGGTTTTGGTTTATCCTACTCTTGGACAATGTTGAACCACGCGCCTTGTTGATTAGGATCAGCAGATTCTGGGAGGGAGATGTGCACAAGCCTGACTGGACCGTTCGGTGTGTCAACTGTAGTACCTGAAAAATTAGAAGAGTTATTGCCAGCACATTCTAGAACAAACAAACATGGATTGGTTGATTGCATCAGCAGAGGAGTCGTTTCCTCTCCCTAACCACATCATTAAACTGAAGTTGGTAACTAATGGAGGAGATTTAAAATTACCTTCACCGGCCTCAACCGTAAATTCACCATGGTGACCCGCTGGAACGACGATTTGAGTACCGTCAATCCCTTCGGCAATGGTAGCGCCACCATCGAGTTCGAGGGTTTCGCCATCAGCAAACTGGACCTATACACAAAACAATTAAATTATAAGTAAATTCAAGTAAATGTTATAAGAAGAACAAAGTTTGTTCGTCTATATATTTAATATACTTTAACGTACAGTTTAGTATATTCTTAAAGTGGAGGATCTTTTGTATGTTTTAATTAAATGTGAAGGTATTTTAAATTTTAAATTGGTATCAATTTTAATGTCAGGTTTGCGTATGGTTTTCCTTTACTCCTCAAAACTGGTATATCATTACAAAAATAGGAAAAGAAAATTGCTTTTTTAACGTAAATTTATACACTTTTTGTGATTTTTTTTTTTTTTTTTTTTTTTTAAGATCCTCGTTTTGCAAAAATTGCAAATTGCAATCGCGGCTTACCCTCCAGGTCAGACCGACTATTTATGGGACAAGGACCAATGTTTTAAAAATTTTATTTAAAATTCTTTAAATCTTTAAGAGATTTTTATATTAAATATAATAAATTTATTTTATATTAAATTTTAATCCACGTCAGGGGAAACCGACTACTCACCCCCGTGGTTCACCCCCGTGGCCCTGTAATGTAGCCACTGACAAAAGCCCATCGACAATAGCAAACGGCCACTAACCTCATTGAAATATTCGATTGGTTACCGACCCCCGTCACAGGTTAGTAACAGTTACCCCCCCCCCCCCCCCCCCCCCGGGGTGTTCCCTTGTAGTCTAGGCAAAGAACGCTCAAAAATGGGTCTAGGAGGAAATATTTAGCGATTTCTTCACCAAGCTAGTTTCCAGAGTGCAGATCGTATTATTATTATACTTTTTCTTGATTTTCTTGATGATTGCCACTGGTGACATAGGAGTAACGCGAAAATGACCGTGTTCGCTTTGTTGTGAACGTGATCGTGTACAGTACACTTTTATCGACTTGATTTAATGAGTGAGTATAATCTGAAGAAACCAATCCTTCAGTTTTTATTTATTTTGTTTTTAAATTTTTTTTAATGGTGGCCAATTAGCCAAATTGCCGACCAATGGGAGCTAATCGCTGTTTTCCGCCAAAAGTTCAAAATGCTATTTTTCCATAAATTCTATACATTCGTACAAACTTGCAATTTGTGTTTTAACCCCATTTTTGGTGTTATTTGGAAGCCTTCTATCGATTTAAAACAAAAATCCAGAAACAAGACCATTCAGTGCAGAAAATGAAACGTTACTGGTCAGGTAAACTGGTGAACAAACCCGTACTGCAAAATTAATAGACTGAGAAAAGAACATGCCGATAAAAATCGTTACGAAAATCCCTAGATTCAATGCATTGTTTTTTTCTTGTTTCATAGCTTGACGAAGGGTGGTGAGGGAGGGGACAGTATAAAACTCTTCGCGGTCACATGTCTCGAAAATGCCAACTGGTGGATTCCAGTAAGAAAATGAAGAGATCAATTCACCTGTCCGTCTATGATGAGGTGTCCCGATACTTCAGAATATTGGGTTTCATCGATAGCTTCTTCTTTCCCTTGAATAATCACATGCTCCTTCAACTCGCGGATGTACATTTTCGTCTCTCCACTTTCGCCATCCTGCGCCTGGATCAGCTGTTGGACACGATTAAAAGACTAGAATGACACAATTTATGGTACAAATGAACTTTTTTCGCAAAGATCCCCAAAATGCCCCAAAATGTGTTAAAAAAGTAGCACAAATATTAAATAATTGTAAATATGTAGTAAATTTATTTGAATAGTAAATTTTGCTGATTCATTGTTTGCATCGCTTGGAGAGAATAAAACGAGTCACGTTTTTTTTCAATGAGTTACTATCCACTGCCTGATGATTTCCACGAAATGGCGGTGTCAGCTAAACACCCTACCCAAAACCATGTCCATGTTAATAACTCTCGTAGAACCCATAACCGGTAGAACCACAGCGAGGCGCGAAGCGCCGATTTCTTTACTAGCAACGGAGCTATGACTGTCCCATCCCAATTATTAACCATTCGTTCTTAGCGTCAGTTAAACACGTTTGCGTCCACCACTCACTTCGCCTCCTTCGTCGATCACCTGCTCGTGGCCCCACTTGTCCTGATTGTCGGTGATGATCATCTCCATCTGAGCTTCATGTTCCTGAGACAACAGTTCCTCGTCGGTCGTCAATCGAGGCTGGTTCACGACTATTGTGTCGTTTATGTGGCCCTTAAAATTGTAGAGGACACATTAATTGTAGAGGAATGACACATGCGAAAACATAAACGGCAAACTGCTACGGGAGTTTGACTAACTTGGGTTTGCATATGGTTGTACAACTGCGGTTTCCTCATGAAACCCATACCACACACCAAGCATTCGTATGGTTTTTTGTCACTGTGGACAAATCGGTGGGCGTTCCTGTTGTCGCGGCTGTTGAAAGCTTTGCCACACACCTGACACACAGAGAGATGAGTGAAATAATTTCAATTATTGCAAACACTAAGATTTTAAATTGAGGATTTCCCTCTATTTTTCTCCGTTCAACCAAACAGAACCCTACCTCGCACAGATATGGTTTTTCGCCAGTGTGGATCCGGCGATGCTTTTTGAAGTGCTCCGGATAGATGAACGTTGCACTGCATATTTGGCATTTGTACGGCCGCTCTCCGGTGTGAGCAGCTTTAATATGGTAATCCAGGAGCCTACGCCTTTTAAACGCTTTCCCACACTCGATGCACTGATAACGCTTGTCGTCGTAATGAGTCGCCCTTTTGTGAGATTGCAAGTTGCTTCTTTGCCTTTAAATAAGTTACGAAGTCATTAAAGTGTTTCGACTAGGTACATGCAACTTTTCGTAAATATGAAGTGAGCCTACCCAAATGTAGCACCGCAAAATTCGCATTGGTAAGGTTTCTCGCCAGTGTGCGTCCTTTCGTGATCCCGTATTTCGGCTTTACGAGCAAAAGCTTTATTGCAAATGCGACAAACGAAAGGCTTGTAGCCAGTATGGATGACGCAGTGCACCTCCAAGTTTCGCCCAGAACTAAAAGATTTTCCACATATTTGGCAGGGGAAGGACTTGGTCGCTGTATGTGTTCTCTCGTGCTGTTGAAGGTTGGCTTCGGTGATAAACGCTTTGGAACACTGTGAACATTTAAATGGACGAGGACGCTCCAAGTGGATCTTCTCGTGGGCTTTAGCCGAATATTTCGAAGCGAAATCTTTCCCGCATTCGCCGCACTTGTAAGGGCGCGCCCCAGTGTGGATGTTCATGTGTTCGTCCAACATATTCCTGGATCTAAAATACCAAGCAGAAAAGTAAAACGCTGCATTAATGCACCATGTGGCTATATGGGCAAAAGCAACCAGTACGATTCGAGTTACTTACAAGAAGGCTTTGCCGCATTGTTCGCAGACGTGGTTTTTCAGCTGTGGCAGATGCATCCGCTTGTGAACGCGATAGAGACGTAAATTGGTGAAAGTTCTGTTGCAAATCTCACAACTAAAGTCACCTTCTTCACTGGCCACGTGTTGATCGAAATGAGCTGACATTTCCGACCTGAAATCCACAAATGAATCTTACACCCTGTTTAACGGCCCATTAAATTGGTATTTCATTGTTCTGCTTTTCGCGTGGAAACACCAGTGTGACTTCAATAGTCACTGTGTCTTACGGACTTGTAATGAATCCTTGTAATGTTTAACACCCAGCTGGCTCACCCAAGATAACTACAGCTTCCTCACTGATTTCCCAATAAACCCGCGAAAAAAAACTTCTAAAAGTCTACTTATGTGAATTTTTTCACCACCATCAAACAACATGGAGCGGACTTTGATCACCCGCAAGACTATTATCATCTCACATTGTGAGACTCACAAGGATATTGTATGGTTACTGATGACAAAAAAATATAGATATGTCGTCATTGATATTTGAGCTTCTATATATTATCGGACCTAACGATTTTTGTTCCAATATATCGGTAACCATTTTCATTAAAATTAAAATTAAAATTAATATTCGGGGGTCGCGAGGTTCAGAAAAAACTACGGGAATCTTCTACGCCAACGTCTCGGTTTATTTATAAACTATCATCAGGGATGCAAAAACAGAACCACATCAGAGAAACAAACAATCTTTGAGTGAGAACAAAAATTCACTAATTGACGCGATTTTTTATTTTTCTAGAAACCATGTAATTACGACTAGAAATACGACAATTACAGTATCTGTGGTGATTCTCCCTTCTAAGGTAAGGTACTTGACTGTTAAGTATCTTACCTTAGAAGGGAGAATCACAACCAGGTCATACATAGGAAAAGGTAGTTGGACTTAAAATTGATTGAAACAAAATGAGTGTCAGGAATTTTAGAACAACAATGTGAGTATCAAGTGGGTCGTAGGTTTCAAGGAGGACACAAAATTTCGTGTCACTTAGTGAATTGTTGTTCTCACTCCAAGATTGTTTATTTCTGAGCTGTGGTTGTTTTGCAGCCCCGAAAATGGTTTATAAATAAACCGAAACTGTGGCTTAGAAGATACCTGAAGTTTTTTTTACTGGACCTCGCGACCCCCGAACATTTAATTTGAGCAGTTGAGAGAGGCACAAGCCTTGGCCATTTTAATTAATGCTTCAACATCCTCTGGTAAGAATGTAAATGGAAATGTCATCGTTATTTTTTATAATATAAAAAATACAACGAAGGTTATTTTGGTCTGTTCACAATCTTTGTTGCGACAGCACCATCCAAGAGCAGGATCCAGGAAGAATTAATTAAATTGATATCCCATATCTCGATATTTTACCTCCGATATATTGGTGACATCGATATATGATGCCACCATATATGTATATCGATTGCAACATAATATTATATAAACTTGGCATAATATATTATAAGAAACCCGATATATCGATATGTCGAAAAAATTTGCCATCACAATGTAAGGTAAGTATGATTTAATCAAAATCCCGGGTACTAACGCATTATAGGTCCCGGAAACTCGATTGTAAAAAAATCGATCTAGGAATGATTGTAAAAGAATCGATCTGGGAATGATGGGACAGGTAAACAAAGTTTATTACGTTTAACGTTCCTTATCGAATGGCAGAAATTTTTTTACAATCTAGTCTCCGGCACCTACAATGCACTAGTACCCCAAACCAACTCAAAACCATCCCCAACCTTTTGAGAAACTCCATCCCGCACATGTCGCAAATATACAGCCGGATGTTATGCTCAACTTTCATATGATTTGTTAGCGTCCGAGCGTCTCCATTGACATTATCCTCAGCAGAACATATTAGACAAGTATAGTTTTTACCGGATCGACTAATGATCTGAAAACCACAACAACGATTAGTAGCTAATCAAGAGAATGAATACGAAGATAATCCTTTCAATTAGTTCCTTGCCATCTGAGGAATGATGTTCATGGTTTCCGCTTTTTTCCCACCGCCTTTCCTCCGGGCCACTTGTGGTTTCCCGTCTGACTCGTCAATAGACTCGTCGTCATCTTCATCGTCGACGACTTCCATTTTTATGTTGACATCGGCTTTGCTGCTGTTGTTGAGGGCTTCTTGAACTCTTTTAAGGTTTTGTTGGCCGTCCGTTTTCTTCCCACTCGATCCTGACTTGGGCACGTAGTCAACGTCGTTTTCATCGTCCATACCAACCCCCACGTAGTCTTCTTCAATAATGTCGTCGTCGTCGTCATCACTGACTCCGATGACGTCGGCCTGGAAGCCAAAAGAAATTAGGGTCACTTCTCGTACACGATGACAATTTAAATTTTATATTGTTGAGCAGGGTAACAAGAGGATCCAATATCCCGTAGGTCTGTTTGGCTACAAGACTATTATGCAATACCAACCTCAGCACCACCCTCGATCTTGGGCCTGATACCGCTACTGCCATCGTCCTCTGGTCGGCTCTTTCGAGGTCGACCCGGGCCTCTTTTCACCGGGGCGGCTGGTGCCTTCGGCGCAACTGGGACAGGCGGCTGAGACTCGGCCTCATCATCATCGAGACCTTCTAATTTCCTGGAAACCACGGAGAGAAATCAATACATCATTACAACGCGACAACCTACCTACAGACGGTATAATATACCTATATTATAGGTCTACTTGGGAAAGGGCTAGGCAGGTAGGACCAACTGTGGGCCCCAACACATTGTACACAGTTCCAGCAGCCATGCTGTAAAACTGAAGGAAAACAATACAATGGAATGGAATATAATTTAGTAATCATACCTTAGGGTTTTCTGATAATAATTATTCAATTCCATCTTTATTTCCGTCAAACGTTCCTGCAGCTCGTCCACTTCGTTGCAAAGTTTGTAGCATTTTTTACAGACGATCTCCGAATGCACGATTTCCTTTCTGATTTCCTGACCCAAAACGACGCTCAATATGTTGGCAACTGGTTGTTCAGAAGACGTCACGTTAAATTGGAAAATCGGGCAGTTATTTCTGGTTGAAACGCCAATACTAGCGTTGCACACCAGGCATACGCTGTTCTTATCGGCGTCCGCTGTCATTGTTTATGAACTTGAAATTTTCCCGCTGGACAGATTTCGGAAAAAAAAGCTCCAGAAAGGGAAATTTTTTGATAAGGACGTTCCGAACAAATTTACCTACAACAAAAAACAAGCGAAAACGCAAATAGAAAAAAGGCCCGTGTAAAATCCGGTTTATCCTTAAGTTAACAGTTGAGGAAATCAAAAGTTATCTACAAGAGAAAATTTTAATGATAGAACATTTAAAATTATTATGGGCTGATTAGGGGGAGTTCTTGATGATCGGGTACCAAACTTACGTTACTCATTTCCCAACTCTCAGCGAGGGTTGAGGCGGTTCGCGAGGCGACGCATCACGAGTCAAGCTGGATTCCACCACCTAAACTCCGGCTCTACGACAAATTTCACTCGTACTCGAAGATGACTCGAATCAAATCGTAAATAATCGTGAATTTGTAGGAAAAAACTTGGCGAAATTATCAGAAAAAGCAATCAAAGTTGCCAGCACTGAACCAGGGTACCACCAAAATGGCGAGAATTAGAAAGGGTCAGTGATGCCAAGCCGTTGGCAGATGTCGATGCCTGTCAACGCTTCTAGCGGCCGTCGAGCTAACTTCAATTTTAGTCACCTAGGGCGAGCACAAAAGGCTACAGCTTGGGTGTGGTTGCCCTCTATTGAGGGAAATAGGAAGCTTTGACTGTTATCACACTGATATGTTAGATGAGGGGCGGTATCTAAAGGATCGATTTCTAGTGGTATCGATATTTAATATCGACTTTAGAGTATAATTAATTAAACGACACAAAAGAGCAATAATTAATATGAAACACATAAAGACTATAATTAATATGACATAAAATGAGGATTAAATAAAAGGAGTAACATTAGTTCTCCTTTAATCCTCCTTTTATTTAATTTGTATATATATACCTATACAAATATCGGCAAACGTACGGATACCACCGATACTTGAATAATTCAATTATTGATAACGTTATAAAACATAAGCACATACGAGCATCGGGAAAGTGTATTTCCCCTCAGAACACCCCAATATGTACTCTGTATGCCCCGTGGGACTAAAAAGGTGCTACGGGAGGGATTTCTGAAGGTTTTCGTCTATGTGGTCGAGTGAAGAGTCGTTTTCGAGGGATATTTGAACGTAGAATCTATTTTCCACACCCGTCTACTAACTTTATAGTATCTCCCTGAGATTTATAAGAAAATTACAAATAAAAAAATAATAGGTAACTAGGTACCTAAGTAATTAAACTTTAAAAAAATGTTTTCATTGATATCTATGTTACTAAATCTTTATTAAATGGATGAGAGACACATACAAAAAACTTTGGTTACTTTATGATAAAATTTTCGACATTCAGTCGTCATCAGTATTATCTCTATTGTAGGTATATTATTGTATAAATCTATTTTACTTTGTCTGTCTCTCTGTGTCCGATTCACAGAGTAATATTTTCTCTAAATCAATGAAAAAAAAATTTAATATAATTTTAAATTTTTAAATTTTAAATTTTAAATTTATTTAATATAATAATAAGCAATTTTTAAAAATTCTATTTATGATCATGAAATTATGATAATGATATTAATATCGGATGAAGGTAATAGTACATAGAATAAATAGTAATAGGTACCTACTACATCCACTAATATCCACTTTACTCGCTCCCCAGTATCCACAGATAGATACCGCATCGCAGGAAAGGTATCGATACTCCGATACATCGCTCTCTGTTACTCTGTGTGCCATCCCCAGTGGGGATTCCCTACTTATGTGCCTTGTTCCATTCCATGGAGGTATAGTTTGTTCTCTGTGGGTATAGGTATTGTACCTGGTATACCTATGAAGTTTGTGGTCTGATGGATACGCACCAATTTCGTGTGGTTCTCTCAATCCATCCAGTTTTGTTTTCTGAATTTCTCCACGCTGAGTCCAACCGTTCAAACCAACGGGTAAGCTAATAGTCATGCATCATTTTACCCTACCCATCTTCCCACCTGTTGACTGTCAGTTGACAGTTGACAGGAGCAGATCCATGGTAGAGGTGTGTAAAGTCACTTGAGTGAGTCAAATGAAAAACGGTCACTCCTTTCACTGACAAGTTGTCAGTGACAAGTTCTCTTGGACCGGTTGCTCTCTGTTACTCTGTGGGTTCACCCGTTCAGTACGTTCACTTACCTATTCAGTGACAAAAATAATTTTTCTGCTTTCGGGCACAAGAATATAATGAATAAGTATAGAACTATTGTTAGGAAATGGAGGTCTACCTCATAGCTAGGTAGGTACTACCTTGGGTGTGACGCACAGAGTAACAGAGACGTTTGGTGTGACGTCACTCTCTAACCAGGAATGCTCTATACAGTATACTGTCTATACATAGACTATACTCAGATCGTGTTTGTCATGTTGGTACAAGCTGGTCGCTTCTGGTGCGTGAGCTTCCCCTTCTCTCTTGTGGACTAGAGTGCGCGTCAGAAGACTTTTGAGTGATACATACATTATTCTTTTAGTGTTTCCTTTAGATCGATTCGTCTTGACAACACAGATTTGGTATGTAATGTATGACCATATATTATTGATTGAGGCCCGTTCACACTGCCCGAGCATTTCCGACGATCAGTCGCTCGCGAGCATTTCCTGCGATCAGATTAGTGGTGCAAAAAAATCGATTTTTTCAACTTTTCGATTTTTCGATTATTTTGGGGGAAAACATCGATTAAAAATCGAAAAGCAAAAAAAAACGGGTGTGGTTTTATGAAACCACGGTAAAAGTGAAACTTTTTTCTCACTAGTCTCTCCGGCTCGCTTCGCTCGCTCCCCTAGTGGCAAAGATGAAGTTCCGTAGCAACGAATCAGTTGTAAGCGAAAATCAACGGTAGCGTGACGGGACAAGAAACGACACACAGACCAAAAAATTTGGGACGATGTAATAAAAGTTTCACTTTAAAAAAGTTTTGGAAAATAAGGACCTAAGCAGTGGGCATTATGTACGAGACCAATCTAATAGGAGGCTCCTAATTTATGAGTTGCAGTCGCCAGATTTTCAATAGTGGTCATCATGCAACATTCCAGGCCATGTACAACAACAAGAACGGCGTTCTTAGAACGCCCATTTTCGTATGGAAGACCTTTGAACCTTTCATCTATGCTTGTGGGAGTGGGGCTGGGTGGGAGAGCTTCGCTGAGCTTGCTGCTAAATTCTTCTGTGTCTCAGCCTCGTCAGCCCCCGCTGAGAGGATTTTCAGCTCGACAGGATACACAATCCAAAACCGACGGAGCCGCCTCCTGCCAGAAAACGTCGATAAACTTGTTTTTTTGAACAAAAATCTGAATATTTTACAAACTAATTTAAAATTGGATCTTACACATGAGTGATCTGATGTTCGTGAAGTTGGTTTGAATGCAATAACTTTTTGTATGTACTTACCTTACCTTTTGAAATAATAATTTTGGATTTGAATTGGATTAAATTTATATTGTTTTGATCCTCATTTGTCGCTGATATAAACTAGATGAATTTTAATAGTCACAATTCACTTTTCCTCCTTTGCAAGAGTCGAGGTTTTTGGATCCGATTTAAATCAATTTTTTTTAAACATCGATTTTTCGGGGGAAAATCGATTAATCGATTACGATTTCGATTTTTTTGCACCACTAGATCAGATGGCAACCGTGTTATCCAGAGCTGCGGTTACCGCTGCATCAATAATAATTATTGATTATTGTGGTTCTGGATTATCTATTAAAGGAAAAGGAAAAGCGCAAAAGAAAAAGGCGCCGCATGTGAGAGTCATCGTTTCTGCGGGGAAGAAATTATTCTTCATTGCTTATAGATTTGAAGGAGGATGACAGTGGGCTGTTCAACAATTTCAGTCGCATGTCACAAGAAGATTTCACCTTCATACTAGGTACACAAAATAGAAGGAATCATCTCCAAAACCAATACAGGGAAATTAAGGTGAGACATTTTGCTTCCGAGTCTGCGAAGCAGCGGAAGCCTTGTGTTTTTCGTTTTCCCACTCCATCGCGTGACAAAATTGAAACAATCTATACCTAAATGACAAAAACTATAAATGACAAAGACTATAAAAAATCCATAAAATGACAAAAGTGAACGTCAAAGATGGGAGAGATGTGATACCTTCAACAACTTCTTTTTTTAATTAATCTTATGTTCTAGTAAATAAATAAAATAAATAAACTTGGCTGGAACTCGACGTCTGAAGATTCGATTCGACGAACATTGGACCGGGGTGTTTACACTGAGCGAGCGACGAACGAGCGTCCCTTTGATGATTCGTCGGAAAACCGACATCGGTTGGATCAGCCTCGAGCACGAACGAGCCTTCCGCGCGAACATTGCTCGGCTCGAAGCGACTGTTTACACTGCCTGAGCCTCGAACGAATGCTCGTTCGAAGCCCCTGCTCGCGGCAAATGCTCGAGCAGTGTAAACGGGCCTTTAGATTGTTTAGCTAAACCTAACGCTCGACAACTATGTATAAACATTTAATTTAAAAAAATATTGGTACCTACAGGACGCCCCATGTATTGTACACCTGTTCACTAAAAAAAGTAGGGCGCAGTTTCCCTTTTGTGGGGTTTCCCCACTGGGGAACGGCTCGTACCACAAAAATCGTTTTGGTAGCGTTGGAATCGCGGCGAAATCTATTTTTCGACAAAATACGAGAAACTCGGATTCGTGGAAAAAAGTTGGGAGTTCCGCGCATCGGCGAATTTACTTATTTACGGAGGAAACGTAAACGAACTCGGTCGTCAAGGGCTGCCCGAAGCGCTACGAAGACGGGGCGTCCGGAGAATTGAACCTAGCTCATGTCCCTGAAACGACGTCAAACCGACGTGCCATAATAACAGTTATCGATAGTTACTATCACTCGTCGATAATTCATCATTCTCGGAGCATCATTGGTATCGACCCCGCTGGTCAGGACGGGATCATCACACCTGGTGTGAGCAGGGTCCTGCTACGAAGCCGTGCTTTGCCCAGCCGCCTACCTTAGGCAAACCAACTATGTACTACTAATAATATTATTATGTAGCTACATAGCTTACATTTTCTCCGTGAGGGGTAGCTTCTTCAATTCGTATATACCGACGCCTCTTTTCGTGTGGGGCCACCAGTACTCAGGGTCCCACGTTACTCACTTATTTCTCCTTTTTTTTTTTTTTTTCAGCCTGAATCTCAAGGAATTCTGCAATTTAATTATGGCGAGCGCTAACGGCTCGACTTGGACCGCCGGTGGGGAACTGCGACCAGATTTGGAACTTCGTAAGACACCCGCCATCCATTTGTACAGACTGGCACAAATTCTCGAGAAACGCCAGGGTTGGAAAGACCTTATGGCTGTGATCCCCAACCTTGATCATTACCCTCAGTTGAAGTACACTGACTCTGATATGAAGTAAGTCAGTAGATGTTAATTTAAATGTACCTAATGTCAGCTATCACTTATTGTTTCATTCATCGTTCTAGGGCGATAGAAGAGAATACATCTAAGAACAGAACGTGCTCTGAAATATTACTTGACGAATGGGGAACCAGTGGACGTTCTCGGCCACGTTTAAATCATTTGGTAAAATATCTAACCGAAGCCGAACTGTTTACTGCTGCTGACTACGTGTCCATAGTAATGCTAAATGGTAGGAAAATATCCCCGTCTGCAAGTCTGTAGGATCAAGTAAAAGCTATAATTGTTTGTATTCACGTTCAGGACATGAGCCGGAAAGACCGTCCGTAGGGCCAGCTGCCAGAGTGAAAATTCCAGGTACAGAAGAATTGAAAAGCCTAACTATAAACGATGAAGGGGTTTCCAACGGAATATTGACCGAACCCCAAACCACTCCTCCTCTGTTGACGACAAACTATGACAACCTATCCTCAACCTCGGAATGTACGGGTCAGTGCGAAGCCACGCGTCGCATTTGCTACGAATTAAGTGAAAGGTTTGGATTTATGTTGTTTTTCAAAAATATGTCTCGTATCTGTCTCTGTCTAGTTTTATGTGACTCATGTTGGTTAAAGGAAGGAAGAAATGCAAGGGGTGCGAGTGTTCAGTTACACCGAGTTGTTACGGGGTACTGACAATTTTTCTGAATCTTCGCTTTTGGGTAAAGGAGGATTCGGTGAGGTTTATCTGGCTGAATGGTATGGTGGAATCCAAATGGCTGTAAAGAAATTGCTGGTTGACGGTGAGTTTTTAATTGCTCGTCTAAAATCGTCTCTTTAATTGCTATTTGCTCGTCTCAAATTTCTCATAATAACATAACAATGACATAATTTGCATCCCTTCTTTGTTAGGAGCTGTAGTCCCGGGTCTGATTGGAAACCAGTTTAGCAACGAGCTGCTGATAACGGCTGGGCTTTCCCATATTAACATCCTCGAGCTGTTGGGATACTCCTGTGACGGCCCTGACCTGTGTCTCATCTACCCCTTCATGAAAAACGGCTCTCTTCAGGATCGACTAGAATGCAAGGTGAGGCCTTAAATGTCTGGTAAGACTTGAATAACACTATCAATAAGCACTTGGTATCTTCCGAATAGGGTGGTACGCCCGTGTTGTCATGGCCTCATCGCCTGCAAATAGCTGTTGAAACGGCGAACGGTCTGCAATACTTGCACACCCAGAAGCCAAAAGCTCTTATTCACAGGGATATCAAAAGTGCCAACGTTCTCCTCTCGGAAGACTTTCACGTCAAAGTTAGTATGACATTAATTTCAAGTATCTACTACAAATTGAACATGGCAACTACCTGTGGCTCCAAGCCGTTGGGTTGTCCCTAAAATGTATTTAAACGAACTGAGGATGCTTAAAGCAAATCACAGATTTTCCACTACTACTAAGGGGGCTTTCACTAATCTTTTCCAACCATTGTAGATAGCAGATTTTGGTCTGGTGAAATATGGTCCAACTGGAGCAGGTCAAACTGTTGCGATGACGACTAACGTACTAGGAACGTCTGCATATATGGCTCCTGAAGCGTTCAGAGGAGATGTGTCAGTGAAAATGGACATTTTCAGTTATGGAGTGGTAAGCCATCTATCATCCAGTGCAATGTGTATGGACTACTCCATTACAAGTCTCAGGGATGGCTTTGAGCTGAGATTTGCTGCTCTCACTACCACTGTATTCATTCCACTGCTTGACTTGTTTTAGGTACTGTTGGAACTGGTGACGGGTCTGCCACCCTTTGATGAGGATCGTTCTGGAATTGATTTGGTAAAATTTCAATCACCCTTGCCTTTGCTTGCTCCCAGTTTAGCTGAATTTAAGCAACAGTTTCGCCCACTATTACCTATTACTTGGACAACAGTGGGATTAATGTCCTGCCTGCCATTACCCTGTTTACCGTTTACAGGCAAGCCACGTAGAGGAGGTTGAGGATTTTGACGTCCTTCTGGATAAGAGACTTCAATTGCAAGATGCGACTCCTGTGAGGAAACTATACGACACCGCACTTACTTGTCTCCTGGATAAAAAAGCAAGGCCCATGATAGACGTTGTTATTGAAGACTTACTTGATATCAGTTAACCCAGGAATCTGTGTATTAAATCATCCCTCTTTATTCCATGTGCGGAATCATTATGACGTTTACTTTCCAATCTGTTTTTATTCATGTTTTGACACTTCTATCTACTCGATCAACATTTTCAGAGGTAATAGTGTCAATGACAATATACCCTCAGAAAATGTTGTTCAATAATGACGATTCGGCATTGATTTTTAATTTTTCCATAGTTTAAAAAAGGTACCTCGAAATGATCACTCCTCTACCTGCTCAATAGGCTAGGGAACAAGGTCAGAGAAATGGGAAAATTCGGCCGAACATAGAACTACTTACATAGTTCAACTTTGAACTAATAATGAACAAAGTACTCAGTACAGTTAGCACTGAGAAAGTAGGTTTCTGAGCAGAGGAAATCACAAGTGAATATTTGGCGTTTTGAATTTTACCGCCGTGGCACTTTTACTAATCCGCCAGAGTGCACTCGCACAAAAAGTAGCAAGTGTACAAAAATCTTTTTTATTTGGGGTTATGTGATGTTGGTGAACATGAATATGGTCTGTCCCGTCACTCTAGCGTCAGAACAAATCCGAAAGACTATTTTCCTTGCGATTTCACCTAGTGAATCTCTCTGAAATCGTGCTTTTAGTTCATTGGCTGACCACCAGAAAGCACTTCTTGGAAGCGCCACTCTTCCCTCCAGATTCAAAGTTGAAATTTTCGAAAGTGCCCTGTAAATTAAATTTTGTATTACACCGTAGGAGCCCAAAACTCACTGCTATGGCTTCAAATTATGAAGTTCTTTCAGAAAAAAGTACTAGTCGACAATCGATTCCCGGGCCCATTCCATGCGTGAGTCAATGGGCCCGGGAACCGATGGTCGACTAATACTTTTCCTGAAAGAACTTCATAATTTGAAGCCATAGCAGTGAGTTTTGGTCTCCTACGGTTTAATAAAAATTTACAAGGCACTTTGAATCTGGATTATTATACATTAAATGGCAGATTTCTCCATTAAAATATTGACAACCTCAGCTTTGGTTAGCGCGGAACAGACAACTTGAGCGCGAAAAAAAAAGTGTGGCGCGGAATGAGCTCCTTTAATGATTTTTTAAAATATTTTTCCTGCAAAGGTCGTGCTTCAAAAGTTACGAAAACGGGTCCATATTGCAGAAAACCCGTTTCAATTATTTATAGGGCCTTAGGAAAAATATGATATTTCCGAGGTCTGGAGAGGGTACATGACGTAGGCTGCTTCGTCGTCTTTTGATTGGCTGGGAGATCCCTCGCTCTCTCATCTACGCAAGTCAGCCAACTTTACTACGCGAAAATTCGACCCCAAAAATCGAAAATCGGGTTAATCATTATAGAAGGTCTTCGAAAATTGAGCATCGAGGTTATTATCAAAGAAGCTTATTCAAAAATCGACCGGGGCCGAGTGTTTTTATTCCGATTCTGTTCAGATTTATTATTTAGCGCTCTGGCGGCTCAGTGCCCAACTACTCGAAGGTGTGACGTCAAATATGCCCGGCGTTCATTTCAAAATCTCTAACATTTCGAAAACAGCTCAGCACGTACCTATACGGATTTTCGAACTAAAAATTGGGGTTTGTGGGTTTTAAAGGGTGCTGAATCCGCATATGTTGTCAGAAATGCTGAATTCTGACCTTTTCAAGAAGCCCATTGTTGCATTTCGAAATTCACTGTGTTAGGTAGGTTGAAAGAATGCTTTGCGCAGAACTGGTACCCACCCAGGTATGCGTAGTCCTCTCCATTCCCCACTCTTTGAAGTCGCCGAGGATCCTTTTTATGCCGAATGCCACAGAGAACGATACCAAAATGTACAGTAACCTATTTTATGCAACAATATTGTTTTTATTTTCTTTTGCAGATGCTATATTATTACGCCATTGTTAGATTTTTAAATTTTTATTAAATAAAAAGAGTACAAGAATATTCTAAGCTTTGAGTGCATACTTCCTGGGTGGGAAAATGGACCTCTTCTTGATTTCTTTCACGGTCTTCAATTTTTTTTCGTGTTTGGTCAGAGCTCTTCGCATTGCCCTGGTCTTCTTGGGCCTCAGGTCCAAGGGCTTGTACTTCTTTCCCTTTAAAACAAGAAAGGCGAAAGATATAACAATGTTCGAAAATGATTCAGCGTGGGATATTCTCCTCATAATTAGGGTCTTCAAAGAAGACTCTTCATGGCCCGGTGGTTTCAATGTCCAGCAAAAGTGAATTTTATGCCACCTTCCACGATCACCAGCATTGATCAATTTCGCCGGATGTCGTAGGGGGCACTACGTGGATTTTTGGCAGTGTACGCTGGAGGAGCCAGTCCACTCGCACCACTTACGATTTAAGACGAATCGATTAGCAAAGCGGACCATGAATAGACTTAAAACACAATACGAAGAGACTAGTTACCTTGAAAAACTTTCTAAGGTTCTCTTTTTGCTTCTGGTGCATAACGATGAACACCCTGGCGATGGCTTTCCGCACCACCCGACTGAAAAAAAAAAATTCAAGTGTCAATCTTAGAAAGAAATGAAAATCATCGAGCACAACACAAAGGGATGTTATAGCAACTGTTTGTGCCACCCAACTCCCGTGGGTTTCTGGCTGGTACCAAACCCAATTATTGTATTATGTATTATTATAATTATAATACGACGATAAGAGAGAAAAGCCAGCCAGTGATACCTGAAAGAGCTAAAAAATCGCTCCAAAAACGGCGAGTGCACGCGGGAAGCCTACACAATCCTATGAGATGAGCCCACCTTTTTACCCTGTTTCCGGAGGTTGGGTCAACTATCATAGTTGAATGATGGACCATATAAGTAATGGATGGGATACGTTCTAGAGGTTATTAAATAACCTCTAGAATAAATTTTATTCCGTTTTCCTTTGTCCTAGTTATCTCATCCAAAGGTACTACTTGTGATAAATGTTTGGCAACAATCGAACGTTTTTGGATTTGAATGTATTTCAAGCAATATCAGCAGGATGAGCTCTCAAAGACCAATGAGTAAAATTGGAAAAAATTCAAAATCAATCGACTCACATTTTGGAAAGTTTGGAAGCAGCTCCTCCAGTGACCTTAGCCACCCTCAAGTTGGTGAGCTCGGTCTTCAGCTCATCCAGTTGTTTGACAAGATCCTTCTTGTCTTTGGTCCGGAGTTCCGAACATTTGACCTTCCCCTGAAAAAAATTAGTCGATTGAACATTCACTTCCATTAAATGTACAAATTTTGTACAGGCGTACAGTCTATTTTCTACCTAGCACGGACTGAGATGAAAGAAATTCAAAACCCACAACTTCGAGGACTGACGAGCATAAGTGAACAGCGGACTTGGCAGTAATGTTTACTATTCTGTAAACATAGGGGTGCCCTATTGGGTTACCCCTAAGGGTAGGTAACTACAGTACTTACAGGTGAGGCGGTAGAAACTGTTATTGCTAATGGACTTGAACACTAATCAAGCAGCGGGTGTTGCTGCTATACAAATCACATCACTGCACGAAAAGGTATCTGATACCGACGATTCAATCATTGGGGAAAACCTAGATGTACAACATCATGTTTATGGAGTAAAACAAACCTCCCTGCTAGGTTAACAACTATAGCGGTCTACTATAATTTGAGTAAAACATACGAGAGAAACTGGCGTGCAACATTACGCCTTAGGATTAATACTATTGATTATTTTACAATCAATCAAAAAGCAAACCAATAAACGGGAAATCAGATGAATTTGGATAAAATAACTTGAAAACTAACTCACCATTTTGTCAACTTGTGTGCACTATCTAAAGAGAAGGAAACGTGAAGTGAACCTTATTTTGACAATGTTGCCAACACAAAAGGAAGTTGTGTTGGTGCACTAATTTATTGAATTTTTGTGCAATAACTAAAATAATTCTTATCTTCTTCTTTTATATTCCCCAATTGATTTAAGTCAAGAACGTGGTCGTAAAGCAGGTGTTATAACTTAAACCATAACCATAAAATTATTATTCGTTAAAATGAATTTAATGGTAACACTGACGTACAACTTTTTGTTGGAATCAAACCTGAAAAATATCGATATATAGTATCGATATTATCCACACTAAAAATAATATTACTAAAATGTAATAAAATTTATATTACTAAAATAATTTTAGTAATACGAATTATTCGTATATAATAAAATTACATTACTAAAACGAAATCGATACATCGATGTATCGCGTATTTTAAAAAGATTTAACGAAAAAATTGCATTAATTTTAAATGGAATTAAATTTAAATTAACATTTAATGTTAATTTTAATTTAATTCCATTTAATTTAGAGAAGAGTTCACTGGTACATTAACGCTCTTCACTCTTTGCATAATCTATATTGTTGGTGATGATGTTGATCGTTTGAATGAATGAGGGAAGTTGTTGAGGTTCGGTCCTTGTTAGAGTGGTTAGATCGTATAATCGAATCATTTGTATTGTTTTATCATATTCCTCTCGCTGTTTTCTGGTTTTAGATTCCAGATACACTCATATTATACTATAATAGTGGTATAGTGTTTCGGATTTATTTCTGAACTTTCCAGCAGAAAGAGGTTCCCGATATTGTAAAAATAATATCGATTTATCGAAGGAAAATTATCGATATATTTTGAGCAACCCTAATTAAATTTTAGTCTCGCACGCTCTATGATTGTCAGATATAAACATAGATTTTTTAGTTTTTATAGCATTTTCACGTTTATTTTTTAATTTATCTTGCCTTTTCCCCGACTAAAAGTTTCATTACATAGTGTAAGGTGGTCGTGCAGTGTCCTGTGCGTGTGCAGCTCTGTTGTCTTCGTTTCTGTTTCGTTTCACGGAATCTTCTTCAGAGTTTAGGGAAAAATTAGTGGTATAGATTTCACGGTCCGTTCCGTATGAAAATTTCTTCGTTATGAATTACCTCAAACAACTCTTGTCCTCTTTAACGGGTGTGTTCAATAGTCAGCCTGAAGATTCGGTCCTATGTCCCGCGCCGGATGCGATTTCCCGCAAGAGACGTCGGTAAGCATCTACAACGATTGTTTATGGTTACCTATCAAAGTTGAAAGTTCGTTCTAGCTAGAATCAAGCTGCGCCGAGTTGAGTTTTGCGATGGATTGATCACGCCTGGGACAAGACCAGGGTGAATATTAGCTGTCTTAAAATAATAATAAGTGTAATAAATCGATGGAATAAGTTATGCCGCTTTCGTATCAGTCAAGTCTATAGCTGGCGCCTATCTTATATTCAGCCGAAATAATTTCTAGCGCTAGTACCTATGGTGTCGTACCCCGCCAGTTGATTGGAAACGTCCAATGAAGGGTGTCAGGCCCAGAACCCCGCCTCAAATGCAGAATACGGCTGGAAAACCTGGTCAGAACTGAGCCCCATTCTGATTGACGTACCATCCATCCCTTTATTTAGATGCTATCTATGATTGGAATCGGTTTGTGGATTCCTGAAAGTTCTTGATTTGTTATTTTTTCATTCCAGGGATTCTGATGAAGATGATCTGATTGAAATAAGTGACTCTCCTCCAAAACGACCGCTTCATAAGACTGAGAGCGATAATATACTGAGAGGTAAGTCAAGAATAGGCCCAAAATAGCGAATAAACGGGGGTCACCCAACTCGCCCGGTCCGAGTCAAAAGTGAAAGAGGCCCATCAGAAATTGAAGAGGGAGAACTCGCCCGCTCTCGTCGTACAAAAGTGACATGGAGAACTGGCCCGCACGCTGAAGATTGCAATCGCTGATGGGCTGCAGGTGAAAACGGTCTCCTTGCAGTAAAATGAGTGGAAAGGGAAGCAGGTCGACAAGCCTGCCGTAAAGTTCATCCTGGGAGCAAAAAGTAGGGCAGGCACCGAACCCGCGAATATGGAATTGCTGGAGAAGGACATAAGAGCAAGGAAGCTTGCTCCCAGATGGGACTCATTAGAAGTGTACGATCAGCAATTATTTTACCGTTGGAATGGGCCTAAAAACAAAACCTAGCTTCAATGGGTGGTCCCGCCTTTGTTTATTCAAGCCGTTCTTGAACAATGCTGTGACAACCCCGCAGGGAGGGGGGGGGGATTTTGGATTTGGATTGGAGACGCTCGGAAAGTCGGGCAGCAGTTCTACTGGCCTGGAATGAGTACCGACGTACGAATATGGTGCCGAACCTGTTCCACCTGCAGTAGATTCAAGGGCTTACGAAAGACAAGAGCACCATTACAGCTGAGTTGGTTGGTAACCCCATTCGATCGCCTTGGGTTTGATGTGATTTTTTTTTTTTTTTATATTTATCTTCATTTCTTTATTATTTTTATACATATTATACGTAGGTGGTTTTAGTAGAAGACGAAGGAGTGGGCGAGTTCTCCTCTTTTTCGATCTACCGGGCGAGTTGGAAGTCCCCCGAATAAACGCTCGACGAACTTGGCTAGTTTTGACCTCAAAAATGGACCCGCTCCCTCAAAACCCTATGTGTCAGCGTTGTAGGAATTTATAAAGATATGTGTAAGTGGGTGTGACGTGTCATCTGCAGAAATAGAGAAGACTGACCCAAACTTCCACTATTCCCTCTCATGAAAAACCCATTTTCAAGGTTGTTATTTTCATGGATTTTTATTGTTTCAGAATCAAACGTGAATAATATGAATAACATCAATGTCCCTACAACCACTAGCTCCCAGGTAAGCTATTTTAATTAAAAAATAACAATCCGTCTCCTGAGCTACAGTTTCTTTAACTGTACATAGGTATAATAATGATTATTGTTTTTCCTTTGCCTTAAGGCAAGTTAACAATATTCACGCATATTGAGTTGAGCTTGTGGTTCCAGGCGTTTGGGAATTTACTACTTCCCTCAAAAACCAAGCGTTTTGGGAGTGACGATTTTCATAAGACCATAGATAATTGGACGACTGTGGTGAGTTATGATACGCTACTTGGTTTCAATCGAAGTACATTAAATCTTTATACTGACACATGATGATGAATTCGCAGATCGATGATGGTTGTGATATTGATGATGATACAACCAGTCCTTCGAAGTTTAAGAACACGTATAAAGCACCAAAACACGTTCGATCACCAAAAAAGCGTTCGAAACCTACTCTGCCCTCTCGGCGATCCCGCAGTGGACCCACGATAGGTATATTTCCATTCATCCCTTTTCAACCCTTTTCCTCAAGAGTCGAGCACCTGTTGACGCAGGTGTTCGGTTCTTCCTAATTTGGCTTTTATTGGTTTTTATCGTACCATTGATGGCATTTTCAAATTAGTAGCGTCAATTGATTTGACATCGTCTCCCGAAAACACGCGGCCTAAAACCACTATGATATCCAGCCGAGGGATATTTGGCACCCCAAGGATTTCTCCCAAATCCCAGGTATACTTTGCCATTGATAGTTCCCCGTACACATTTAGAAGTTAATCTTGGGACTTATACCAAGCGACACAGTACTAGCTATTAATTTTGTTTCTTTCAGGTCTTTAAATCCAGGAGTACCGGTAGCGGCATGTCGCACTGTGACTTTCAACGCTTGCTCTGTTCGATATTATCCGACAGCACAAAGGAGGCTATGAAGAAGTCTTCCCCTCCCCGGATGAGCCACGTTGTGGATTTGACGGAGTGAGTTTTCAGGAGTACTTTTCTCACCTTAATTGAATTAATCGTTTAAGGATTTTGCCCGGGACTGAAAGTGGGTATTACAAGCAGTCACAGGGTCTTTACGTAAAACTCACTTTACCTTAAATATTGAATTACTATCAGTATGTAATTAGTGTTCAAACCAAGCTGAAGATACTCTGGTTAAAAACCGAGCTACAAACCCCTAGGAATTGCTAACCGATGGGAGACTGTGTTAAGGGCCAAAGCCTGGTGTGAGGGTTTGTGCATTGTTCCTAACTCCCATCAGTTATCCCACTTGACGGATACGTCTCTCCTTGATCCTTGGCTAGCCAAACCCATTGCTTCTAACACGAATAAAGACGGCAAACTAATTCTAAGAAGCAATCAGTCTTACAATGTGGTGGGAACCATGCACAGACCCTCATACTAGGCTTTGGCCCATGGAAGAAGGAGAAGGAAGTTTCACTAGGCTACCCGCCAAAGACAGCCGAGAGTAACGCAATCTGGGCGCGTATCTTTTGTCACTAGTAAGTTTAACAGGTGCCCGCTGGGTAGAGTATGGCTTTGTTGTTCGAAGTTCTCGTCATTTGCGGTTCGTGAATGTTCGGGGAATAAAGCCTGCTCCCTCCAGGCGCCGTCCGGCGCCTAGATGACGCCGCCGTCTCCCGACCCAGAGATGGATGTTTATGGATATTAAATTTTATTTAGCTGTAAGACAGTAGTGGGTGTAACCTGGTTCGATCTGTGACGTAAAGGCAAACTCCTTGGCCCTTCTTAGTATCAAGGATACTCCCAGTGCAGAGGTGTCACTAGCGGTCGAATGCGGGACCAAATTGGGGGGATTCATTGAAAAGGAGGGGAACTTTTGGGCACGTCTTGTGACGCAGAGTGGGGCTTCCTTTTCCTTCTTCCATGGCTTTGGCCCTTACTCGGCTCATAATCCGTTTTTCATATAAACCCGTCCTTTCTCTGGCCATTTCACAAACCGTTTGAATTTATCCGCATTTGTTTCATTTACTTCTTCTTTCGTGAGCTCATCAGCTTCCAAATTGAAACTTACCAAAGAATATAACTGAGTTTTTGAATCTTTCTCCCTTCAGGTCCGTTCGGTCATTCATGAAGACGTTCACTAAGTAAGCTGTGTTTCTGTTGGGTTGTGTCTGGATCGTACGGGAGTGCTCTGGGAGGGTATTAGGGATTCCGCCAGCATGGAAACCTAGGGTTACGCCTGTTGGTGATTCGTGGTTCTGTTGGTAAAACTTAATTCCCAACTCCGTCATCTCGTTGTTTTGTTTCAGTGACGACACTATTGATTTGACCAGTAACGACGGCACACCTCAGCCGAAATCCACAGAAGGAAAGAGCTCTCGAATTCATGGAGGTAGCGTAACCACCTTCACCGTTCAGCCCAATTTCACCCACAGTTAGTAAATATTTCTTCATTTTTTCAATCAATTGAAGGGCGTTGGGTGCAAAGAGCCCTAAGAAATTGATTAAATTAAAAATTAAATTAAATCAATAATTAATAATTTATTAAGTTTAATTTTATTTATTAAGCTTTTTAATGGACTTTTATCGGCTTAGGCCCTTGTATTGACCATAATACGTTATGAAAGAAAAACTTATTCACTCCATTCGCCCTTTGAGTGTAACGATCTAATAATTAAGTAAATAACGTACTTCACCACCATTTTTTAGGCCTCAGTGCAGAACTCGAGACGTCGACGCCCAGACCGATTTTGCGCCGGCTGAATTCGTTTGAGGACACAGTCAGAGGCAACAAGTACACCAGCCCTTCCCTCGTAACCATTAAGTTAGTGATTCGTCTTCCCTATTATTCAAATTTTTTTCCATGATATCCACGATTGTATTGAGAATTTTCCTCCTCCTGCAGTGCCGAGAAGTATAAGAAATTCGTGGAAAGGACGAATACTGAACGTGAGCAATACATCGCCAAAGTCCAATATGATAGGCAAATGTCCAATGCAGCTATCGACGACCTCATCAGCAGCAGGCTCACCGCCCACCTCAAGATCACCGAATCCATCCTCATCGAAGAGGAGGAAGAGGTGGAAATAGAAACAGTAAAGCCGGAGCTTACGACGGAAATGATGGTAGTAAAATTATTTTCTCATACTGCTAGTGGACGACCACCCTTACAATCTGCGCATGTCAAACCAAAATTTCAACATCTTTCCAGGCTAAAATATCGAACGCCTGGAACGAACGACGGAATCACCGAGAAGTG
The DNA here is from genome assembly GCA_955831195.1 of Pilophorus perplexus. NCBI lineage: Eukaryota > Metazoa > Arthropoda > Insecta > Hemiptera > Miridae > Pilophorus > Pilophorus perplexus. Next base: position 16,543,271 of record OY037011.1, on the reverse strand, counting down.
TTGGTTTCCAAGTTCAAACTTGACATCACCAGAACTGACATCCTGACCCTTAAAAACTTGAACTGGCTCAATGATGCGGTAAGTACTTGACTTGTCGTGAAACCAATCTGGTAGAAACCGGTCAGCAGTTGTTTTCACTGTAACATCGTACCTTCCTTCCAAGGAGTCGAGAATCGTTCTTTTGGTTTATTATAGAAGCCAGAGAGTGCGACACTAACGACAAAATGGCGGGGATGTACACTTTTCGATCGTGTATTTGCTAGCATAAAAATTACACGTTTCGGGAGCCTTTTTTTTTTTTTTTTTTTTTTTTTTTTAATTTAGGTTAAAAATAGTAGGTTTGCCACTCATGCCGAATTGTTGTGGCAAAGGATGCCATAGCAAACGAAACTAACACGAAACCGGAAGTTCGCTTTATCCGCTTCTCTTGGAATTATGGGTTTGACAAACTCCGAACATCTGATCATGGATTTATTCGTTTCTCGCTGTAAGGTAGACAACTAGTATAGGTAGGAATTAGTATAGAGTAGAGTAACTTGGGACATAACATCATGCTTAACAACTATATAACCATCTTAACAACAATGGAAATTAGCATAGAAACTAGGAGCTATAATAGCTAATCCAGGCCACATTCTGCTTGAAGTCCTAAGGACGCTACATTTCAAACACCACCATTTCAAGTCTCTACCACCACGGGAAGTCCGCCAATTAACGTCACATTTTTTTACAGACGCAAATTTTAGAATGATCCCAGCCTTTGTCTATGTCAAAAGTTGATTTTGATACGTGTTTGCTGTTGATTATTTTTGTATTTCCCAAGGAAACGTTTTACAGATAAAAGCCGTTTACGGGGAAGTTGTTCTTCCTCCTCCTCAAAAAATGTCTTTCGGGGGGGGGGGGGGGGGGGTCAGAACGATATTGCAAGACCCTAAAAAAAAAACTCGAGCAACGACAGTAATTCTAATCAAATGGAGGTGAACGGTGGCAAAAGAAGTGGCTTGTTGCGTGACAACCCCCAACTTTTTGCACAATTTATACTAAGAATTATTAAACCTTGTCTTAACATTTTCAGGTAATAAATTTCTATATGGAATTGATTGCCGAAAGAGGCGGATCATCCCCGGCATACCCCTCCGTGTACGCCTTCAGCACTTTCTTTTATCCCACCCTGACAAAAGGCTATGACCGAGTCAGACGGCATACGAGGAAGGTGGGTTCAATATCTTTAAACTTGACTAAACCATAGTACAGATCTACAGAGACCCCTGAGATCAAATTATTGAAAGTGGTTGCCTTCTAATTTGTTATATTAATTTTCATATCTGTTCACAGGTCGACCTTTTCAGCAAGGACATGATTCTAGTTCCAATTCACCTGGCCGTGCACTGGTGCATGGCGAGAATCGATTTAAAACAAAAGAAAATTTTTTACTATGACTCGATGAAAACGAGCAATCAGAAAGCTTTGGATGTAAGTCAACCTTGTTTCATATCATCACCACGCATGGAAGTATGAGTGATTGTTAATTGGTAAATTTTTAATGTTATAGTTTGTTGCTCCTGGGGGGGGGGGGGGGAGGTTAGTGTTGATTTAGCTACCCACAATATGAGCAGCAATTAAATCTTGTGAAAATGCGTTCAGTCAGGGTTAAGCTCTTGGAGGAAAGAAACTCTTCTTTCCTCCATGGGTTAAGCTATTGAAGTTTAGGCTGCACGACCATTGTGATCAAATTCCCCTTGTTGTCGCTCATTTCTTCGATTTGCTTCGAGGTGGTCGTGTCCATCTCTAATTGCCTTTCATCCGGTAATTCGATGTATTGCCAAAAAAAAAACCTTACATCGCTCACTTTTATTTATTCATTTTTTTCCATTTTAAATTTCCAGTCCCGATTTGTATTGACCATTACGAAAATTTCAAGTAAAAGTTTCTGCAAGCCATATTTTTTTTTGTTCGTCGGTCATCTGATAAATTATGTCGATCGTCCCTACCCTTGTTTTAGTTTTCTATTAAAATGATTGGTTACTACTTATCCAGAGGTTACACGCTCAAAATTATCGTTTCCGATTCCGATATTATGAAAATAAAACCGTTGCATTATGAAAAGAAATATAATATATTTCATTAGGATATTATCCTAAAGATATCGATATATCGAGACTCATATAAAAGACTTTCAATGAACCATAGGTATTGAATAGTTCTTGCAGACCTCTCTATAAATCCGCAGTGGAACATAATATGTTATATCCAAATATAGCCATTATTTTATAATGTCCATACCTATATTATATAAATGGAAAGGGTGTAAGCGACAAAATATCTGTCACCAGAAGGATTTATTGACAATTTCAGACACTTCTCGACTACCTCGTAAAGGAACACCGGGATAAGAAGAATGAGGAATTTGACGCTGCAGAGTGGGAGCTGGTCAATGACAAAGTGAGTTAAATTTTGTCACTCTGTTGCCCCTAAATTTTCCTTTGGCAAATAATTGTTATTTATTACATTTTAGGACATCCCGTGCCAGAACAACGGTAGCGACTGTGGAGTCTTCGCTTGTACTTTCGGTGAATATTCTTCCCGAAATTCGAAATTCAATTTCTCCCAAAGCGACATGCCGTACATGCGTCAGAAAATGGTCTACGAAATACTCTCCGCAAAGCTCCTTCTCTAACTGAAATACATTCGTTCAGCAAAAATCAATTCTAACCTGTAAAAAGTGTGTATATTCTGTAATTATAATTTGTTAACTATTCGTGCTTTCAAAACAAAAACAAAAAAACAAAACAAAAAGGCACTCTGGAGCACTCAGTCAAGTGCTCGTTTGGTCAAAACTCCTTTTTTTATGTACCGGTGGTGAAATGTTGAGTTAATTTTGTACCGATTAAAGTTCTTTCCAGGAACTGTCTTTGTCAGAATACCACTCTCGCGGCACTGCCGAAGAAATGATTGATTTGAGGGTTCTACCCTACCCAATAATACCTACTGGTCGTAAGTTCTGAGTGCTCGTTCAACCAAATAGCCCTCGGAACAACTGATTAGTCGATTCCTCCCCCTATTATGGCTTCACTGCCACCCCTTCCTTCAGAGGTTTATTCTGAAATACCATAATACTATTAGTCGGGAAAAATGTCCTTATTCCGCATTTTAAGAGTGGCTACTATTATAAATATCAATATAATGTTAGAGTTAACATTATGTTAATATGTATTATATAATACTAAGATGGATTTGAATGAACTGGTGAGCATGAACGTCAGACAAACTGGTTTATTCAACTTACCTAAGCACTCAAAGGTAGCGTCGGAATTATACAAAGACAACGATATAAATAATACAAATTTGTATTTAATACTAACAGTTAGGTACTGTAAAAAATTCTGGACTGGCCCCACAAACCAATCCAAACCTGCAAGACTAAAACCCATAACTAAAAAAATAAAATTCAATTATCAATTTAACTAGAAAACAAACACCTTGAAAGACTATCAGTGGTTCATCGCTTCACTCGCTCTCAATCTTACCCATCGGACAGAAGATTATGTTTTCAAATACCCGGTAATCGCCACCGACATCTAAACAACCAGTGATGACGTACTCAACCCGGGAAAAAAGGAGGAGGGGAATGGGACTGTGAGCAGGTACACTAGGCGTGCATGAGTGCATCAACATTTATTTACTGCTTGCAACAAAAGTAAACAATTGAATTGAATAGATGAGCGCAACCTTTTTTTTATTACGATATATTTAATGAGCGAGAGAAACTAAGAAACAGTAGGTATCTAGCGACCAAACTATGCCACACAACACATCATCCACGTGATGCTCATTACGTAAACAACTGCACCCTAACGACCGATGCGTAATAAAACCTTATGGCGATCAGAGGTAACGAACGGCTCAGGCTGCAAAAATCGTTTTGGAGTCGTTGGAATCAGCCTAAAAAGCTCATTCCATAGACCCTTGTACGAACGAAATCGGACAAAAACTTTCGTCCCCCTATTGAGGCCTCCTTAGTTACACATCAGAGATAAACAACTTTCGTCGTGAAGTACCTCCCGAAAACCGATGAAAGGGATGAGGGAGGAAAAATCAAGGTAGCCTATAACCACCCCCGGAACTCGCTGATGACAATGAGACCACCCTCATGAAAATCTGTTGAGCCGCTCGGACGTGATGCTCTGTACACAAACAAAAAAAAAAACAAAAAAAAACATACATGTCGAAGAGGTGAGCGCACCTTTCCATTTTTTGTTGGAAAAAGGTTGCGCTAAAAAAGAAGCCTACTAGAAGTGTGATATACTGATAATTTAATTAACCTTTTTGCATTAATTTTATAAGCCTCACAAGAACTTATTTTTCCTAAGCTTACGACGTTTGATTAAATTTAAACATTTCTGGAGAGGTTATATCCTCCCGCCTAAAACTTTTTTTAATAAATAAATTTGGATTATTGGGATCAAATGTGCTGGTTGGGGAGAGAAATTCTCCGCTGCTGTTGTTATTAAATGAGAAATTTTCTCTCCCTAACCTCCACATTAGATTAGACATCTGCACCTTCGGCAAAAAAAAAAAAAAAAAAAAAAAAAAACACTTCGTATTGGGATTAAGATCGATTGATACTTCTATTCGTATTGGGATTAATATTGAGAGCAGAGGTTCAGATAAACCCGGCTGACGGACGCCACGTCCAAGCCCATTATGCTTTTTTTATTTCTCTTGTACCTCTCTATAACAATAAAAATGTTTTTATCTATATATATCCTCCCGCCTAAATCAAATATTTCAGTCTTTCATGGTAGGATGAGGAAAAGCGTTCATTTCAAGAAGGCAAGTCATTCTGCTCATGGCTTGCCCGATTGACTGCGTGGATGGATCGCCGATTTGGAAGAATTTAATTTCATAATATGAAATGAAATTCTTCCAAATCGGCGATCCATCCACGCAGTCAATCGGATTATATTATATACCGCACGGCAAGGTGCACTTACATAATATGTTTATGTAAGTATTACATAATATTATTATGTAAGTAGGTAGGTAGGTACAACAATATTATTGTTTTGTTGTAATCCTTAAGTCCCTGGGTGAAAAGAAATGTAGGCCACCAACACCTAATCTCAGGATTTGGCTTGCCGAGCCACTCAAACTACAGACTGCGAATTGGAATTTAGAAGCGGAAATAGACGTGTATATTATGGTGCCAATACATTCATAACAACTAGCTGGGGTGTTTCTTTCATGGACTACAGCCAGTATAAAGTGTCGAATAGTCGCTGTCTGGCTTAATAATCTAGATCTTTCTGAGGAAAAATTAAAATTGCGATTCAAGGAACTTGCTACGGAAAATGTCGCTCCATCTCTGCACATCTATGGCACTCGGAGAGATAGGTACCTCCGGAGATGTAGAGAGGGGATACTGAACTAACGAACCGTCGTCCTGTATTTACTAACGGTTCAATTGAATTAGCGCTGTTGACATCTTGCTGGATTCATTCAACACCCAACCCTCGATCATTCGTGATCGTCCAATGTAATGGAAAACCTCGTGATGATCCGACCTGCCGCATCCCTTGCAGAAGTGTCAACGAGAATCGCTCAACTCTACGGCTTTAACGTTGAAAAAATAGAACAGCTTGACGGATACGATGATTTGAATTTTTACGTGAAAGTAAGTAGAATCAGCAACTTTGAGTAGGTATACAAATAAAGGGTCGATTCCGGATTGAGTTTTCAAAATATGGCTAGTGACGTGAGCTTCCAAAAAAGGTGCATGAGGGGTCCCTGATGAGTTTTAGAATTAGAAAAAATTAAATGATGTCACTTAGAAAGTCGGTACCTACTCACAGTGAGTCCCTCTCTCGAGCTCACGCGAGAGAGGATTATGAAATAATTTTCTTCCAGACGTCACCCATTTCATCTTTGACCTTTCTCTGCCAATCTACCGAATTTGCTGAACTGAAAATTAGTACATGGGAGTATGGCTGATGACCTGCGAGGTCAAATCTCCATCCGATTCCTCTTTTTTTCTCTTCTAAACTACCTATTCATACGTACCTGCATATTGCAAGAGTAGCCAAAATTTCACATTCTCAATTTAAAATTAAATCAGGAGAAATTATGAATTTTGAATTATAAGTATTTTATTACTGTGCGCTCTCTGCTTAACATTTACAGTGTACTTCGGCTGATGATATCGAGTCTACAAGCTATGTTTGTAAAGTTTTGAATGCAAATGATTCGCGAAGAACAGATTTCATTGAGTCCCAACACCGTTTAATGACCCATTTGGGTAAGTAAGGGTTTTACGGGTCATTTATTCTTTACGGAGCATTTCTTGTAATGTCTTTTACTGTTATTGGTATTATAATTTTTTAAAGGTGACAGTGGAATACGAGTCCCAAGGCCAATAACGAATAAAGATCACAAGTTGTTTTCACTAGAAACGTTCGGTGAGTGTTTAGAGATAATTGACGAAATGCAAATAGCACCCAATCTGGGCAAGATACCATCCCACAATACGGACTAGTAATTTTGTTAAGAGTTGTAAAATGAAATAGTTTGCTTTAGGGCAGTACGAGCATGTTTTCCGATTGCTGAAGTTTGTCCCCGGCAAAAGGCTCAATGACGTTCTACCTTCCGCTGACTTGTATCGTAATGTTGGCACTTTCATTGGACAACTTTCCCTCAAACTTAAGGTGAGGGGATCAATAACGGTAATGGCTGATTGCCTCAAAAGGAACTTTTTTGCTACCTACAATTTTTCTATCTGCAGAATTACGAGGACGAACAACTGAAGACGCGGAAGGTTTTGTGGAATCTCGATAGCGTTCCTAAACTCCACCAGTATGTTCACGCTGTGCCCGACAAACAGCGACAGGATTTGGTCACTTCTGTCGTACGACAATTCGAAAACCTCGTTATACCAGCCATACCTCAAATGGAGAATGGTATGTAATTTGATGTTCTTGAGATAGAACTAGGTTTTGATTTTTGATTACGGATGGGGATTTTGGCGTATACTAACCCACAACTCAAAGGTTCAGAATTTGTCGATGTGAAGAATGAGTGAACTCTCTCATCAGGTAAACACTTCTCAGTGCTTCCCGATGGCTATTTCCACTGTTAAATGCTTGGCAGGAGTAATTCACGGCGACCTCAACGAACACAACATCCTAGTTGACGGCACAGAGGTGGCAGGAGTCATCGACTTTGGCGACATGAACTACGCTCCAGCCCTTTTCGAAGTGGCGATTTCCCTCACTTACATGATGATTCACGCGAGAGACCTGTCGATCGGGAAACCCTTTCTCGAAGGTTATCAAAATCACAGGAAGCTCAACGACGTTGAGAGAGATTTACTCAAAGTGAGACAAAACATTATATTTTGCGGGAAGAAAAAATGTTAACATTTTGTTTTCTAACAACATTTAGCGAACATCCAAGAGGATGATTTGATCATTCTCAAAATTATTAATCTCGTCGTTTCATTTTTTCAGATATGTGTGAGTGCTAGGGCCGCACAAAGCCTGACTCTCGGATGCTACAGCGCACTTGAGGCACCCAACAACGAGTATATTCTGAGTTCGCAGAAAAACGGCTGGGTCATCCTCAACCAGCTAGTTGAAATGCCTGACTCAGAACTCCGCACATTATGGGGACTGATTTGATTACAAAAGGGTCTGGTTACTTTTTTTACGAGCGGTAGTTACATCTGTTTTCCCGCTATAACGTGGCTAGCTTGGTAATTCTATTCGTATCGAACTAACAAATATCGAAACTGTTTCATCCTCGTTCCTTGACGAATTTTCAACCCTTCTGAATTCGATTTCCTTGAAAGAATTTACTCTGTCAAAACTGTTCCATACCCCGGAAAACTGACCTAAACGAGAGTTGAAAACTATACTACGGGGGCAGGTTCGCATTTAAACCCAAATTTATATCACAAATGTATCCCTAATTGTGTGAGTATTTAATAATTAATTTAAGCGGGAAATGTGTGGTATTTAGGTGCAAAGCTGTTAAGATCAAGAACTTTTTATACATGCACTAGCTGGGACACCAGGTCTTCGTCCGGTCTATTGTGAACACGAAACAAAACTCAATATTTCAACGAGAGAGATTTTAGCAGTATACGGATTTTTAACATTTCCCGTTATTTGAATCATCTCTTGTACTCTCAGAAGGGCTCCCATTCCAATTTCAACGTCCAAGGGTTCTCTCAGCTGATCAGGAGATTTCTCGTCATTTGAATCTCTTCTAGTTGTCCTATAAAGGCACCTTATAAAATGGCAATGTCCAAGGGCGATTGGGAGAGATTTTACCTCACTCAGCTGACCAGGAGAATTCCCGTCACATGAAATATCAATTTCCCGTTCATCGTCTGTCAATAATGGTTGTCCTATAAAGGCTCCCTGCAAATCTCAACGACCAAGGTTAACGGGAGAGATTTTACCTCACTCAGCTGATCAGGAGAATTCCCGTCATTAGAATCGTCTCTAGTACTCCCAGAAGGGCTTCCAGCAAAATTTCAACGACCAAGGTTAATGGGAGAAATTTTAGCTCACTCACGATGATGATGTTTGCACGTTATCATAACGACGGGTGTTTCCTGTTCCTATTCATATCTACCCTTTTAGATTTTAACATAATAGGCATCACGGTCCAGGGTTCCATAGAAATGAAAACGCTGCAAATTTTACATAAGGGCATAACAAATTTTGTTTTCGGTTAATTGTGCAAAAATTAATTCTGGGTCGTTAAGAACCATTTTGAAAAAATTAAAAGAAAAAAAAAAATCTACATTGGGCAAATACATGTTGGACCTCGAAAAATGACACCTTATTTGACCTCCCGGGATCCTTCAAAAATCCCATTTGTAGCCCATAGATCCCCACAGTGGATTCTAGTGGGAAGGAATACCCCCTGAGCTACTTGGCCTTACTCTCCAGCTACCTGCTCGGGAGAGAGGTCAGGATGTTGACCGAAGGCTGCCCCCAGGGGTCTGTCCTGGGGCCAAAGCTCTGGAACCTGGTCTTTCAGGGGCTCGTGAGTGTGGTCTGGGCCGAGGGCTTTGTAGCAGTTGCCTCAGCTTAATGTCTAGTAATGATTGCTCCCACCCTGGCCTAGTGGCCCTCCAGCGTTACAGGGGTTAAAACAGCTCCCATACAGAAGACCAATTACCAACTATATCATAATCTGTCGATTCCACAGTAGATAAGAAGTATTGTGACCTAGGAAAAAAGAAACAAACAACTCATTGTCAAATAAAATTTATTTTTGCGATCAGCAACTCGCAGCCGCAAGTTCTGTCTTTATTTAAAAAAATAAAAGGATAACTAAATAAAACTATTCCATCAGTTTTCCCGAAAAAACTATTCGCAATAAACTTGTAAATTTCGATTAAGTTGGCCATAACTTGCATAAATATCACAGAAACTTATTCAACGTTTTAAACGATTACTGTGCTAACTTACGCCTGAAGTAGTACTACACGTCAACACAAAATTACCTTAAACAGTTGGTTAACATTATTTTCCAAAGCTTTAGCTAATAAGGGAATACTGGTAGCATGAAAACGATTGAAAATTACAACCTGACAATCCAACTGGGATTAATGTATCACAAATAAAAATAATAATAATAAAGCAAGCTTGGAAACAATATTTTGGTAAGATTCTTATTTCCAAACTTCTGCTTACTAGAGCGGTAACGAGGCGAACCACTAGAACGTTTTTCAATACATACTCATACATTAACGAATTAGAAATAATAACTGGACAGTATGAACCTAGTTTCGGTTTTTGACATTTCTGGGAACACGAGAATTAAGCGCGCCTAGCTACACAGAGTACTACATAGCTAACACTTTTACACAAAAGCTGTCTGCTAATTGAAATTCTGAGTTGCAGAGAAAGACTTTATTAAGGTATGATTTACGACTAGACACGGCTCAATGCTACAGCTACGTTTACACCTAGTAAACACAACCATCTGCAAAATAAAGGTCTTTCTTGTACGTCTATACCGGCGTAATACAAAACCTGATCGACTACCTACATTTTCAAAAATATATGTCATGTATGTAAAAGATACTCAAATGCAACAGGAATGTTATTGATGTGTTGGAATGTAGAAAGTTCTGATTTATCGAAATGTTTCACCCTGCACGGTTAAATATGTAATTCCTAGTTGCAGAAGAAACTGATTCGATCGATAACTGAATCGAAACTCGACTTTGGTAGCAGAAAGGATTCACACTGTACCACAACAGTCAGATTGGAGTCAGGCGGCAAAAGGTTCAGCTCTTAATAGTTTAAATTTGACAAATAATAGTGAATGGTGAGCAAGTCTAATACGTATTACTGAGATCAGAAAGGAACAGCGAACGTGTTACAACCTACAAATGAGAAACTCATTACATTAAACCTAAAATATCTAAGGTTATATCCTGGTGAGTGATCCAACCAAAATGTCCTAATCTAGGTCTCACACAAGAGATCAATCAATCAAGTGATATGCTAGATTTCGTAACCCACTTTTGGAAGACCTGAAATCACAAAAACTACTTTGTCATTGAGGGATCAAACATAAATTGGTAACGAGTGCGATGTGGTACAAAACGCAAAAGCTCAATAAAATACGTTAACGTAGTGTGTCATACAATTCCACATCATCAAATGAAAGTGTTTTGCTAAAACAAGGGTACCTGCTTTGAAATTAGCGCTATCTACTCGCTACGAAGCCGGGGTAATTTAGATCGCAGGTCATTCTAGACCAATTGAAGGCGCTTTTTGAACCGATGACCGGTGGATTTCCTAACTAACATTTCATGTCGGGTAAGGACGTGTACATTTAAAAATATTTTTAAATGTCCGATTTTTTCTCATACACAGTTGCGACTACTCATTGGCCAAATATATGACGTTCGTATATTTTTAAAAACATGTCGCTTGCCGGCAGTCAATTAGAAAAAACGTTAGGGACTGTTTTTCATTACATTTTTTTTTTTATTGATTGCCGACAAGCGGTACATTGTGCATGCACCAAGGGACAATGGGTTTGAATCGAAGTGCAATATCCGAAATGTTCATAGGGACGCTGGATTTGAAGGTAGGTACAAAATTCAAAATGTTCCAACGTTTTTACCAGCAAAAATGTCCAACATTTCCAAGAATGTCCAAAAACGTCAAAAAAATGCCCAAAAAAGGTTCAAAATGTTCCTTGGTATATTAAGGCTTATGGAGGGGCGCTACCTAGGGACACTGGCTTTGAACCCAGGTACAATCCGAATGTCCGTAGGTGCAAGACTGCCATAAGTTAGGTAAAAAACCTGATTACTGGGTTATTACGGAAATTGATGTCGAGATTGTTACAGGGGATCCTCATCAAATGTTATGCAGCATAAAAGTAGAATTTATCCACTTGTGCATGATCCGGAAGACCACGAAAATATTGCATAGCAACCGGCTCGAAACTTTGAAGGACTCTAATCAATGGCGGTATCATATTTTGCGCAACCAGGTTAGTCTCATCTTTTTCTCTAGGTTGGATCTTCAAACTATTGCGGCCAAAAACAGTTTCGGACAGATTCATGACTGTGATATTGGCTGTGTCCAGGTACACGACTTCACCCTAATAGCCGTTAAAATGACTTGCCGCCACTTATTTTGACTTACATGATTTTATGGATTCAGCATTTAGAGAAGGCAACACAAAAATGCTGAAAGGACATTTTCCACATAGGGTATTGCACATTTAAGTACATCGAGAGGGCTTGCCTTCTACAGAGACCAATCTGGCTGTTTTGTTTGCTACATATGTGGTTTGATTGGAAGTGGTAACGAAACGCCCTCAAGCAAAACAAGGATGAAGCCACGAACCAAAAATGGTTTTAGATAAAACGAAATTTGCTCCCTGATATGTTCACAGATAGTGCCGGTTGAGTAGAAACTGGAATGCTGGGCATCTCAGCTTCAACTTACGTTGATCTTCTCTTGAAGGACTTGAAAATAGCAAGCCTAAGGACAAAAATTAAGGGCTTGTCACAATATCGAAATGGCAGCTACTCCTCACCCCTTGAGAATCCGCCAACACTGAAGTAAAATAAATAAATTTCATGTTTTATAAAAGTGGGAACTACTGACAAACCTTGAGCGTTATGAACATTATATCCATTTCACCGTGTTTAAACCGGTCCTCTTTGAAGTCGTCGATGAAATGTATTTCCGATCCGAGTTCCTGAATGTGTGATCGGACGACGACGTATTGGAATACGGGAAAAAGTTCGTCCAGACTCTGCCAAGCAAAAGAGTCTCCGAGTTTTTGTTTCACAGCCTAAAACATCGGATGTCGTACAAAACAAAATTCGTCTGAAGAGGTTTAATCGAACAGGAAATTTCAAATCTCACACAACAACAATCCAGGGCTTACCTCAGTAACAGCTTGGAACGTGCTGTGTATCACCATCAGTTTCTTTGTAGGTGAAAATGTCGTCTTGAGCTGCTGCAAAGTGACAACAGCTTCCGAAAAAAGGTCTTCACCATCGGATATCAGTTCATCCGATCGCCAAAACTTCCTGGGAAAAGGGCCGATTTTAGAATGAAATAACCAATTCATTTCAATAATTTTCATGTCGCAATATCTCGACATCTCGACATCTCGTGCCCGACACGACACTAGTGAATTAAAAAAATAAATAAAATAAATAAAAAGCGACTCACTTATCCACCCCTAGAAATGCCAAAAGAGTCGTGTCCGGATGCTTGTTCCATTTGAGTACCCTTTTCCAGTACGTGTCGTTCTCAGATTGGTTGTGGAGCGAGTAAAGAATCAGCAGAGAGGAGTACAACTTGGGGAGGATGATTGGATGAAGCAGGTCACACATGGTCACCACCTCTCTGAAGTCATGATAGACAATAGTGAGGATAGGAGTAAAAAACGTTGGTAAAATTGCCAACTTTGCGGCCTCTGCCCTCATTGATCTAACAACAGGTACGTAGACAAATGTTCACGCAGTATTACTTACACTTGATCGTCCTCTGTTAAAATGACGTCAGTGGATTGTGCTGGGAGAGCTGGAAAAAGAACTCGAACAATTTGATACAGCCTGAGGGTGATTGAACGAAGTTCAGCAACTGCTTGCGGTAGGAGTAGCGGGTGGACGAGGCCACCATAGGTGGTGTTATAGGCTTCCACAAGTTCTGAGAACCCTCTGCCGACTGGATGGTGCACACTATCGAACGCCTGAAAATTTTGTAACATAGTAAGATGCTACAAGCAAAGAATCGCATTTACTTTCATTCAAAAACCAACCTGTTGTAGGTAGGCAGTAATTTGCCTGTAGCTCGCTAGGTCCAAAGACCCTCGGCCGAACTTCGGAATGGTCTGAAGGAGCTCATGATGTCTGGTCCCATGTTTGGTACCTAAAATGACGGCCACGTTGTCCCAAGCCTTCTGTGTGTCCCCCGTCTTGGGCTCTCCGGATATACCTAACGTCGCAAAACACTGGCGGAAAATCGACTTCCACTTGACATCTGCTCCCACACACAAATGGCCGTAGGATCTGCAACAAAAACGACCGTTAGAGATTGAACGTAGTAAGGACACACACAAATATAATATTATAGGAGATCATGGATTGATTGTTCCTACGTCCGTTATACGCAGCTAAATAGCACACAAATTTTGCATCTGTCTCTAATCCTCACCCTGGCTTTGAGAAAGAATCGCGAACGGTAGACGTCGACAGGCTTTTATGGAGAGTTCCGTTGATTTTTATCCCGTCCGTCCAATTCCCGTGGAGCGTCCCTTCAAAAGAATCGCCATTGCTGAAGGTGAGCGTGCCTTTGCCACTGAATACTCCAGCTTCCCTCAGCTCGCCGTCGTAGTGAGTCCCATCTTCAAGCCTCATCACACCACGACCCTAACGACAACATCACAAACTTGGCGATCTTCAAAATATATTAGGCAGGGAACCAATCATTTTAGAAACTCACAGTGAGAACGTCCTGCGAGAAAGTCCCTTCATAATAAATACCGTCTAACGTGACACTCAATCCAGGCCCGTTCCTCAAATTTCCACTCCAGAGTCCTAAATATTTTTCACCTGCAACAAAGATTCTCATTGCAGGCCGCATTGGGTAGAAGTGCCACAGTAAACGATACCCTGGTCCTTTCAAAGGACAAGCAGCTGAGCGAATAGAACAATTTCCAACCGGGCAACTTCAGACGAATGAACTGCCTCATAAGCGTCACACAACAAAATATAAAGTTGATTACCTGAACAGAGGTTATATAGTACTCCATATCCATGTTTCTGTCCCAATAGCCACTCTCCAACGTATACTGATGCTTGACCTGACGTGATTTTCCCGTTCTTTCTCATACCGTAGCCACATTCCAAGCCTTCCTTGTAGTACCCACAATACACGTCACCGTTCTCGTACCTGAAAGGAAAATAATATTATGCGGTAGAAGAGAGTACCACAACAACACTAAGAGTCTTAAACTACTTATATGAGTTTCAAAGTAACTAATTTTCTTCTTCTCACCAACTATCGCCCTATTGCTAAACAGTTATAACTTACTGGGTGACTCCGTGGCCGTTTTGCACTCCATCTTTCCACTGTCCGTTGTAATGAGAGACCCCCGGGATTTCGAGCCTTCCCTGACCGTGACACTGGTTGTTTCGAAACTCACCAGTATAAACTCGACCGTCCGGCCACTCCAGTTTCCCGAATCCTTCCATCTTCCCGACCAGCCACCGGCCTGGAAATTGACGCAAATTAATGCAAAAAACCTCTCACTCCAAGAAGTCAACCAGAGAGGCACAAACTGAAATTATAAGCATCTGTACTCACCGCTGTACTTGGCATCCTTATAAGGTGGTTTGGTAAACACGTGGACAGCATTTCTAGTCGGTGGAGCAATTGTCTTGTCCAAATGCCATTTTATTGCATTTTGAAAGGCGTGTACCCATTCAGTCTTCTCGTTGGCTCCACACGTAACCAAATGTATTGTTTCTTCAGGAGATATTACAGTAAATGAATTCTGAAATAGTAATGACCTCCAACCGTTATGGGACAGCGATTAGTTGATTAATAAATTAGAATTGTTTGAAGAACAACTTTTACGGGGGGTAAGGGGTTTGGGCTCATGAACAGCGTGGCGACGCGGAGGGGTTAGGGCCCAAGGCATTTTTGAAAATCAAAATTTCTGCTTGCATTTTGCGTTTCAGAGCTGGAACAAATTTGGTTCCGGGTCTGTCTGTCTGTCCGCATTTCCTTGCCACATCCATAACTTCCACTTCCAATTTTGATCGGATTTCAATGAAATTTTCATCAGGGCTTATGAGGAAATTAGTTAGTTCTTAAAAGTTGAGAAATCATGGGAATCAAGAACCAATACAAGTACCTACCCATAGTATGAGTTCTTCTCAAGCTTTTTAATTTTTAATTAATTTTTTTTTTAATTTTATTGTCTTTGGCCAATCAGTCGTATTGTTTAGCATGGCGAATCAGTCGTCTCTGGTTTCCTAAAATTTTAACGGTGACTTGTCGTGAAGATCACTAGGAAGCTTCTGTGCCATGACCTTGGCAGTGTATTTTTGCTTCTATGCCATGCCCTGTGAACCATTGCTCCGAATAAGCCTGCCGATTCAATCAGTCGGTTATATTTACTTGCAGGAAGATGACGATGGACGTTCTCATTACACAGTTCGTTAGTCGGCGAAGAATGTAACGACGAATGATGTCATTCTGACAAACATGTGAGTAATATACCTTCAACGCCCATTTTATTCCGTTTTTTCCATGGGCCCAAACCCCTTGCGTTGTCACCCCTGCGGGCCCAAACCCGGTTCCCCACTTTTTACGTACTGGCACATTTTCTGACTCGGCGGTAGAGTTAGTGTCTACCCAAAGGGTAGTGAGGCTGTGAGCCACGTGAGAGCTGTTGTTTATGTGGACGAAGATGTCAGACATGAGAATGAACCAATGTGAGGAGAACCGCGACGAACCGTGTAAGGAAAGTGGGCAGGACCTGGACTCCTTTACCAACCTTCGCTGCGGTATCCTGCAACAATAATCCCCACTTACGCTGTGTAAAATGTACAATTGGAGAGGGCATGATACACGCAAATTTGAATAACAATATTGGTACCTCAGAACTTCTGGAACGCGCCCGCCAACGTCTCCCCAAAACGCTTTGGTGAACTCAGCCTCTTTACGCTTGTTCTCTTGAGTACAAAGAAGTTTTTCCATCCTTCCGTTCTCACCACCTCTTGACAGCATACCCTACCGAACATAAAGTGAAAGGTTATGACGAGTTATCCTGACTATTCCATCCAACACGACGTGACTAACTCGTGAGAAGGGATGTTTTAGAGAAAATGGAAAGGATCCGTCACCCATAGGGCTGGGTCGCTTCACTGCACCAACAACCCCTCTCCAGTCCAGGAACAGTTAAAAATCCATTATTATTGGAATAATACACCTATGTAATCGCGACGGAGGTCGACAATTCTGATCGGCCTCAAAATTTGACATTATTCGTTTCACAAGTAGGGACAGTGCGCCATTGCGACCAAATCCCTCTTGGTCGAAGTGATTAACCCACTTAATTATGACTTGCAACCTAGACAGAATAGTTTTTTGCGCCCCTGTGTTGTGACCATCGAATAGTCTATTGCGCCCATACTTTGCAACAGCGAGATGGGCCATTGCGCCCACTGTACGTTTCTTCACGCTTAGCATTCAGTACAGCGAACACTAATGGAACTTGGGAAATGGCCATCATGCACGTAGTTGCCAATTGCATCTACCTTGCAGTTTTCCAGCTTCACAGAGATCAAATCTCCCAACAAACAGTCCGAAACAACCAAATTGTTGCTCCATATGGCACATCTTAGCTCTGGTAGCTCCAAATTTCTTTCGGAAAAAAATAACTATTGATTATCAAAAAAGCGAGTAGAAGGGGTCAGAGGCCAGTTGTGAGAGGTCGGGGGTTGGCTGGCTTTAGCCAGCAGGGGGTGGCTCCCTATTTGAATAACTGGAATCCGGAGTCAGTTTCAGACGCACCCAAACGCCTTGTCAACTTCGTTGGGCCCATTTCAGTCCTCACCTAGTGACAAAAAAAAAAAAAAAAAAAACTAGTCAGGGCTCAATCCGTCCCCATGCCTCATTCACAGGACCCATTTCGGAAACTCCTGACTGGTGCACCATGATCTATCGTTGACATCAGCCATGAGTTCCTGTTCGACTGCGTCATTTCGTAATCAGGTCTTCGGCGCGAAAGTCCACTTTGGTTTCCTTCAGATGGACGCAATAGGGCAATACCACCCTCCCCACTTTTCCCAGCCTCTTTGCTTAATGAGCTCTCGCAATCGCATCACCAGAGAGAAATCGCCCCACGTATATTCAGGGGGAATGGCCGTTTTGGTCAGTAGGCATATTTTTTTAAATCTGAAATGTTGACAAAATACTTGATTTACCATCTAGTTATGCCCTCACGGATTTCAGCCCGATCGCCCAAACCCGTAGGGATACAGGAGCGGTTTTTGAAGGTTTTCGGCTGTGGGGTCGAGTTAGGTGTCGTTTTCGAAGTATATTTGGGCGTAGAATCCATTTTTTGGGGTCCTAGAACAATCCGATCTCATCGTGGGGATCTATGGGGCTACAAATTGGATTTTTGGAGGATCTGAGGGAGGTCAAATACGCTGCCGTTTTCCGAGTAGGTCATTTTGGACGCACAATCCATTTTTCGAGGTCCCACATCTGTCCGTACAGAAAAATTGTTTTCTTTTTCTTTCTTTTTTCAAAAATACAACTAACCTACCTATATCAATGAATAATAAACCCTTGTGTAAAATTTGCAGCGTTTTAACCTTGAACTCGAGCCAATCAAAGCGGAATAAACAATAAGGCCCGGTTTCTCCGAGGGTTTTACATTAATTCAAGAATAGTCCAAGTGAACAATCCCCGTTGAATGAATGAATCGCTCCACTATCGCCGCTTAAAACCGGCCCTCAAACGGCTATTTTAAACAAATTTCTAACCCCACGTGAGGAAAAGCAGTCGTAGACTAATGATGAAATATTTCTCAACCAACATAGGAAGGAGTTGCTGTAGGGTGGCAGAGACAAGGGATAAGTAAAGAAGTAAACTAGGAAGGCACAAAGGAGAGATGATAACAAAACACTCATCTCTTCGATCATACCCGACAACAAGCAGTTCCATGCAATGCTTGGTGAAAGTACATAATATGTCTGTACATAATCTGTACTTAATTACTATAATATTATGAACTTAACTAGGCTGTAAAAAAAAGAGAACTTTACTTTGTACACAGCTATGTGACTCAGAGGTTGTGAAAAGGCACACGTGATGACGAGCTCGGGCGAAGTCTTTCTCGAGGGTAACCTGTCGGCGAAGCAGGCGGTAATTTTCGATGGCATTTCTACGGACTTGACGAGTTTGGCGAACCCATTGATGGCAATCACGTCGCACACGGTGTTCATGTAGGTTTCGTACACGTAAATGAGGTTGTCCTGGTACTGCGTGAGAACCTGAGAAATACAAGAGAATAACATTTATTATGCAATTCTGCAATATTTAATATTGCTTCTAGGTAGCCGGCTTGCATGTCAGCAGGGTGTTTAGGAAGGAAACGCCCTGGAGAATATTTATTATCATCTCTCGCCGAATAAATTAAATTAAATTAATCAACCTGTCCGTATGAGTAAACTACGACGAAAGATAGTTTTGACATTGTGAATGAAGTTGAAGACTGACCGCTTCCGACCATCAAATGACAAAGGCAGTACTTTCGTATGGTTGTCCACCTTTTTGCCTTCACGCCCCCACCACGAACTTAGTTTCCAACACCATGTGACAGGATCCCTGTCGTTCCCAGAACGTTGCCCGAGAATAGAGTGAAAACTGCACTGGTTGCCTGGAGCCTGTTGGTTTTCTTAAACGATCAACTCACCACTCATCTCCGTTTAAACTTGACTTTGAACCTCCAACAAATTCAAGAGGTTGTGAAGGCTCGTCACGATTAATTCACTTAAGCTTTGCAGTGCCACTGAAGATACAAGGTATTTTCCAACCTCCCTGTCCAGAACACGGACAACCGTGTAACACGCATGCACGGACTGGATTTGGGACCGTCCCCGTAGACGACGATTACAGGTGCAACCTGATTGGCTGAGAGGCGCGTGCTCCTCCCCCCACTTCCAGGTTTCACATCCTGAGCGATGGTGGGGGAAACCGTCCTCACAAAAATCCGGAACAACTTGGGACTCGTCTTGAACAGGTTCCAAAACGAGTAGGAATAGAGGGGGGGGGGGGGGGTACGGGTTGGTTCTTGGTCCTGGAACTGTCCTCGCGGTGGTTGGAATACGCTTGTTGTCATAACACTCTAGTGCGGTCTAGTCCGTAACCTGGCCTGGACAAGAGGTTGGAAAATACAGCAGCCAATATGATACTTATCTTTTTTCCGGTAGATTACGTTTGCGCCAGAAGGGTGAAAATAAGCCGAAAGATTCCTCGACATTTGCGCCAGTCATAAACCCTACGTTTGCGCCAATAAATAATTTTAAAACTACGTTTGCTCCGCTCCAAAAACCCTCTTTTGCGCCATGGCTTCATTCAGCAAGAAGCGTCAGAAAGTAGTACAGTTTCCAAAAAAAAAAGCCCAAGATCAGTTAAAAGGCTGCACCCCCATTCCCCATCACCCTCACGTGAACCGAATTCTTTGAGAAAAAAAAAAAACAAAAAAAAAACTAGTCATTACCGAAACAAAATAAAAGAAGGGGTCTGAGGCCAGATGGTTGGCTGGCTTTGTGGCCCCCTAGTCGTAGTTCTAGAACTGGCACAGTGTAGGGACATTTTTTCCTGTATCTGATTGGCGCAAACGCATGGTAGCCCTTTTTTCACACACAAGAATTGTACCATTTTAAACATGTGTAATAATTATTATTACTCATGTTTAAAATGGTTGCAGATGTAAAAATGTTAGAAAACCTTTCATTTTTTTTAAACCTAAGAATTTTTAAATAAGCAAAAAATGTCAAAATGTAAGGCATTGAAAAATCACAACTCGCGAAGTTAGCAATTACCCGCAGTTAACTGAGGTGTTAGTAGTCAACAACGTCCGTACATTGAAATACGTACACTATACTACGCCAATTTAGCTATTTAAATCGATAATAATACTGGTATGGTCAACATGCGCGCAGAAGCTATGATATTAGCTCGAAAGCCTACTTGTTATAGAAGCAAGGAATCGCAGTTGTTTTCAGTATCATATTGTTCAATTAAATTGTGTACAGCTTGCGTTGACGCAAAGCAACAGAACGGAAATTGCGACTGACCTTGACAGATTTCTGCTTGCACAATGAAAGTAAATGCTATAGTTTAGAACATAAAGGAAACATAAAACTTTTTCGCACTATGTGAACAAGGGCAGGTTAGACTCTCGACACCACGAATTTCTTCGGATAATACTGGCTCACTTCATCATAAGCGAGAGGTTCAAGATTTTAACGGTATAATAACAGTCTGATGGTGCCAATGCATAACGGAACAAGGTGCTCCAATATCTCACCCACTGCTACAATGTGCAGCTATGAGGGTTTCCAGAATCCTTTTGTTGAGCAATAATAGTACCTACTGACGGTGCTGGTAGTTAAACGAAGGTGAATTATTATAATTAAGCTAATGCAACATTCAAACACGTTTACAGCAAGTGGGGATCATTGTTGTGCATACCTCATGGCTGGGTTTCCCCTTGAGCTCTTCCACAATGACAGCACTCATAAAGAGGACATCATTGAAACGGGAACAAAGGTTGGAAAAGGTATCGTCAAGCGAGGATTTCCGTGCCAAGGGTTTGATGATGGAAGTGTATATGGTCACTAGCTCCTCAAGAAAACATTGCTCGTGGGCCAAGTCGGACTCGAGCGTAGCCTCCTTCGCTGGAGCTCCAGTCATTAGGCAGGTGATGTCACCGCAGCTCAAGACGTTGAAAGGGGTCATCATTGCTTTTGGCGTACCTTCGTCTTCTGATTGAGCGTCATCTTCGAAGCCCTCGTTCGCCAGGATTGGAATATTTCTGTAAGTTCCGTAGAATAAGGAGTAACACAAAACCAACATTGAAGATAAAAAAGGTTTCTTGGTCCAGTCTAGACTTCATAGGGGTAACTTACTTTGGGTTGGATAGCCACAAAGCAGGGCTGTTGCGTGTTCGAACAATAACACTGTGAGAGTTTCCAGCCGCAGCACACAGGGCTTTGTCGATCATTCTTGGCGAACTTATGATACCTTCGGCCGGGTCGCCCGACAGCTGTTGGTTGGAGTTGGAGCCCCAACCAAAGACGCGACCATCCAATGACTGAACTAAACTGTGGCTTCGACCACACCACACTTGATTGACGCCAATGTGCGAGACAGAGCCAACCAGCACAGGTCTGGAATAAATAGTTGTGATCTTGGATTAGCAGAAATTGGAGAGAGTCAGCACAGCATTCAGGGGTTGGCAGCCCTTGCAGCAGTCATCAGCCATTACGTCAAGCTCACTTATTTCGTTCAACAGTATCACCAACGCCGAGTTGGCCCAGCCGGGCATTTCCCCAAGACCAAACTTCGCCTCTTATCAGCCGTGATCCCTGACTCAAACAGCTTTTATTCCTGTCAGCAATAGCTTCTTCCGAGTTGTCACTGCAAGACCAATCCCATCTGGAAACATGAAGAGTTACACCCAAAAGAAAATCGAATCGCTCCTCAGCCACTCCTGGCTGAAATAAAACCAACCTGTAACCACTAGTTAAACTAGCATTAGAGTTGTTCAGTTCCTCGAATTCTTCAAAAGACTCGCTGTTAACGTCAGACCCGCCACTCACATGACGGGAGAGTGTGGCCACTTTGTCACCGACCGTCTTGACGCCTTCGTATACCATGCTTGCCACAGTGCTCACATTCCTACGGATCATTTTAGTTGGACCGGACACTTCAGCAAGCAGCTCTTCTCTGCCACTAGATACCTGGACAGAACAACTGGTACATAATTGTTGCAATGCTATGCTAATGTGGGCTTGAGCACGTCACCACGTTCGATGATTCTACTAATAGTTAGGGAATTGCATTGTGAATGAAAACTCGACCATTCAGGTTAGGAAATCGTAAGCAGGATGTAGGATGGCTCACCCACGACAGTTGGCGAGTCAGAAATTGTCTGGCAGCTTCAGTGTTGATGAGCAGCATATTTCCTCCCGTCCGAGACTCTTTGTCATACTCTGCTTTGTCTTCAGGGAGCATGTTGGTCAAGCTGCACTCGGACGTGTCCGATAAACGGGGAGAGTCCCCCTCAGAACAGGAGGAAGAGTTGTCATTACTTTTTACCTGGCAACCAACAGGCACATCATGAATAAAGCACTAAACTTGGCGTTTACATCACAACGACCTGATAAGATTGTATTTCTCGTAAACTAACTTTCTTCTTGGTTCCAATATTTTTGGAAGTTGACGATGACGCGCTCAAGGACTCGCTTGATTTTTTGAATTGAAGGCCCAAGGGACACGTGTCAGAATAGGACTGAGGCGTCAGAGGAGTCATGGCAACCTCGTTAGAGCACTGCTGACAAATACTCAGGAAGACTTCTGTATCACCGTTTTCCCCATTCGTCATCGGGCACACCTAAACGGTGCAAAAATGGGTGGTACATAATTTGTAAGAAGCAAACAACTTAACGAGGCAAAAATCCCTTACAAACCTCATCTTTCTTGTGGGTGACCAAAACACAGAAGTCGTCACCACAGCCTACCGCAACGACGAATCTGCCGTCGAAAAATGATATCTTCTTTGGAATGTCTGAAGTAATTCCTAGCTGAGGGTGTACACCGCTTGCCCAAAGTTCGCCATTATCAGACACAAACAGAACCCCTTGAGGGGAAAATTCATTTGAGCAGAGAAAGCGAGTAGATACAAATTCTTCAAAGGCCACCAATCACTAGGTACTTAGCGACCAAAATGAGCAGCTCTGGACTCACCCATGGAATTAGCAGCGATTTTCCTGACGGATGTCCTATGGCTGGACGTGACGTACCCGTGAATGCAGTTGGAAGCGTCCTCGTGCAAAACGATTTCCTCCTGTTCCTCGCAAGAGGTGGTCACCCGATAGGCTCGTCCAAACTCGCTAACGAAGTATAAATCAGACTGGGACTCCGCTATATCCACAGCAACAATATTCGTTTTGGACAAGTCAATGCAGGCTCCCAGGACAACACCTGATCAAGACAAAAAGACAATAAAAAGGAGGCAAAATGAAAAGGGATTGTTGACGAGTTAAATACATACAAATTTGTAATCACCTTTCCATACGGATTTTTGGCAGTCGAGGAGAAAAAGCACATCGTCGATGATAACCATCTTGGTGAAATGATGTGGCAACTGCAGACATTCCTCGACGTTCATGTCCAGGGGCACACCGTTTCTCCAAAAGCGGAACTGCGTCATAGTCGTGAGTCTCATTCAAACACTACAACCGTCTCTCACCTGTTGCTGCGGACTCTCAACACGTTGACCATTACGATGCCAGCGTGTGCGAATCATACGAAAATCCGACATTACGGACGATGGGCAACTCTTGAGTGGGAGACTACCACCCCCTCGTTTTGTTAATTCAGACAGGACGTAACTTCATCATCACATTTCGGTTGGTTGCGCTTCAATGTCTTGGCAGCCACAAAATCCGCCATAATATTAAGCCACATAAACAAACAAAAATTTATTTGTTTTTTAATTATTAATATTGACACAACCCCATACAAATAGATTCACAAGTGGCTAAACAAGTAAAAAGCAATGACACTTGTTATCAATGTTATCATGTGCTCGGTATAATTTTTTTTCAAATGTCCTGGCGGCTCTATGTAGGACACAAAAGATTTCATATTTTACATAACATCGATGGCTCATTTCATTCGATATTTAATATCGATACATCGGATATTATTAATTTTTCCTCCTGGATGGTGCTGGTGCAATGTGAACTGACCAAAATAACCTGCAATGTTATAAGCCGAATTGCATACAGTATGCGAGCTGGAATTGCGACCTTACACAATTTATCATTAAGTTATAAAACTATCATTACCTAAGTAAATTATTTTAAAAACATTTAGAGCGTGGGTGTAGGTCATGAAATTTAATAATTTAAATAAATATTTAAATTGGTAGTATGACCGGTTTCTGAAAAGAATGGCTGAAGCTCTGGCAGAAAAATGGTCGAAGCCTCTGTCCCAAGTCCCCTGAGATGATCATAAAGTTAGGAACCTATAATTATTCTATGCATTGTGGCACAATGATACATAAACATTGTGCAATGTTACTGCATAATTAATCCATAAGTTAATGAATAAAAATACACTGCCAAGTGGGACATGGCCCATAGCTTCCTCGGATATTGTATGAAATGCTGAACGAAAATTTGGATTTTGGAGAACAAATTTTTTTTTTTTTTCATTTCGAAAGTGAAAACAATGCTGCCTTGCAGACTCGTAAGCAAAATGAGATGAAATGAATATCGATGATTGTGAAATATCGATATTTCGTTGCCACCCCTAAACCACCAGACAGCACAGGGTTGCCAACTCCACTGATATCTCGATTTCTACTGTTTTTTTTTTTTATGTACCTGCTGTTGTAGGGAAGAAATTCAAAATCTACTGATTTTTTTACGTTTTAGGCTGATCTACTAAAAAATTGTCAGGAAACTTTATTTTCCTTCAAAAAACAATTTTTTTTTTTTTTAGGTAGCTTGTATACGAGTACTCTCGTGTCATCAAAATTTAATGGGTCGCAGGTACCTACCGTTTAGGGTCGCTACATGGAAGAAATAGAAACTTCCTTATTCCATGGGGTCGCTAGTACCAACTCTTAGAAGGGTCGATGTCAACCTCTGTTCTCTTTCACTCGGTGGTTCACACACGCACATGATGTAAATTCCGTCAGCCGTATAGGCCATAAAACGCCTATTAATGTAAAAATGCTGCAATTTTGGTTTATTATTCTTGTTATAATTGTTAACGGATGTGGGACCGTTTTTTAATTATTCTGTTGTAATAATTATTATTACAACATAATATTTAAAAAATTAAATTTTTCTCATTGACAGCTAATTCCGGTACTCGTGCATTACAGATCCCAGAAACTCGATTGTAAAAAAATCGATTCCTTATCTTTCCTTTCGATTCTTTTCTTTCCTCATCTTCAAGTTCCCTATCGAATGGCGGAAATCGACTCTTTTTACAATCGAGTTTCCGGGACTTGTAATGCACCCTAATTTCCTCACAATAATAATTATTAATTTCCTCATTATAAATTATTTATAATGAAGAATCATAAACTCTCGTGTAAAATACTGGGAAACCCATAATAATTGAGGGTAGTTTCCCAGGTATTTTACACAAAGTATTAATAATTTATTATTATTATTAATGAAAAATCTTAATTATGAATTGGGTGTTAAGGGTTAATAATAACGCGTTAATTTTTCTCTTACAAAAGTTCGGTTTAATTTCTGTGACAGAAGTAACGAGGATGGTGAAAGTTATTTTACAAGCTCACGCATGAAGCAGGTACTCAACCAACACAGAAATTTCGAGAAGTCCAAAGCTTGCATATTGCAACAAATAACTAAGGATTGAATGTCCGGGATGTGATACATTGAGTGTACCAAAAAGTTGCAGGATTACGCGTTCACTTTTCCATAAGGACGATCAGTAGTTACCGCGACCACCACCGCGGCTGCGCCATCCTCCGCCACCACGTCGGCCACGGTAGCCCCTTCCTCCGCGATACCCACCCCGCGGACCTTGCTGTTGGTCCTTGAAATGGTTGAATCCGTTCTCCTGGACGTTATTGGGGCCATCGTCGTCGTTCCAATCGTCTGACTCGTTGAAGTATCGGCGGTTGTCCATGTCCGGGCCAGTTCGGCTGTTCATGTGCATTGGAGGGCCATTCCCTTGGCCAAAAGGTCCCGAGTCTTGTGAGTTCTGGTACATATTCATCATAGGAGGTCCACCTAAAAGTAGTGAGAGAATTGATGAATGAAAAACATTCGGAATCGAGACGAAGATAATTTGGCACATTTTTCCTCACTTAATTCCGACACTCAATTATAAAATGCAAAGAAAACCAGTAAACGTGTATTTTAGAAATGAGAGTTTACAAAAACAACAAGTATACAACATGCAAAACCATATCTTTGATATTACAATGTAACGAAAGGCATATGGCGTTGTTAAATTATTACCAAAGCCGCCGCCAGCGTTGTGGGAGCCTCTGTTTCCACCATGGAAGCCGCCACCTCGAGCATTGGAGAAGCCTCCTTGGCCTGAAGGAGGTCCATCGCTGAATGCCTGAGGATCAGGGAGGAGTGGACCACCCATTGGTCCCCGTCCCATCGAACCGCTTATTGGGTTATTCCCACCCAGCATGCCCTCCCGGCTCATTGGACCACTTCCTCCCATTGTGTCATCTCTGCCCATAGGTCCGCCACCCATATGACCTCCTCCCATTGGTCCATCTCGACCCATCGGACCACCTCCCATTGGACCGCTACCCATGGGTCCATCTCTTCCCATCGGACCAACCCCCATAGAACTTTCTCTTCCCATTGGTCCACCCCCCATAGAACTGTCTCTCCCCATGGGGCCATCCCTGCCCATAGGCCCCTCGAAATTATCCTTCCGCCTTTCACGGAAAAGCGGTCCATCTTGCTCATCCATCTGCAAGTTGTCGTCATACGGTGGACTATCTCTGCGCATGTCTCTATGACGACCGCCTCCCCTCCGGTCCTGCCAGTCACGGTTCGGCCGATCTCTACCCCGATCGCGTCCACGTCCACCACGGCTCGGTCGATCCCGATCTCTGAAGTCTCGAAACGACCCGTTGTTACGATTTCCTTTTCTACTGTACTTCTCTTCTTCCCATGTATCCTCTTCTGGTGGAGGAGGGGGGTCATCGTAATAACACCCATCGTTTCTCCAACTAGTTTCATCGTCATAGTTTTCGTACTCCATATCTGAAATATGATACAATAAGTGAATATAGTCAAATATCGAAAGAAGGCGTTTAATTAAAAAACAAATGTACCTATTTTAGTGCCTACCTACAACGCTCATAACCGTCTACAAGTGCTAAAAGCATTACAAAAAGCATGTTCCCACTTTTACGAGGGCATACTCGCTAATTCCATCATATTTTTACCAACAGAAATTTCAAATTCTATTATTGATGGCTACTTTTCCAAAGTTTACCAATGAAACGTCTTTCCATGCATTGAAATACAAAAAATCATAAAACCATTCCTTAAGTACCTGACAGAGCATCTTCTAGTGAAGCATCTGTGACAGAAAAATATCGATTCGTCAGAAACTTAGGAGGGCCCCGATAATAACACTACGAATGGAAATACAACGATACGCTCGGAAACAAGGTGATGCAAGAGTTGTATTGTAAGATATCTTAGAATGTGCATCAACCTCCCTCGTCATTCGGAATATTGCATGTACAGTCGGACCCCAACATTCGCGGACTCAACATCCGCGGATTCAACATTCGCGGGTGAAAAAATAGCTACCGTGCTTCAACATTCGCGGGTCCCGACCCCCACATCCGCGGTTCGAGCGGGTGGCCAAGGCCGTTTTGTTGGCGAGAACTGAGTAATTGTTGACGCTTCAGCGATCTTTCATTACATATTGAGTCAAAGATCGCTATATTATCACTATTGACTCGATCCACAAATTGAGAACACCGTCAACCCTCGCGTCACAGTCAACTTTCAAAGTTTATTTTAGCCACAGAGCGTTTTAAAGAATTCTCTCTGCAATTGAGAAAGATTCACAAACTCCTGTTGATCAGTGTTGGAAACAATATGACATGCTGCAGTGTGTCAAACACATCGCTGATTCGGCAAACGAAATCAAGAATTCCACTTTAAAAGCATGTTGGAAGAAGTTGCTTCCGAACATTAGGTATCGTTGAGACAGATGTGAGCCCACCCTTCATTGAGCTGTTGGGAGAAATTTGTTGCCGAAATCATAGATGAGATGTATAAAATATAGGAATTTTTCGCAAGATTACATGATTTCATGGAATAATTGGGTCCCAATCCCCCTTTTAACACAGGATAATAGACCCAACATTCGCGGGGAAATTTCGGTCCGTATCACCCGCGAATGTTGGGGTCCGACTGGACAAGTCTAAATTACTAACATGGTCTCAAGTTCAAACGTAGGATTCCTAGTTTTGGTTTATTATTCTTGGAATAATACACCTATGTAATCGCGACGGAGGTCGAAATTTCTGATCGCCTCAAAATTTGACATTATACGTTTCAAAATTCCAAAACCGAAATGTCCGTACGCCGTCCGAGACGTTTTGGGCAGGAAAAAATTTTTTTTAAATCTGAAATTTTGGCAAAATACTCGGTTTACCATCTAGTTGTGCCTGGAAGGTTTTCAGACCGACCGCCCGAACCCGTGGGGCGCTATGGGGCTAAAATGGGGTCTACGGGAGCGTTTTTGGTTTATTATTCTTGGAATAATACACCTATGTTTTCGCGACGGGGGTCGACGACTCCGATCGGCCTCAAAATTTGACATTATCCGTTTCAAGAGGTCTACATTCAAAATCCAAAATGTCCGTTCGCGGTCCGCCGTCCGGGCCGTTTTGGGCAGTAGGATTTTTTTTTAATCTGAAATTTTGACAAAATACTTGGTTTACCATCTAGTTGTGCCCGCAAGGTTTTCAGTCCGATCGCCCAAACCCGTGGGGCGCTATGGGGCTAAAATGGGACTATGGGAGGGGGTTTTTGAAGACTTTTAGCTATGGGATCGAGTTAGGTGTCGTTTTCGAAGTATTTTTGGACGTAGAATCCATTTTCGGGGGTCCCGGAACGATCCAATTTCACTGTGGCGATCTACAGGGTTTTCATGGGGCTAAAAATGGGATTTTTGAAGAATCCCAGGAGGTCTAATAAGGTGTCGTTTTACGAGTAATTTTGGATGTATAATCCATTTTTTACTGGATGTAGGGAAGGTGTTAAACTACAATACAAGCCAGGGCGGGGAGAGCGCCGATTGTCAAAACTGGAAACTTTTGCCCCCACCTACCCTAACCTACATCAAAGAATAATAAACCCTTGTGTAAAATTTTCAGCGTTTTTCAGTCAGAAGATAGTGTAAGGTAAAATCAGTTTAGTTTAGATCAATTTGTTTCGGTTGAGGTCAGAGGGTTGAGACTAGTTCACAATATTTTGGCAACAGAATCGTAATAATATTATGCATATTTGTGTCAGGGTTTCCCCTACCGTTTAAGATCTTTCTTTCTGATAGCAACGTGTAGCTATTTTCCACAAACTATCAAATTATGAATACTGCGACACCTAATTTACCTACTCTACATAAACCATTATTGAAATACAAGGGTATGACCCTACTCTGACACTATTCTAAGACGCAAAGACGAGGATTGTACCAATCTGACTTTATTTTAAGAAACCTGAAGAAGGGGACAAAGCATTCCTCGAAAGCTAGTAATTAAACTACTGAGAAACACCCGGCTTTATCCTTCCTGAACAACCCTGTATTATGCATATTATGCAGTTATCACCCAACCTGCTGGTATGCAGTGACTTAACGTTCTCGCGTTGGCCAGCTGTTCCTTCTGTTTGTCGATTAGCTCTTGTAGAGGGCCGAAATCGTGTTCTTTTAGTGGATGCTGCAAGAATCATGGTGCCAATTAATAACAATGCCGTTTTATTCATTTGGGTGTTCTGGAAATGGCTCGTACCTTGCAACCTTCTTCGTCATCTGTATCCACGATATCCATGTTTTCGTAATAGGGAATGACGTCCCGCATGTCTTTGACAGCGCCGGAGTGGAGGTATTTCAAGAGTTTGTCGGTTCCTTCAGCTATGGATTTTGCTAAATTCGATTCGGCTGAAGGTGGAAAATGAATGTGATTAATTGATCCGAAAATTAAAATTACAAACCAAACTTCAACTATGAAACTATTTGTCACTTAACTCCCTTAACAAACAGAAAGCAAGTGAAAAAAAAAAAAAAAAAAAAACTTGCAGTATCCTACTCTTAAAACAGAGAACTGTACGAAAATACGGTAAAACGAGAATTCTAGTCCATAAGTAAAAGAAACGGAAAACTAATAATACGATGTTGACATACAAGCAAAGGACGAGGCAACGCAGACTGAAGATTATGGGCGGAATTCATAGACCTTCCTCGAGCTTGAGGATCTCCTCAAAAGTGGTCTCAAGGGATTACGAGCGACTTTTGTTATTCATAGACGACAGGTTGAGGTGACCTTAAATGGAGGAAGCGCTTGAAGAAGCCTACAGCCCCCAAAATTCAATCATAATGTAGGGCAGGCCTACAATTTAATAAACTTTTTACGATCAGCATATTACAAATCAAGATTCACTGCCATAATCTGACAAGTTTGTTTACATTGGCGAAAGTTAGGTTAGATGAAACTCAGTGTGATGTCTTCCGTTTACCCTTGTATTCCAGGCTTCATGGGACTTTCCCTGTTTCTATGACCCAAATGTCAATTTTGTTTCCTGTTTGACAACAGTGTAATTTTGAGGCTGTCCTTGAACAAATCTCAAGCGGAGGTCGGCCTCCACCCAATCCAGAACGCACTATGAATAACCAAGATGAGGCCTTCCTCAACTTAGTGAGGAAAAATTTTATCTAGAGCGAGGTCTAAGAATTCCGCCCTACATCTACGTGCATCTATATACAACCAGACGATGTATGATTGTATATGTACCTCCTCGTACGTCATTAGCACTAGCGAAAGCAGGATTATCAGGTATAAGGAATCTTACATATGTATGACGGACTCAGGAACTTGAAGGATAAGGTCTTGGATGAGGGCAATGAAGGAGGCTGGATGTTCATGCGAGGAAGAAACCACAAAAACAAAACACGAATAAAAACACGTTCTTACGTCGAATGGTTAACGTTTTCCCGTAAATGTGGATTGCTTCAACGTCAGGTAGATCCTTGAGCAAGATGGCACCAGGCTGCTGCTCAATCAGCTGGTTGAGAAGGGCGATAGGATCAACGCCATCTTTATCGTCGTCTTCTACATTCATCGTAGGAAAAGAATTTAGAAATAAGGTTACCATATTAATGCGTCATAATGCTTTTCAATGAACAAAGAAATTTGTCAGTTCGTATCGTGAACCGGCACGTAGCTACTTCCTGGCATATGAATATATCAGTCATACGAGTATAACATAAGACTGAAATATTCCTCAATACGCAACAACAGAATTTCTTCCTCCACAGAAGATTTTTACCCAAGTCGTCGATTTTCCCGGTGTCGTTCCATTGCGCCTGGAAATTCTTGGGAATCGGTTTCGAGTAAGGCACCTGGAACATCAAAATTACTTTGAAGTCGACAACCGCCGCATTCCAAACGAGTCATTCATGACTGATCATGACACCTGTTCATCACACCTTCAACGTTTAGTTTCATCACTAATTAGGGATTATAATAGGCAGATTATTTTTATTTCTGCCATTTAACTACTGCGTCTCTTGTCAGTTTAACCAGTAGTTTAGGTGATGTATAAATATTCCCCACTTTTTTGTGCCTCATTGATAGAATCTTTGCATCTCAGAAAGGGGTTTAGTTGCCGATTTCGAGGTTAGGGCATAAACTTACAAAGCTCATAACCTGAGTGATGATCTCATGCGCTCAGTTGGCGTTATCTTTCCAATATTATTGAATAATAGATTTGGGATATGAAAATGGCTTACCTTTTTCGATTGGGCTTTGGATTTATCCTCCACTATAATGAGATCAAGGTCTTCGAGACCTGGGATGGCTCCAGTTGAAAGCCCAGGCAAGGACGGAGAGTCCTCTTTAATTTCAACCCTATCGTCAGGGCCCATCCCCGGAATCACAGCTATCACGTCCTCTGAAAATAATTTTAAATGAATGACCGCTCCCAATGACCAAAGTATACTTTACTTAGAAAATGGCGTCCTTTACCTGTTTCAGTCTCTTCGATTCCCGACATCGAAGCGGGCAATGTGTTGAGGTTGTATTTGTCCCTCATAGTGTCTCCTGGGCGATTCCGCGTCCAGAATTTACTAGTGTGGTCATTACTGCCGCTACAGAGAATGTGACCCATGGGATGCCAAGCGAGCGTCCAAACAATACTGTCATGGGCCTGTTCGATGGCCCCTACTTCTTTGTCAGCGCTAAAACGAGGAGAAATGAAAAAGTCATGTCTAGTGACAACAATCGAGGTCAAATGCACTTGGAAAAACGTACCCGACATGCCAAAATAGAATGGCTCCATCAGAACCACCGCTGCAGAAAAGACCTTCGTGAACAGGGTGCCACGCGACACTGCTGGATTCCTTTTTGTGTCCCCGGAAGACTTGCACCTCGACGTTCAAGTTCCTTATGTCAAAAAGTTTCAACAGGTGATCTCGACTAGCGGTGACAAACCAGTTGCCGTTGTTATTCCATTTTACGTCCATCACGGTACTTTTATGAGCATGGCTGGAATGAAATAACAAAATTATTCAATTAACATGCGATTCAAAACTCCGTTCCGTTTTCGTCATGAGAATAATAGTTATTATTAAACTAATTAGTACGCACATAGTTGCGAGGGAAGTTCCAGACTTTGGGTCCCAGAGCTTAACCGGCTGCTGGTTGTCTTTGCTGCCTGAGATGATGAGCCCCTTATGCGGGTGCCAGTGAACGCATTTCACATCTGCACCATGCCCTAAAATCCGAATTTGAAATAATAAAAAGGATAAACCTTAATATTAAGAGTGGGTTTCAATCTTCAAGTACAACGTTACCTCTCAAAGCCCGTTCTTCTTGACACCGGTAGAAATCCCAAATTTTTATCGTACCGTCGTCTGAACATGAAGCGAATTTGCTGTCCAACGGGCTGAAGCTGAAATTGGAACGTACTGGTGAGATCCGGGTCAGACAACACTATACAAATGTCTATGCTATAGCGTAGAAAGGAGAACAAAATGAAAATAATTTGTAACCAAGCCCTTGATCGGTAAGACATGGGGGGATAGTTAGGTCGGGGTAAAATAAGTTGGCTATACTGAGGTCTGAACAAGGTTTTTCGGCCATTCTGAATTGTGATCAAAGGGGGTGGCAATTTGGGTTTCTTGATTTATTAGAATGTGTCAGAGAAATCCTCACACCTAACAAGCTTCCACGTTGATGATTGCCTCTTTTGGAACGGTCAACTTGAATAGTAACGAAAATACCTGATCAATGCTCCAGGTTTCAAGATAGCATGCTCTCAGGTTATGTGATGGAAAACAACACCAATAAAAATGACTGAGCTAAGTGTAAAATATTAACCAACACTTACAACATTCAATCCGTTCAAAATGATTCGGTAATCATTTTCAGGCACGCAATAATTAAAATGATGCAGCAACGTCACTGACACACACAAAAAAATGCACACAAGGGTTGGAAAAATCTAATCACAAGGGTTTATTATTCTTTGATGGTTTTCCAAGCTAATTGAGAATTTTCTGAAGAAAAATAGAGAGAAAATTCTCAAATGGAAAGTTCTCAATTTAGCTTGGAATACCTATGGGTAAATAGTGCAAAAATTAATTAATAAAAATTTTTGAAAAAAAAAAAAAAAAAATCCATGTCAATAAAAAAATGTTGAAAAAAAAGGAAGAAGTTTTCCTGTAGGACCCCGAAAAATGAATTATGCGTCCAAAACTCGGGAAACAACCTCATTCGGCCTCCTGACTTCCATCAAAAGCTCCATTTTTAGATCCATTAAAGCCCACAGTGAAATCGTATGGTTCTGAGACCCTACTTCGAAAACCACGTCTAAACTCAACCCCAAAGCCTAAAACGTTCAAAACCACCTCCCGTAGCCCCTTTTTAGCCTCACGGGTTGTAAAGCTTGTGGGCACAACTAGATGGCAAACCCAATGATTTTGTAAAAATTTCAGATTAAAAAAAAAAAAAAAAAAAAAAAAATCCTGCTGCCCAAAACGGCCTTGACGGCGGACGGCTATTTCACTTTTTGAATCTACTCATCTTGAAACGAATAATGACAAATTTTGAGGCCGATCAAAATTGACGACCCCCGTCGCGAATAGGTACATAGGTGCAATATTCCAAGAATAATAAACCAAAAGAGAGAGAGAGAGAGAGAGAGAGGCGTAAGAGAGAGATAAGTACATTGAAGTCAAATGACGCAACGCCAATCCAAGCTGAAATTCCGATCCGAAACACCTTTATACTAGCATGTCGTTCACCTTTCGATTGTATGCAGTTAGAGGAGGTTTATTACACACTTAAGTCTTAATTTTGAGACGATAACTTGGCTGCAGTATAATATCATGTCAAAGGCTAAAAAGTACCCGAAGATGGGGAAAAAGTTGATCTGTAGATTTAAATTCCCCGCTGAAAGAACATTAATAAGAAGCGTAGGAAATACTTGGAAGATTTACTTATTGATGTGGGGCTTCGTTAATGTTGACTCATAATATAATATATTATGAGCGTACCATGTATGTCTCCAGCTGAAGTTATTCAACCCCGGTTAATTGATTTATTTTATTTTATTATTATTTTTGCCAATGTTTGTCACTTAAATTCTTGTGCGAACCCTTTGCTGTACAGGTCAGTGATACCTTTATGCAAATAAAAAAATTATTGATTGATTGATTGATTGATTGACATTAATAAGAAGAGCAACAACCAGATGATTCACACAGGCCTGTTACGCACATTCCATTATGACTGGTCAAAGGAAGGCAAAAACCCCGACATCTCAATACTAACACCATACTTGAATGAAATGATGATTTATTCAAAGAATATTTAATATAAGTCACCTTTTACATTTGAACTTGCCAGGTTCGTTGCCAGGTCTCTATTACGCTTTACTGTGGATACTTTTTCTTTTCCTTCCAAAGCTTTCGGTTACATCATAATAACATCTTCAGGGATTTTTGGTTATAAATGAGGTCATGTCGCCGCTTTGCACTCTTTCGCCTGTCGCCGTTGGTTACTCGGCGATTCCCGGGGTTAATTAGGTCCATTTCGTATCGTGGGGCAGTCTTTCTTGGGTGGTTGAGTTTTTCTTTGGGGGTTTGGGGGGGGGGGGGGGGGTTCTTGGGTGGTTGGGTTTTGGTTTTTTTTTTGTGTGTTTTCTTGTGTTCCTTTATGCGTTATTTGTCGGGGCTCCTGCTAGTCGTCTTGTGGTAGGGGGGAGTATTTTACACGGTTGAATTTATTAGGAAAATTTGGCGAATTTGGTCTTGTCGACATTAACGTGAACTGCGAGGGGGTGGAGTAACTCAAAAGAGCCACCCCCACAAGAAAAACTCACCCAGAAAGACAGCCCCACGATAAGAAATGGACCTAATTAACCCCGGGAATTCGCAGAGTAACAAACGGCGACAGGGTGCAGAGCGGATAAACGACCTCATTTATAACCAAAAATCCCTGAAGATGTTATTATGATGTTACCGAAAGCTTGGAAGAAAAGAAAAAGTATCCACAATAAAGCGTAATAGAGACTGACTTATTGTCTTGCCAGCCATCTTACACTCCTGGCCGAAATATGCCTAGAAGCTACCTACTCCCAACCAATCATTTGAACTGGATTAAATTGAACCAACTATTGAAGCAAAGCCATTACCGAAATAAGGCGCGGAAATAATTTGTCCAAGCGGGATGATCAGTAGATAGCATGCAACTAGATCAATTTGTGGTAGGTACCTATACGGGGAACAGAGGGCATTTTACGGGTTCGACTGGAGCAGTTAATTGGAATAAGCAGAACTGCAGCTGATATGGGTTTGACTCGCAAAGTTACACCGTGTTTACCACAGTCATGAATTTAAAGGCTAAGGCCTTATATTGATGAGCAATTTAACCTTTCCAAATTCAAGGACATCCCCTCCTATTGATGAGAACAGCAGACGCCATCATGCTGTACGGGGCAGAAGTCTGAGCATAAGCAGTGAGCTTCCAAAATTTCCGATACAGAATCAGAAACAGACCGAGGCAGCTCAGAGAAGGCACTGAGGATCGCTAGTGCGCTCGTAGCCGGATGTCATTGCTAGGATTGCCAATAGACAGGCGCGATAAACGCGATCCATATGAACGATTGGACTAGTAGCCGTATGGGGACAGGTGGGGAGCCGGGTTGCTACTTGATCCTCATGGGACAGGGCTATTTTCATGCCTTCCCAAGATCACAGTAAGACACTTGAGGCGCATTGAGGAAGGGTTGAAGAAAAGCCGAACAAGCCTTGTTTGAATCGGGATCAAACTCATCAGAACCTTATGAGAAAAATAGGAGAATTCGGGCAGAGGTGGACAGAGGCTGAAAATCTGTCCAAAGTAGAAAAGAAAGTCCAAAAAGAAAGAACCAAGTCTGTTCAAAAGTAAAACCGCATGTACAGTGGTCCAGGGTAGTCCGCAAAGCGTAGATGGAAGGGTTTTCAGACGGTATGGATCGAAGTCCATCCCATCATGTGATGCGGAGTTAACCCAAACCCTACAACTTATAAATACACTATAAGCATACCACACACACACTATAGTGTACCATTGGCCTAAATGTTTGCAGAATTTGTCAACCCACTAAACAAGTTCAGACAAAGGGAGTTTACCAAGAATCATGAGGTGTTTAAGACTGGATTGACTAAAAATGTCCGAATAGTAAATCCCAGTTTTGGATTCTCCAGGACACAACCAACAGAGGTATTTTCAAATTGCGTAAATGGCATGATATTTTTGATGAGGTTTACCATTAATCTTTAAAAATGTTTCCTTAAGTTTACTCCAAGTAAAACATCGCTGCTACTTTCACACAAGGTTTTATTATTCTTTGATATTGGTAAATTGTTGCAATTAATTTTTGCACAATTGACATGCCAATAAAAAAAGTATATAAAAAAAAAGAAATTTTCATGTACAATGTTAGAACAGATGTAGTAACCCGAAATATGAAATATGCGTACAAAATTAATCGAAAAAAGACGCCTCATTTGACCTCATGGCATCCTTCAAACGCCCTACGAATGCCAAATTGATTCCCTCCCCATGGCGAAATTGGATCGTTCCGAAACATTAAAAAATGGGTTCTACGTCCAAAAATACTTCGAAAACGATACCCCACTCGACATTATAGTCGAAACCCTTCAAAAAACCCTCCCGTGGCCCGTTTTTAGCTCCACAGAACACCACGGGTTTGAGCGATCGGGTCGAAAAGCTTGCGAGCACAACTAGATGGTGGATCACGTATTTTGTCAAAATTCAGATTAATTTTTTTTTTTTTCAGATTAAAAACCCCCTGGACATTCGATGCTGCTTGCTTAGAGCCTACGGCTGAAATTCAAGATGGAACATGCTTTATTAACCGTGGGATTGAAACCCATCTCGCGTGTTGGAAAAGTAACTGCCCGACGCCGAACTAGTGGCCTAACGTACGACCGGTGAGGACGCCAAACTAGTGGCCTAACGTACGACAGGTCAGGACGCCGAACTAGTGGTCTAATATATATATATATATCACTTAATATATAGGTAAACGTGACTCCCGCGTCTCCCTCCTGGACTAATGTTTTTGGGCAGTTAGGTCACGGCTAAAGCATGTTCCATGGTAAAATTCCTGCTGCCCAAAACGGCCGGAACGGCGTGTGGACATTTCATTTTTTGAAGCTACACTTCTTGAAACGAATAATGACAAACTTTGAGGCTGATCAAAACGTTCGACCTCGGCGCGAATACATAGGAGTATTATTCCAAGAATAATAAACCAAAAGGGGAATGAAGTGAGAAAAATAAGTACCTAGTCAGTTGTAATTTCCCTTTTGACGACTAGGAAGATACAATGCAAATAGGGAGGAATTCCTCATCAGGCCACGATTTGTTTCTTCTGGGAGACAAATTGGAGAACCGATTCGAGGGGGTGCAGATTACTACGCTGCCAACCTGAGTAATGTTTTAAACTTCGGGAGGCGGTTAGAGCTTCGGAGTCAAATAAAACCAGTTTGACAAACTAGAACAGCTTAATCATATGCAGCGGCCGAATCGGTACGCGGTAAAATCCAAAGGTACTTGGTCAGCTGTCCAGTATGTCTGTGGTGTTTGATAAGTTATCATCAGCAGTCATTGGAGATTATCGCGGAAGGACTACCTACGATGCTTCTGTTAATTTAATTATAAACACCTCTAATAAAAAGTAAATTAGCAAATTTGAAACTTCCCGCATCCAGTACCTCAGTTTGGAGTGCCCTGTATAAGCCGGTGAATGCCCTAGAGGGTGAGAATACCCTGTATGATGGGATAAGTACCGAAAAAACATTTCCCAATACACGCGAAAGCAGGAGAAAAGTAATTCTACACTCTTACGTACTACTCAAGAGTACTTACCTGAACGATTGAGTCACTCACTATACAACGAGAGTGAGGCGAGTCAATGCAGACCTTTTCCCCGAAGGTGGAAACCTTTTAACGTAAGATTACCCCGAAATACAGGCCCGAAACCTCACCCTGAACGGTTCCAAATCCCGGAATTCTGCACAAACCTACCCACCGTCTACAACGGCTTATTTGACAGAGAAGGAGGTCGTGTACCAGCTTCAAACTTTTTTGTAAAGTACAGAGCAGTCGAAATATGCAAAGCATGCATGAAGAGGCAACTGTTCCGCAGTACCAAATAGGTGGAAAAGAAACCCCACACCTAAATACCATGCAAAATCGATCAAAACTACAGGTCAGTATAAATTGGGAATCAATAAGTAGGACTCGTCGTAAACACCAGAAAATGTGAGTAAAAAAACGTTGGCTGTTTTCAAGTACCATTGGAAAAAAGGATCCTCCTATTTACTCAACCCCGTGTAGTTCACGGTGAACCTTTCAGATTTTTATAGAAATATTAATCCGTAATGCCTTTAGATTTATGCCTATAGATGTTTATAGATTTTGCAAACTATCAGTTGGACAAACAAATTCAATAGAACGATACTAATTAGGGTCAGGGGGGAAACGATGAATGTCAATGAAAGTTGATTTCGAGAAAAACGACAAAACAAAGTTTCGTGTCCCAAATTTCCAATGTGTATCATCCTAACGGTGTTTTTCTTGCTTCATTTTACTCCAACAGGTGTCTATAATCGTTCAATGTGATTTTTTGGACGGATTCCATGTACAAATATATTCATAAAAACACAATCTGGAGAAGAAAAAAACATTTATTTTACAAAAACTTTTTTGTTTAAATGGACGTTTCCCCGATCATTTCAAGCCTAATGTCATCAATATAATCAACGGTAGAACTTTTTAGAAGAAGAACGACAGAACTGTTTCCCAGAATATGCTATCTATACCACTAATTCAGAACGTGTCCGTGGCTAATATGAACCACCAATTCAGAACGCGTCTGTATGTACTCGTATGTGTGTCACAAGCCTCCTAAACGATAAGTGATAAAAATACGGCGATTTTTCCTACTGTCTCGGCCTCTCTGTCCCTTCCTACTGGTACGGTTGAGATCCCTCAAAATACGCGCAAATCTGCTCATTTGCGCCAAACTGTCTTATTTTAAATGGGAACCCCCCTTTTTTGCGAATAGGGATTTCACGGCCAATTTTACCTCCGATAAGCGTATTGAGCGCAATATCTGACGCGCGCAAATCCGCGCAACTCGTCCTATCTTCGTTATTTACAGTCCAATTGAGTAAGCGTTCCCTCTGTATCCTAACTAGAGATCCAAATTTTAATACTGAATCCCAGAAGAACGAATTCTGTCGATTGGCAAATTTAGACGGCGAATTTAAATGGAACGATTCTGTCAGTCTTAGAAAAACCGCTTTCAAGCTTGGTTCTGCTCTTCAAAATGCGGAGCCCTTAAATGATTATGGCCCTCGAGTGCACCTCTTTAAAACTTAACCATTTGAAATACCTCCCAGATGCTAATCAAGTAGCATAAGAACTTATAAGAGAGGCCTTGTATACACAGAATGTTGCGCCCACCCAACTGTTTGCATTGGCTGTTTCAGTGTTTCAAGCAAGAAATGAATGAGTGTAAAAATGGCAGAACAGGGCCTGATCCCCCATGATTCAAGGATAGGACAAACCTTGACGTCATATTATCGTGACTGCTTGAAGCCCTTTAGGCACTGCAATAAATCTTCTAAATTAGTGAGTTTTCAGTCTGAAATTCTGTGAGTAAGTTTCTTTCAATCGGATTTTCACAACGAAAAAGAGTTGTCCAACTCGGAGTACCCATTCCATTAGGTACGTTATCTATGCAAAGCCTGAGTTGAAGCAACGGGTGAAATCCAGTCCGTATGCAATAATTTGTCGAACGGTGCCCAGTCCTACCAAAAACGAATCCTAACCTTCTCATACATTGAAAGTTGGAAAATAAATTCTACTCAGTAGTTGTCTATCCCGGCTGAGCGTAGTGAAATTGCTCAAAGAAAATTTTATTTTTCAGGTTGGAAATGATGAGGCAGCACCCAATAGTTATTCGGCATTTAGATGACTAAAAAGTGATTCTACGACCACTACTTATTGGATTAGGTACTGCGTGAGCCCAATGCCAAAATAACAAATGAATGCACGGCAAACGGTTTGTACTTCAAAAGCAAGTTTATTGCTTTAAATGAGTACAAAACATAGATCACAAGAAATATCACAGATGAATTTCATTGTTATAAAAAAAAAAAACTAAAAAAAAACAGTCTTTCAGGTCCCTAATAGTATTGGCATTAAATTAATTACAGCCAATATGTGGTCGTTTTCAATTGCCCGGCTTTATTGACAGAAATACCATCACGAAATAGGAAGGTGGGAATGGATATTTCAGGATTGTCTTTATTTTCAACATAGTGTTCGTCAAAAAGCTTAGAAGTAATATGTGAATAAAACTGTTCCCTAACGCGAATTCAAGTGGGCGGTTTTTAAATTATTGAGGTAAATAGCATTTTATTATTTCATCAGACATCGTCATCATAATACAACCAACCAATTAAAAAGTTTGGATGGAAAGAGGTTCGTTTATTTATTTATTTTTGTACAAAACTTTATCAACGTGAAGGGAAAGCTAACCAGCCGCACTGGTCTGGGAGGTCAAGAGGGATTCCTGTTTGTATCCATGACAGTTTTCAGTCAATCTCAACAGTTTTGATATCGCCTAATAAGTGGATATACCACAAGGGGGGTTGGAGGGGGCTTATGGAACCGTTCTTAGGGGAGAACGTTTTAGATCCTCAACTAATCTGTGGCGTTCAAATGAGGATCTACAGTAACGAAACACAATACCACGTAACAAATGCAAAACAAGCATTATCCAACTAAAGAGTTTCAAAGGTGTGGAGCAGTGCGGCTGATTGTCTTTTAAAATTAGAGACGAAGAGAAGTACCTGATGCCGCGGATCGCCTCCTGGTGCGCCATGAACATCTTGACGTTATTCATATTGGACTGCCAATACTTGACGAAGCCCGCATGGTCGGCCGTCACCATCCACATCTCATTGTGGGACCAGACCATGGTCCGTACAGGAGAGTCATGAGCCTGTGGAAACGACGAGAATTGAAAAAAAAATCTATGGCTGTGTACATTAAATCAATCAATACACAAACACACACACACAAAAAAAAATAAAAATAATAATAATAAAAATAAAAATAATAATAATAATAATAATAATAATAATCCCCCCGGCGCTTTTATAATACCATTCTTAACACCTTCACTGCCTTATCGCTTTTCCTCTCACTCCGACAGCCCCCCCCCTTTTTTTAAAGGGCCTTTATTATCATTTAATTACATTTAATGTAAATAATATAATACATGATTTATTATCTATACTAATATTATAAAATTCTCTTTCTGTCAGTCTGTCTGTTGCAGACTGCAGAGTTTCTTGGAGACCACTGGAAATGATTTTGGTTCTGAGAATGGGCGGGGGTTTTGCGGGCAAACGATTTTCTCTTCTGCTCATCCCAGAGTGCTAAAATTTGGTACACGTAGGTGCAGCTTCTTGAAGATCAATGGAAGGGAACCTTAGGACGCGTAATTTTACCCGCAGAATCTATTCCTCCATGCCCGCTCTTATTATACGCGCCTGCATGTGGGCCCATGCAACGAGCGTTCGATTCGGGGTAGTTTGATACATCACGACAAGAAACGGGTCAACAAGCGTTGTGCTGTTACTAAAAAAAGAAAAGAAAAAAAAAACGAGTTGACGCCACGGGTGTTCCCAGCGAACCATGGGTTGCATAATTGATAAGTGATGGACAAGAATTGAATATTTCGTGCGAAGCACGGGTGTCCCAGCTAGTTATATTATACAGTTCATTGTTTCAAGTTGTAAGAGTTTTGACAACGGAGATACCCATTTGGTTTGTCGCCTTCTCTGTAATCATAGCTCTTCTACACTAGGCGTGTTTCAAAAGTAAGTCTTGCATTGTGACACAGCATTTTTTTTTTTTTTTTTTTTTTCAAATAATTCCCTGGTAAATTATGTAATTTATGTAATTATGTAATGATAGTGAATAGCATCAAACGCATTAGCAGTAAATTTTACATTTACGTTCGTATTCTTTAGGAAGCTTATCGTTTTGTGACATTGTTGGAAATGAAGGAATGTTACCATTCAATTGACATTGAATTCCACGTTAATTCACTAGTGGGGCAGGAATCGCACTGCCTGAACCTTAAACCGGACCGAAGCTGACCAAATTTTTCGAATCACCTAGGGCATTGGTTAGGTTTGTTTGTCAGAGGTAGGTGCCCAATCGCTGGCCACAATGCGTTCATATCTGCGAAGTGAACATATCTCCCCTCCCAGCTTAATCAGAATGCTCAATGTCAGTTTCAACCCAGGGGGTTAACGACTTTCCTAGCCACCCTTGCCCAAGGGACATGCGAATCTATCTATCTAACTGGCAGAGTATATCACAAGCCTTCTCCTCTGAAACAGTAAGCGATAAAAATACGCCGATTTTTTCTATCATCTCCCCAGTCTCTACCAACCACTAGGGGGGTTGAGATGGGAACCCCTAATTTTCATGTCGGATTTGGATTCCCCAGGCAATTTTACGTCAGATAAGCACATTGAGCGCAATTTCCGACGCGCGCAAATCCACGCAACTCTTCCTATCTTCGTTGTTAACAGTCCAATTGAGTTGGCATTCCCACTGTATCCACCTAGTGATCCAAATTTTAATACGGAATCCCGAAAGAACGAATTCCAAAGATCAGCGAATTTAGACGGCGGGTTTAATTTGAACGATTCTTAGACATTATAGGGGCCGGCCTCTGCACAGTCTTTGGGGTGTGAGCAGTTGTAAGGACCTTGGAGAGGCGTCTGGTGTGTGACTTTGACCTTATAGGGGCCGACCGCTCTTCAGGTCTATGAGGTCTGTGAA
Organism: Pilophorus perplexus; assembly: GCA_955831195.1. Taxonomy (NCBI): domain Eukaryota; kingdom Metazoa; phylum Arthropoda; class Insecta; order Hemiptera; family Miridae; genus Pilophorus; species Pilophorus perplexus. The sequence continues at coordinate 16,499,759 of OY037011.1, read as the reverse complement.
GGTCCACTTGACTCGCGTCGAGAAATCGTTTACCTACTACATCCCGCGATTTGCACAATCCTAAAGCAGGGGGGGGACAAGCTCACCGACATGGCTAGACGATGAAATCCCTTCATCCTGACAGGATTTTGATCCCCAACGGCACTGCGGTCCTCAAGTGGTCCGATTGTACGCGATTGAACTTCAGATTCGACGCATCCATGTGTGTGACGTCCTAAGTCCCTAGGCCAGGTTTTATCTCATACACATGTCAACATGAGTTACTCCTGCCGGAATTGCATGTCTTGAGACTTTTTGCTTCCGAGTCTGCGAAGCAGCGGAAGCCTTGTGTTCACTTTCGGGAGCCAAAAAATTTTTGGTGTCCGAATTCAAAATTTCCACTCGCATTTTGCGTTTCATAGCCTACTGAACAAATTTGGTTCCGTGTCTGTCGGTCTGTCCGCATTTCCTTGTTACAGCCATAATTTCCACAATTTTGAATGAATTTAGCTCAAATTTTGAGGGATTATGCAGATAAGGCTCCTTGAGGTCCCATACGAATTTCATCACAATAGAATCAGCGGTACGCTCTGCGCATGCGCTAACGTGAAATTCTTGAAACAGGAATAACTTTCACAGTTTTGATCGGATTTCAATCAAATTTTCAGGAATTGTGTGGGTATAGCTCTAGATGGTCCCCTATCAGTTTCATCACGATTGCATCAGTGGTACTCCCTGCGCATGCGCGAACGTAATTTTCTTATTACAGTGACAACTACGTTCATTTTGAACTTGGCACGAGGAAGCTCATGTGCCATTGCCTTGGCAGTGTATTATTATTGTAATTGTCTGGAAGCTCAACGATAACAGTTACTGTGAAAAGGAAAAGGACAAAAAACCTTTATAATATAAATCTATAATATTATTATAGACAGTTTCGAACTCCAGACGCCTGTGGACCCGGCATTAAAACCACTACACCATCGACTGCCCAAATGTCGGATATATTCTGGTGTGTATCGGGAGGTTTTTAGGCATTTAAAATTGATATAGGTACCCACCCCAACACTTGACCTATTATTCAAATTAGTGGTTTAGATGTCCGAGAAAATGGTCGGCCGAACGAAGCAATATATTTATACTGAAATTGAATCGAATTGGCTTGAACTGATGAGTGTTCTCCTCTTTGCAATCTCGCTAACCCACAGCACATTTAGTGGACGGTCATCTCAGCTACTAATCCAACTGCTCAACGATTGGTACAAGAATTATTCTTATAATGCCAATTCCCTCACTTGCAGAATGGTTTCAAAGTTGAAGGTGAGTCCGTTCCAGAGGGTGAATTCGCCCGAAGAAGCACCCGTAACCAATCGCCTCCCTTCCGGCGTCCAGGCCATGCAGAATATGGGACACCTCATTTTATTGGTAGCCGTTTTGACAAACCGGGTAGTGACGGAGTTGATCGGATTGTCCTCATAGTGTGAGGGAGGCATCAGATCTGGAATGTACATTGCGTCCGGCTGAAGAGCTCGATGGTCCCGGTAATCCCTCTGCCACACACGAGACTGCAATGAAAAAAAAAAATAGTGAGGATTTAAAACAAAAGGTGAGGGCTCAAAATCTGCCACTTTCTGGCTCTCATGGAAACATTTCAACTCATAAAAGGCCACTTAACAACAACCAATACTCGCTATTAAATTCTGCATGTAACAGTCAACATCACCAAGTGTGTGTTTGCCACAGAAGCAGAGGGCCAATCCAAAAGGGAGAAAGTCCTAAGTCCTAAAATAATCTTGCTGCCCTCAATAACCATATTCTGTGTATTCGCTCCAACCCTGTACTATGCTTTATTCATGTTATTAACGTCGACCGAACGCGACTCATCTTCCGCCACGAGCACATAATATGTGCTTCCATATTATGGAAGATTAATTTCCTTGTAAGCTATTTAAACATGCCATACTGTCTACAGAGAATGAGGAGTTATACACCAATTAACGTGAAGATCATCACATTATGTATTTGTTCAGGAAATAGATTAAAAAAAGAAATAGGACTCCTCTGATGATGAACTAAATCGCTTTAAAATATCTCAATGAACAATAACTAAATTATTTAGTTCATCAGCAAAGGAGTATCTTTCTCCCTAATCTCACAACCTTTCACTTTAACAGTCAAGACGACAGAAACTGCAGTCATATAAAGGGAAAATGATGTGGTTATTTTCCGACGGTGCAGAGGTCTAATCCAATGAGGTGGTTAGGGAGAGAAAACGACTGCTCTGCTGATGTGACATGAGCAAGCTGGCCCTGGACGGAAGCGCTCGCTCTACGCGTGCGCTCCTGCTAAGAGAATATTATGAAGGGATTGGATTTTTCCCTTTAATGAGGAGGTTAGGGAGAGACAACGACTCCTCTGCCGATCTTGTAGACACAATCTCCCTAACCACCTCATAAAAGGGAAAATATCCCTTCATAATAATATTATAACCTGTTAGCTCCTGCTAACAGAATATTATTCTGTTAGCAGGAGCGCACACGTACAGCGAGCGCTTCCCCCCGAGGGCCAGCTTCCTCAGCTCAATACTGAGCAGTTAGTTGCTAGCGCTTGTCGGATGTTTCGAAACGCGCCCGCGCTGATACTGCTAGTAGGTTGACACACCAAGTATATTTCCAGCATGCCATCCAGAGTGAGTGATTTCCCTGGAATGTTATCAGCTGATGGACGATCATTCGCCATCCTGTACATAGTCAAGATTCGTCAAGTACAGCATGAATGAGAATCGTGTTAACCCCCTGCAGCCCAACCAAGCCTAAAGAGGGTTGTTCTGGGATCCTTACTTCGAGCATTTTAATAATCGACGCGTTGTAGTCTACGGTTTTTCGCATGGCAGATTTCCTCAGGCGTTTTCCATCGAATTCTGGATCGAATACGACAGGTCCCGTACCCCCTTGACGGTAGGCCCTGAACGGCTGGAAGAAGTTCTGCCTCCCCGGATGGGGAAACCTTTGGTTCGGCTGCAGCTGCATACGGTTGCCCCCAGGGTTGTTGAGAACAGACCCGCTCGTTGGAGTGATAGTAATCATTTTAATTCCGTACTATAAACGCCTGCCCTGCAATAAGGAGAAAAATATACAAGATCCTGTGACGTTCACTTCGACCCCAAAGATAGTGAACATCAAAGAAAACCAGATTAAACAGAAATATTACACACGTTCGATGATAACAAAGTATTTTACTACAAATGCGATGACAAGCAAGAATTAAATTTCAAATCATACCTAAGTAATTTTAATGAACAATACAGAAACGTGGGGTGATGGCTCTTTATTGTCCTCAAGGTCTTCGGGTTTTCGTCGAATTCATTGTTTATTTTAATCAACCATTGGATAGGAGTACAAGGATGGGAAATAACCAATTTAACTCTCACATACTGCTACATAAAATGTCCAAAAAACAACGGAGTAAAGCGAGAATAAGTAAAAATAGGACGCCCAAAACTCAGCTAGAACAACTAAAGGCAAACGCCATATTGAAATGATTACGTGAGACGTTGACAAGGGTGTTGGCAAAATTTCCCTTTTCATTGCAAACATTCCCTACTTCGGGCCAACTCTCTTTAATATTTTTTATACCAAATTCAAAGAAAACAAACTTTTCTATCAACTTTCAATCCAAATAGGTAAAACGAAGGATGACTTTTTTTTGTACAATCTTGAATGAATCGAAATGTCATTCATTTCGAACAACGTTAGTGACGTCATCAATGGAGTAGGTCAGTGGAGAAAAATTTTCTCCTTGTAAAAAGTTCTGAAACTTAAAAATGTTCTCCTGTAGTAAGTAATTGAAATTTGCCCTGAAATTATTTTTTCCTGAAACAAGCAAGTTCAACGCACCCTGACGTACCTAGTTCATTGATATATGTAGTTAGAAGTTTACCTAGCAGCCGTCGTAATGCGTCATTTTGGAGTCAGTCTGATCCACCGTGAGAACACAAGCATCCCCGTGTTGGGAAATCATCTGAGTCTTTGGTGTACAAGTCTGATGTTTTTCGTTCATTCTGATTTGAGTCGGTTAACAATAAGAAGTTAACTATGGGTCGCAAAACACGAACGGTAGAAAATTCGAAAAAAGTGGCTTCTCTCAAAAAGCAAGGCAAGCGAAGGAGGAAAAAAGGTAAGAAACTCGAAGATCGGTACACCTACTGATTTGTACCAAGTTCATGGATTGGGTAGGTACCTACTAGGTAGGACCTACCTGGTAGGTACTTGGAGCACGATGTTTTCATGTTTGCACGATATTATATTCACTGTACGTATTGCAGGCGTTTTATATAATGACTAGGGATTCAGTACAATGATGGTTCGTCAGTGTGTATAAATTCTTCATTTTTCGAATTTCTTGCACACATTGACTCCGTGTCCGTGTTGATTCTGTGTCTTGGCTAGACAGTGTTTATAGTTCGTGTTGCTCTTTCCCGTCGGGCTTTCATGGCCGGTGGTTTTCAAGGATTACACCTGCCGTTTTTGTTGGCGCAAAAAAAAACCCCGTCGTAATCCTTGAAAACCACCGGCTAGACAGTGTGTATAATGCCCTCAACAAGAGAAAGAACCAAATTAAATTCGAATAATATAAATGAAATAAACTTCAGAACAAAACCATAAAAGTAAAAACATCAAGAAAACTACCTAATTACCAAAATCAACATCCGATGCCGATTATTGTTAAAAAATCTATTGAAAATCGATTAATCGAATCTCAACATCGATTAATTTTCACACCTAGCCGCACAGAGTAACAGAGAGCAAGCCCAGTGCTGCCAAGTTGGGGGTTTTCTCCCCAAATTTGGGTTTTTTTTTCCATCAGAGGGAGAATTTGGGGGTGAAGTTTTTTGGGTTTTTTTTTGGGGGGTTTTTACGGATGAGTCAGGGGAATTTGGGGGAAAATGAAAAAATGGATCAGTCATTAAAGAAATAACAGCAGGTAAAAACTATGCAAATTTTACACTAGGGTTTATTATTCTTTGATATAGGTTACTTGTACAGAAATTTAACTCTGTCAATGAAAGAAATATTAAATATTCCTTTTAAATTTTTGTGTCAGAGTAACCGGCTTGCATGTTTGCAGGGTTGTTCAGGAAGGATAAAGCCGTTTAGCGGCTTTATCCTTCCTGAACAACCCTTTTAAATTAAAAATTTTTTTTTTTTATGTTTTCATATTTGAAAAATTGTTTTTGTTTTCTGGGATTTTTTTTTTTTTTCAAAAATGTTTTGATCGATTTTTTACTCGAAAAATATTCAACCTCCTGGGATCCTTCAAAAATCCCGTTTTTAGCCCCATGAAAGCCCTATAGACCGTGAAATCGGATCGTTCAGGGACCCCCAAAAATGAATTCTATGTCCAAAAATACTTCGTAAACGACACCTAACTCGATCCCATAGCTAAAAGCCTTAATAAAAACCCTCCCGCGGCCCATAGCGCCCCACGGGTTTGGGCGATCGGACTGAAAACCTTGCGGGCACAACTAGATGGTAAACCAAGTATTTAGTCAAAATTTCAGATTAAATCTGGAAATTAAGTAGGAATTTTTTTTTTAATTTAAAAAAAAATTCCTACTGCCCAAAACGGCCCGGACAGCGGACGGCGTACGGCGGAAGGACATTTCGGATTTAGAATGTAGACCTCTTGAAACGGATAATGATAATGTGTGGAGTGTGTCAAATATAATATTAGGTTATTAAAAGAATTTCAGTTATTTATAATATAAATATTATGTATCAGGATTTCATCCTTAACTTTTGGGGGTTTTTTGTGGTTTTTTTTCTTCATTTGGGGGGATCTGGGGTTTTTTTGTCGTTGCCTCAGGGGTTTTTTACGGCCGCACCTTGGCAACACTGAGCAAGCCTAGCCGTGCCTTCTTTCTGGCCTTGAGGTGTTGAACCTGGTGTTCTGTGTTTGGGATTATTTTGTGCTTGTATATTTACCGTGGATTGGAACATGCTTTTATGCCTCTCTGAAACATTTCACGCGTGTTTTTCATCAGTACTGTGATACTATTTACATCCGCCTCTCCCACGTCATGATACGTCAGTCGAAAGTCGTCTCATCTCGGTCGTCAACGCCTGGCGCCCATAAGAGGTCCTCCTTGAAATCTTCGAGAGCAGTGTCCCCTGTCGCCAAAACTTGTGCTTATTCGGCTCGCAACTGTTCCCAACCAGTTCTCGAAAAATATTCGTACTGTGCGAGACACATATTGGAAGACAAAGATGCTCCTTTCAAGCCCTGCGGTTACGCCTATCCCTCGAATAACAAAAGGTGTTTACTTCCGGCACCCAGAGCCAACGACAAACGAGATTTCGGGTATGTTATTCCTAGCATTTTTTGGTGCCTTGGTTATTATTATTGTCGGAGTTTCCTAGGAATCCCGACCGACCATGCGTTTTAATTATTTCTTCAACGGCTTGTTTTCATTTTAGGAGATGAATGTCTAATCTTTGAATTCCCGATGTTTTTGCAGGTTCTGCCCGATGCACGTCTTGAAAGCTCAGTTGAAACGACAAGGGAATTCCTCCAAACGTACCCCTCCGGTCACTCCAGAGTCTGTACTTGCCGGGCTCTCTCATTACGTTCGCCCGTTGAAATCCGCCACCAAAGCGGAAAATGATGAGCTCCACTCCACCAACAGGACGATCAACCATCCTATCAACCCTTTTGGTACGCTCCCAGTCCATCCCAACCGTACTCTTTATTAAAGCAACTTCTGACGATATTTGTTCTCACGTCATTCGAATTATGGTCACCTGGAACCAGTCGGATTTTAACGGATGGAACTGTTGACAAAATTTTAATTTATAGTTGAAGCAGATCTAGCGAGGGCTGCGTCACACAGGAGTACGGTTTTAGAGTGTGCCAGTGACTCAGACAGCGATGTTGAAATGGCTACCATGGACAACGTTTGGGGTGGAGACAATGAAGATTCTTCCGACGCTGAGAGTGTGGAGAGCCAAATGGAAGATCATCTCAAGTGAGTATATCTGTGAACATGTTCAGTACCTCCTCCAATGCATCTGTGCCATCAGATTCATTGAAAAGCCAAATTTTGGCCTCCTTTTCAGGCACGCGGGCGCTTATACCTTGGAAGAAGTGGCTACCATTCACCATAGGAAGCTATTGAGACTTCAGTTATTGTACCAACGACAGTTTGAACGTCTAGCGCATTTGTTGAAAGAGAAAAGAAGAAAATACCTTGTCGCTCTGAAAAAAGAAAAAGAAACTCTGGGTGAGTTTTTTCTCTCCCCCAAATTTCTTAACACAGTAGAGCTGATGTGCTAATTGATGTGAATGTTACAGCTTCAATTTCTGATCAAGCCAAAACCACTGCAAAAGATATGAAACAATTTGAGAAGCTAAAAGCTTTGAATCGTTACCAGAAGCGGTCTGCTGCTGAATCTGTAGCTTACCTATCACAGTTGGAGAAACGGCAGAAGGTAACCAGTTGTGCTATCGAGTAGTACTCGACGAGTACCTTTGAGTTTGAAGACTAAGGGGCCAGCCAACCTCCGGCGTTCCGCCCTGGTGGTTCGGTTGTTGCGGCATGGCGGGCCGCTCGTTCCACCCTGGTGGGGGGGGGGGGGAGTGGTCGTTACGGCCTGGCGAGCCTCTCGTTCCACCCTGAGAAGGCGGGCTGCTTTTGTCGAGTGTTTGAGCTTTCCTCCCCCTGACCCCCTTCAATCAAACCTCAATTTAATTTCTAGGACTTGGCGAAGCCACCCAGCTATACCAAATGCTGCTACAGTGAAGGAGGAGTGAGATGTTCTAAGTCAACAATCCCACTGACGCGGTACTGCTTCAGGCACATACTAGAGGTAATTGGAGTTTTTATGAAGTATTTTCCAACCTGTACCTACGCTTGGGACCTCTCCCGGACAAGGCATTCTCCATCATGCGTTGATAATTTATTGGCTGACGATGTATACTCTGTGTTTCCAGGATACTAACCAGTGCTTGTTCAGAGCTTGCGGTTGTGAGAAAGCTGATACCATTTGCCAGGACACAGTAACCGGGCTGTGTTCCGGCGAAACGTGCATACTTCACGTGAAACTTCCTCCATTACCTCATATCAACTCAACCGCAGATGACCCTGTAAGTTTTAATTAACTTGAAAACTGTAAGGTGATTGTTTCTTTAATTCAACAGAAAACAAGCTTGAAATGCGGCATATACGTATTTGTTTCGTTGGTAAAGTACCTTGACTAGTTGAACCCAGTTTTAGCTTGTCAGCATGGTTTTCATTTAGTAGGTAATCTCAAACGTGACCAATGGTCACTGAGCATTCTATCCCTCGTCACAAAACAATAAAATCATGGCTGTTGCAATTTGCAGACTCGGTCTTGATGGCAACTCGCTACCCGATTGGCGAGGAAGTGACAAAGGAGGTAAATTTAAAGTTGGCCATCACTAACGTTTTTGTCTGTCTGTCAAAGTGAACTTTTGTGGGCTTGAATACTAATTCCTACTGTTTTGCTCTCATCGGCAGCTCATATCTTTGGGAAGAAACATGAATGATTAGAGCATTTAGAGGGTTTAAACATATTGCTGCACGGGATGGGTTTTTTGTATTCATATTCGTGTCGGCATTAGACGTCGTCAGTTTTGATTCTTTGTTGGTCGTCCTGAATCGATTTTCGCGTAAATTTCCTTCACTGCAGTGGTGGGAATAGGTTAATACTTAGATTCTACTGACCCTTTTTTCGGTTTTCGTTCATAACTTGGAAGCTATGCGACAAGTGAACATTTCTATTCTAATGAACCACATCGTAGCTAGCTGCTGCCCCGAGATTTAAATCTATGTGGTACTGAATATATTGCTTATCGTTTACCGAAAATTCTTTCAGCCACTAAAAAGGGGAGAGGACTGCAGCTTGAGACACTTTTAGATAAAATTGATACTACTTTCCCGTTTTTGTTAACACATGCACACTTAATACCCAATCGTCACTTACTCACATAATCGACTAGCCAGTAGCGCAAAACATAGCATGCCCAATCTTTTGTATATTTTTTCTATTTTTCATGTTTTCCATTTTTTTTATTCTCCGGCCGGATTTTTTTCACCGCCTTTCTTTTTATTCACCCATTCTGACGTGTTCCCCTACGATTTTCTTCGGGGTCCTCACATTGCATGTTTTTATTTCTTTCGAAAACGTCTGCATGATGATGAGTAGTTGTCCGAGACTTTAGGTGTGTGAAGCTAGTAGCCTTGTTAACAATTTTCTCTTATGTTTGAGTCTGCTTATTGGCAGTTGGTTCTGTTTTGAACTAGCTTATTTCCCTTTTCGTAGAAGGGTCGAGTGATTTCTTTTTAGGAATGTTATCCAGAATGAGCTCCTTGAGAAGGTTGGAATTCAGCATTTTCAACTACATCTTCGGATGTAGCACCTTCTAAAATCACATATCACAAATCGGAGAATCACGAAATGTTGGATATTTTTAACTGAAAGTGGAGGGCAACTGACGTCACACCTCGCCTCGCTGGGCATCGAGTAGTTGGGCACATAGCCGCCAGAGCGCTTAATAATGAATCTGAACGGAATCGGATTAAAAACAGCCGGCCCGGGTCCCTTCCCTTTGATGATAAAACCTCGATGCTGGATTTTTGAATGACCTCTGATGGTTACCTCGATGCTCAATTATCGGGGTCGGCTTTTCGCGTAGATGCAAGAGAAAGACGTCGCAGTCCAGGCAGAAGGGCGAATGTGGAAAAATCGGTTTTCGGGTTAAGTATGAATCTTGAAGATTTTTTCTCGGGGAATTCGAATCGAGAGACTGGGACGATCTGACCAATCAGAAGAAAGTTATTTGGGGGGAAAGAGGAACAGACAGTTTTGAGGTTCCATCTAACCCAAAAGCCACAGGTTTGTGTCTTTTCGAAGGATTTTGACGACTAGAAAAGTAGCTACCTACAACAAAAACTACACTTGAGAAAAGTAGGGGAAGTTGGGGAGTTATTTCAGCCAGGTTATCATGCTCGGAGAGAGAAAACTTCCCGGCATCCTGCGTCCTGTGCCTGCCTAGTGTGCGATAGAGAATCGTAGATGGAGAAGAGACGAGTGAACGTTGTGCTCAGATGTTATACTGGTTAATGATGTACTGTGGTTCTAATCATGACAGTGACATCGGAGGATTGTGTAACTTTGAAAATACTATTTTCCAACATTGAGAGAAAATCATCTTGCTGTATTTCGGCAGTAAGCGTAGCAATGAATAAACAGGATGGAGTTGTTGTGAACGATCTGGTTGATGGGGAGCGCGTAAGATCGTTTGAGAATCAAGCAGGGATGATGAAGAGGGCGACTGTGACTGATATTAACTAGCAGAGATACTGCGAATGGGCGAGTGTGACAAGAAAATCTGTTTTTTCTTCGCATTATTCGCGTTACACTAGTGGCAGAAGAAATCCGAAAATACGGAAAGAATCAGTAAGTAAAGGTTAATCAAGTAATACTTTCAGCGCAGAGATAGGCGGGTTTTTTCTTCTCGCTACAGAAAAATGCGATTTGCCAAAACCTGCATTTTCCACATACGCCCTTCTGCCTGGACTGCAACGAAGAGATCCCTCGGCCAATCAAAAGATGACTAAGCGGCCCACATCATTTACTCCCCCCCCCCCCCACCCCCCCGGCCTCGGAATTCAAATATTATGCAATGTTGACCCGTTTTCGTAACTTTTGAAGCATTTCCTTTCCAGGAAAAAAAATTATAAAAAAGCATTCAAGGAGCTCATAATGGAACTTTCCATTTTCTAACAAAAGCCAGGGGAATGTAACACAGTTAGAAATTACTTCTTCTTTTTTTTTTTTCAAGGAAAAAGGGGTTTCAGGTAGACATTCAAATTTTGAATGATCTGTAACTTATTAGAATATATTATACTCAACAATTGAATTTTCGTTTATTAATGAGTAGCACTTATAACGAACTGATCCAGTGGACATGCTATCGTGGGGTGTTCAGAAAAAAGATGGAGGAATCCACATGGTGAGGCAACAAAGGTCCTGTTGCAGAAGGAATAAAACTCTGATAATGTGCTGGGTGGAGGGGGGGGGGGGGGTAGCTGCACCTCTAGGTTAACCAAAGAGTTGAAGATTCTGGTATCTCCCTTTCCCAACCAAACTGTCACATAGTAGTTATTTTTGCTTGAGACTAACTTGGTGTTACATATTGATTAATAGTAGACCATTCATCATTTTCTTCGGCTGAATAAATATGAAAGGCGGCGGGAAGACGGCACATCCAAATATTGCCGTTAACAGTTGGTTTTTGTCTGGCCCCGATCAGGTAGCAGATGAATGTAAATTGGACGAAAGCGAGTTTGACGCATCCGCCACCGAAAGCGCTGTTTCTAACGAACAGAGAGATTCTTTCGACGACGGGATCGGTTGCGATGAAACCCGGGACCAACCCCTGCCAGGCCCCGGCCCTGAACTCTCAATCAAATCTGATTTTCCAGATGACTTTCGCGGGAGACACTCCGGGAGACAATCGACCCGCCTTCAAGATGACTTCCAAGTAGGGCCACCATGAACGCCCCATCACATCACCTTCTTCATCGCGCCCCCTGTGTTTTCCCAATGTATATATTTTCCCTTCTCGAAAATATTTTGATTTAAGACATGAACTGCTATGTACCACCTTAATCTCGGACATATTTTTCTGCCCAATAAAATTTCATTTTCATTTATTCACACATTCCTGACTTGATTGAATAAAGATAATAATTATTTATAAAATTATTTCATGGTTGTACGTTTTTATTGCTTCGTCGAAGGCGCAAGTCATTAACTAAAGGGTCCAGGGGGAAAACCCGTTTAAGTCATTATAGAGAAAACTCAATTTGAAACTCGATTGTTTGGCTAGTAGATTACAAATAGAAATTTGTAATAATACATGTACATAATACGTAATATTAATACATATTATGCACAAAAGAAGTGTTCCATAAACCTTTAACGCTATTTTTTATACCGTTTAATTGTTAAACTGAGCAAACCCCCCAAAAACTGACCGAACTCCCCAAGACGGGAAGAACCGACGATGTTAGTTCACATCGTGCAGAAAGAACTTCTTTCTTTTGTACGCGGTTTAATTCAATATAATGGTGAATCAAACAAAGAACACAAGGTAAAATGAAATCTTGACGAACGTAGGTAGAGGGGGATCTTTTTTTCTTTTTTCAAAAAGCCTTTACAACTGTTTTCACCGTCTGCACCAAAAGAAAACCATTCCCATTCATTAGCTATTTCATTTTTTAAGGATTTACAAATCCACAGAAGCATAATTCTAAGTCTACCTTACGGAAGCAAAGTATGGGGACCACTGTTCAGTCAAGGAACAGACATCGTTGGTTCTTCCTCTGTACCTACACCATAAACTCCGACCAAGTCGGTTTCATCTTATCGTGTTCTCCTTTTTGTGCGTATAATATACATATTATGTACACGCCTCGTCATCCAGTCATATAGAATCATCTATTTCAATAGGCTATATTTTACAATATATGTACCTTTGAAATATAGCTTCTTCAGTTCTTTTTCCTTAGCAAAACGGTTAAATCGTTCGTCTTCAGGATCTTGGGGTATCGAATAGAACCTAGGTACTCCATCCGGAAGGCACACAGTGTGTAGACCTACACCTGTGTATTAGTGTGGTCGTGACATTTGTCTCATGCGATGAAGGCAGTTTGAAATGCCCTCATCGATATATCCACTGCAGTTGTTCATCGTAATCAATCCATTTCTATCTGAATCTTATCGCTTTGGTCAATTTGGCCTAACGCCAGCCCCAGAATTTCGTCCTTGGTTCGGTGGACGGCCCGAGTAATTAACCGAATGTACACACGCGTTCAAATAACAATTAGACATGTCTCTTGATTGAGACAAAATCAACATTTGTTCAACTGCACACATTAGCTCTTACCGTTAAATCATGAGAAGTTGATTCTAGTCAGAAACCTGCAGCATGTCAAGTCGTTTCTGAGTTACCTCAAATCGTCGACTTTTTCCTGTTTCGCAGTCGTTTCTGTTTCAAAGACGGTTTCTTGAGAAATGAGTACTTGGCGGGTTCTTTTTGGGTTGGCGGCAGTATTGGGTTGCTTAGGCGGTGCTGCTGCCAAAGTTGGGTCCATTTTCGACGAAGACTTTCAAAAGAAATTCGATATTTTGGATGTAAATGACAAACGTGACTATACCCCCACCGAGGCGGAAGGTAAGTACAAGTTATTCTAGTTTAATCAAAAATCAAGTGTGACCTATACGTTGGAAACAGCTGTACGGTCAAATACAGGCCCAGGTTGTATCTGCAATAAGATGATAACTGTAAAATAAACTTCAAAAAGATGACAAGTTGTTAAAAATTTATATCATTTATTGCTGATGCAAAATATGCGAGCAGCATATTCACACATATTGTTTCTGCAACAGATAAAGAATAATTGAAAGCTCTAATCACTGTCCTTCTTCACGCTAATCAAGTCAGGCATTCAAATCATTTGACCGGTTATAAAATCTAGTTCGGCACGTGGATCGGTCTACATTCTCAATGCTTTTTTTTCAGCGCTCGAATATTTGAGGGAATACAACCAATCAAGATCATTTTTGGCGATATTGGTGCCTCCAGAGTGCGAATTCGACGAATGGATGTACCCTTCTTGCTGTACGACAATCGAGATCATGGATATGCCCCATGAAGGTGCCTTTTCCTGTATTTAAAAGCAAATATTTCTACGATTGTTTTCTCATTAGTTAAATTCGAAGTGGTCTTGTATGGCTGTCGACCAATAGCGCGAAAAAGACCTAGTGACAGTCCATACTCCCGGTACTAACGAGAGGGCTTCACAAAATGAACCTGTTTTAAAATGTATCGACAGCCACCTGTACCACAAAAACACCTTTATTTCGGCAAAAAATGCACTTACGGCTTTTTACAACGTGGCGATATATTATAGAACGCAGAGAGGAGTAATGAAAACGATGACGTGATTTAAAACCACTCTGAATTCCTTCACTACGTTTAAAATGTAAGTTCATTTAGGTATCTTCTGGGGGTTCATTCAGTTTTGATCGACTACATCGTGGGGTTTTAAGATTTTTTCAAGGATTTACGCCAGAAGGTCGTCTTGGTGTTGTTTTCGAAACAGTTTTTGACATAAAATCAATTATAATTGATTATTATTGGGGTTCGACCACTCTACAACGATGTTCGATCTAAACCACTAATTCACAACGTGTCTGAGGATATGTATGTATGTGTCACAAGCCTCCTCCTCCTCCTAAACGGTAAGTAATATAAATACGCCGATTTTTCCTACTATGCCGTTTCGGCCTCCCTATCCCTCTCCTACTGGTAGGGATTCCCCCGAAATGCGGGCAAACCGGCGCATTTGCGCTCAACTTTCTTATTTGAATGGGAACCCCGACATTTTTTGGCGCAACTCTTCCGATCTTTGTTGTTTACAGTCCAATGGCGTTTCCATTGTATCCTACACCTAGCGATCCGAATTTTAATACTGAATCCGAAAGAACGAATTCCGACAATTGTCAAATTTATTTGCACGATTTTTGTGTGCAGTAAGACTTACTGCACTACTTAGTAGTAGGAGGGATCTTGGAAGGGCACCCGACCCAACCTGGCCTTCTCCGTCCTCTACCACCGCTCAGTCATTCACCCCTCCGCGAACTTTGAGAAAAAATTTATACATTCTTACAAAAATAAACGTAGAGTGAGTAAACAACTAAAAACTCAAAATTTCATTTTACTGCAAATGAAAAATAAACAAGTAAAGTAAATAATCATATTTCCCCCGTATGGATGGAATACCACCAATGGGCCAAGGAACTAGGTCAGATAAATGGGAAAATTCGGCCGAACATAGTTGAACTAGTAATGAACAAAGTACTCAGTACAGTTAGCAGTGAGAAATTAGGTGTCTGAGCAGAGGAAATCACTAGTGAATATTTGGCGTTTTGAATTTCCCCGCGGTGGCACTTTTACTAATCCGCCAGAGTGCGCTAGCGTAAGAAGTAGAGTGTAAAAAAAAAATAACAGCAGCCAATGAGAGAGTAGCGCCACTTTTCCCTCCAGATTCAAAGTTGAAAATTTCGAAAGTGAAATTTGTATTACACCGTAGGAGCCCAAAACTCACTGCTATGCCTTCAAATTATGAAGTTCTTTCAGAAAAAAGTATTAGTCGACGTTCGGTTCCCGGGCCCATTATTCTCTTGATAGGTAACCCACATTTTCCCTGAATGGGAACGAAA
Organism: Pilophorus perplexus; assembly: GCA_955831195.1. Classification (NCBI taxonomy): domain Eukaryota; kingdom Metazoa; phylum Arthropoda; class Insecta; order Hemiptera; family Miridae; genus Pilophorus; species Pilophorus perplexus. The sequence continues at coordinate 16,484,469 of OY037011.1, read as the reverse complement.
ACATAGATTGGCCTGATAATAGTTATGAAACCATTTGCCTTTTTGCGTTTCCTTCTTTGGATAAAAATATACGAATCAGTATCCAAGTTGACACTCGTTAAATTCATCCCCAATCCACTCCATTACAGCAGGAATTTTTAGCGTAAGGAGTAAGAGGGGTGCGCCTGTAGTGAAAATGTAACGACTAGACATAAAAGAGTAGGTGCTAGGTATTAAATATAAATTTTGCTCCACACCATCCCCCAGAGGGCGGTCCGTTATCCTATTATGGACCATCTGGAAAGAGCCTGGAGCGTCAAGACCTGGGAGTGTAAACGAGACAGGAGCAGTTAAGGGCACAAGGCGAAAGTCGAAATAACCTGAAACTTTTGTTTTTTGCCTATACTTCGTGAACTAAGCGTTTCTCGCGGAAACTCATATTAGCAAAATTAAAGGAAACAAAATTAAATTTTCCTAGTTTTCCTACAGAATGCGTATACTACAATGGAAGATTGGAACAATATCGCGCGCTAAAAACGGCAACTTTTGGTTTATTATTCTTGGAATAATACACCTATGTTTTCGCAACGGAGGTCGACGACTCGGATCGGCTTCAAAACTTGACATTATCCGTTTCAAGAGGTCTACATTCAAAATCCGAAATGTCCGTCCGCCGTCCGGGCCGTTTTGGGCAGTAGGAATTTTTTTTAAACTCTGAAATTTTGGCAAAATACTTGGTTTACCATCTAGTTGTGCCCGCAAGGTTTTCAGTCCGATCGCCCAAACCCGTGGGGCGCTATGGGGCTAAAATGGGGCTACAGGAGGGGTGTTTTGAAGGCTTTTAGCTAGGGGATCGAGTTAGGTGTCGTTTTCGAAGTATTTTTGGACGTAGAATCCATTTTTTGGGGTCCCGGAACGATCCGATTTCACTGTGGCGATCTTTAGGGGCTTTCATGGGGCTAAAAATGGGATTTTTGAAGGATCTCAAGAAGTTAAATATTTTTCGAGTAAAAATTAAAGAATTTTTGAAAAAAAAATCCCCCCCAAATTTTTATTTGAAATACAAAAATCAAAAAATTTTTTTTTATTGACAGAATTAAATGTCTGTACAAGCAACCTGTATCAAAGAATAATAAACCCTTGTGTAAAATTTGCAGCGTTTTTGCTTTCTATTTATGGAGCTAAGTAGGAAGTAAATTAATAAGTTGTACCTACCTATCGATTCAATTTGATTGTTGTGTTCTAAATAAAGTTGAGTTTGTAAAATTTACAATGTAAACTTTACATTTAATGTAGTTAGTTTTCCCTCCAATAATAAGGCATGGCCTGGCTAATTTATTAAACTTTTATTTAGGTACCACAATCTACAATTTTAGATACTCTAAACACTTGAGTAAGAGGGGTCCGCAGTAGAATTTTTTCCGTGGGCGAGCAAAGCAACCGGGGGGTTGCCCCGGGGGGCCCCGTCAGAGTGCTTGTAATTATGAATAACCAACCAAATCATGAAACAGGCAGCATTATCTCAAGACATTGTAGAACCACCTGTGTTTGAGAAAACGTTGCGAATAGGATAATACTCGGGGTTTACAGCCAATGTGTTGTTTTAATTTTGTGGGTTTTCACAGTGTGCATTGATATGGCTCTCGAATGGGAAGATCTTAAAATTGGTCTGGCACTTAACCACAACGGAGAGGTTCTCTTTTCATTCGAATTCATCCGTGAGTATTCAAATGGTGTCAAGATCAGTAATTATGATTGATAACAATAGCTTTGAATATAATGACAGAGCCGAATACTTCAAATTATTAACTTTATAAGTGTGGTAACATACTTGACTTATTTCCTGTGACTCCTAAGAGGAGCATAGGGCCGCTACAATAATAGCCTGCTTTGGGGCCAAATACACCACCTCCCAACTCGTTGAGCAGTTAGTTACCACACTTCAACCCCTTTGAGAAACTTATGCGAGAAACTCTTATCAATACAAGTTGGCGAGATATGCGTCGGCATCCCATTTTTGAGCAAGATCGGCCTCTGCGGGCACTTGTACCACCTCGAAATCAAGACGCAACCAATATTTCTGAGGTCCTGCCTGTCAGTCAAAATCGCGGGCTTCTTGGAGCTGAGATTCTACTGCCTCGACGCAAAGCAACTCAAAGCAGGGCCGTTGCTGGACCAACAGTGGAGTCTTTTGAGGGTACGATACTTCAGAAGTGCAGTAAATGTCATGAGCTGGTTTATCTCGGAACGTCACATTTCACGCATATCTCGCCATTGTGATTTTCACACCTACTCCTGTTTCAGAGTTTTCAACATGTACCTGAGAATGAAGGTATGATCGCAGTCCTCATCAAAGAGGACAAAGTGGTCGTAGAGTTCAACTCGCCGATCCCCAAAGAAGTGGTTGAAGCCATGAAGAAGTGCATGGACATGGCAGTCGAAAAAATAAAGGACACGGTGATAGTGGTGAAGAAGGCCGTAGAAGAAGCGTGGAACACAGTCGCCAAAGCGGTCACAACTGCCGCCTCGAACGCATGGAAGTGGTGCAAGAATGTGTTCGGCTGAACGGACCTTTTTAAGATGATAAAACTATTTACTGACTACCGATTTATTTCAATCCCCACACGAGGCGTTCTGAATGGTTTTTAAAATTCACCAAATTTAAAAAAAAGGATAAATAACTATTAATTTGTGACAACGAATATAAATTAATGAGAAGTATTCCAGGTACAACAACGTACTTTTAATTAATGTAGATATAAGTAGTAAGGCCCCGTTCCCGATACCTGACAAATGCATCCTTGTTAAGTGGGTCGATATTCACAAACTTATAAGTAGTAACATGTTATATCACATTTTACACAAGTTTACAGATTTGCACTGCGTGGCTAACTCAGAGAGGCTACACATTTCGCTATAAAAATACACCCTCAACAGCAAAGTCATCAAAGCATTAATACAAGAAAAGGTGCTACCTATTTAGTTTATAGGGTTTGGGAAAAACATGAGAGACAAATTTAAATGGCACTTTTTGCAGTGACGGCTGATTTTTTCAATAATTTTTTCCAACCACCTGTCACCAACGAAATGACAAAATTTAATTTAATAAAACTCTAAGATTCCTCTCTTAAAAGAATGAACTGAGAAACAGCAATTAGCGGAGATCGACAAACGTTTGCATAAAATTTAAAGAATGTAGGCAACTTTCAAATAGCCCCTACCGGACTCCAACGGTTGATTTTACTTTGAAAATGTAAAATCAGAAATTCCAAATTGCCAGTGTTGCTATCCTTGCGACATGAGCAAGGGGGTTATGGAGATCAAACTATTGGCCCTGATAATCAAATAAATGGCTCACGTCTGCTTCAAACCTACAGTACCGGCCAATTTTACAGTTAGCTGAACACGTAGCGTTCAGGGTGCCCCAACGTGTTCATCTTGTAAAAACCTAATTCAAAGTTATAAAAACTATGTGCATGAAGCGCCATTAAGAAGGTTTTTCACTTGCTCAAGACGGCTGTGGAAAAATGGTTGAAGTACTGTCCCACAATGTAGTTGCCGTGGCCGGCGAAAGTGCTTTCAAGGGTTTTCCGCATTTCGGTGAGGTTGGGCAGATGTTCGCACGAAGGGATATTTAAAAGTTGGTCGAAGATCGGCTCCCACAAGCTTTTCATGCCCCTGCAATAAATGATACCAACCATAATTGATTATAGTTTCATTGATGTTCTTAGGAGAGTTGGATGTTTAGCATGGTACGAGCTCGTACACGCTTTCTACCAGGGTTTAAACTAGCTCAAAAGAGCTTGGACGTCTGCTATTAAATGTAATGACTCCACACAATGGCGAGGGGTGGGATTTTTCCCAAGTCATCGCAGTCAAGTCATTCCCACGGTTAAATCGGTTGGATCTCTTACCCTCAAAAATGGATTCTACGTCCGAAACTACTTCGGAAACGACACCTAATTCGGCCCCATATCCGAAAACCTTCGAAAACCCCTCCCGTTCGACGGGTTTGGGCGATCGGGCTGAAAACCTTGCGGGCACAACTAGAAGTAAACCGGGTATTTTGTCAAAATTTCAGATTTTTTATTGCCCAAAACGGCTCGGATGGTGGACGGCGAATGTCAGATTTTGAGGCCAATCTGAATTTTCGACCTCCGTCGCGGTTACATAGGTGTATTATTCCAAGTTAATAAACCAAAACCTACAAGCAAAAATAGACGAAAGGAGAGGAGTTTTTACAGGAGGAAACTTATTGTTTCGACCTACATTAGCACACTTTATACCAGTCAAACTTTCACATTTAAGCTTATGTCACCTACTTGACGCTGGAAAACAGTCTCATTCATCAGTAAGAAAGTTCTTACCTTCGGAATTGTTTTCGTCGAAATGTTTACCTGCGTACAGTTATAGTGTTTGTATAGTCAGCGAGCATACCGCGCCTCCATTTTTTGTAATTTTGACAGGAGAACACTCGCTGCTCACACAAAAACACAACACAACGCAAGGATTCCGTACTGTGCGGGTACTCTCCCGACTTGTACAGGTGGAAAATAAGTTCACAAGTTTAAAACTCGGCAAGTTCACTTTCAATACAATGACAAGGTAAGGTAACCTTACAAAGGTTCCTTTCCGCAGAAGGAGTGGGGGCCAACTGACGGTGGGAGGTGGGGAAGTACCTATACGACAGGAGCGAAATGCGCCAATCATAGCACATCCCAAACCTGATCTTGTACACATCGAGCCCTCCACCCCTCCATTCACCACCCACTCATCCCTTAACCAACCCGTGGGATTCACTCCCTCGCTGCGATTCTGTTGTGCGGTGGGGGGCAACAGTTGGGGCCAACTGATCTCTTTTACTCTGTGGGGCCAACAGTAACTGTTACTGGAGGAAGAGTATTCTCCCCACGATCATTCAATTTCGGCTTTCCTGCTTCGCCTCTCAACTTCCTTGACTCCAAACTGTATTCCAACAATATAGATGTTTTTATTTTTCCACTAGACATCGCCGCTGCATGGGAGCTGCAAGGTCCGTGGTTCACATTTTCCCCTGCCAACGGCCCATCATCCTATGCGTTAGCACTGCCAGCCTGGCAGGGGACGTTCTGGGTGGAAACTGTAGGTTGAGATTGGGAGAGAATTTCACTCACTGATTAAACAGATTGATATTAAATATCTTAATGAAAATTTACTTAATAATATATTAAGTACTTAATAATGCTATTCATTCCGGAACTACTTATTATTCTTATTTCCGGAAAAAACATTGGGGATTATTTATAAAATTTACTATGGAATATATTTAATATATTCCATACTAGGAGTATTGTACTCATGAACCTGACGGTAGTTTACCTCGGAACGCTCTTGCACAGCTTCCATTCGTCGTTTTTCCTCTTTTCAACCTTCATGTAATCTCCAACTAACACCACGTACATCGTTGCCGCCAAACCGTAGATGTCAGTCTGGAACCGAAGAAACTACACCTGAAAGCGCTGTTAAACCAAAAATTAATTAAAATTGAATAATCACATACTTGGTAGTTCCAAGATCGATTCTCCTTCATTTCGTTACATTGAAATCCTTCAGTCGTGACTACTTTATTGAATTTAGTTCCTTCGGGAAACAAAGTCATATCTATACTTCGTCCGAAATCGATCAACATGACGCAAGACTCCAATTCACTGACGCCAGGGCTGCAAAACGAACATAAATGAACTACACAAGTTTTGGCATTACGACGGGTCGAAATTCTCCATCAACAGACCACCATTTTTCAAGAGTGAGAGGTATTTACAAGACAATCGATTCTTGTATGCAGTAGTACACGAATACCCAATAGTCAGATCTCCCAACAGCTGGAAATGAGAATAAAAGATGGACACTCAGTACTCACAGAGATCTCACGACAAAGTTGTCCGGTTTGATGTCACCATGAATTATCTTGCAATTGTGTAAATATTCAACCACTTTCATAATTTCAATGCAGAAGTGTAACGACACAACAAACTCAAAACATTTGCCCTGCGAAACAAAATTGGCGTTACAAGAGATAGAGAGGCTATATAAAAGATGTGTGCAGACGCGTATTGAATGCAACTTACTGTTTTTTGTTTGAAAACGTTGACAATATCCAACAAATTTCCGTATTTAGCCCAATCTGTTATTAAAATGCTACCATTCGTGAAAATGTAAGCCTCTGAGATGTCCATAAATGCCGATTTCTGAAGATGAAACGCATAAATGTTTATCTCTGCTATACAGTTCGCACCTGCTCATAAAATTGCGGTTGAATCCTACCATTTTGGGATCCATCCTTCGTTGAATTTCCTTGGCAATGTAATACTCCCATTTGCAAGCAGGCTTTTCCACTTTGAGAGCAACAGTCGTATTGTTAGCGGTAACCCCTTTGAGAACTCGAGCATAAGCACCTTTACCCAAGTCTCCACAGATTGTGAGAGATGTATTTCCTGTGGATAAGAAACTCAGAGTCAAAAACTATTTAGGAGGTGGAGTGGGGTTCCCAAAAGAACAGATGTAAGCTATTTCATGAAGTAACGACGGAGAATTGAGGACGCTAAACCAAAGATACTGGAAATTAACAATCGTGGACAGAAGAGAAGATTATTACTTTTTTACCTTCTACACTTCCGAGCCATCCATAGTTAATATAATAATAATATTATTCATGCGGCTCCACCGTAATATCCACCTTCACTCAGCTGTACATTCTTACCAAGTCGCAGAGTTTTCTTGGTGGGCGGTAGAACGGAGGGTACAACGTGATATCCAGTAACGTGATGAGCAAGCGGGAAATTTATGAGGGACAAGAATTTTTCGTTGAGTTCCGCGCTGAATGGATCTCCGTCGATAAAGTCCTCCGTCATCAACTGTTTTCCTGGATAAGGCCAACCAAGTTTACAATTTAACCACAAGACACCCAGCTGGGTCTTATCTTCGTTGGGATTGATAAATTCAGCAATACAACGGGAAACAACTGATTCAGAATGTAAGGAAAAGGGATGATTGTGCAAGGTAAGGGTTCGTGGTGTCTTTAGTGTAACCTTCAAGGTACAGGCGGCCGGATTAGCCGTGTGGTACTGGGCGTTAGCCACTTCGCGCTGCATTCTGTTGAGGCTACGGGTTCGAATCCCGTTGAAGACCATGGAAATAAAAAGTGCGGCTGGGTTAAAGTGATTCTTCAATAAATTAGCGCCCCGTCATGTCAGGCCTAAGAAGTCAAAAACCTTGACGTAAAACTCACTTTACCCTTTACTTAACAAACAAGGAACATATTTTTCCTCAAGAGAATCTAATAGACCAGACATTGTTGTACCATTGGTAATTTTTGGGTTTCAAGGGCAGGAAGTTGTTTACTTGTCGTGAGGAAAGCAGGTGTACGGGGATGAGAAGCGCCAGTGCTGCTACCTGAACTGCTGAACCTTTCTTTGCTCGCTTCCAAAATGACGCTCAGGTTCTGCTGGGTGACGTAAGACGGGCGATCGTCCACCGTTGCGGATCTGAAGAAATGAAATTTTAGATGGAGGCGGTGTATACGATTGTACGGAACAATGTATCGGAACTCTATTGGAAGGGGGTTGGGAACCCAAGGGGCTAGCTAAGTGAATTAGTTATTGTAGGAAGGGCTTTTGTCCATTCTTGTGAAAAAAAAAGTCCTAGTTTTTAAATCGCATTTTCTCCAACGGGCGGCAAATTTAGTTTATGGACAAATTCCGTCTCACATAAATGGAACTACCATTATTTCGTGTTTTACTACATGGTTTCCTCTTTTATTTCTAATATTTTTTCTACTTTAGTTTTATTTTTATCTTTATTTTTAATTTTTTTAATTTTTGTTTTATCTCATTTTTTCTAATTTAAAAATAGGAAATGGATAAAATTATTTCTAGGTTCGTAACTGATGCTTTCTTGAAAATAAATCAGCTAAGAAGAAGTTCTTAGGTTTACTCCGATACAGCAGTTGCTGAGCGGTCCTGCAAAAATCAATTGCGGGCCAACCTAAAGGCATGAAACATGTCAATAAACGGACCACATCGTGAAGAATCAACAGCAAAAAGAGGCCGAAGCCTTACATTTTTTTACGGCAGCTCCCCATTTGAGAAAAAGGCAGTTGTCCTCATCAGAGAACGAGATGGCCGTTTCTAACTTAGACACTACAGAACACGATCATTCCCTCTTTTGATTCAATGGGAAGGAACATCGACAAACTGCCGTTTCTCACGCCAGCCTATGCATTTGAACCTCTAGTTTCCTATTTCGCGATTAAAAAAACGACAACGCCATTTTGGACAAATGCTCTTCCTAAAGTAAGCCATTTATAAAGTGGTTGTTTGCCGATGGTGCAGAGGTCTAATCCAATGAGGTGGTTAGGGAGACTAGCAGAGGAGTTGTTCTCTCTCCCTAACCACCTCATAACCCATTTAATTGGACTCCCATGAGTAACCTTAACTCCATTTTCCTCCTGGTGATAAGAGGTGCAGTTCCAACTTTATGTATTCACAACGATTTGAGCTCTGCAACAAGTTCCTGGTTCATGTAGGCCCCTCATGGCTAGACTAGCAGGCTAATTCATGTCCAAGACTAGCCAGGCTAGTTCAATGGTGTTAGCAATCGAAGGGACATTACAAGTCCACCAGTAATTTTTTCAATAGGTTTGTTCTTGGTGCGTGAGTGTGAGGCGATGTGAGGAGCTTACACGTACGCAGAGCTACGGCTCAGTGACATGAGAGGATAGAATTTGCTGTTCCAGGAGCATGAGTGTGAGGCGATGGAAAGTGCTCACACTTGCTCATATTTCAGACTGTGAGTGTGAGTTACCCCCTCTACAACTCACTCGATAACCTTGTGTAACCTGGCCTCGATCTCTCATAACTTGACTTCGAATATTTGTTTACTTGAGTGTTGTTGCTATTTTGTTTACCTTGGTGCTGTGGCTGACAGAGTTTCGCGTCACCCCAAGAAAACAGCAAATTTTAGGTAACTTCCAACACTTGAGTGAATCAAGCACATGCCAATAAAACTTTTGTAATAGTTTCTTCTCTTTTATAAAACATATAAAACAATAACATTTACAAGGACACTAAAGAAATTAAAACCACTTTTCAACATCGATTGCGCTGAAAAGCTAATTATTCATAACAGATATATCTCTGAGGGCTAATGAGTAAATATTTGGGGGAAAGCTTTTCTTTTTGTTAACGTGACAACAGATGTCATGTGCAGGGGCCTTTCCCAATGATTTACGAGCTCCTAATCGGTTTTCTCTCAAACTACGATCGATTCACCACGAGAAGAATGGTATGCCAAAAATGACGATACGGGGTATTGTACTGACTCCTTCGAAATACTTCCCAGTACCAGACCACGCACTTGATACGAAGTTGCCGAAGTCCTCCGTTCATATAAGAGTGGTACATGAGCTACTGAGGGTTTTATAATCAAGGCACTTACCCGTTGCTGTTTTGTGCACTGTGGTAAGGTGCTAGAGATTTCCTTTCCTGCACCGGCGTCGAAGATGGAAGCGCGAAATTGAAAGCTTTCGTGTTGCAAGTGACATCGGAAAAATCGTCTTTGCCCTGAAATAGGATTGCAGGAACATTGTGAATAATAACAGTTACTGCCCCGAGACCAAGAGACAGGCTTCTCCTAAGTGCTCAATAAAACCGGTTACTAACCGATTCGGCGGGGAAGAGCGGTTTAATTCCTCCAAACGGCTGAAAGGACTTAGGTGTGTGGTGTTCAGAAACGGAGGCCTCGCTTAGTTTGTTGGCTAACTGGTTGGCGTTGACCGTGTCGAAGTGGAGCTGCTGCTTAACGAGAGGCTTAGGATCAGCCGTATCTTCGAGTTCTCCGGCCGCTTTCCTTTCTGACAGGACAGCAAGCCCGCTCTTTTTTCCGGTGGTAACCTTCTTCACGGTGCTAATCTTATCACTCGCCTTTGAGGGGAATCATGCGTCAATCTCAGGGTACGGAAAATGTTCTCCAGACCCTTGAAAAGTTTGGAGAAATATGTGATGGATAGAAGGAGCAATACGCATTCGTCCTTACCTGAGACCGATCGGGCGAATCAGCAAAGACGGCAAAGGGTGCCAAGGGTTTCCTCTCAGCTGCTTTAGGCGTCTCAGGGTGATCATCAGCGTATATTGGAAAGGGCGGTTTAGGTTTGTTTTCCCGGTCTTCTATCTCTGGAACTAACGAGGGCTCTGCGACAAAAGCACGCTTTTAAATGAAAGTGAGTTAAGACTTTTTTGTTCAGGGTTTTAGTTCTCAAGTGAAAATACCTGGAGTAGGGCTCCCCCACATGTCCTGAACCAAATTCATAGCCGCTTTTGTACGAGTGGTGAAGGACTGTGCTGATATCGAATCTTCCTACAATCAAAATATTCCGCCGATCATACCAATCAAAATTCCTTTTAAATTGGCACTTAAAAACTTCACAACTTTTACAAGCTTACCTTGCCCATACTAGGAAGAAGGGGAGTAGGGTAGGCGTTCGCTTTTGCTGATCGATCAGCTTCGAATTGGGCTTCAAAATCCGTATGCTTACTGGGTATTTCCTTAAACTTAGGCTCTGGAATAGTTTCTGGAAAATGCGGGACATTTTATCATTCACAGCACTCATACGACTTAAATATAAGGTGTGAACTTTGTAGTCAAACAGAAATAGACGTACTCCTCTTTAATCTATCGAAAAATTCAGCAGCTTTAATTTCTTCCAACGAATACTCTTTCCCAGGATCTTTATAAACCTGCAAGTAACATAGCAAAAACCAATTTAAAAACCCGCAAGTATCTCTCAAACAAATCCATGTAGGTGCCTAATGCCGCACCAAAGCATGTAAATATCAATACAATACAAATTCAAACGCGAATGGGATTTTGGCAGCGCACCAAAACAAGCGGCAAAATGGTAAGTATGCCGATAGAATCCATCGTGTCATCACTACACCGGCCACTAGTGCAGACTGCCCTTTTCTTTTAATTTTTCAAGAGCTGCAAAGTTAGTTACTGAGTGATGACATATCATATCTTAGAAAGCTCTGAGTACAACGGAAACACACCTTCTCTTTGGGGTACATCGTTATTTGAGTGGGATTAGGTTCGTCAAAGTGGGCAACCCTTGTGACGAAATCATCCCATTCTCCCACTTTCCCAGGGTTCATTTCTATATCTGGAAAATAATATGCCATTTACGTAACGAAATAATACAATATCAATTGATATTCTACATGTCCCTGCCCCAAATGATGAAAGGAAGGAGTATCATTGGCTCTGACCAACGGGCTTTGGAGTTTTGTTTCAAATTCTGGAATTTGGGGCAGGGACACAAGAATGTACAACTTACGAACAACGTCTTCCGCGGGAGGAACCGAAGAGGTGGATGGTGCAGTAGAAGCGGGATTGGTGCAATTGGCAGAAGAGGAACATTTTCGACAAACGCCATTTTTTTCGCCCTCCAAAAGGCCATCCAGGTATCGGCGTCCAATTAGTGCTAAAAGATTGCTGAAAAAATACAAATACCATTCCGGTGAATGAATGAATCATAGCAAAATATGTTCGGTCCTGAATGATCAGGCAGGACTGCGGACTGCGTTGTTTTCGAACGACACAAAGATCGCAGGCTGTTTCTTTCCTATTTGGTGTCTTGAGGACATAATAATTATTGGTCAAATAATGGAAATCGAAACTCACTCATGGGCTGTCTTAAGCTCCACTTTCACTGGAGCCGATACTTTTTCCAGACCTCTGATGAACACTTTGTCGGCTTCACGATAGTGGCCCTGATTAACAAGATGTTCAGCCCAATTGATGTACAGCGTAGCACTCTGTTGAGCGATCCCCTTTTCAAAGTATCCTTCAAAGACGCTAGATGGATCTTCGTGAACGCTGGCCTGTTGAAAGCAATCCCTTGATTAAAATTAGGATCAAATACTTTGTTGTGTTGTGACTCGGTCGGTGTGAAATGGAAAGGGTTGATTGACCAAACCAGTCGTGTACTGCCTGACTTCTTTTACTCTCCGCAAGCTTTCGGTGCCATGATGGCCACCCTCATCAGGCGTATACAAACCATCTACTAACATCACATTGTTCACAAATGTGGATGGAATCTTCCTCATTATATTGCGTAAACTAAGTTATTAGGTTATTTAGGCAGTGACTAAAATATTTACAGAAACATATTAACAAAATGTACATGGTGACTTACAAGGTAGTAGATGATCATCATCACCCAGGGCTATCTTTATGGTAAGTAGGTAACCAGAAACATAGTGGTGCTGGTGGGTGGAAAAGTGAACTGCTTTAAAACCCCATCATGCTCTACAGGTCCCTTTTCCACCCACCAGCACCACTATGTTTCTGGTTACCTACTTACTTACCATAAAGATAGTCCTGGGTGATGATGATGCTCCTTCCCACACCCCTTTCACGTCACTACCTTGTAAGTCACCATGTACATTTTGTAAATATTTTTCTGTTAATATTTTAGTCACTGCATAAATAACCTAATAACTCAGTTTACAAAATATAATGAGGAAGATTCCTTCCACATTTGTAAACAATGTAATATTAAATATTACATTGTTACATTGTATTAAATTTTGTAGGTGGTTTGTATAAGCCTGATGAGGGTGGCCATCATGGCTCCCAAAGCTTGCGGAGAGTAAAACTGCCGTCGTTAGTTAAAACACCCATCTCCATTTTCTTTATTTCGAGAAAAAAGCTGTTGAATGAGATTTTTTAGGCCATCCACATTATTGGAGATACGATAAAGTCTTTAACCGAACCTTTCAAATGAAGATATGAAGTTCTAACTTAGTGCAAAAGACGCGCCACGCCGAAATCTACTCAACCATGCACCTAACTCCAAAAACACCAAAATGGTCGATAGGGTGTTTTTATCCTAGGACGGCAGAAAATAACTCAAGCAGTACACGACTGGTTTGGTCAATCGACACTTTCCATTAGGATCAAATATTGGAAGTTTAGTATTTGAAGCAGTTTTGCAAACGTGGAACCAGCTGAAATGTTTTTCAGTTCAACTTACGAAGATCATTTGGAGATTGATGAGCCGCGGATCGTCTTTATACCTGGCGTCATTCCAATGTGCATTGAGGGTTTCCCCAAGAGCTGCTTTGAATACATCACCAATTTGATCTTTGCCAAATTTGTCCAACCACAAAAGGAATTCATATCGGAGCTTCAGCGGATCGTCTCCGCGGTACGCAAGCAATTCTCGATCAAATTCCCTGCAACCAAATTGAAGAAATGTGGTTATAGGGGGAAACGTACGCTGAAACAAATCTAGACGAGGCTTGTAGCACCTAGTTTTGATATGGGCAATTTTTATGCTTTCCGAGGCACCCCAAACATAGATGTTGGGAAAAAAGTAACAGAAAGTAGGTAGGTACCTACGTATATTGGTGGATTTCGTAAGTAGGTACATACCTATTCCACCACCCTCTAAACGAAACCTGTATTTGAAGCGACCAAGCCAGTCCATGTTATACCTAGTAGTCTTATACAACCACAAAATAATATCATAACGAATCACAGTAACTTACTCCTTGCGCAGGAGAATCGCAGCACGATTAGTCGCCATAACACGATCAACGTTGAGAAATGACTTTCTGATTTACAGTCAGTCAGTACATCAAAACGTCTAATCAGCAAAAGCCCGGTTACGAACAACTACAACGAACAATGAAGTCAGCAACGCATAACATATCAAGAGTATTTTTCAATCAACAACTTCCTATCAACAACAAACAATTTCTACTCCGTCGATGAGAAAATACGTTACAACTCGCTTTGCCGCGTCCTCCAGTGTGGCCAGAAATTGCCGGTTTAAAAGGGAAAACTCCGCATCAGTAGACCACAGAAGACCCCTGCAATACTGTAACAGTTCCCCTCTATTATATTATGTTTTAAAGAGGAGTACCTACCTATAATATTTTTTTAAATAATAATAACTATTACCTACTATTACTTTAATAGCTACTGCTATAATAATAATAATGATTATTATTATTACACCAAAACCTAAGTAAGTTTCATTCAAAATAATACCTATCTAATAATTTTTACGACTGGTGGTTTTCCCCTCAAACGTTTTTTAATACAACCAACTAGGTAGGTAGATGCTCAGAATACAATTTTGGTTTATTATTCTTTGAATAATTCACCTATGTAATCGCGACGAAGGTCGAAAATTCAGCTCGGTCTCAAAATTTGACATTTTCCGTTTCTAAACATCTTGAAACGGATGTCAAATTAAATAAGTAGGTGAACATAGTTACCTGAACATTCCTTACCAATGAGATGGTAAAAAAATCAATTTTTGCAAGAAAATTGCGTTAACGTGACATGATGGAACATTTCGGCAATTTTTTCAGGATTGAGTGCCCCAAAGCCCATAGTTGCAATACTGGAGGCAGTTTTTTGGTCGTGGACCTGTGTAATCCATTTATGGGGATCCGCTAATTTTTTATTTAGATACAATTAGTTTTTGCGGAATTTATACTATGTACTCGGAAAATAATATCGCTGGTGTAAAACTGGCAGTGTTTTCTTAGATGGAGGGGGTTTAGTAATCAGTGATACAGTCAAATATTGCAGGAGTCTGTCGTTAAGCTGTGCCCACAGAGTAAGGTAGTAAAGTACTGGCTGTGCCAGTGGGACATCATGTTGCCTAGTTTCAACGTTATAAAACTCGTTCTAAGTAGGTAAGGAAGAAAATACAGGAATAGTAGTGATTTCGCATTTATCCTGATCTGAATCCATCAGTTCCTACATAATTCAAGTTCATAATATGTTTGTGGAAGTGCCAGAGTGTTCAGCGTACCTACCATGATATAACGTGCCAGGTCAGGCTGTCACCTTCCTAGCAGAGCTGCACGCACGAAGATGTGATGCTCTGACGCAACCCCAGCACTTGTTATCAACCTAATAATATCTGGGTCCGCCCATCAGCCCGTGTCCGGTGCGCTGAATCCTTCGGAATCTTCGCATTTCCTCATTTGTGAAGTTAACTCAACCTCTACCTGCAATGACGAGTTCAAGCGACTTTTCCTCTACAGAGGAAAATGGAGGGTATACCCACCACCACCTTCATAAACCCTCGCAAGTGAATTCAAGATGCCTTAAAACTGACCCGTTTGCTAGCGAAAATGTTGGAATTTTCAAATTGCAAAATCGACGTTGTCAACAGGTGCAAAACTAGGCCTCCCACGCACCAATGAAGACTGCCGCTTCGGTCTGCTTATTCTGATCTTCTCTATCACAGCGACCTAGGTGCAGCCTAATAATCACTAGTTCGGAGTAGACGTGACTAGAAACAGTCGATGTTTTAATTATGTAATCATACAAACCTTCTAGGCTAGGGGTTCTCACTTCACTTCTCGGCTTTTTTGCCGAAGCTGTGGAGGTCCAATATGGGAATTAGGGAGGCGGACGACTCCTCTTCTGGCGGTCCAAATTGTTTATTTCGTAATATACAAATTTAGATCGAGAACGGGTTTCGAGCTGATAAGTCCATCTACAGCCCTAACAAGGGAAGTAATGCATTACCCTTAACGTTTTCCGAATAATTAACTGAGTGTAGCCATCTTGAAATTAAGATAGGAAGGTTCAATTTCAAGATAGTTACAGTCAAGTCACACGGCCACTGCTTCTACGGTTGTACATACTAAAAATCCATTAAATGAGACTGTTAGAACCATAACGAAGAAATGTATGTGGTGAATGAGGTGCTATGATCACAGCGTAGGATTGAAAATCAAAAACCTAACTAAGTAATACTGTCCATGGACAGTATTGTGCACAAGTTGGGTCTTGGGATGTTGGAGGTGTGGTTGAAGTTGAAGATCACAGAGGCAACGAATAATGAAACGCTAATAGTTTCTAGGTACATGACATTTCCATGTGTTTTCTTTTAACAATAACTTTAATACACAGAATATCATATTTTTGAATGATTGACCTCTTTTCACAAATTTCACGTAGAGACCCTCGAAATTTTCGATCCTTTTTGAATTTCCTTTGTCAGAAGAGAGCATTTTCGCACTGCTCAGAATGTAGAGTAAAAACGCTGCAAATTTTACACTAGGGTTTAATATTCTTTTACATAGGTTACTTGTGCATAAATTTTATTCTGTGTCAATGAAAAAAGTTTTAGACATTTTTTAAAGTGAAACTTTTATTTTTTAAATCTTTATTTTTCAAATTTTTTTGGGGATTTTTTTTCAAGAATTTTTTGTTTTGTACTTGAAAAATATTTGACCCCCTGGGATCTTTCAAAAATCCCATTTGTAGCCCCATGAAAGCCCTATAGATCGCAACAGTGAAATCCGATCGTTCCGAGACCCCAAAAAAATTGATTCTACGTTCAAAAATACTTCGAAAACGACACCTAACTCGATTCCATAGCCTTAAAAAACCCTCCTGTAGCCCCACGGGTTTGGGCGATCAGGCTGAAAACCTTGCGGGCACAACTAGATGGTAAACAGAGTATTTTGTCAAAATTTAAGATTAAAAAAAAATAAGATGCCTAACTGCCCAAAACGGCCCGGACGACGGACGGACATATGGGATTTGGAATCTAGACCTCTTGAAACGGATAATGTCAAATTTCAAGGCCGATCGGAATCGTCGACCTCCGTCGCGAAAACTGTTCGGGGTCGAGACGGTAGGTTATGATGAATAACATTCAATACAATAACAAAAATAATATTAGGTATTATTTTTGTTATTGTAAAAATTTTTCAATTTAATGTGGGTTTAGATCGCTTGCATTGAATAGGCTTAGTTGCCTTGGCGATAAAGATGTTTTGATTGACAGTATTGAATTGCAGGGATTATGAGGGAAGCTACTTTTTCAAATTCACGATGTTTGAGCCAACTGGGGGCTCCGCGTATGGCGAACAGGAAATCCTCAGAATAGGAATTTCTGACTAGATGATTCATTGTTAACAGATTGTTCATCCAATTTTGAAGAAACTTGTGAAAGGTTATAGTGGGACGTCCAGACTCGACTAACCTCCAAGACTTTAATTAAGGTCGTCTCAGCATTAGTTTTGGCATTTTCCACTAGGTACCTATCAAGCCTACTTACTACAACAGGCACATTTTTGGCCAGATAGCGATCTTAGTTTGGTGGTGAGGGTCAACCACCAACGCTAGATTTATTTCGAAGAGAGACCAAAATGTTTTTTTCCATGTTTCTTCTTCATTAGGCCAAAAGTTACAGGTAACTTTTGGCCTAAGCTGTAGGTCTACACTACACTACTATACTTCTGTAGTGCTGCACTACGAATGGGTGCTGAAGCGTACCTACAAGGAAAGAGTGGGCGAGGGTAGAAGAGTTGGAGGGATGAAAGGCGACTGAACCGTGACGTAAGCTTTATATGAGCATTGGGCTCGATGGTTGAACTAGTGTTATCCGTGTGTAGGGACCGAGTGATACAAAACGTGACATAGAACAGTGTATAACATACATACCCCATGCGGGTAAATACCTACTCAATAATTTAAGTTTAGTTCAGTTGAATTATCCTTTAACCGCATCGTTGTTTTTATTTGGCGTAAAATGAGAATTAAACGCGCGATTGTATGGTGTGTTGCTGTCGTAATCGCAGTTGCTGCAGACGAATCGTCATTTTCACCTGGAAGTCACGGTGGAGACGGCGACAAGGACCAAGCTGCAGTGCCTAGCAATCAAGTAAGGTACCTACTACGGTGTTAACAGATTATTGAGGGAGAAATTTAAATGGTTTAAAGTGGTTAAACTGTTTAAATGTTTGGAAAATATTTAATATTAAACCACCACTTTTAACATCAGGCTCTTCAGCTATCTCAAAATGATGAGATCATTTTTTGACGTCATGAATGAATCTGTTTTTATCGCTAATAAACAAAATTTGGGTTTTAATTTTCTGTCGTTCTTGCGACGGAGGGCAAAGATTTTGATCGGCCGTAAGGTCGCCAGGTTGAGGGGTTTTGGCCAGCGAGTCGACTGAGTTGTCGTTTTCGAAGCGATTTTGGACGGGAAATCAATTTATGGTGATCCCGGTCATATCCACCCAGGAGCTTTTGATGATTTGATTTTTTAGCCAAGGAGTAGTATGAGAATTCGTTTAAGTAATTCTGGTCGTCGAATAGGTTAACAGTAGTCCCCGACCAGTTTGATCAATCTACAACAATGATCAAATATTTTTGGTTACTTGGCCCTTTAACAATAATAATTATTAACAATTATTGTTAGAAATAGGAATTATTCCTGTTTCTCTGTGGAGGGTTGAGATTGTCTGATCTGGCTGATTATTGAGCCTGGCCTGATTCTCAAATTTCATAGTCACTTTGTTTTCCCCAGATTTTAAATAAATAAATAAATAAATACCTACCTAACAGTTTTTTTTTACGAGATGAAAAATCCTTTGTGGACTGACAGCGGGGAAGTCCCCGCCCTTCGTGTGGGAATCCTGCTTAGGTACCTCATTATACCCACTAAAAAAAACCTCGATTTCTCTCAGGAAGCTGCCCCGGAAATACGTACCTAGTTACTATTACTTCAGGGCAGCTCCTTTGGTTGGCCGGGTATGGATTCTTCTTGTAGTCGGTGTAAGTCCGTGTCTCCTGGTTTTGAGAGTGATAGGGATAAGTGTGGGGGCAGGTTCTTCAGCCTTCCCCTACCCTATCTCCATCCACCTGTCCTGGTCTCCTGTTCTGCCGGTTCCTCTCCTTTTCATGGGGTGGTCATTCGTCAGATGAGAGAGGGGGTGATGGAAGGGTTGGTCCAGCACCAATTCCCTGTCTCTCTCTTTTGTCATCAGTATTGCTATGACAAAAGTGTGCACGGCGTCCCAATTGTCTTTCACCGCCAGCATCTTTGCTACAGTTTCTGGCTCAAAGTCTTCGATCCTAATAATAATAATAATAATCAAAAGCCTAAACCATTTAAACAATGTCATATATTTACATAGAATTTTAATATAGGAGTATAGTTCTATAAAGATATTTGTGAGAGCATTCAATACCTAATTATGAAAACATTTACAGTACAATGATTTCACGGATCTGGGAATGATCAGCGCTGGACTGTTGTCACCTAACTCCTGGAAACCAATAGCAAGTCCACCCAGGCAGCAGACCCAAGATTCAAGTGTCAAGACGATTACGCTGACGAAACAAGTGCCAGTTCCGTATCCGGTAATCATAGAGAAGCGAGTGCCGGTAAGAGTGGAAGTTCCAGTGGATAAGCCCTTCCCAGTGTATGTTCCAAGGCCGTATCACGTGGTCGTGGAGAAGAAGATCCCTTACCATGTAGGCGTCCCTGTGCCACACCCTTACACAGTTGAGAAGCATGTGCCAGTAGCAGTGAGAGTCCCAGTCGACAAACCGGTACCTGTTCCTGTACCTCACCCGTACCCAGTCGTCATGTATAGGTACCTATCAAAAGTTGATTAACCTTCAATAACTCACAGCTACATATGAAATCTTAATTTATGATGATATTCTAGGAAGGTGCCGTATACGATCGAGCGACATGTGCCTTACCCCGTCAAAATTCCATACTACAGGCCATATCCTGTCCACGTGCCTATCGAAAAACACGTTCCCGTGCCCGTAGAAAAAGCTGTTCCGTACCCCGTGCACGTGCCTGTGGATCGTCCCATCCCCATCCCAGTGGAGAAGCCGGTGCCTTACCCAGTGGAGAAGCTCGTCCCAGTAAAAGTGGAAAAGCTCGTCCCGGTCCCGTATAAAGTCCCAGTCAAAGTTCACGTTGAAGTGCCGCACCACCATGTAGCTAGTGGAACTCATGAAGTTTACTCCCAAAAAGATTCCCAACCACACAGCTACCAATTCGACGCAGCAAGAGAAGAGAATAACGACATAGCGAATGGGAAAGAGGAGGAATACAGTCAAGTTTACACTGGACAGAATAAGTGGGAACAAATTGAACCGACTGCACATCAACAATTTGACTTATCACAGCCACAAGAGAGTGAAGGCAACCGAGTAAGGTTTCCTCAAGAAGATGTGGCTACTCGACTGGTATCCCATGACCACAATACCGCTTATCTACAAGTTGAGAGCTACATCAAGGTAGACGAACCTGAAACCAACGACGACCAGAAGTAAGTTAACTTACCTACTGTAACTACAAGGATGATGATCATATCCTGTCATATGAGGGAACTGACCAAACGTGTCGCCCGCTTCCAAATTAATTTGTTGTTCTCGTTCTTAGTTCAGTGCTGAGAGATTCGGATGCCCCTAACTACCACTTATTGCACCAACCGCAAGGTTACGATTCTCGATTGCACTCCACATCCAATGATATAGTAGAGTTTGAAAAGAGACTGAAGGACGGACGTCAGGAGAGTTACTCGAAAGTCTACTTGGGGCCGACAGCCTTCTCGAACACTATCCACCACCACGGATGAACCGTCAGGGTTTTTCGAAGGTAGGTAACCTATGTGTTTTGTCGCCCATCGTATTCCAGCTCCACTTATTACCTACTCTCCGAATATCCCATGTTTAACGGCCTCTTTTTCAAACAGATAAAAAAAACCAATGTGGACGAATAAAAAGGATCGCCAGTTGACATTTTCAAACCACACTAACGATCCTAAGCGAGGAGGGGGGAAGAGTTTCCTCATCCACTCAAGTTCCTTTTAGTAGTACCATGAAAGGAACTACTTTTATTTGCATGAAGTATGGCCTCAGACGGTACCTACCAATTATGGCAGCTGAGCAGCGTGTCGCGTTTCTGCCAAATTCATTACTGTTATAAGTGTATTGTTTTGTAAAAATGTGTACATGAACTTTTAAATAATAAATTATATTTATAAAGTGAATGCTTTTGTCTAATCTTTAGTAGGTACAGTCAAAATGGCGACTAATTGGACAGCCAACAGGAGTCTACATTCTTGTGCTAAACAAAATGAATAATAAGTAATGAATAAACAAACGATGACAACACTCAATAAACAGAATCTCGACTAAACTTAAGTTCCTGAGAGGAGGACCTTACAGAACGAAAAACAACCCTCATTTGCTCCTAACGGCCTTCAGAGAATTCAATGCCTTGAGTAAGCTCGACTTCTTCGCCAACAGTCGGTCAATCTGTGCGGTATCTTCGGCATTTTTAGCACTGACCAAATCCAACTCAGGTTGAAGGAGGTTTTGCAGCTCGCAGATGGCCGGTATTTCACATTTTTCACTCTTTGAAGGTTGGTACATCTGCTGCATTACGTTGTAACATATATCATCCGTGTTTGTTTCCCCTGATTCGGTACAATTTATATTCAATTTGCGCACTAAATATTCCATTTCGGAGGTAAACGTTGCATACGAGGTTTTCAGATCTAGCAAATTGGCCGCCACTCTGGTTTTAATGCAGGAGTTTTTGAAATCACAGTATTCGCTCGCCATTTCGGTAACTTTGATGGAAAAATTCCTGTCGAAAGAGTTTCTGACCTCAATTTCACTGGACAGCCGGTTGTTCGCTTCTATAATGGATCGTTTCGCTCTTTCATCCTGTTCCTAAAGGTATCCGGAAATCGTAACCCGAATACTAGTATTAGTTAATGCCTTTCTTTTCTCAGTAATGCAAGGCCTAGAAAAATACATACCTTGAGTTCTTTTTCCCGCATTTCGTAAACCTTAACGCGAACGTCCATTTCTCGGACGAGGCCTTCCACATTGAAGCGCTCCTTTTTCAAGCCGGTAAGCACTAAGGCGGTTTTGTCCACTTTTTGGCAAAGGAGATCGTAACGGAGTTTGACTCTTGCCAACATTTCCTTTTGCTCGTTAATCTGCGGGAAATAGAATTCATAATTTGAAGTATGGTGCCATCCAAAGACTACAATTTGCAAGGAAATCGTTTCCAAATCATACCTTGTTCCTGATTACCAGGTTTTCCTGGTTAGTCTGCAATACAGGAAGTCTTGACATTTAGAAGTCTGGTCTTGAATAGAGCTGCATGAGGTAAATTGAAGATTAATGTCAGTCAATTTGAGTCAAAATAATGAGAAAACAACTAGGTACTAAACTTAAAACTTTGCTCCCTACTACTTCTGTAACAACTAGTATACCTACAAACATAAGTTGGAATACTAACTTAAGTTAGTATACCTACTCGCAATAGTGAGAGGTCGCCAACGCTCGTTATGGGTATGGCACTCAAAGATAGAACGAGAAACATAAAAATCTGCTTAAATTCAAAAACACTACGAGAACATTAAATAGGCATAAACATTCTAGCAGGTTTAATAGGAACTGGGTTGTACTTAGCAATAATACGAGTACTAGTATGTACTATATACTCGTATGTACAATTCGATAAAGCTTACAAAGCCGTACAGTAGTACTGAAGTTCAGTACTAGTAGTACAGTAGTACTGAAGTTCAGTACTAGTAGTACAGTAGTACTGAAGTTCAGTAACTGAACTACAGCGTAGTTTGTCCCACCAGAGCACCCACCACTTGCTCTCTGTTACTCTGTGCACCAGAGATAGGAGAGCTCGTACCAACAACTTCGTCAGAGCCACAGAGTAACAGAGAGCAAGTGGTCAGAGCACTCTTGAGGGACGTGAAGGCACGACGTTATTTCAAATTTTGAATCAGTAAGTACGTTATTTCAATACGCTATATCACTATATTATAATAATTATTAATACTACGCTCTACGCGGTTAAATTCCGAGAATGACTCGTCACTATCAGTGTTGCCAGACGACTTGCCTCGAAATTCCCTACCGACTATTTAAAAACCCCTACAAAAACCTTACCATGTTCATAATTTCCCTACGTTGATTGTATTAAAATTGAAGGTTTTTTTACAAGAACCGAATAAGTCCAAAATAATGAATGAACGAATGAATTAAATAAAATTAATGAATAAGTCTATAATGAAGCACCTAGGGGTTAACCTAAGGTTAGGGAAACATGAAAATGTCTCACTGTGACGACGTATGCACGTCGTGCATTTTAATGTTTAATGAAGCTTATAGCCTTGGACGAGATGAGTCAGCAGATCGACTTATTTATCGACTTAGTAACCCTCCCTACTTAGGAACGCTACCTAGCGATTTTGGTTAATTTGGTATTGACATTATACGCTTCAGATTCCAAAAACAAATTTTTTTATCATTAAATGATTAAATTTTAATAATGATTAACAGGACGTTTCCATTTGTTTTCGTCACTTCACGGGGGATTTTGAGCGCAACATGATCGCGAAAACTATAATCACATGATTGGTCTCTTTAGCGGTTGGTTACAAGTAGAGGGTTGGTGTAAAATTAATCATTATTAAATGATCTGACTGTAGAATTTTTAATCTGAAATTTTGACAAAGTACTCGGCTTACAATCCATTTGTGCCCGCAAAGTTTTCAGCCCGATCGCCCAAACCCGTGGGGCTACAAAGGGGCTATTGAATGTGATTTTGGAGGTTTTCGGCTTTGGGTCGAGTTGGGGGTGGTTTTAGAAGTATTTTTGGAGAGTCCATGTTTTGGGGGTCCCAGAACGATACGACTTCACCGTGGGGATCTATATAGATGGGGCTTTCATGAGGCTACAAATGGGATTTTTTAAGGATCGTAGGAGGTTAAATAAGGTATCGTTTTCTGAGTAATTTTGGACGAATAATCTATTTTTCGAGGTCACAGATCTTTCCAAACAGTGTACAGAATTTTTTCAAAATATTTTATTTTTGACACAGAAGGTATCTTTGCTCCTTCAACAGAGAATAGCAAACCCCTGTGTAAAGTTTGCAGCGTTTTTGGTCATCGCTTGCTCTTACCTACCAACAATAATTGTTGGTAATTTGTTATAATTACACATATAAAAATATATAATATATATTATTATAATTATATAATAAAATTATTTTACCGCGTTACCTACCTACCTTTCTCTACTTAACTTACTCAGGTACCTTTCTCTGCTTATTATTTATTTATTTATTTTTTTATCCTTCTATTGTTTACTATCAAATTTTATCACGGTATCTGCTCCTACTACATTGTTCCAAATTTCGGTTTCAGAAATAGGTAAATGAATACAATAGCTCTTTCAAATGTTTCACTTTCTTTCCAGTTCCCTCCTCAAAAATTGAAGGAAGACTATCTCAGCAAATAATTTATTGTATTTAATTTGAGGTTGTGGCGAATTTAATTTGCTTTAAAATTATATGGAACCTACTATAACCGCAATACCCACTAGTTAGGTTCTTAGTTTCAGTTGATTTATTCATCAACCTACCTGGGACATGCGAAAATCAAAAAATTTAATAAATTTAATAATTTACCTTATTTACATCATTTTCAAGAAAAAACTGAAAATGAACAACTGGTTGTTAAATGAATCAAGCATTAAATGAATGAAGCAAATTTTGCTATGTCAATCGACGGCCGTAAAACTTGGCATAGACTGCAACATTTGAGCTTCTTTGAACACAATTTGATATTAGAAAAGCTGCCGAAATGCATAAATGCTGCGTAAATGCGTCAGCTGATGCTGCTACCTAACTACCCTACTGCGATCCTGAAACTGCCATCGCCGCCACTTCGGCGCTAGTGTCTGTTCCCCGGCTTCTATCCCCGATTTCTCAGGCGAGTCGCCTGAGGCGACCCCTTTTGTAAATGTTGGCAATCCTTCATCATCGGTTTTAACAGCTGTTTTTTCTATATCACCGTAGATTTTTCGCCCGTGAATCAGGTTCCTGTCTAGTCGTTTCGATTGGAATTGAGTATTTTTCTTCAATTTTCATTTGAAGAAAACTCCTACAATGTTCTCAGCCGCAGCACGAATTTTCAATGCTTCCCGGGGTATCGTCCTCTCCGGAGTTCGTCCGGGGGCTGTGTCCGCCGCTCAGGTAAGTGCTCACGCTTCTGGATTATTGCTCCGCTGATGAAAATCATCATCCAATACCGTAGGCGCCTTACCACCTCTGCCCTTCCGATTTCAGGCTAGGAATATGTCCCACGGAAGCACAGAAACTGATGAGGAGTTTGACGCAAGGTACGAAGCGTTCTTCAACAAGCCTGAGATTGACGGGTGGGACATCAGGAAGGCAATGAACGACCTCTGTGGCATGGATTTGGTTCCCGAACCCAAAATCATTAATGCTGCCCTTAGGTAGGTAGATACAAAGAGTTTGTTAATGGTGGGTCCACCGACCAAGTACATAATTTCATAATCATTTCTCCCATTATCTGCCTTGTCTACTGAGTACTTGTTTAATCAAAAGGTATGAAAAAAATAGTAACCTATTCTGATTTCGCGAAAGCGTTACTACGGTTAGCTACCCATTAGGTACCCGGCACTCTCAACACTACTGGACGCCCAAGATTCCATCTATCATAATATGATAGATTCTTATTAATAAAATGGATGTCTGTATGTATGTTCCAACATCACGCCCAAACGGCTGAACCAATTAACCGACGTAGTTCAGTTCAAACGTTTTGGCGTTGCAAAAATTGCCTAGTAATCCGTAGTAACGACGCTTTTTTACCGCCTGCCCTCGTCGCAAAGAAAAGCCTCGTTCACGATGAAGAGTTCGCGAAATCTACCTACTATAGCCTATTATCTAAGTCAGAACCCGCTCGTCAATTTGTGCCTTTTCACGACGAGAAAAGGGTCGACAGGTGTTACTAGGAAAAATTACGAGTTGACGGGTGCATTATTGATGGACGGAAAGTTTAAATGTTATATTCCGTGCGAAGCACGGGTGTCCCAGCTAGTAATATTAATAAGAGTGGATGTCTGTATTTCCAACATCACGCCCAAACGGCTGAACCAATTTCCGTGCGGGTGGTTGCAAATTGACGAGCGAGTTCCAACTTAGGTAATAGGCTATAGTAGATTTGAGATAGTTTGAATCTTCACGGCAAGAAACGGGTCAACAAGCGTTGTTACTAAGAAAAATCACGAGTTGACCGGTTGCTAAGGGTGTTCCAAGTGAAGCAAGGGTTGCATTATTGATAGGGGGTTTTGTGGAATAACGAATTTCTCTCCTGCTCATCCCAGAGCGCTAAAATTTGGTACGGGTACAACTTCTTAAGGATCAATTCAAGTAAACCTACATGGACAGGTAATTTTACTCTCTCTTATTACATGGGCCCTCGATTCGTGATAGTTTGATACTTCACGACAAGAAACGGGTCAACAAGGTTGGACGGCCTTGCGTTCTGAGTGAAGGATGGATGCATTATTGAACTGAAATTTGATATTCTATATTTCGTGCGAAGCTTGGGTGTCCCACCTAGTTATATTTATATTAATATAATATATAGTGGTGACTAATTATAACATTTATATGGTTGCCATCCTGCACAATGCAGTTTCAGTTTTGTTCCCTTTGAATTTATTTGCCAGAAATAGCAGCCTGCCGAATATAACGGTGCTGTATTGCTTCTTTAAATTCTGACAGGGATGTATATTATATACTGGGTACGCCATTTGTTCACTTTGATTTCAGGGCATGTCGTCGAGTGAATGACTACGCCTTGGCCGTTAGGTTTCTGGAGGCAATCAAGTTCAAGTGCGGCTCTTCCGAGAGCACCATTTACCCGTATGTCATTCAAGAGATCACCCCCACCCTCAAGGAGCTCGGGATTGACACTCCTGAACAGCTTGGGTACGACAAGCCTGAGCTTGCTCTCCAGAGTGTCTACGACATGCACTAAGTCTTCAATAGGTAACTCCCGTCAACCACTGCTAGGGAAGACAAGAGATTTGTTCCAATCTCCAGCCACTGCTTGTCAGGGATGAGGCATTCTAACAAGTCTCTAGCATTTCAAGAAATACTGTCTCCTATCTTGTTTTCTATAGAAATTCCTATTAGATTCAATTATATTCCACGAGTGCAACACCGTGAAGTACTTTAAAATAATATGTACAGTATACTATAACTTGTTTCTGTAATGATGTACAAAGTTAAGTTGTTTCAATAAACATCGCTTCACCTGAGTGGCGTATGATTCAATTTCCCAATGAAGAAGGAAACATGGTTAGTCAACAAGGTCATACGGTTTGACTCATACCCCATGGCTACTATCGATTTTTTGTCGTTGTATGGATGTGATCGAGCTACTGAGGTCTTTTGTTATTAGCGCAGTTATGGCAACTTTCTTAATCACAGTCCGTATGATAGGATTCCGGTAAATACGACGGAATCTGGCGTAACGTCTGAGAACACTTCCAACTTTTACACGAGGGCCTAAGGATTGGTTTAAGGAACAATCGAAGGATAATAAAATACGCATGCAGTTTCTGTACACAACTTTAATCGTCTTTTAAACGATACTAAGAAGACGAGGACACAATACAAAATGAGAATCCCTCATGGATTTCCCAGATGGAAATGCCTCGGCACTAGGCAATCCTATATTTATAATAATATTTAATTTATAATAATATTATGAACTTAGGAAGTATATCGTGCATCCCCAAAGGTTGTCAATAGAAGGATTTCGCAATTCTTCAAACAAAGCACTATTTAACAGATTTTTATAAAACGTCAAAAGTCTTCATTTACTGAATTCATTTGCCTTTTTGTTCGGCTATTTGGTTCAACTGCGAGACCAAAGTAGTTTGGGCTTGATTGAGACGGGTAACGAGGCCAGACCCTATGGAGTTCAGTGTTGCCACCAGTTGCGCACGTGCAGTCGTTATGTCGTTTAGTGCTGCATAGTTTTGAAGTTGCGTAACGCTGAGGAGCCGCCCTTCCACTATACCAGCTACAAAAGGAAAACATTTGGCTCAACCAACAGTAGGTAGGAAGGTCATTTTCATGTGAGAGCAGCGTCAATAATCAATGGATGTGCGTCTTCATTTTGGGTTAAGTCATCCTGGGTTGTGTTTTTGAAGTAAATAAGTAAGGACAAATTTATTTTTGAGACTTTCATGATCAGGATATTTATTAAAAGCTGTTCTGAATGACTTGAATTGCTGGCCTTGACGTCATGACCACTAACGAGGGCCGAGTAGACTGGGGAAAGGCTGTATTGACCAATAGTCTCACCGTGTTGGGGTGTGACTTCAACCCAAACAACAGTTACTGATTCCTCATTCTATCGCGAAATCAAACTTCGACTTTTCCATGAATAATATGAACATGTGATCAGAGTTTTGATCAACACTCTGATCCCATGTTCAGTGTTATATGGAAGCCTTCTATCGATTTAAACAAAAATTTTAAAGCATAACCATTCCTTATTCAAGACTTATTCCTTGAGTAAGTACACTATAGATGGTATTGGATAAGAAACTCCCTTTTGCTTGGTGGGGGAGGCACATGTTAGAAAGCTACGTCTGCAGTACCTGTCATACTCAGGCAATGACTCAAGTGAATGAAAACCGTACACCATAGCATAGCATACATAGAGATGAAGGCAGAGAGTATGAAGACAAGGTTTGCATGCTGTAATAATGTTAGATATGCAGGTATATTAAATCAATTTTATGCATGAACTCAAGTGTTTTCTCTTCTTCCGGGTTGAGCATCCTTTCCAAACACCTAATAATATCACAGGTGTGTATAATACATCAGTTATTATCTGCGTATGAAGGGGACTGTGTTCACCTGATTAATCACATTTGCAAGGGTGGTTGAAAATTTTGATTAGCCTCAAATTTGTCCTCATGTTATTGAGTTTAACTTTGAAAAAAGGCAACGCTGTTTTTAGCAGTAGAGTAGAGAGGAAAAATTTAAACCGGGGAACTGAGTATTATGTCAATGTTTCAAATTGGAGACAGAGACAAAATACTCGGATTCCCTCTTGAGTCCACAAGGTTTACACCACAACACCGTACTGCTCTGTGGGCCTGGTAACGGGATAAAAGTGGAGTGTTTGAGAGGTTTTGACTAGGCAGTCGAGTGAAAAGTCTTTTGGATTAATTTTGGAAGCAGAATCGTTTTATGGTACCCCGTCTATCCGATAATTTTAGAGGGATTATCAATAGGTAATCATGACCACTCGTAAAATTCAATTGGCAGCGTTTTTCTGAAGAATTTCACGAACCACCCGGACCTCTTCGCAAACCGCCAGTTGGGAACATTCCCCTAGTCAAAATATATTATATTTTCTTAATTTAAGGCCAAGGGCTTGGTCTTAGTCATAGTTAATATAAATGGCCATAATAAGGCGTCAATCTATAGGTATCTATGAAAATGACTGCCAAATCTGTTTGAGGACTCACTACTTAAAAACCAGTGGAGCGTTCGGCACCAAATTGTGTGAGAATGTATGTGAAGCATTGTAGATGATTTTTTAAGAAGTTTCTACAAAATCGGTCGAGCCGTTTATTGAGTGCAGCGAAGCGGACCGGGTCAGCTAGTGGTTTATATTATAAACCATTGACGAATTAAGTGTCGAAATACTTACCCATTAAAATACACTGAGGAATCTTCTTGAGGATCTTGAGGAGTTTTCCTACTTTAGGTTCGTCGCAAAATATCATGGCGTTGTGAGCGACGAATAAAGGAAGTATAGCCTCGTATGGTGTACCAGTCACTGCTAATTTCACAGTGTGCTTAGAATGTACTTCCATGCTCATTCCTTCTTTCTTCAGGCTCAACTTCGCCTGCAATGTGCAGTCAATATTGTGTGTATTTTAAAGGATGTTGCTTTTTTCGAATTCCTCTTCGAAAATGTTGATCAAAGTCACAAGTGACGAAAACTCACTTGAAAGATTTCTTCGCCAGTCAAAGAATTGGTGTGGAGGATCCCTACCATTTGTTTTCTGTCTAAAAGCTCCTTCAGCTCTCGGGCGATGATTTTTTCAAGTGGATTATCCTGAAAATGTTTGAAAAAGAAGTCAATTAGTCAACTAGTTGCACATCATCAACAATTAGGTGCCCTATGCACAAGCAAAGAGTTCATATTAATATTAAGGAGCTTAATATTAATGAATGGACCTTAATTTAAGGTGCAACACGAAACTGTAAAACTGACTC
The DNA here is from genome assembly GCA_955831195.1 of Pilophorus perplexus. Classification (NCBI taxonomy): domain Eukaryota; kingdom Metazoa; phylum Arthropoda; class Insecta; order Hemiptera; family Miridae; genus Pilophorus; species Pilophorus perplexus. Next base: position 16,454,501 of record OY037011.1, on the reverse strand, counting down.
ACCGGACGCTTTTTGTATTTTTCGATTTCTTCGACTTTTCGACATGTTTCAGCATTCGGGAGGCCCAGGTTTTTGTTAAGATCGAAATCGTATTGTGGCTGTAAAACAGCTAGAGCTAGAGCTCTATCGTAGTGAGGTGGTCGAGGCCGCTGCACATTCACTCTCCGACCCCTTACAAACTGAACCCCGGGCGTCCATTTCACCCGCAACATTCCTGGAAACACACATTTTAATTATGTCTGGTGATGATTTAGTCCACGTTAACATAAGGGACTTTAAATAATACCTTCTTTGATTATTCCAGACATTTGGTGTTGTTGCTTTGTTCCACGATTTGAAAATTTAATGGTACTTGGGCTGCAACAAGCTCTAGGTGGAAGGACTGCGACAAAGGGATTCGCGAACGAAGCCGAATCTCAACCTTCTAAGTTGAACATCTATACTTGAAAGTGTCTTAGGTGCCTTGAGAACAGAAAGAAATAAAACCAGACAACGATTTAATAGCATTTCGAGTACAAGCCTTCAGACTCGCTCGAATCAATTAAAGACCTCACTGACAAGAAAGTGCTTGGGGGAGACAAAATAATATTTTGTAGTAGGAGCGACTAGCATTATCTCCCCAAGGCGTCGTAGGGGGACAATGACTATGTCCATGGAGGAATAGAGTATCCTCTATTAGGAATAGAGTATCCTCTATAGAGACCTCTATTCCTCCATGGACTATGTCGATATCTCCCTCGTTCTAGTCCTGACCTGTGCACTATCTCCCCACTCGCGGACCTCAACTTGTTCATTATCCCCCCCGATCACGGGTTTTCGAAGGTTTTTGGCTATGGGGTTGAGTTAGGTGTCGTTTACGAAGTATTCTTGGACGTAGAATCCATTTTTGGGGGTCCCAGAACTATCCGAGTTCACCGTGGGGATCTTTGGGGCTTTCATGGGGCTACAAATGGGATTTTTGAAGGATCCCAGGAGGTAAAATAAGGTGACGTTTTCCAAGTAATTTTGGACGTTTACCTATTCCATTATTCTAGGTCCCACATCCGTTCACACACTTCACAAGAAGAAAAAAAGTATTTTATAAATAAATCAATTCTTTTTTTATTGATATATAGAATTAATTTTAGGATAAGAGCGACAACTTGTTGTGTTGATCAAAATGTGACCTTATTTAATAAGGTGTCGTTTTCCGAGTAATTTTGGACGCGAAATTCGTTTTTTCGAGGTGCCTCATCTTTTCAAACATCGAACAGAAAAAAGGTGTTTTATTTTTTCAAAAATATTTTCTTACCTAATCACACAGCTGTGGAAGGAATGAAAGAATTAATGTTTTGCTTACTCTATATCAGAGAATAATAAACCCTTGTGTAAAATTTACACATTTAATTGTATTTATTTAATGTTGCAGCGTTTTTCTCACATGACTTTTGGGTCGGCTGACTCAGGGACCGCGATTTAAATGAGACAAGTAGTGTGGGCCTGTTGCCTTTTCCAGTATGACTTGTTTCGAGTCTGCTGACTCAGGGGCCGCGAATTTAATAAGGAAGTGGTGTAGGTCTGCTGGCCTCGCTAAGGTACCATTGTTTATAATGTGGTGATACATTTTTGAACAGCATTCAAGTAACATGATTAACAATAACAACGCGGGGAGAAAGTGGAACTTTCAATGGGGAGATTGTGAAAAGTCGGTCGAAAAGTGTGGGGAGATGATGCCGAATCCCGTGTAGTAGAGCCCACCGCCTCTTCCTAATACCCACAGAGTAACAGAGGACAATACCGAAGCTAATACCTCACTGACTGAGAATAAGGAAGAATAGTAGAGGAACTAGACTCGGTGGTCTTAAATATTATAAGTTGATTCAAATCTCAACGGGGAACACTCACCCAAGTTAATAAAATTTAATTCTTCTCCGATATCTTAAAAAAAACACTGAACTATTCCCCACTTAAAAGTGCAAAAACTAGAAAAAATACATCCTTCTTAGTAAATTTGGCACCCTACTCCACAGCTTTTACGCTTATCTACCTATTATCTAATTTCTCTTCTTCGTTTATAATCGTCTTCTACTTCGTTTATAATGACAAGAAAACAGAGTTGCCAAGCACCGGGAAATTAAAATTCGAGTAGGGGAATTTTGAAGGATCCCAGGTAAAATATTTTTCAAGCAAAAACAAAACATTTTTGAAGAAAAAATCAAAAAAAAAAAAAAAAAAAAAATTTCTACAATTTCGTGACAGAATGAATAATAAACCGTAGTGTAAAATTTGCAGCGTTTTGGATATGCGCCCTTTCGATTACAAACGGTCAAATACTGGCCCTTAATCGAAGGGATAAGTTCCACTTTGCTGGAAAAAAATCTGGCTGCAACATCAATGTTTGGCTATTTTTTAACTGGATATAAGCCGGTTCGAAAAAAAAAAACCTTTCATAGGGCGATAGAGTTTGTATCAAAGATTCTAAAACCGCGAAAAAGCATTTTTTCCAAAAAATGCTCAAAGGAATATTTCTATGGAATCTTAAACCAAAAACGGCGAGAACGGCCTTACGGACATTTCGTTTTTGGAATAGTTAAGTAGCTGCTGCCCACAAAACGAAAAAGAACAATAATCTTGGAGTACAACAATTATTGTTGTACTCCAAGGCCGTTCTCACCGTTTTTGGTTGATTCCTTAGAAATATTCCATTGAAAAAATGATGGGATGGTAATTTTAATAACATAAAATGTTATTGGTAAACATTAATGGTATGTACCTAGGTCCAGAACAGTAAAATTTACTTAATATTAAATTTTAATACTAGGGGAAGAAGCAGGCCCTGCAAGATGGCAGTTCGGGCCCCTGGGCAATATTCCCATCAATCCCACCCCACCAAATCCACGTTAGAATTTCAGTAATATCTGTTTTTGGCATGGTTCAGGAAAATAGGAAAATAAAATAAACGGGTTTTATACAAAATACTTTAACAGAAGAGCAATGAGAGAAGGTGGGAAAGATGAAGGAAAAAAGAGGGATATTTCGAGAGCAAGTGTGGGAATTATTCGAAAAGGTCTCTGTCATCACTGCTCCGAAATAGGTAAAATTTAATACAGCTGAAACTTGTTTACTTGGATTAATTATGTTCATTTCAAGTAAACAATTTTGGTGATGCCTGATCTCAAATTACCTATTCAAAGTACTTAGGAACCTGTTTGTTAGAAAACAGCCTCTCGTCTTCAGAGATGTCTCTGATTCAGTATTTGCAGCAGGTAAGAATCAGTCTATGGATCGGTATAATATACCATAATATTGTTATGGTAGCAGATTTTTCCTTCAAAAACTGGGCTGAATTTCACCGCTCTGAATGATTCACATGGTTTAACCTGTGGGGTTCGGGGTTTCAAATAAGCTACCTTTTTGTATTTAAAGCTCGGCCTTTTATTTCAGGTTAATAGTGCCTGGAGAAACAAAAATGGGAGGATACTTGCAGTAAGTTCATTAACTCTTTCCTGTACGAAATGTGCGAGTGAAAAAGGTGTTATAACTTATTTATATTAGGTTCAATATGTTTTATTAATTAATTAATTACGGAACTCCCTATTAGGGACCTGGCATGTGTTTTAACTATTTCTACTGCTACGCGTTGCTAGGGTTGTAACCTGCTTATCATTCTGAGTCTGTTGCTTTTCAGGACCTGTTGTCTCTCAGACACAATCACGGGAAAAACCCAAATCTTCAGATTTCTCCCGATGACCAAACTGTTTACGATTACGTTGACGAGCCTTTCAGTGAATTGGTTGCTGCGCATTTGAAGTAAGCCTATTGTAAACCCTCAGTTACCGGCTCCAGCCGGTGGGCTATGAATTTAATTTCGAACAGAGGCCTGAAACCAAATATGTAGTAAGTAATGAATCTGTTCCTTGACAGATGCATTTACCTGCTGGGCCAAGGGGATCTGTGGGAGGCGCATTCCGAACACAATCAGGTGATGCAGCATTTCCAGAAAGCCTTCCAGTATTTCAAAGAAGAGAACTGGTTACTCCCCGTCCTGAACACAGTTTGCATCGATTTGAGGATCCTCGCTGGAAAAGTGGATAGTTTGCCGGCCCCGAGGGATGCGGCTGCCAAAACAAATACGACAATTAAGCCACGGGAAGCACTCGAAAAAGCCGCTGAATCTATGATGGCCTGTTTTAGGCTGTGCTCTTCTGACAAGTAAGTTACTCGTAGAATAGACTAGCACAATGACAGGCACTTTTTCGAACGGCACCGGGGGGGATAAATTGGAAACTCCAACTCAATCGGATTGTAAACAACGAAGATAGGAGGAGTTGGGCGAATTCGCGCTCATCGAAAATTGCACTCAAAGTGCTTATTACACGTACAATTGGCTGGGAATCCAAATTTGCAAAAACATTAAGGGTTCCCGTTTAAAATAAGAAGAAAGTTGGGCGCATCTCGGGTTGATCTCAAACCCACTTGTGGTAGCTAAATGGGTCACCGAGACGGTAGAAAGAATCGCCGAATTTTTATCACTTACCTCACTAAGGGAAAGGCTTCTGACATACCCAGATAGTCAAGGACATAAGTTAGAATAGATTATACCTACTGCATAATATGCAGTATACATATTACATACATGTATTCGCCTCTCGTCAGTAGCCCTATTCAGAGTGATGTTGATAATCCCGTATTTGCACCCATTCTGCGTTACCTAATTAAATGCTGACATTTCAGTCGATCTTCCGAGTACGACACCAAACGATGGGGAATGCTGCCTTTGGTAAACCAGCTGTTCAAACTTTACTTCAGAACCAATCGGATCCATTTGATGAAACCCCTCATCCGGGCCATCGAGTCCTCCCCGCTAAAAGACAAGTTCGACCTCAGCCAACTCATCACTTACAAGTACTATGTAGGAAGAAAGGCAATGTTCGACTCGGAGTATGCTCTGGGTAAGAAACTACGAGGAGCCCCAATTTGGCTATTTAATATCACATAATCGTTTAGGATCTAATTTTCCATTTTTTCAGCTCGCTCTAACTAAACTTTTTTTTCAGCCAACGAAAACCTCACCTTCGCATTTGAAAGATGTCACAAAGCTTGCAAGAGGAACAAACGTAGCATTTTAATATATCTTGTTCCTCTCCGGATATTTTTGGTAAGCTTCTTCGTCTTGAACATTGTGAATAATAAATTTAATTTAATTCTCAAGTACGTTAGCAACTTGCGCTCATTGACTGTCATCCACAGGGTTTCCTTCCTAAAAAGAGTGCACTAGAAAAGTACGATCTTATGCAACTGTGGGAGGTGAGTTTGGCGGTACGCCATGGGAATGCCAAAGCCCTTTCGGAAGCCATCGAGACCCACCAAGAGTTTTTCATCACTAGCGGTATTTACCTCATCCTCGAGAGACTCCGACTGGTCACGTACAGGAATCTTTTTAAAAAAGTGTAAGGATTCGATGATGCGATTACTTACACTGCTCTACAAAAAAAAAAGTTACCTGAAAGTTGCCGGCCTCATTTTATCGTGGATGGGGGCTTTCGAGGGTGCTGAATCAAAATCCGGTTTTCCTCGAAAACCCCTCATTCATGATAAAATGAGGTCGGCAAATTTCAGGCCACTTTTTTTTCTTTCTTTTTTTTTGTAGGGCAGTGTTATCGGTATCTAACAGATTTACAGTTAGCAAATCGATCAACTCCACTATTGTTCTAGGTACTGCTTGGAAAAGCAACCCGTCGTCTCCCTGCAAGACTTATTGCTCGCCCTCAAGCTAATGGAACGTGACGACATAACAGTCGAGGAAGCCAATTGCATTCTTGCCAACCTAATCCACCAGGGAAAAATCAAAGGCTACATTTCACATTCTCATCAGAAAGTGGTTTTGAGCAAAATCGACGCATTCCCAAAACTTAGTACGCTCGCACAGTAATTGCAAGTGGTACCATCTTGACTGAGAACCTTTTCTACTGAGGCAGATATTTGAAAACATCAAGGCTTTTATATTGTTTTGTTGTTGTAAGTAATATTTTATAAAGCTTGGAATAAACCGTTTTTCTGGGATTTCGTATGTATGTATTATCAGTGATAATTATTTCTGTGTATCTTCATTTTCGTATCAATAATCACTTGGTAAAGAATACTCAACTTCCTCCGGAATGAGAGTTAGAGGGTCGATTAATCACCATCATAGATAGGTCGTTATATCGGTTACTGGGGCAGTGTGTGTACGATACACCTGATAATAACAACGCCCAAGGATATTGCGTATTCACCTCTTATCTGGTGGGAACAATAAAGAAAACCTCCGGGCGGCCGTTTAAAAAATCTACCGTGTAAAGAGAGAGATATTGAAGGAGGTGGGGGCAGAGGGAATATTGGCTGTAACAGCTTTGACAATATTTATCTCCAAGTTTCCATGATACATCAAAACGGCTGTATCGGCTGTACCCTCTTGAATATCCAGGTCAAGAAAATTTCCTGATATCGGATGAGAGTTTGCAACGTCTTGCACAGTTACTAAGATAACGCAGTAGGAGCCGCCAACATTTTTTTTATTGTTTACGTATAACGTTAAAAGAGCCATTTTCAGTGCACATAACTAACCAGAAACATGATACCGCTTTTGGTTTTAGCAGCATTGCTATTGTTTTTGATCTACGATCGCTTGAAATTCCGCCACTGGTTCCTCAAAGGTGTCCCTCATGAGACGCCGTTGCCATTTTTTGGACACTATTTGCCCGTCGCCTTCGGTAAAAAAGCACCTGGTGAATTCTACGACTTCCACTATCAGTGAGTGTCTATTTTGGCCGTAGTCTTGACCGGGTATAAAACGGCATAAATAAGGGTGTCATAGAAAATCATACCGTAACCGTATATTATCTTCTACACGGGTTGTTACGGTTACGTGCCCGTCCAGGATGGAAAGATTAAGCCATGTCGCGTGCCAGCGCTTGCAGCAGCTGTGTCAGCCAACTAACGGAAGAGAGTTTCTGACTCAAGGGTTGAAAGATTTGCAAAATATGGGAGTAACACGAATTACTCAATGGGGATTTAAACAGTACCAGCCCTGTACATCCTCGCTTGCCTTACCTTTGTGCGGAAAAACATCACCTCATTCCCCTCAGCCTCTCACACTCACAATACACGAAGTGCCAGTCAGCTTTCGTTGCCCCACTCTCGTTTGGACGTCAGTAGAACTTCTACATCGTGGTGGGGAATAAAATTTTTTAATGCCCTTCCAAAATCTGTCCGAGAAAAGCCTGTGTCAAAATTTAGAATCTCATGTAAATCCCGACTGTCACAAATGGTGCCGTACTCATTTGATGACTTTTTTCTCAACATCAATCCAGTGAAACGTCCTTAACGTGTACATGCCCTTAATTCATCAATTTACGATTAAAATGTTATGTTAACATCTTACTTTGTACTTTCAGACCTAACTTTAATTAACCGTGACCATTGTCAAAAGCACTCTGTGTAATATGGCAAATAAAACGCTTTCTGATTCTGTTTCTGATTCTGATCAGTAGGTACCGTATACCTATGAACAAGAAGCAATCTATCTGAAAGAAAACACCGATTTATCGGAGTTTATAATACAGTATATCGAGTATAATATACCTACTATCGATATAGTAAACTCATTTCACTCGGCGAAGAAAAAATTCGAGCCAGGCGACAAAAAGCCACCAGCCCAGGTCCGATTCGACTTAATTGACGAGGTGGGTCAGCTGTCCTGGTGCCTGTTGGTACGGTAAAATGTGACGTCAGCAGAGCTTTTCTGGCCCTTCTCCATTGGCAATGACCACATAGGTAATTTAAGATTGTTGACCGCAAACAGTTTCTGCACGACGCTCTGCTTAGCACCTGCCGACATCACTGCAAACCTAAGAACAGCCGATTTATTTTCAAGAAAGCATTAGTTACGCACTAGCACTCAGACGCTTTTTCATACATGGGGGGGGGGGGGCTCGCTTTGCTCGGCAGTAGGTATTTTACATCTGTATTTTACACCTATTCATCATCAGTCCTAATAATTGTTATTAATTTAAGTTATAATCAGTGTTAATAATTTAAACATTGGCGTCCATCACCCGGTGATATCTAGGCACCTAATACCTACCAAATCTTTACCGACCAATTTGCGTTTTACACAAACTCGGCCGTCCACCCGCGTTCATATCTCCTCAGTGTTTTTCAATCGTCTCTTGCCCTCCCAGAAGGGCTCCATCTCAAATTTCAACGTCGAAGAATGAATAGGAGAGATTTTAGCTCCGATAGCTGGATGACTTGATGGCTTTCAGCCCTTTGACCTTTTAGAATTAGTTCAGGAACCTCTCAAGAGATGTCAGCCACCAACAGTTTTAAAATTGATGCACTAAATCACTTTTTTTCTTTTGGAACACAAGTGACCGGAAATAACACAATTACCCGTAACACACATATCTCCCCTATAGATTAATTCATCTAGAAATAATTTTATATAGAAATATTTTATTTTCCCAAATAAGAAAAATGAGACAAAAAAAAACAAAAAAAAAAAAAACAGGCACCTAAATAAATACATTAGAAAAAAATTAAAAATATGAATAAGTAGAAAAACATATCTAGTAGTAAAAGTGGAAATCATGAAGTAAAACACGAAATAATACGTTGTGTTCCATTTATTTTAGAAACGGCATTTGTCCATTAAATTTATTAATTAATAAAATTATTCAATAATGCCGCTCGTTGGAGAATAATGCGATTTATTGAGAAATCGTTCATGTCAGATATTAATTGGACCCTTGTAGAATGTTTCATAGGTACCTACTTTTCCCAAAATTATTCCTCAAAAATTGAGGAAACTAGGAAGTTTTTTTTTTTAATTTCCCAAAATCTCAAGAATGGACAAAAGCCCTCCTTAAAATAACAAAATTTGTAGTCAATTTAATTCAATTGTACAATGATTAATTTTATATGAATAAAAAGTCACTTTTAAAAAGATTGAAAATGAAAAAAGTAATAAAATTAAAATTAAGGGACGCCCAATAATGGATCCTGCGTTCAATATTACTCAGAAATCAGCATGTCATTCGGTTTCCTGTCCAAGGTCATTCGAAGCCATTTGGGACTCTCGGACCCTCCTGAGTGTGGTTGGTAGGGTCTGGACCCCATAAAATGTATGCATTTAATGGATTCAAGGTCCAAAATACTTCGAAGACGACACCACTCTACGCTAAATCCTTCATAAACTCCTCATGTGGCCTTTTTTTAGCTCCACGCGTTAAGCCTGAAAACTGAGCATCCACACATGGAGAACGGTATAAGTAATGTCGAAATGTCATATTTTTAAAGAAGTTCCTATTGCCCAAAGTGGCGGACGGACCAGTTTGTTTAGAATGAACTCGTGAAACATTTAAGGACGAAGTAGTGGTATGGATTATGAGGGCGATAAAAAATGTCTACCTCCGTCGTGAAAACTTTAGTGTAATTTTCTAAGAAAAATCGAACAAAATCAACGGCAGTTCAATGATTTTGTTTAGTGCACACGGCCTAACGACAACGACAGCATGTCCAAAATATTATTACTTTTTGTTTGAAAAACTCTAGGTTGTACGAGAATAATATTCTCATACAACCGTTTTTTTTTTTTTTTTTTTTTTTTTTTCAATATTATCTACAGAGAGTCAAGAGTTTTGATTGCCAAGAACACAGAGTGCAAAGACAAGTACATTTTGATGTCCTTGTCCACGTGCGTCATATAACCTTTAAATTGATTATAAATTTGTCGATTGGGCATTTAATCGCTAAACATGCGTGGTTTATTGAATGTCTTATCTGCGAGCGACAATTAAAAATGAAATCGGGTTATCACGGAATTATGGGTATTTTCTGTTTTTATCTTGATAGCTTGACTGTAGGTTTCCGCAAATACAGTGATGCAATCAAAATACATTCTTGCAGAGATATCCCCCGGTACCTACTTCAATACTCAACATAATTTTGCTAAATGAAGATTTTTATGACTCTCTTGTCGCAAAAACTACTTTATAAAAATGTGCTCTGGTGGTCTAGAGCGGGTAGACATGTTCAAACCCCCTTAACTAAATCGTCAGAACTCGACTCGAATTCGACAGTTGGCGAAACTGGGCAATTTGTCACTATGTCGACCATGGTAAATTGTTTTCAGGAAATTCCGGGGTTCGAAATATTTTGGGGTGTACGAGTACCATAGACCTGTTCTGGTAGTGGCCGACGTGGACCTGGTAGAACACATTTTGGTTAAGGACTTCTCTTCTTTTGCCGACCATCCAAGATGGGTCATAGACGAGGACTCCTACCTCAACCTGATGACACTGAATCTTCGAGGAAATCTCTGGCGGGCTACCAGGTGAGTTTTCAACCCTGAAAGAGAAGCAGTATAGTCTTGTCGATGAAGCCTAATAAAGGTGGAATATTTCCAGGTACAAGCTGACTCCCACTTTTACTGCAGCCAAAATGCAGCAGGCGTTGGACAGGATATTGCAAAAAGCGTTGCCAACTTTCGAGGAGGGCGAATGGGAAATTCAGACTAAGATGAATACCATCGCTGCAGACATCATCGCTTCGTACTTCGGAGCGACCATTCAAAACAAAGAAGCATTCGCTCAGGCCATGCACGAGCAAACATACACACCCCCACTCAGGTATGTCCTTCCTTCCAACAGAACCGTGTTCGAAGAATGTTGAAAAACGACTGATACATCAAAATACTCTACAGGCACGTTGAGTTGCAGTTCCTCGAGCATTTCCCCAAGTTGGCTGCCTGGTCTGGCATGTCTTTGTTCAGCAGGAGACTCAACCGACTCATGTCTGAGACGACGCGTATGCTGCTCAGCGGCTGCGGAGCTCAGAGCGAGCTACGGTCGATTCTCGACGGCATAAAAGGAGAGGGGGTTCTCAAGATGAAAGGAGCAGATTTTGATATAGATGTTAACACCAAACGTGAACATGTTTTCCGTAAGTAAACATAAGTTTCAGCTCCGAAGTTGCACTGTGTGAAAATATAAACAAGCGTCTCATTCAGAGGTCACCGACGAATTAATGCTGGGACAAGCAGCCCAATTCTTCTTTGCCGGTTTGGACGCCACTTCTAACACGATGGGGTTCCTCACCTACGAGTTAGCAATGAATCCTGACATTCAATCAGCTGCTAGAGCAGAGGCCAAAGCAGCTTTAGCCCGGCACAAGGGTCAATGGAACTACCAGCTGATTAAGGAACTTCAGTACATGCAGTGGTGCATAAACGGTAGAATTATAACTTACAACAAATACAACACACACTCTAGAAGGAAGGGATCCTGGAATGCCAGTCCCGATTGTTTGTCAGGTGGCTTTTATTCTGATTACTTTTAAATTACAGAATCGACGCGAATGCATTCAGTGAAACCTTTCTTGTTCAGAGTAGCAACAAAGGACTGCACGCTTCCAGGAACCAATGTGAAGCTGAAAGTCGGCGACAAAGTTGTAATACCTGCTATAAGTTTACAGATGGACTCCCGCTACTACCCGGATCCTCTAACCTTCAAACCTGAAAGATGGCAGAACGTGGACAAACGAATCAAAACGTGTACCTGGCTCCCGTTTGGAGAAGGGCCCAGGCAATGTTTAGGTACGTCCTCGTCTAACCTTTTACTGTACAAGGTTGTAGTAATCCACCAAGCAGAAACTGCCTTGCTTTATGCGCGTCAGGCAATCCGTAAAAGCCACCCAACGTTTTATGTATAAAAATAATATTTTTATACATAAATAATATAATAATAAAAATAATATTTTTATACATAAATCGTTGGGTTATTCATCCCGAGCTGACGAAACAAGCGATTTTTAGCGAGATCCATTACTTCCCATCTTTTCAAGATTGTTTGGCCGGAAATAATCCACACGTATGTGTACACCATACACGATCTCGAAAGCCACACAAGCCTAGTTGATTAGCGATGAAGTTGAAAATTTAAAAATAATTTTCCTCTGTTTAAAGGGATGAGGTTTGCATTCATGGAGATGAAGCTTGTGATGGCCAAGCTCCTAACCGAATTCGAATTTGTTATCAGCCCAAAAACTCAACTGCCAGCTGGTCACGTTGTTCTTGGCATCATCGGACGCCTTGACAGGCCTGTTTACGTGAAACTCAAGAAGTTATGAACTTGTGAAGAAAGTTCACAAAACAAAACTGCCTTCCTTAGGAAGAACGCCCTACGTCCATTTTTCAAGTTTTGAGAAAACTGCAATTTAGTCTCGGCTGCTACGCCACCCAAACCAAGAGATTTCGTTTTTTTTTTGTTCATCACCTTCAAAATTTGAATACCCATGTACCTATCTCCCCTGTTTTTCCATTAGATCAACCATTCTTGGAAATTACCTCAAAATCTTTATTATTATCACAAAAAGTGGAAAAATGGGTACAGGACGTTCTTCCTAAGGAGGGCAGTAAAGATTGTAACCTATATTGAATTAGTAAAAGTAGCTTGTTTTAAAGCGTTCTATCTTACCCTCATTTCTTTAAGTTTAGTTCCTAAAGATACAAACAGAACGGCTGGGATGAAGATTGACCCATTGCAGAACTATGTCAAAGATGTGGACTACATTGTGGAGGTTGCGTCAAATAGCAGGGATACGGACTTTCGTCATCAGTTTACACCCTTGGTAGCAACATCTTCCCAAAAAATGAGCGTGCTGGACTTCCCTCGTTTTGTATTCTAATAGTAGTTTACAGAGAAATTTGTTTGACACACTCCTCATCAGCAATGACGCAAACAGAACAGTTTAAAAAATTTACAAAAATATATTTTCAAGAAAATTATAAAATGCATGTAGGTACTTGATAGTTGGTTGTGCAACATGTACCAATTGAAATGGCTCTAAGAAGGGGAGTTACGACTAAACTTCGACTGACATAATTTGGGGATCGTCCAAATCCTCACTGCCCTTCACGAACAAAGAGTAATACAGAGGCCCGAGGCTGGCAATATTGTCCAAAATGACTAGCCGAAGTGTCTCGGTGTATTGTTTGGGTGGGCGGGAGGATGTGTCCCGCCACATGTTACCATTGGCGTCTCTAGTGAACAGAGCTGGAGCTGGAACGTTGTCCCTGAGATAGTTCCACACGCAGTCCCGAAGGATTTGCACCACCTGGAAAACCCCTGTTGGTACCAATACACAGTTTTCCAGGCACTGGGTTGTACGAAAGAAAAAAATCAATCTCACCTGGGTTGGTGGAATTTTAGGGATGACGTCACTGAGGGCTGTGAGAGGTGGGGGAAGCAGCTGACCAAGTGCCATTATCTGGAGAATCCTAGTGGTGGTGGATATGAGAGCAACATTGTGGCCAGGTCCGCGCCCTTGTTGACTTGCAGAGAACCATTGGCCTATCAGTGTTGCCACCTACAACCATAAGTTGTACCATAATGAAATACATGCTCCTTAATAACAAAATGTATGTTCCAAGAAAGTACGAAGGTAGTTGGAAAATATTGTAAGTCTTACAATAGCCCTCAAGATCACGGAACAGTAACAAAGGGCTGGTCGATGATGAGCGATGAAAGACATAAGGTGCCAAACAATGGGGACCATGTCAAGAATCCGTCTAATGTACAAATCCCTCTCTACTGTCACCTAAACGTAAGAACGAAAAAGCATATTAAATGTACTATGTGCTGCCCTCAAAGAATGATTTAGGACAGTTATACGATCCTATCACGCACGATTTAGCAAAGAATACGAACTTTGCAGAAATCCTCTTCAGGCCATGGAAGACCATTGTACATAACGTCTGGCGATATCAATTCAACGAGCTGAAGGGATATGTTAATCACTCCTTCCAAAGTTTCCTGATTAGTTTCTCCTTGCACACACGACCTAAGGACCTGTAAATAGAAATTTGTACAAAGCCGTAGTTAGTCAATATTTCATTTGGTAGATTGCGAAGTAATATAATGTACCTTGAGAAACAGTGTTGTATTATGAACCACGTCTTCATAAGAAGTTGGGCAAAGAGGAGTAGCTTTTCGTTTTCCGCTGCCAATGATTCCAGCGTGAAATACTGAAGAGTGCCTTTGTCCCATGAGTGCTGTATGACCCTGAAATCAGATAGTAATGTAAAATATTCATTTTGCGAAAGCGTTCACACAACTCCACGAAATTGGTAAAAAATACCCGCGTTGAATACCTGTTTGATATTTTGCTCTTTGAGACCGTCTGGGGGCTCTACGAGGGACTCTGCTTCATGCGGCGAGGCACCAAAGAGGATTGAGGGGACTCGGAACAGAGAACTTTCAAGTAACTCCCGAACGGCATACACCCTAGTGCTGCCAGAGCTTTGGCACAGTTTCTTCAGCATGGAGTTGACGGCCTTAACGCCTTTCATTTCGCTTATGCCATCTGTCGAAAAAATCGGTTCTGTAGGCACTATAAAGCAAATTCGCCCAAAAAGGACCAAGTAACTGTTCACAGCCTGGAACGGAACAACTGATCGATTGGCTCTTCCGTACTAGACTCATCTAATTGCTAACCTGAATCAACTAGGCAAAGGTAGAAATACGATATCGTAGCTTGAACAATAGATCGGCTTGTTGGGATATTTGGAGGCGGTTTTGTTTCAAGAACAGCTTTCCGGAGGATTTCAGCAATCGTATGAGCCACGTTTATGTCACTCTCTTCAAACAGCAAGTTTGATATAATTTTGAGGTTGTTGGAAACTGCTTCAAGGATGGGAAGGGAAGTCAACGTTCCGCTCGATTCCCACCTGAAAAAAGTTTGATGGCCACAATATTAGACCGTATCTCCATCGTCCATCGTACAGAGCGCACAAGACTCACTTGAGCAATTTAGTAGTGTTCGTCCAAACTTTGGTTTTGTCCTCTACGTCAATGTTGTTGAGGGCGGAAGCGAGCGCTGGAGTAAGAACGACAGAACTGCGGTAGTTCTGAGACAGTTTTACTACAGTAGCCAAATGTTCGTCCGAAACTGATCTTAAAAGTACGTAAGCTGCACAATCAGGGAGCAAAGATGGCTGTTGCTGTCCTAAAAATTTAAGAAATAATTTATTTTCAGTTGGGTTTTTCTAACTACTCAATCTACTTATTGACTTACGGTTGAACATTATCTTACCAATAAAAGACAACATCGTGACAGCAGTTGACGTGTGAAGAGGGTGGGAGCTGAGGAGGAGTGGTAAAATACTGGGGATATCTTCAAGCATCGACTCCAAAAAAGGCACCTTGGTGGACTTCGCTCGGACTAATATTTCCAATTCCTTGATTAGAAGCTCTGCGAAAAAATTTCATTTCAAAATAACATTCAGCTATGAATCGGTCCAAGCTCATTTTTGGACCCCTATTCATCAAAATCTCACCCAATATCTCCTCTCCAAGGGAGGCGATGAATTTATTCTGGTATCTAGTGGTTTCCAGAAGAAGAGAAAGGACGAGGCTGGCGTCTTCGCTGACGGAGAGAATCAGATGAACGGCGAGGTCGAGGAGAGATTGGCGGGTGCCAGCATAAGCCTTCCATTCCGGCCCGAACACCGCCAGGCGTTCCAACACGTCTGGCTTCACTACAAATCCCCATCGGTCAACAATTAGCGGATCACCATATAGTACAAAGCCCTGTCACACTGGAACATCCACACGGTAACCACAAAACGCCAGGACCTAAAGTAGATAATGAAGCTACGTACTCATTTGAATGACGACCCTGGCGAAAGGGGTTAGTAGAGCAGCTGAAAGGGAGGCTAGCTGAAGCAAATACGGCACGCTCAACTTCTTTTCCATGGAGATATCAGCGTTGTCTTTCATTATAGATGTGTCCATACTAGTCTACGTAACAAAGAAAAGACTATTTCACACAATGAACATAATTTTTAGATGATTCGCAAAACTAGATAAGACTATCAAAAGTGTCACAATAAAACGAGGAGAAACTGAGACACAACTTTATGAATCAGTTTCTCAACGTTTTATTCATTACTTACTTTGAGCATTACACTCATAGCTGTTTCTATTTACTTACTTTGAGCATTACACTCATAGCTGTTTCTATTACACTTTCATGAGTCCCTGATAGATGAATCAGTATCCCAACAACGGATTTCAACTTAGGTCCCTGGAAATAACAGGATTTGAGAAAATTGTACACAGTACTTACTATACGGACAATACTTCAAGCTCAACTTACATTTGTACTTGCGCGAGAGGAAATGTAATCCTTGAGGCCAGTCAAAAGGGCGTTAGCAATGACGACATCGGGGAAAATACTACCAACGTAGGCGACCGCCCAGTCAAAATGGGGGCTGTTCCTGACACATTGCTCTGTAAACACAAAACCATGTACGGTCACGTTTTGATGCAGATTCGGATCTCCATCGGTAGTGTGTGCTAACCTGGTTCATTCAAATCATCATTATCGGTTCTGCACCTTACCTAAAAGTGCAGAGATGGCTGGATCGGTTTCCTTGTTGGCAACGAGTTTCCTGACGCAGAGAATGTTCAGGTCGAGAAGAACCCGCATCGCCCGGCAGGAGAGCCATTGTTGAAGGCTGTCGTTGAGCGAGCCGTTCACTGGAGATCTCCCTCGGGAAGAATATTTGGTTGACAACGCTCCTGAAAAAGGACATGGAACGATAAAATACAATAGTAGGTCCTTGGAGCAATATAAACAGACAGTTTCTCACCTAGAACGTTGTACGTCCAGTCGGCGAATACCATAAGATTTGGAGGTGGTTGAAAAGAAACGTACGAAGTCAATTCCTTGCTGATTTCATCCAATAACTTTGTATCAATGACAACGTTAATTACAAGAGGCTGCTTCCTCTGATCCTGCGAAGAAATCATTAATACCATTTGTCAATGTTTTCTGCCCAATAAAAAACGATCTTGTGAAATTTAAGTGACCAAACACGCCAACCTCCAGTTCCAACATGTAGTTTAGTGTTCCTCGGTCGACAACTGCGGTCAGGAGCTCGAGTACCGCATCCCGGACCGTTGGCACGGATTTTAACAACAGCAAACCATTTCTCACCAGCTCGGTAGGAGTGCTAGTGAGAGGTTTGTTATAATTTGCTAGAAAATAGCTGTGAATCGCTCGAATGTCTTTCGGGGGAAGCTGCTTTATAACGCTTGTGCTGGCCACTGCAATTTTACACAGTAGCATGTGATGCATGTGATAATTTGAGTCATATAAGCAAAGAACATGAGACGTGTACTTACTTGGGTATACTTGAGTCAAGGTGTGTGCCAACTTCGAAAACTTGGGTGCATGAAGACCGGTGGTTGACAATGGGCTGATTTTTTTAACGCCAACATTTAAAGACTATGAGCATGTCATTGTAAGACAAAAGCCCCTACTAAAAAGGCGAACAGTGATTAAACTTGATAGAAGGATTGAAGCTGCTGGAATACGATTAAAAACGGAAACAACATTAGGTATGACCAAAACATTGGTATCACACGCTTTGATAATTTCAGTGTCGCCGGTGGTATCACATAAAATTCCCCGGCCGAAGACAAAAAATCCCCCTCAGCGGGGTTCTCAGTAGGAAACAACAAGGAACAACAGCTCCAGTAAAGTTAAGCATTAAATTTTAATGCTTAACTTTACTGGAAAGAATGAAATGTGCTGAACATTTGCAATGATTTTGGTTTATTATTCTTGGAATAATACACCTATGTTTTCGCGACGGGGGTCGACGACTCCGATCGGGCTCAAAATTTGACATTATCCGTTTCAAGAGGTCTACATTCTAAATCCGAAATGTCCGTCCGCCGTCCGCCGTACGCCGTCCGCCGTCCAGGCCATTTTGGGCAGTAGGAATTTTTTTAAAAATCTGAAATTTCGGCAAAATACTTGGTTTACCATCTAGTTGTGCCCGCAAGGTTTTCAGTCCGATCGCCCAAACCCGTGGGGCGCTATGGGGCTATAATGGGGCTACGGGAGGGGTTTATTGAAGGCTTTTAGCTATGGGATCGAGTTAGGTGTCGTTTTCGAAGTATTTTTGGACTTAGAATCCATTTTTTGGGGTCCCGGAACGATCAGATTTCACTGGGGCGATGTTTAGGGCATTCGTGGGGCTAAAAATGGGATTTTTGAAGGATCCCAGGATGTTAAATATTTTTCGAGTAAAAAATACAGAGTTTTTTAAAAAGCACATTTTTGAACAAAAAAATCCAAAAAAAAATTTTTTCATTGACAGAATTAAATTTCTGCACAAGTAACGTATATCAAAGAATAATAAACCCTTGTGTAAAATTTGCAGCGTTTTTTATTTTAAAATGGTGAACTTTTAAAAAAAATATTTTTTCAGTTTCTCTCACCTCATTCAAAACTAAATAATGGCGGCAGTATTACACTGGCTACAGATTACATCGTCCAACTGAAGTTACTTCAGTAACTAAAAAAAAATCATTGCAAATGTTCAGCACATTTCATTCTTTCCAGTAAAGTTAAGCATTAAAATTTAATGCTTAACTTTACTGGAGCAAGCATTTAAGCATTTAATGCTTTTGTGGGTTACGCTGTTCTGAAGTAATCCTGGTAATCAGGTTGACCCACAGAGTAAAAGAGACCAAAATTTGGATTTAAGGGGTTGACCTCACAAAATTTGTGATCATTATATAATAGGTACCTACTGTATATTCAATAAAAGTACTTTGACAATGCCTTCGAAATAATAATAGGTACTGACAAATACTTCTAAAAAAACAATAAAATTCTAAGAAAAATGTCTGATGTCATTAGTCCTTAAGTCCAAAGGTAGTAAAGGTAGTGAAGTCTTGGTCATTTCTTCTCCAACTCCATCAATTTCTTTTAAAAACTCAGACTCCGAGACTTTATTTTTAAAGGATATTGATGGAGTTGGACTGGAGGAGTAATCTTTTAGCACTCCATGTTGTGCACAATTTTCGTAATATGTGGAGAGAATAATATTATTATTCTCTACTAGGTAGAGAGGAGTTGGCTCTCAAATGGGCTTACATCCGTTTTTTGGAAAAAAAATGTTTTTTTGAGGTTTTAGAATCTTTGATATAGGTACCTAATATTATTACTGGAGAAACTCCATTAACCGGGGTCCGATTATCCGGGGGTTCCATCAATCGGGGTAGTTTTGAATTATCCGGGAGCTCCATCAACCGGTGTTTGTTGTCTGCTTGTATCGTTTTCGTCGTCATTTTGGACCTAGTATCGATTTTTAGGACTCCAGAGCTGTCTCACCGCTTCACGAGGCTATTAAGGGGCTTCAGGTGGCTATGAAGGGGCTTCAGGTGGGACTTTTGAAGGACTTTCTTCCAGGAAGTTGAGTGAGGTGTCGTTTTCGTTGCAAATTCTGCTTTTCTCCTGTGTTTTCTGATAATTACTACATGTACCTACATAAATGCGTTCCAATTATCCGGGTTTTCGGATTATCCGAGGTACCCCCCGCCCCGTCAACCCCCGTTAATGGAGTTTCTACTGTAGGTATATCAGTTTTTAAACTCAATCGACCTATGAACGACTTTCCTTTCGAATCGGCTTATATCCAATGTTAACCCTTATCTTGGCAAGAAAAGTTCATCATCTTAGAATCAGTTCAAACAATTTTTTTCTGGTGCCAAAGACCCTCAGAATGATGGGAAAAATAACTAAAAAAATCATTATGGCCCCGGCCATTAACTATGGGCAGTTTCATGGATGAGCCTAAAAAGGCTCATTGCCAAGTTACCTGTCAATTGTATGTTGAGCCTAAAAAGGCTCATTGCCAAGTTACCTGTCAATTGTATGATGAGCCTCAAAAGGCTCAATGCCAAGTTACCTGCGCTTCAAATTCAAGTAAATAGGAACATTCAAATAATTATTAATTTTTTATAAATATATTTATTTAATACATAAATTCACAAACGATTTTCGTAATTATAAAGTTCCCAAATGAGTTGAATCACTTTCTCGTCGAAGAACTTCACAAAAAATGCAATAGGCGAGAGCAAGTCCTGAGGAGAGATGGTAGGCAGAAGAAGATGCGACGGGTTGTCCTCTGGAATGTCCACCGCTCTCCTAAATTTGCCACGCTCGGTCCATTTCCACCTGAAAAATGAAAACAGCCAAATTAGATTGGAACAATCAGTATTCAAACTGATGCATTATTAGAATTGAGAAACTTCACTTGATTGATGATTATGTTTAGAATACAACATAAAAGCTAAGAATAGCTCCATTTTATTCATGATGGGAACCAGGAAATTAGCTTACCTCAGATTCATGTGTTTAATTTTTTTCTTTTTGGGCAGTACTAGATTTTTAGTAATTGTTCTTCAGCTTCTCGGGTTCAGCGAATCCTTACGAGCTGGAGTTGAATATGGAATGTCTGAAGGCCCTGGTAGGTCATGGTCTAACAGCTCACCCACCAACGAATCCCCCTGAGGTTCAATCAATGGGGAAGGGATCTCATAATTTTCCATTTCGGCTACTTCCACGTCGGCTATTTCAGCACTTGATCCAACTCCTCAAACAGTTGCTCGTCCGGTATGTCGTCTTCCATCTCCTGGCTTTCCAAAAGTGGCGATCCTGGTCTTGGGATGAGAGAGAGCATGTAAGATGCGCGGGTTCCATGGTCTTTGTACATTCTGGAACAAAAAATAATAACAGCGTTATAACAGCGAAGCATCTCATACATTTTACCTAAGTCTGGAAGAAATAATTGAGCAACAAGAAACAAGTTGAAACCTTACCTGTATATTTTTAGCGGTAGCGATCAAAAATAAATTGGTTGTTCCGCCTTTTATTATTGCAGGCTCGATGGATTATTCAACACAATTCAAAAATACATTCTGAAAAAAAGAAAACAAACGATATGAAACCATGATTGTTACTGATCAACTTCCTAATTGCCTTAGTGGTAACGTGTTCCAAGCCCAACAGGGAACTTGGCAATGAGCCTAAAAAGGCTCAACCCTTTTTTTCGACTTACTGGGTTTCCAGAAAACAATTCGTGGATAAAAAATGCTTCTACAACATCTACTACATTTTACCTAAAACAGGAAAAAATATTTGAGCCACTATAAATAATTTGAATGATTGAAAACTCACCTCGAAAATGACGAATTTGAGAGACCGCACGCCGTCCGACTTTCCTTCACAAAATCACTTTTAGCGGTAATACCTATAACCTGAACTGGAATAACAACAACGATGATTTTCGGCAGGGGCAGAGTTGCCAGTTAGCCAGAAAAAAAGGGGAATTAAATTAGACTAACGGGGACTTTTCTACTGCCCGGGGAAAGTCGATGAGCCTAAATAGGCTCATTGCCAAGATAAGGGTTAAAAAATAGCGAAACATTGATGTTGCAACCGAAGCGGCTCTTATCCGTCCCGTTACTTTAGACCAGATTTTTTCTTACAAAGTGGAACTTACCTATCCCTTCGATGTAGGGCCAGTATTTGACCGTTTGCAATCGAATGGGCTGAACATTCATGCGTTCTCTTTCTTCTTTCGAAAATTTTCTTTGCTTTTTAAACAGTGCTGTTTGCTGACCCTGGGGCTGCGATTTAAATATAAATGTGTCGTCTTCCCAAATTAGGTGTTGATGGGTCTGCTGAAAACCTATCAATTACCAGAAAGCGAGTAGAAGGGGTCTGTGGCCAGGTGGAAAAGGTCGGGGTTGGCTGGCTTTAACCAGCAGTGGGTGGTTCCCTATGGGGGGACCTACCTATTGTCAATAGCTGGACTCGATCATCGCACTAGCAACTGTTGATGACGATGTTGACCGTTTCAATGAATGTGGGTGGAAAGTTAATGAACAAACCTAAACATCTTTTCGCCCATACAAATTTTGCAACCTTGCAACTCTCTATTTACTGACGGACCCTATTCGAGCTGAAGGGGGAGACAACTGCGGACCCAACTCGTGCTCTATAGGGGTATACCCTGTCTCATTTAATTTTCCCGGACACAACTTAGGTTTATCCAAAATGAGGAAAATCGTGAACATAAAAAAATTACCAAAAAATCGTATTAAAACACAATTACTCCAATGGAATGTGCCTTCATTGAATATGGCTTATAAGCCTTAATTTGATTTAATCAAGTCTGATACCTAATTCAAAGTAGGTACACAACTAGACCCTAACGACTAATTAATTTGTATGAACTGTCATGACAAGATACATGTCCATCTACATCATATTACATCAATGTCCACAGTCAATGGACAACCCCCTCCCCTTCACTGATCAACTCGGTTGCTTCTGTTCAAAGTTGTTGTTCAAGGTGCTCATGTTTCACGCTACCTCTACTAGACATGAAAGAAAAGGAAAAATCGTTCCTAGAATAAATTCTCTCAAATTTGGTTGAATGTGACATTTGGTTATATTTTGATAAGTTTTCATTGCGGTACTTTATTCACGAATATTGTTCATCATTGCCCCGTATTTCAGCTTGTAGTGCCTCATATTCGCTGAAACAGCCATAACTTAGACAGACTTAAATCCTTCGTTACGTCTCGTACGAAGGAGATTGGAGGGGTAAGTTGACTACAATAACACAACGTATCAACAAACTTTGAAAATAGGTTTGTAATTGCAGTTTTACATTTTTTTTCGTTCATTTTGAGACTTTCAATACATAATGCTCAAATACACTCAAATACTGTCATGTGATGAAGAGTATACTCATAAGCACCTACTATAAATACTGGAAATTCTCTTGCCAGTATATTTAGTAACTCCCAATGGTTCGTCGTTTTAAAGATGTTTATTCATTCCTGATTCCGATTTCTTAGACAATGTCCAACGGGCAGGTTAACAACGATTTCCGATCTTCCCGACAAGGCGAATTTGGCAATCGTCAGTCAACCACAGCCTCTACAGATGACGATCCCATCTGCACGGTTTGAGTCCTTTCTGACGAAGACGATCGCCGTTGAACATGTATGGCCCCATCCGGAGGTAGATCGGGGTCGTGTTTCAAATCCAGCCGAAGTACTTCCATCACAGCTCCAAGAGTCGCTCCTGACAGACATAGTTCGACAACCGCTAAGTGGAACTTGGTGTCTTCATCCCTTGAATAAAAATTAAAGTTAGCACAATGTGGGTAGTTAAGAACGAGTACCTAACTAATTTATAATTGAGATCATAAGTTTTTTTTCTTGAAGTAGTTGAAAATCGCTGTATTTCTCTACCCATAATACCTTTGTAGAGAGGCTGAACTTAGTGTCAGAGCAGACTGGACAAATAATGCTGTATGGAGGGATATTACCGCAGTCCAGAGCAAAAAGAGGGGGCAAGCTGTCTGTGGTGTCGGACCAATTACCCGAAAAACGGATCCCTCGGTCCATCTTGATACCCTGTATCCTCCGAAACCTCGACTTATGTGGATGCTTATACCTATTAATAAATAAAACATCCAAATGGCCAGGGAAATGGTAATCATCTGCTTATGCGTGCAAACGGTGTTCCTCATGGCAAAGTAAAGCGATACCTTTGGTAACACTCACATACTTACCTGCTGCTAAAACAGTGAGCAAACCCGCTGGTACTCCAAGCGCCAAATTGGTCAATGCACCTTTTTCCTCAATTGCTCCCACTGCCCCCATGACCAAAACGGTTATACCGCAAACAATCTAGGAAAGTAAACAACCGGTAATTAGCGATAAATCCATCATTAACGAAAAATATTATTAGAGCAAGAACGTCTTCTTTAGCTACTTTTTAGTAAGTCGCTATAAAGGAAAAGAAGAATTTTTAGAAAATAGAAAACATGTTTTAAATAAAAACCAATGATCACCTTGCGCCTAAAGAGCGACGAGCGTATTAGGTAGTTTTTAAAGGATTCGTATTGCTTCAATAATTGGCAACTTTAATCATAAAGCAA
This sequence comes from Pilophorus perplexus, assembly GCA_955831195.1. Taxonomy (NCBI): domain Eukaryota; kingdom Metazoa; phylum Arthropoda; class Insecta; order Hemiptera; family Miridae; genus Pilophorus; species Pilophorus perplexus. Next base: position 16,430,662 of record OY037011.1, on the reverse strand, counting down.
TGTTAACACAACCTATGTAGCCTTCGTGTGCAGATAGGTATGTCAGAGCTACGTGTGAGGGTTTTACCCCCTTTGTCTCTCAATCTTGCCAGCCCGCCAGAGATAGGTATACCTGAGGGAGTCGCGGCGCGGCCGTGCGAACCCCTCTTCTCCTGCTGGCGAGTCAGCCTTCCCCACCAAAGATGGGGCATTCAAATTGCCATGCTATGTACCTATCATTATAATGATGATTACTATAGTAATGTGTAATAATCGCAGTGCTTTGTTAGGAATGAGTCCTGCCAACCAGGCCTCCCTTAGGCTAAGGGCCTTAGCGACATCTCGCTTAGGGAAGCTGAGTCAACGGAGAGATCCCAACGCCTGAAGCCGCTGCCCAGGCCTTTTTTTATTGACAATTCAATTAAGGAAGCCATGGGTATTTCCTGGTAAGACCGGGCCAGCAGATCAGGTCACCTTTGACGACATTTTGTGTGAGGTACCTGTAGCCACTAATTCCAGTAAAACTGCGAGCCCAGAGCAAAACAATACCCACCACGACACTTCGTGTAGGGCATTGTCATCCTCTCGGTTCCCTTCTGGAGATGATGCCTCTGCAATTACTGCAGAACTACTGTTACAGTAGTCCCTGACAAATCACGCGAATCTACAGCAAGCTCATCTCCCATTTATGTGGCCGCGTTCTCCGCCCGGTCAACAGCTCACAATTCATGCGACTTCCTGGACAGAGTTGTTTCCAAAACACCGGTGGCGAGAACGAGGATTCATGCCTCTCCACCAAACACTCAAAATCTAAATTTAGGGAATTTAACTTCCAATTTAGGTACACAAATAGGTAGGTACACGTAGGAACACACCCATCACCCGTGACTTGGTGTGTTCCCACACTACGTGTCGTTGTTAGATGACTATTTTCATCAAGAATGTCTCTGTAAAAACGTCTATTTCGTAAAAGAATCATGAACTATTTATTAACCTGCAAAACCCTCAATCGAAGTACTTTGGAAAATGGGTACAAATTGTCAGGGTCAGCCCAAATTGCTGAGCTCGTTGTCAGCTTAGCGATGATTGAAGGGAGTTCATCAGCTGTCCTTCCCACTTCGCTGACTACCGACTCTTTCCTGTACACTGACATCTGAAAAAAATATCAACCATTAAAGAAATTAAAGGCAATTAGAAAATAATATTATGTAATAGGTCCAACCGTAATTTAATATAGTAAATGATATCTTAAGATAGGTAGGTTTTGTCCCATAGCTATACTACCTAGGTAGTATTTTATGTAGTCCCTAGTTGAACTTGTCCAAAGAGGTTGGGTATGTTTTGCAACCTCATCAGTGGCCGTTTCAAAAGCGGAGATACAGAATCGTCCCACGAAAGGGAATCGATTGGGTAATCAATGCACATTGGTCGGAGGAAGCTGGTAATAAGGTCGGGCAAATATTGGTTCGCTCTGGCTTCTCCCCCGTGAATCTCCTTCACCCATAAGCCCCTACTATACATTCTCCTCATTCATAATACTTTTTAGGAAGAACGAAAAAAACCTCTCCTTCCGTTCATTTTCGGGGACCGGGAAAAACACAGTGGCTAAGGTAATTATTATCTTACCCACCTGGCGTTTGCAATCGGGTAGACAACGATGAGGTTGTTATGCTAACAAGTTGGGTGATTCCAGGTGAGAATTTAGTTGGGTAGATCGGTTCGGTCTGACAGGCGCCAGGCTCATGCTACAAGAAAGTTCGGCATTGTTTCATCTAACCGGATTGATTTCTGCCACCCCCCAATTAACAGTTGTCAACAAGAGCCCCAAGTGTTGGGAACCCATGACGAGTTGCTGAAGTTTACAAAGTTCCTGGTAGAGGCATCAGGAGCTGGGGAGAGCCGTTTGAATACAAGCTCGTTCCTATTCTACTTGTTTAATGGCCCGAGTACCAAAACTTATTCCTTTAACGAGAAATTCCCTTAAGTAGAAACACAATGTGTATCATGTCATGTGTATCTAAGCAGTGCCTTTTGTTTGAATGTTATGAAATGATGAAAAGCCTGAGTAGGGAGGTAATATTCATGAACCCATCTTGGATTAACCTCGATTTTGTTTATTACCTTGTTAATTGGGGAAAAAAAACTCCAGGCTATAGCAAAACAATGACATTCTCAGCTCGGCACATTTTCTTATCTTGAGTTATTTAACCCTCAGGGGTTAGCCCTAATGAAAGGGGTTTAAATGATCATTAATGAACGACTTGAAATTAGCAAACTCACTCCATTAATCACAATAAACATCCTGTTACCTACAGTAGGTTTTGGATTTTTTACGCCCCTTTAATTTTATGCACCTTGTTTCAGTAGTATCCCAGTTATTTTGTATTTCTGCCTTTGTTGACGGGAGAACGGCACTATTGTTATTGTTGGAAAACAATTTCTCGCACCGGAATGCCTGTCTCCTTCAGACCTACACGCTTTTAAAATGGGAAGTCATAAAAAATAGGAAATTTCTTGGATTTCCGTGTAACACCGGGGTATCGGGTATAAATCTTAAGATAGCATAATATGCTATCTTAATATTATAAGCTATCTTAATATTATATGCTATCTTAAGATATACATACACGGCATGTATCGGGTATAAATCTTAAGATAGCATTGATCACAGATGCAGGAAAAGTTAACGTTATATTGGGGCTACAGCAGATGTACATTTGCTACTGCAGTAGCCTATACTCTTCATGAAGAGAGCTATCACCAGAAACTTCAAAATGAGAAGGGGAATAAAAAGGGAAGCCCTCCTAAGAGAGGGTGCCTTTTTGGTATGGCCTTATACGAGGACTGTAAGTGGCCCTTACTCAAGAGCCCGTGAAAAGCCTTGTCGTAAAACGGGGAAAAAATGCCGCTTAGCTCGGCCATCTCCCAGCAGTTCACCCCCGGACACAATTGTTATAATCCACATTGGATATCGAATATCGTCACCCAACTTGATAACAACTGATTTGTTGGGTCAACTTAGAAATATGTGATTTATCAGTCGTTTGAAAATTTCAACAAATTGCTTCCAAGTATTTCATTTTTCAGATCTTTCTGTTCATTTAGGCTTGGTTGGGTGAAAGTCCATTCAACTTCACAACCCCTTGAGGGGCAGTTTACCCTTTTGACCACATCCTTTCCTTCGTGATATTTCCCGGTGCTAAGCGAGACCAACGGCGTCAACGTTTCCGGTGGAAATGAAAATGAACTGCCCACACGTGACCATCTCTCTTCTACCACTGCACTCAAGTCTTGGATACTTAAATTACCCAATTGGGAGTCTCATTTTTGTACGAGGAAAACCGAGGAAGCAGACGTATCTATAATAATTATAGCGATGAATTATTCATCTAAGTGAAGTTCCTCATATTCCAAATATAAAATATGAAGTGCAAAATTTGGGATAAGTACCTATTTAATATCCTTATGATTTATTGAGAATAATCACTCATTCATGATAAGATGACTGAATATTTAGATTATAAATTGTGATTTTATACATGATTTATACTCTCTTATCATATAATATGTGAGTACCTATATCTTATCTCTCTTATCAGGTTTTATAGTCAAAAGATGATATTAGGTTGCAAGGCTGAAGTTGTATATTTACTAAAGCTTACAATACTTATTATTCATTTATAACTTTGAAGGTTATCAGTTTAATTTAACTTAAAGCTTTAAAAATAGTTTAATTATAAACTATTTCAACATCTTTTGAGTCTTGAAGTAATTGTTGCGTCAGAGAGTACACGTAACTACCAATGTCTATCCTTAATTATAGTTAGGTACCTACTCATACCCTAAAAGATTAAATCTTTCAGAACAAATTTTGTTCTGTCTATTGAGACAACAACTTAAATTATTTAAGAAGGAGTGTTAAACTCGAATTTAGGGAAGAATGTATCCACAACTTCTGTGTTAATGGTCGGTACCGAGTACCGGGCAGTAATGAGATTCAAGTGACAAGTGTTTTTAAAACTACTACTATTCTAAAGATCGAGACACGTGAATCCCTAAGAAAGCTCGGTAAGCACCAATATGTAGCGAAAACTCGGCTTTCCCGCTCGTTAGATTCCACGGCTGGCTCCTCGACTGGAATTTTAATGGGAATACTTCCTTATTTGTTCCGACCCTCGTTTCGGCTAAGACAGTTCTGTTCTACTCGGCGGTGTTGGGGGAAGGTGAATTCTTTTTTCCGAGCCATTTACCTCCAGCCAGCTCCAAGAAATACAGTTTCTTTGACCTACCTACACTACAGCATACAGGGAATTCTTAAGATAATGGAAAAGGTACACGGACCTACTTATACCCTAAAAGATTTCTTCCATCTATTGAGACAAAAACTTGAATTCGATTTTTAGAAAGTTTTGCCCATCACGTTTAATGCTTCTACAGATCCAGATGTTGGCCTCTTGAAACAATGGAGATAAATTATAATCGTGTAGGAGATTAAATCTGTTCAAATAATTCGAGGTTTGTAATTATCGTAATCTGATTCTATTAATCCTATACGACTAACACTATTACGATTAAATAAATTAAACATGATCTAAAATTAAAAAAACGTTGGAAAAATCGCACACATCCTATCACGACACTTCTGGGCAACCCCAGTTCCAGGCGAGCTCACTTATAGAAAAATAATTAGGTACTACCAGTTCGGATTATACCTACCCGATTATAGGCCCGATTATTAAGGGGTGCCAGTTCTGCACGAAAAGGTGTGTCGTTTTCATCCACGACACACACTTTTTTATTGCAGAAAAATATGCAGACTCCAGGTACCTAGCCAATACAGCCAAACCTCAAGTTTCTTTAGCATCCCCACCACTAGAAGCTGTTGCGATGGGGCTGATGAACGAGTTGTAGATAAACGATAATATCGTTCAACTGTTCATATTATGAACAAAATTTAGTACACGTAAAGACAACGTAGGTAAAGCTGCCAAGGCTGCTTGGCCTGAAATTGTAGTGACCAGATTGTTTCCACCTTGCACCGTCATGTTATCGGTTCCTACGTACAAAAGACTTATTGTGGGCTCAGTGTGTTGTGTTTGTGTGGAACGACAGCAAGACTCCAGCTCACTTTTCAGCAGTCATTTCTGAAGCTCGAAGATGTTGCATTATGCTTCATCCTAGACTGGCTGCCTTGTGGAGTCGATCAGATCAACCAATGCATGTGAAGCTTGCATGCTTGAAACAGTTGACGAAGTGCTCCTTCAGCGCGGATAGCAGACGACGAAAAGGAAAGGTAATTCAGTGGCGCGGAACTGGTGTGCTGCGCGGATCTGGTAGTCACCTACCTAGTCATAAACATTTATTTTTGCGGAACTGGGCGTTGATAGGCTGATAGCACGATATTGGTGATAGGCCCACTTCTATCTGCATTTTATATTAATAATTACATAATGAGTCAGTGAGCACTATTCAACAATTGAATGGTTTCCTGCAATAAGGATATAATTGCAATCAGCACAATTTTTCAGGAGAGCGAACAAACTTGTACTTGAACTTTTGTGGAAAATGAATGAATCTATTGTTTCTTTCAACTGTTTTCAAAATGGTAGCTCTCATGGAGTGCAAAACAATTATTTGATGTGCTTAAAAGCTTTAAATTTTAGTTCAACAACAGATTTTTCCCAGACAAAAAGCTTAAAAACCTCAATTTTCCGAGCAATAAGGATCTATATGCAGATATAAGTATATCTGCATTTAGTTACAACTGTTGAGTTGTAGCGGTCAGATCTGTTTTTTTGGGTGAACTCAGTAGAGCACCCGCTGAATTGATGTTGAAGGTGTAGGTACCTACAAGCAAATACTGTGTTCCTAATTGATTAATAGGTTTATCAATATTTGTGTTGTGTGTTAGGGGGAAGACATCCAGCGTAACTGGTATTGCGCCCCCGGTTTCTGTGGAGAAATATGAAGGGAGCACTTGAATATCCCTGACCGGAGAAACACGAGATGTCGCGATCTGCTACCCTGGGAGACGGTATCGAGGCAGAAATGGGAGTCCTGCTATCTCCAGGTTGGCACGAAGTGTCTTGTTGTCCTGGAATGCGTTGGAGTCTGGAAGGGAATATAGGGTAGTCCACTACTGAAGATGATATGCCAACATCAGCATTGATTTGCTCTAGATTCGCAGTACCTACGAAAGCCAGCGGGATGGCTTTCCTGGACAAATTGTCGCCAGGGGAGCCGGGCCCTCTGACTCCGTCTTACGGTTGTTGGATCTCCCGGCGATCCTAATTGAGATGTTGCCTGTCACAGTGAGGGTTGCCTGGGCCACCAACTCGCCCGAAAATATTGGCCCCGCTGACCTGGCTTCCCTGGACGAAGTCTCGCCGGGGGAGGCATGGTTCTGTGGTCCAATAAAAAATGCACTGCAATGATTTAGCGAGTTGCTCCTCTGAAACCCTCATAGATCCAAATGGCTCAACAGAGAGGCAATTTCGTACATCATAATGTACGGTTATTATTCTCGTTTTTAGACTTTCAATACCAATTCATTTTTATTTTTCCTTCTCAAGTACAAACTGCAGACCACATTAGAATAGACAGTGGAAATAATTAAAATGGCATTGCCTTCTTTTGGCTATGAAGGCAAATATAAGGCTAAATTTTAGCCTTTTAGAAAAAAAATGTTGGTTGTTACAAAAATAAAAAAAAACTAGAAATATCATCACAATTTCAGCATTCAGCCTTAGATTCTACAGTGTTTACAGGAAAACCTTGTAGCTGGGATACTTCCTTTTCTCGTTGAATTCTGCACTCGACCCTCCTCTGGGCCTTTCTGATTTCAATAGTCAGAGGGGGCAATTCCCAGAGTGAGTCCATTGTTTACGAAAGCCCCTTTAATAGAACAAACAACTCAGTGAGCTATCAAACACCGCAAAATGTGGGGATGCGGGGTTACCCCCCACACACTCGGCCGAAACGAGACCTCATCTAAGATTTCAAAGCATTTCGCTCGTACTACTCTCCCCGATCTTCCTATTTGTGGCTTTGGGGCATAGAGATGTGCTTGCCGACAAAAATATGGTTAGGACCGGAGATTCTATTTGGCCAGTCCTTTTGTCTCTGTAACTAAACTCCTCCCTACTCTGACATAATGAATGCGATAGAAACTAATCAGGACGCCCATGAGAGCTACGGACTCCAAGGAATTCACAAAGATCTCGGGGGTGGATTGCTCTGTGAAGGGGATTTCCCCCCACTTCTTCACCAGTCCCTTCATTTTCGTCGTCCGTTACGTGAAGAAAAGTTTTGAGAGAGGATCGACTTTAAGTTTCTTTCACCGCTCAGCTTTAACTACTTCAACATCTTCAGCACACCTCCACGAGTTCAACTTTTTTCCTCGAATCTTTCCTCCAGCCTTGTTAGGCGCAGAGCCACGCAAATTTTACTCAGAGAAAAACTTACAGATAGGTTTACTGTAGCCCTCTGACTTTTTTGTCTTGAACAATTACTAATCGCCGTTATACGCACCATTTTGTAACCAACCACGTCAAAACAACCCATCCAATAAGTTGCACGGCTTCGGAAGTAACCAGCTGAAAGTGATGAACTATCCTCCACAGCAGGCGCAGATCATAATTCAAGCTCGAGCGCCAATTATTTTTCATTTTTCATTTTTCTTAGAAGGCAACCCTTATCATCCCTTCACAGCTACTTCTCCTCATGAACTATACAAATAAGGTCTTTCTCTGAAATCATACCTTCTGCTCTTGAACGGAGCTTGTATTGGGTTTTAGTATCAGGTTTCCGTATTTCTACATTTTTAAGCTAGACACGTATGCTAAAGACCACACGCATTTATAAAGCGCTTTATTACTAGCGCTAGTGCACTAATGAAAATTTAGTACATGAACTAATTTCATAGGTGCCCAAGAAGTAAATCTCGCTCGCTGGATGATTTATGACCAATCTGAAGGCTTTGCTTGAAGGTCTACCACCCAATATTCGGTTTTACGCGGCCTCATTAACAAAATTTGTTGTTTCGAGCAAACCCTCTTCTTGCCATACAGCTTTTTATAGCTCATGAGTTTAATTATCGGCATTTGTATCAAAATATGATATAAGTTCCAAATATATATGATTTGATTTATTGATGTGGCATGAAGGTTTTTCGCTGAATCTAATGAAACCTAACGCAAGTTGGATTACCAATGTAGGGACTCAGGTAAATTAGGCATTGACGTAAATGTTTTGACCAACTGGAGGTTTTTCTCTCTGCCTAGGCACTTACATAAATATACCTAAGTGCCCAATAAGGTTTAGGCTTAAAGGTAAATCAATGAAAATCACAGTCAAAGTCTACTTTTTTTCACGTACCTACTAGTTGGAGCATGACAAGCACATCGTGCTTGATGCGTGACACTTTGATGAACATTTAAGGCTAAATGTCCCTCTCATAATTCTTTTTTTTTTTGCATAGTCCTCCCTACATAGTTCTTTTCTTATGACTACTGTATACAGGTTATTAGAGATTGGTTATAATAAAGAGCATAATGCTTTTGAACCTCTACTTTCATAAATTCACACACACACCCGCGCACAAAAAATTGCCATTTCGGTCATAATACGCCCTTTTTCATTCAGTTAGGGTTAATTGTGGCCTATTGGAAATTTTTCAAACAAACGGCAAAAGAGTCAGAATCTTTTTTGTTTGCATAGAGCGATAAAATGTCCCTATCAAATTAACAATTTTGGAATGACGAAGTCAGTTCCAAATTATAGAAATAGTAGGCCCTCAAGTGGAGGGAGTTCCGCTCAGATGAGCTTATATGACATTGCATTGCAATGTGTGCATTGTGTGTCTTGTTACCGTTCTATTCAGCATTGAAAATCAGATGTAGGAATATACCGCAGGGATCCCACCCATCACCGCCGATAGCTCGATCACTGAAATTCGCGGAAATTTGAATTTTAATGAGCGGGGGTCTGTAAACGCATCAAGTGGTGAATTGAGGGTTGGGATGAAGGGTCGGGGCAAGCAATCTTCTTTAGTAACCCGCAATTCAGTTGATTAACGAGGGTATTCAGCCACATCGCTGAAAATAAAAAGGTCCTTGCCCAGAACTTAACGAAGGGGCGAGAATTGTACAAACATCTCATCAAAGACGAACGCCGGGTTATTTTTTTATTTCAGGATCCTGGTTGAAATTTTAAAATAGACAAACTCGATATTCAGAGGTTGAAGTTGAAGTTAAACCCGGACCTTCGTCATAAAACTGTAGTGTCTTCTGAGATAATAAGCTGTAGAATTGGCAGAGAAGTTTTTTTTTTTATGGGGAGGGGGAAGTGGAAGGATGACATTTTTGCGTCAAAACAATGATAAACTAGGCCAGTATTTACTGGCCTTTTAAAAGGGGGAGAAGTGATTACACTGTCGATACGGCCACTGTGCCACATACTTATTCGTATATTAGTATATTCCATACACTTATGTGTTACGGCCATACGGTATTTGCTTTATGGCAATATTAAGCCATATACTTGTAGTTTCCTCCAAAATGAGTTGGTTTAGCTCTTGCAGGGTGAGCTCAGTTGTGGCTAGATTGATTTTGAAACTCTTGGAAACTCTAGGTTTCCTGAATTGTCTGCTTGTCTGTCAACATTCACCGCAGTTAATTAATTCGTAAAAGAACGTGGAGACCCTGGGTAAGTTGTAAGTTAGCGAAACAAACGAACGTTTGACAAAGGCTGCTTGAAAATATGCCAGGTAGATAACAAAAAACTTACAGCCAACGATAAGAAGAATACAACGGCAAAAAACAGCGCCGGTGGTGATAGCGACACGTTTTGTGCCTGCCGAGCTCAGGTACAGGGAAATGTTGAAGGGTTGGCAAGTGGCGCGTAACTGTTGAATGTATTCTGTATAGGGGGCGGGAGCAGGACTATCCCAAAGCGCAGGTCCCCCATTCCTCCGGAATTCTGGAACACGGATTATGATCGTTGATTTCCGAAAAAAAAATTCGCTTTTGCAGGCCGCTGAAATACTTCTACGAACAATGCCAAACGGAACGGTGACCGTGGCAGGGCGTCCGAGTGGGGCGGGATATTTTTACTAAATAGCGAACTGACAACTCCACAAAAGTTTTTCTACCTCCTCCTCCACCAGGAGTGGAAAAGCCAGCAGCTTTATTCAAAAGCTTCTTTTGTATTTTCCCTCGCCGCCCCTTTTACAGACAATCTCTTCGCCAAAGATCGACGCTAAATGGGCTTTATTAAGCTTTTATAAACATACTCCTCTCCGCTCTTGGACTTTTAAACCCTTTAAAGAATTTTCAAGTTTGGAACGTAACAACGAGGCAATGATAGGTCATCAAGGAATTTACTTCTTTCTTTTTGTTTTTGTAGGTAGGTACTTGAATAATGGATTCGATGCAATAATTTTGCCCTCCCATCATTTGTCGTTTTCTCATAAAATTCAACCTAATGGTACTGTCGGGATCCTTATAACCTATTTCAGAATACACAGGATCCATTGTGATGAATTAATAGCATAAATACATGTATGGCATTGCATAAATACATGTATGGCTATTGCATACATACCGCTACATTACAGCAACAACGCAATTTCATTTCCCTTTCAAATTAATTGTTCGCTCCAATTAACCTTACTTTTTACTAGCGTCGTTCATTTATTGATTTACTTACCTTCATCAATTATCAACTAAATTAGAAGTTGTGGGTTCTGCAAAGGTCTTGCCTCATGAAGTCGGTGGCCCCTTCTGGACCAATTAACCGTTAGGTATTGATCGTATGTACTAACTTGGTAGAGATGTATCAGGTGAGCTCTCACAATGAGCCGACTACTCAAGGCGACATCACACATGACTAGGTCGGTACGCAATGACGACTCCGAGTAAAAAGAAATAATATATTTCAGAACACTTTGCAGGTGTCTTCATAGAAAAGTGAAATATACAAGTCGAGATGAAAAAAACAATAATAAGAAGAAAGAAAAACTAGCAACTACGTCTTTGGTTTATGAGTAACCTAATGAGGCCACACGTTCGAGTACGAAAGTTGAGACTCGAAAAGCACTCGAAAAATAGCATTAGATTTAGAATACAAATAGGTACACAAACATACAATGAAATATCTGCAGAAAGAGACAAAACTAAATTCAAACACTGTTGGTCTTCAGAACAACACGATATTGAAATAGGAACATAGTGTAAAACTCATTCGAGGGGTCCCACATTACTGACCAAGAGAGTACTGTGCTCAGAAGAATAATATTCTACCTATTATAACTATATTATAGTTATAATAAACGGGTAAGTGACCACTAGATTGTTAAAGAAGAGAAAATAAATATAAACCGATGTAAGTAACAAGGGTGAGCGGGAACTGATTGTCATATTTAGTTTTGTACAGATTGGTATAGTTTACCTTTGCACAAATTAAGCAGCATGATTGGAAGAATAAAAAAGGAAAAATATTTTTGACATTTCGAAGAACTTGAGGCTCTACCAGCAGTAATGATAATATCATTAAGATAAGAATATAATATAAGAATATATTATATTCTTATATTGCGCTGGTAATTTTGAGTTCGAGTTGGTCTTAAGGATTGTCCACTACTGGTTTCTAACGCCTAAAAGTGAAATTCGAGTGGCTCTTTCAATGTTTCATTTCTGGTTCGACAAAGAATACCTATGCACTTTATTTTATGAGTTGTAGGGAGAATTTCCTAACCCACAAACGTTGCGAAATGGCTGATTGCAGAAGGTGCTGAAGGTCAATCCACTAAGAAGGCTAGGAAGAGAAAGATGACTCTTCTGCTGTTAAAATGATTGTATGGTGTCCTGGTGTTGCGTGAGGACTATCTATAATATAGATCTATATTATAAGGATAGAGAGTAAATATTGTCCACTCACACGGGTTTGAGTGGACAATGAATTAAACCCGTGTGAGTGGACAATATTAAATATTTAATCTCTAGTCTTCAGCTGTTGTTCGAAATTGCTTATTTTTTAATAATGTTCTAAATAGTTTATTTTTTAATAACGAATTAGATCATTAGCAGAAGAGTATTTTTTTGGAATAATCTTTAAAATTGTTTATTATTGATTAACAATTTGGATCAACAGCAGAAGAGATTCTCCAATTTCCATAGCGTTAATATTTTTTTCGCAATCGGAAAACGCTATTTGTTAATACCTGCGTGGGGCTAACTACAAAATTAACTTCTAAGTACCTTCATGATTCGGTATTCACGCCAACGAATTTCACTTGTAGCTTTCGTTGATGAGAAATTTGAAAAGAAAATAATTTATTCCGTGTTGTGGCTTCTAAACACACATAAGTAAAGTTCACTTACATGAGCCAACCAACTTTTTTTTGGGTCATTAGCATAATCAACTGTGAAAGGAAAACTCACGCTTGTCCAGAAAGAAAATGAATTTCCAAAAACGAGGAAATAAAGTTTCCTTAGAAGAGATGACAATACAATAAAATGTAGATAGATACATTTATGTGATTTATAAATCATGTTAAAAGCAATGCAACTACACTTGTCAAACCTAAGCACGCAGTTTACAATTTTTATCAACTCTTAGTTAGGTAGATACAACGTCACAGTGTACAAAAGAAAAGAAATCTTCCAAATAAAAGTGTAAGTTCATAAAAAAAAAAAAAAAAAAAAAAACAGTGACTGCGACATATGGTCAGACTACGCAGGCAGATTCTAACCGTATTCCAATGGTAACTCAAAACGTGTAATAACAAGAATTAACCACAATATTATCTTGCGGAAGAAATCATTGTAATCCTAAAGTCTCATGAATTCAGAGGTAAATAAATAACTTTTGATTATAAGTTCGTTCTAACAGAATCGTCAAACCGTTGAAATAATTTCAATTATTGAGGCATCACTTTCCACGAGCAAGGAAACAACAATGTCAGAAACCCTAATTGTATCAAGCTTTCCAAACGGTAAGTTCGTTCTGTCGCATTTGATGAAGTTCGTTCATTGAATCTCCTGTATACAACATCTTCTTGGACGCTGAACTAGATTTCACTCTGAAAAAAGATGAAACATGATTATTGCACCTGCATGAAAGAGTATTGATGTGCATTTTTGATTAAGTTGATGAACCTCTTTTGAGACAAAAAATTGCGTTAGGTAAAGAAATTTTAGATCGATTTTTCGGCACTTGTAAATCATGAATCGTGCATAACAGCTGTACATGCTTCAGGACCTTACTTACCAAGAACACTGACGTTACGGGCAATCAAATGTAAAAGTAGTTCTGGTAGTCGGGGTACGATGTTACCGTCTCAGTCTGGGCAATGCTTTGTCTCGAGGAGCATGGAATCGACGGGAGCTCTGGGCTCCATTGAATCTGCAAAAAATGAGATCACTTCAGAATAGTTGGGAGAAGTGGTGTTTAAAAAGTTCCAGCTTTGAATGGGTGAGATGGGTTGCAATTTTTTAAATCAGATAAATGCTAAAAGTTAATGGACTGAAAAGGTTCTAAATTGAACTTGGAACAGTGAAAATAAAGTTTTTCACTTTACCCGACAAGTTTCAGAATCTCGGGATGAGTCTCTTGACATTGGATCCTTTCATTTTATTGATTGAATGACCAAAGTGAAAAGATTTAATTGACTAGTGATCACATTTCAGAGCAGGCTTGAATCATAAATACCAAAGTAGACATTGTTTTCTTCGCTTCGATTAGGTACCTTGCTTCTCCGTAAGCGATAGTCCAAGTTTCGTCTGAGGAGGAAGTGAGTATTGGGACCTGGCAGCCAACTTTTCTGCACTTGAAGTGGACAGTCGTCTGGGTGTAATTTCCTCTGATATTCTTGGCTCTCGCATACCTAAAACCATTTGGAGAGATTAGTAACTTCTTTGCCAAAAACAGGCAATATTGCTACCCGGATCCCAAGTGCACACTTTCCAAAAAATACATCAACTGGGGGCCCCCGGTAATGAGTGGCAGTGGAGTGTTGGGGAACTGATATCTGTCTGGCGATGGTTAGGGATGGTTCGAATCCCATGGCGGGTGAAGGAGCTCTCTTTGACTTGAAGTTTAATATAAACGCTTTCTCTATTCAAACATCACCTGACCCAGGTTATATTGTGATACCAAAAAATGGTATGCAATATGTATGCAATTAGGGTGCGGGTGTGTGTACATCAACTGCTCACCTCATACACGGAGAATTGTTCCACCCTCTCCTTGCTATTGTAACAATTGAGAAGGATAAGTATCAACTCATCGACCGTCGTGGACTCCGAAATGAGTAGACTTTTATACTTCGACTGCAACAAATAAAATTTATTTAACATCACATAACAACCATAACCACCCCACCATTTATTGGCGTTTTCTCATATCACTCGAAGAGATTAATGTGCTTAGTGCTGTAAGTTGGTAACAATCACTTACGCCGGGCATGAGCACACTGTCGTAGATTTTTACGAGTCCTCCGTTCCTCGTTTGCAATGCGAATTTCGAATCCCCTTTGGGGTGACAAGATTGAAGAACTGCTGGCCTTGCATCTTCATCCAAAGCGATCACCGTTCGAATACCTGGAATAATGATGCGTTACTAGCTTAAAACAGACACAATCAAATTTCGTCAACACGAAAATTGTGTTATATTCGTCAAGTTTACCAGCTCTTCGAATGGTGACTTCCATAGTGAGGTAGAAAAGGTTGGGGTCGCGATGTCTCATCCTGTATTTGTTGAGGAGAGATTGAACCACTTCCCGGCATGTTGTCTGGTAGGTAATGCCGAGGGTTTTGTACTCAATGTCTGGCCTCAAGCACCTGGCGAACACCTTTATCGTGCACTGTAACAAACATAGTAAACACTAGAGGTTCCTTCGGTGTATAAATAAAAGCGAGGAATGACAGGCTTGGTTAACTGGATCTATCCCGAGGACGTTTTAATTTGGATAAGCTTCGGGGCGTGACAACAATGGATAAACTACTCGCCAACAATTGCAGTACCAGACAACTTCCTGATTAACGAACGGAGTCAACTGCAGGGCAAGAGATGAAGTGAAAATGCGCAGTTGATACCAGGCATTATTCGAGAAACTTTACCATTGAATTAGTACGAAGAATCGTAAGAAGATTGCTACAGGAAGGAAGTTGTTAACTCCTTGCATCATGCAGTAATGGTCTTTCGAGATGTACAACAAGATAACAAGCTACAGAGTGACGTTTGGTACTCGGTACCAACCAATTTGAAGTCTTCCATTCATTTAAAAGTTGACTGAACGAAGCATAACATCAGACAATGGTGTTGAGGTACATATTTGAATAACCGCCTACATAGGTTTAAAAAAAAAGTGAGCTGCTGAAAACCACATTATTAAGTGATATTTTGGTGTGCTAAATTCAAAAATGACCACCTTTTGTCCTGGTTAGACCATTTTGGTGTGTTTTACTTTTTTCGAAAAATTATACAAATTCTGTAGTAAAGTTTGACACTTTTACGGTACCTACTAAGCCCTGATTCGCTATCATATTACTACTGGATGATATTGTAGGACGAAAATATAGAACCACGTTTGACGGCAAGAACGAGGAGCCAACAATAGTTAACTTTTTACAATGTATAAAATTAAATGGTTTTAGGATAAAAATCCCATCTTATAAGATGGAGCAACGGTAAATTAAAAAAAAAAAAAAACTATTTACAAACAAGGAAGTGGCTTGAGGCAAAGATGGGACCATTATTTTACAAGCCCAATTTCACTAATTGGAAGATGAAACCAGTTTTTCAAACGAAATACCAATCTACCTAGTTGCATGTTCCTAGGTCTCAGAGCAAATAAAGGGTCTTGAAGGAAATTTTCCCATACTTTCGAAAAGAGAAACCCCCGAGAGCAGTGTCGTTATGATTGGTTTATTACATGGAACATGCCCGAATCTGAACAATATTGACGTCAAAATATCAAGTGATAAATTAATTTCAATGTATGTTTAGCTAATACGATACCAGTTTTGGCTGTCGAAGTGTACACTACAGAAGGCAAACAGGACTCGTATTCATAATTGACCTTTGCCTAAACATAGCAATTTCAGGATGTGATGAGGTCCACCTTAATTATTGAGCATTCGGCAGCTCAAATGGCAACCAACGTAGGATTTTGACCTTATTAAGGGTTTATTGACAACAAGCAGGATGCGGGAGGCTAATAATTATTGCTCAAACTTGATTATGCAAGGGTTGTAAATGTTTTAAGATCAAATGCTGGGTTCCAGCAGGGGGGATATTGCGTCAGGGGACGAGTTTTACAGAAGTAGGTTGGAATTCAAGGTGTTCCGTTTCTTCTCTGAAATGGGCTTAATTTAATCAATTTTTTAAAGGTAAGGGCAAAGAGTGACATTTTTGTACAGGGTAGGTACATGATAGTTGAACGTTTGAGAGGGAATACCAGGGTGCCTTATACAATGATGATCAGTCCAACCTCCCAACTCCCTTTAATTCCAGATTTCATCGAAATCGGTCGTTGAACTCGCTAGTGAATACTACATAATATGAAGTATTCACTAGCGGGTTCAACGACCTATATATTACATCGAGATCGTAATTTTTTGAAGAGTGGGTATAGGATTAAAATGAGGGACCAGAATCAACTTTCGTCTGGCCGGCCTGAATGAAAGTGCAAGTTCCAAGGGGACAAAGACCTTGCAAGGACTGGGATGACCACTTCGTGCAACGAAAGCTAGCCAAAAAGGAAGTTGATCAAAAAAACTATCTTTTCGACACTTTCCTCTCGAGAAGGAACCGGCAGCTCGAAAGGCACCGCAGCTTCTTTTGTAAACTCAGCAACTTAATTGTTTATAAACAGCTCTTCTATTTATGAGACCACCTCCATTTCAACGACCGTCGAGCATAATTCAGATGATCTAAATAAGAAGGATGATTGCTCAATAGTGGATATTGGTTTTCCAAGCTCAATTGAGAATTTTCCAAAATGAATTGAGTATTTTCCAAACTGAATTGAGAATTTTCCAACCTGAACTTTCTACATGATCGCTTGGTTGACATATACATGGACGCTTGGTTGACATTTCCAAATATCCTCTTAATATAGTCTTATCCTCTTAATATAGTAATATAGTCTTATTATAATAATTACAATATCCCCATCATTATTAGGGATATTATAATTATTATTATTAATTATTAATATTTCCCAATTGTACTCAGTTGTATTCATGGATGTGAAATATCAAAATTGCTTTTATACATAAGAGCTACAGTGATTCGGAGGACATTCCTGATGATGAAGCTGAAATCAATTGTAAAATTTAGAAAATAAATAAATTGGAAAAACCAGAATAAACGCGAAGGTTCGAGAGAGACCCGAAAATAATGAGAGGGAGGCTAGACCATTAAATAGGTGTAGAAGAGTTTTTCAGATGGACCCTGTTGGTCTCAGGAACTGGATCGTTACGTCGTTAACTACAAGGCCAGTGGCGCATCACTAAACAGAAATTTTATGGTTAATGGGTAATCTTCTACAATAATCTATTATTCTGGTCACATGACCAGAGAGCTCCAAAAAAGTCTTACCAAGACACGTAATGCCCCGTAAAGTTTATTTCATTGAGAGAGGATTTGCTAATAACCGAGCCAACAATGCCAAGTTGGGAGGTTATCTGAGCTGAGTTAAATCCAGCCACCCATCTCGATTTTCGTTCTTTGAAGTATTTTTGGAGTCGAGTGACAGAAAGAGTTTTTCAAGTTGTCAATCCGACTTCAAGCATTCAGCCTGTGTAAACAGTGAGGGGAGGCTCCAAAAGACTTTGGTGAGAAGTCTGGTTTTTATTTACACCGCTGAACGCATCTTCCGGGCGAGAAAAATAACTTACAGGAACCACAGCCTTTGTCAAGCAAATTTGGTGGGGCGAAAGAATTTCTTCGAAATTACGTTTTGCAGAGAGATGGAGATGGGTGCGAGAGGTTCCCTGCAGGTAATATGACACTAAGTGAACAGCATTTGCATGCATCTCGCGAAAAAAATCATGGATACGTTTTGGTTTTTGTTTTCCTCGCACTTTTTCAAGTCGCATAAAATCAACCGGTTGAGTGGCGTGATGTCAAGAAATTTATGAAGGCGAAAAGGCATGAATGCGCCTAAGGAATTTTGAGGAGGCGCTTTTTAACGAGTCAGTGTTCAGTTTCAACAGGGTTGGTACACCCAGCCTCCAGAAAAAATGAATTCTCATGAAATATTGCATGAATTTAATTCATTTCTGAGTGATATAAGGCCTAAAATATAAAAGAAGCGGCTGGAACTGTTCTGGGAGTAGTGTTCTTTAAAGTCTGTTAAGAGTTGGAATATCATAGGTTTTAAACACCCTCACATAAGGCTTTGAAGAGAGATGTTCCAGTACTAACACCAACAGTTCATTATTATTCTGTTTGAGTCACGAGTATGCTTAATGAATTTCTTAAAGCTTAGAAATACTCCCTCAACCAAACAGCTTCATACGAGATTGAAGAGCAAGCAGGTGACGTAAAAGGACCCCTTCTTCCTGTCCACAAAATGCAATATGGGGAACACGTGCCCTTATACTCAGCAGCTGTCTTCGCTCCCCACCACCTGCTTTTCTATTAGCCGAAAATATTCAAAATAGACTGCTTTTTCTATGCCCCCTTCTCTAGTGATCTTCCCCCTTTCAGCCCACGAAGGTTCAAATGCCATCCCTTGCACATTATTCAAGGACAAGGGAGGCATGCCTTCATTTTTTGTAATACGAACCGTTCCATCCGTCCTACGTGACATTCGGTCATAAAGAGATGTCCATCGTTTTGATTTACCTATCTACAACTTATATTGTGCACAATTTAAACGGTGCCGTTTGGGCTCAAACTTAGCAGTCTCTATAGTGGTTACTGACCGATGGAGGTAAATTGTTACACCTAAATGAAAATTGGGTGTTCCCAATAAGCGGTGGCGTGACGTTGTAATGAGACGGGCTTTTAGCTCTAACATCGTTATCACGTCAGGAAAAAGGGATGAGGAAAGGATTCGATCCCCTCAAATGCCGGTGAAAAAAGACCGCCCTTGAGCTGTTTTCAAAGGGCGTGCACCGGATGGGAAACTGGATCTCATTCTAGTAGAATGAACAGCCTCCTTCCGGAAGGTTCAGACGGAGGCGAAGAGAATGGAGGCGTAGCACGTGGGCACAAGGGACGCCA
Organism: Pilophorus perplexus; assembly: GCA_955831195.1. Taxonomy (NCBI): domain Eukaryota; kingdom Metazoa; phylum Arthropoda; class Insecta; order Hemiptera; family Miridae; genus Pilophorus; species Pilophorus perplexus. The sequence goes on along the minus strand of OY037011.1, from coordinate 16,411,447 downwards.
TTCAAGATTCTAGTTTGAGAGACACGGGTCACCCAGATGGACATAACAAGATATAGGCTAATAACTACTTTCAGCCAAAAAACGATAGGGTCAAAATTTGAGAGAAATTTAATTTTCTCTATCAAGTCGCACCCTAAGCCCAGTGCTCTTCTGGAGTCCCAAAACCACTCTTCATTAATAATTTACCTATCAATTAGACACGTTTGGGAAAGGCCCTGTTCTAGTTTTTATGATTAAAACCCAATTTAGCCAACGTTATAAAGATCGATTGCAAGGACCTGTTATTTTTCTCCCCCATCATTGAAATCTACACAGAATTGTGTAGCGGTTTTGCTAAACGAAACAAAATAGGTACAGTTTTTGTTAATTTTCCTCGAAATCAAGAGATGATTTTTGATTATTGCCGATTTTTTGTTTTGTTTTTAATTTTTGAATGTTTTTCGTGCTTTACCGGTTTTCCGTCGGCTCGCCCCACTCACGCGCCGAACATGAGGTCGATGTTGTGGTCTATATTCTTGTCATAACCCCCCCGCCTTCTCAAAAGTTTCCGCTTTTTGCGGGTTCCATAACTCTTCTTCTTTGAAGTTCAAAAGACGAAAAACATGCGCCAGGGTGAATTTAGCTGGAAATTGAATAAATGGACGACGCGAAACGAAACCGAAACAGCACTGACCGAGGTGAGTTAGCACATGAATTTATGTCATAAAATCGCGCTTGGATTGGATCGTTGTTGCATATAATTTTTTTAGGCCATTTCTTCACAATGTGGAAAACACAAATTTGGGGTAAAAATGACCCCGAAGAGGTATTAATACAACAACAACGGTAAAAACGAAGTGTGAACCAGGAAACAACAATGGAGATGCGGATGAAGTACCTTTTGATTGAAAGTAGTGTGAAGGAAGTCAAGGACGGCTTGAATTTAGAACTTTTTGGTTGATAAATGAATGATTTTGGTTGAGTACGTTTTGCTTGGAGCATACCTCATGGATTTAGTACTTTTTGGTTGAAAACTCGATTTTAAAACATTATTTTCAGTGTTTAGAATACGTTTAGAGTTGAAACGACTTCATTTTCGTCAAGAAACAGTTCCCAAAACCCCTAACAAACCATTAGTCAGAAATTGAAAAATTTGGATGCAACCTCCTCAATTCATAACATTATTTTTTTAAACAACCAACACCTCTACATCTAACATCGAATGGTATCCAAGAGAAATAGATTAATTAATTAAATCTAAAATTGTAATCAAACTCGTACCTTCCCGTCAAAGGAGACGATAGGGATAGGAAATGAGTAGATTCAACCCTCACCAGGCAGCCGAAAAAACAATCTTCCTATTGAATGTATGATTGAAAGAATAAGTAGGAGGGAAGAGCTTTTGTAATAATGAAAGAAATGTTTGTTTACAACACCGTAGGTGTTTGGGTCTTGTATGTTGATGACTGGGCCAACGCATCTACTTCCCCCGTAATGACGTCCTGAGGATCGGGGCCAACGGATTACTCAGACGAATTCCCGGGTATTAGGGGAACCAAGAGCTACCGTAGGGCATTAGCAGACTCGCCATCCGCCGCGAGGACGTTATGTTACGAGACTCCCACACGAAGAAGGAATGTTTTTCACCTTTCTTTCGTCGCTTCGGGTATATACCTTCTTTTTGTTCCGCTCTTTTTAGGGCTCTTCCGTTCCGCTTGGACGCTCTGTCCTTCGACGCCTTTTCCCTTCTTCTTTTGGTCGTCTTCTGGAGCCGGGAAAAATTCCATCTCGTACGGCCTATCACACGCCTTTCCCGACCTTGACCTCGGGAAGAGTTGTCCTGATCTGGATGCCACAGGTAGTTATCATTTTCTGAGTCAGGATGTGGTGACGCATACCACAACCAAGATGACGGAGAATAAGTAAGAAATCGATGAATGAAGCCACCTAAGCGGTACCCTTGTAGGTAGGTCCCTTCCAGGTGAGGGTGGCAACCGAGGGATGTAATGAAGAGTTTTTAAGTTTTATTCAAAATTTTGGTTTTTAAATAAAATTGTAAAGTTAGACGGTATTAAGTGGAAAATTGACTAAAAAACAATACAGCCCCTCAGCTATTTCACGAGCAGATTGAAAACAAACGAGAAAATCGACCAAAAGCCTATAATTTAGGCCTATATTATAATAGCTTTGGTACCGTTTTGGGCAGTAGGAATTTTTTAAATCTGAAATTTGGACAAAATATTCCGTTTATCATCTAGTTGTGCCCGCAAGGTTTTCAACCCGACTGCCCCAACCCGTGGGGCTACGGGAAGTTTTTTTAAAAAAGGTTTTCGAAGTATTTTTGGACGTAGAATCCATTTTTGGGGGTCCCAGAACGATCCGATTTCACGTGGGGATTTATAGGTTTACTTTTTTCATGGGGCTACAAATTGGTTTTTTGAGATCAAATAAGATGTCGTTTTCCGAGTAATTTTGGAGGCTTCATTCATTTCGAGGCCCCACATCTGTCCAATTGTACAGAATACATTGTACATTGTAAAGAAAAAAAAAAAATCCTAAAAATATCTTCTCAATAAATCAGATTTTTTTAAAAATCATTTAATAATGATTAACAGGACGTTTTCATTTTTTCCCGTCACGACATGAAAAAGCGTTACGCAACATAATCGCGAAAACTATAATCACATGATTGGTCTATAAGGAAGTTTGGCGGTTGGTTACAAGTAGAGGGTCGAAATTCCAAGAGTTTAGAATGAGGCGTAAAATTAATCATTATTAAATGATCTGACTGTAGAACCATGGCTCTACCGTCCGTTTTTTGGTTTGCAAAATAGGGCTAGTCCTCATGTCGACTATTTTTTTTTTTTTTTTTTTTTTTTTTTTTTCTGAAAGAACTTCATAACTTGAAGCAATAGCACGGGAGTTTTGGGCTCCTACGGTGTAGGTACGTAATACACATTTTCAGGGACCTTTCGAAAATTTCAATTTCGAATCTGGAGGGAAGAGTGGGTGCCCCAGGACGGGCTCTCTCATCGGCTGATCGTCTGGCATTCTGTTCAATTGATTCAAAGTTGAAATTCTCGAGACTGCCCTAGAAATTTGTAAAGCACCGTAGCAACCCAAAACTCTATTTCTTTCAACAAAAAAAAAAAAAATTAGTCGACATGAGGTTACCAATGGGCTATCTACATCAAAGCATAATAAACCGTTAGGTATGAAAAATTTGAAGCGTTTTCCCGTGAATTGTGAGATCTTCCACAGAAAGGAATTTTATGGAGAACACTTAATGCGAAATGCATTCGTAATATTTGAAGTTGAAACACCTCGAGGAAATATTGAACGAAAATATAAATTATATTAAATATTTCTATAGACCGTAGGCGAGGTCGGAATTATTTATCGGCCATAACTCTCCCCCGGAGCAAGCCAACTGTTACAGTACTTGCGGCTTCTGATCATGCAGATTCTGATAAATCCGTCTTTGCAATTTTTCTCGTGGCCTTTTCCCACGAGAGAATAATTAGCGACCGAATAAGTTAGCAGCTAAGGGTCGTTCCCACAGTAGTTGACCCATATAGAAGGATAATTTTGGCGCATCGACCTTCAAAAATAACTAATAGGAACAAAAAAGGGGCACGCGAAGGAATTTTTTAATGGCTCATGTCTGTAGGTTACATTCTAGGCACTTTGAAAATGTAATTACCTCGTATTATACTCTCTCACTGTATTTATTTGTAACTAGAGCAGTGTAAGTAGAGCAGATATATAATATATCTTCTTTACTAATTACAAAATTTATTTAATAAATCCAGTGAGATAGTGGTGAATCTCTGCGGACAGATGTTTGCCTCAACAACCCAAGACCAATCTATGCTTCCGTCCGGTTTGCTACAGCAGGTAAGGGATCAGGTCGGAACCAGACGCATATGTTGTGTGTTTGAAAGGAAGTCTGCAGCTTGCCTGAACACATGTTTTGAACCCCGTTTCCGATGACAATGAATGTTGTTGATGAAGAAACAACACATCTAGGTTTAAATGTCTAATAATCAAATTTCCCCATCGTGTTGAGGTCAACAAACGTTCTTTTCCGTTAGAGTAACGCCAAGCAATGGCACCGCAAACGCAAAGGCGGAGGACAAGGTCGCAGACACACACCACCTGTTCGTCGTTGAGAGCAGAACGGGGAGGAAAAAAAATTGCTTTTTACGTCTGTGTGGGAATCCCGGCCCCGAATAAAGATTTCCCATGGGGCTTATTCAGTCAACTCATTCCCGAACGCCTCGCACCTGCTTAATTGCAAAAATTCTCCGCTCGGAGACTGAGATGATGTGGCGCACAATAACAGTAGCATCACGTACTTCGCCATAGCAGCTGCAAAACTGCTGGGGAAGGTGAAGAATGCTGCTTTGAAAAGTAAGCTGCCGAGAAAATTTTATTCACCAGCGAGGCAAGAGATGTTGGAAAATTGATGATGCTTGCACCAAATCACGCTACCAGGGGGCAAATTCAAGGCAAAATTATTCTCGTATTCGCTTTGGAAGTCGACAATAATAAAATTTTGTAACCGATCTAAATAATTTAGATCGCTTACAAAATTTGACCTTATTTCATGAATCACAGGTAATACCTATGAAGTGTTCGTCTGCTGTCCACGCTATTTTGGGCCGAAGGCATTTTTTTTTTTAGTCTGAATTGTTGGCAATATACTCGGTTCTTTATTAAATAAAAATTTTATTTAATATTTAATATTGTTGTGGCCGAAGCGTTTTCGGCCCGATCGCTGTAACCCATGGGGCTGAAGGAGGGGTTTTGACAGATTTATGGTAGAGAGTCAAATACGACCTCGTTTTCCGTGTTATTTTGAACTTAGTAGCCATTTATGGCGTCCCAGACCCATTCGAAAACACCGTCGGGATTTCTTCCTCTTCTCTTGGGGCCATACCCGTAACTGGCGTCGCGCCGCGGCGACCTCTCGCTACTAGGTAACTTCTGTTTAAGCATGTTAACAGTTATTACAGAAGTAGTAGGGACTTATTGATTACAGCCGGCTCCGAACAGCAAATGTGAGAGGTTTCACTGGGCAAGATACTCTCGGTGGTTTGCCATTGCCTTCCGAGAGGTGTATTATCAGTATAGCGGCTGCTGGGATCGAACCTGCAACCTTTGACTAATCATTTTGGACAAGGGAACCTATTTTAGGTGTCCCTTATTTGTCCTAACACTGTGTACAAGGTAGGTAAGTGCTAACACTCATTATGAGTGTTAGCACTTACCTACACAGTGTTAGGACCAAACCTATGATAGGTATTGACAATAGGACAGTACCAGTATGATAGGTACTAACACCTAAGCTTTTTTTAAATTTGTATAATTTTTTAAAAAGATTGTTCATTAAAATAGAATTAATCTGTGCCAAATTAAATTTTGCAGCGTTTTTTCAAACGCGGATACCACTGAACTTGTATGAAACAAGGCTCTTGAGAATAGGGCCGAAATTGACTCAGTCAATGTGAAACTGTTTTGAATAACGGGAGACATCGGCTGTACGCCCTGCGAAGAAAGGCATGCAATTAATTGCAGGAAGCCCCCCGCCCGCCCCACTTCTATCGCGACAGGCCAACCACCGCCAACAATTTTCGGCCCTAAAATCTCAAAACCCCCAACTTCTCCTAAATTCCTTCTTATCCGTCACAGGATGAGTTGATTACAACTGGCTCAGCGGTGCCGCTGCGCATCTTCTGACTCAGCACATCATCGAGCGGCCCTTTGAACGAATGGGAGGTCCGACGTTTTGTACGCTAGGGAGGATAAAAAAAAAAGAGATGAGGAATACAAAAGCACGTTCGTTATGTACGAAGTATTACCATGGGAAGCGTTATCGGGCAACTCATGACGTTCTAACTTTCTCAATTCGACAACCTACGGCGGCTCCTGGAATTTGGAGCAGTAGTGAGTCAACCTAAACATTTTCAATCCGTTTCCGTTACCTATCCGTCAACCTAGCAGCGCGGAACAGCTTCCATTGAGCTGTGTTTAACATTCCAGACGGCACATAGGAGTTCCAGTTCTTAGCCTATTACTTCGAACTGTGGAGAACTTGCCGCGTGCCCGAGGACAGCTAATCATCGATATTTCCATTCGTATTGTTGTCAGGTAACGACAAGTACAAGATCTACACTGCCGATTCACTCTGTAGAGTAGACGGTAACCGGGTAAAAAGCAGGGGGCGATTAAAATAGCACGCAAGCAGGGCTTGCTCTAGCACGTTTAGAAGCACGATCATAAGAGGTGTGGCGAGGCTGTGACATCTGCGGTCAGCCACGCGTTCTGCGGCTTGAGGACGACGTAAAAGTCGAGATGCCGTCAGTAAAAGTAACTTGTGGGGCTTGACTCCGGTATTCAACCCTAAAACACAAGGGAACCATCAAAGCTAATGGACTGTTAATCCTGGAGCAGAGGGAAGGCTAAGTGATCGTTTTCACACTAGGATGGTCACCATCTACATCCGCCCCGCCGAGGGTGAACGCTGGATGGGAAGCCCTGTTAACTCCAGTCTCCCCCAAATTCCATTGTACCTACGAGCTATAGCGTTTGCCTACATTACAATGAAGGGTAAATAACTAAAATCGGATGGGCCAACATGCATACGTTTTATTAAGCTGTTTTGTTTTATGTTTTAGAGAGCCACCCGCTGGCTTAAATCTTTTCCGTGATCGGCTCGAGTTATATTTTTGCCTCTCCACCATTCCATTGAAGTTGGAATGGTTACGTCTGGGTAAGGAACTCTCCAAAGCTAGTATGAACCCACATGAACGCAATTTATTCGGTACAACAGTTACTTTTGTAAAAATAACCGTTGAATCTTGATGTTTTTTTATGGCCATGGTCCTCAGATGTGTGCATATCCATTCTGGGAAAGCTCAACACAAATCAAAAACGAGAAACTATAGTTTTGTACAAACGAGCCAAGCCACAATAACAATCAGGGAGGCAAGTAATAACACGTTGGAGTAGGTAAGCTTTGAACCAACGCTGAACGAGCCAAGATTCAAGGCGTCTTCCGTCCACGGACCTACTTTTCACTTTTATAGCATGGATTACTTCGAAGTTCACCTAAGCATTGATGATTTCAAGCGATTGAGGGAACCGTCTAAGGATAATTATCCCCGATGTTCCACTTTATAACTCTTCATCAGGCCAACGATGGGCCGGAACCGAATGTTCCCACGTTGGCGTATCGCAAAACTATCTGGGAAAAAACTTTAGCAATTTTTTTTTTTTTATGTGCAGAGGAAAATATGCAAACATTGTGCATTTCAATTATTTGACTCCAAGCGCTATTCACCTCACTTTTGGGTACATAGTTGGGTATCTGTGCATTTCCTCGAGGAGGGAACTATTTAAATAGATTGAGCCAACCAGATAAACGACTCCCAAGATGGTGAGCCCTTTATCTTTTGTTCAGGTCAGAGATTAAGTGAAAAAAATACTGTTATCCCGGAAACTAAGGTGGCCTCAGGTTCGGTGAGGAGGATGATGGAGTGAGTCGAGGCGGATGAGTGATGCGAAAGTCTGTAGATTTACCCGTCATTCGGAAGTTCATACCGATATTGCTGCAATGATTATAGCAAGATCGAGGGAGAGAAAGTTCATTAGTGGTAAGAAATAATTCAATTGGCTGTGCTCGGAGAAAAGAGTTACGTGAATCCAATGGGTACGTGCGATGGGGTTACGTGGTGGGTGTAATGTTGGCGGTCGCTTCATCAAGACTTGATTATACTAAGTATAATTATACTAAGTCTTAGTATAATGTTTGGTTCCTAATGAATAAACCAAAGCTACTGCAACTGGTAGATACGACGGGAAAGGAAGAAAATTTCCGACGTCACGGAAAACGTATTTGACCAAACCCTCGATGCCTTATCAATTATACACTCAGCAAATTAAATGATCCCAACTGGATGTGCATTTCGATTGGGTTTATAAGTAGGGTTGCAGCTGAATAGGTGCTTTGCTTGACGGACCATGTCCGATGGGCTGTCCAACCGCGTCGTGTGCCGAATACCTATCTCTCCGGTTCCTGGCGGTCAGGGATATCGGATTTGCCGTGGGGAAGTTACAAGGACGCGTTCTTGGGAAGTTATTTTTTCTCCCAGCGCGTAATCCGCGGTCCGACTTCTTGGAAAGTGTGACAACCTCAGCCGACCATTAAGATACTTGGAGGGTTTGAAATGAACACGGAAAATCGCCACTCACTCAAACTTTAAGGGCCAATCTGAAGAGCCAACTGGAAACATTCATAACATACAATTTTTAGGGTCATACTTTTTTTTTTTAAATTTATTTCTTATCACTCAAGTGCAGGAGGGGAATAAGTTATCACACTGAGGTTATTATAACGTCGCGAAACTTCCAACGCTAGGGATGCAATGAACCGCAACCACTTTTTATTCCCTCAAGTGCGTAGTCACCATAGTAGAATAGTGAAGAAAGACGAGGCTTTGCAGATGTTGTCTGGCCTCAGGGGAACCATACATTTACATCTCTCACAGACCCGTTTGTATAGATCGCTGGTGCGATAACATGCTTTCAGGGACCAATTTGTAGGATCGGAGATTTAACAAGGGACGGGGATTTGTAGAGGCACTTGAAAGATTTTGTTAGATTTACTGAACCTATTATTTGATGTGCGAATTCATTAATGTTGATGTTTTAGAAAATCTCTAAAATAAATCGTGGAATAGGTCGAAACCCACAAAATTTATTCTTGTGGTTTGACGATGGTGAAACAAGGCTGACCTTGTGTCTTGGTTGGGATTGGTGATCATGTCCTGCATGCAGGCCCCTGCAGGTGATTCGAATAGGGGATTTGACATTACTCAATCGAATCCCGTCGGGGCGTTCTGAGAACACGGTGTTTCGTGAATCACCGTGATTTTACGTTACTCTCCAAGAATTCTGGAAAGTTTAGGGGAATCCTGTGATATTTAGGGGAAATTCTCATAAATTTGATATCTAAATAGAGGTTACTTCACCTAACTTTAAGATGACATCAGGACTCGATTACTTCAGTATATTTTAATACAATGGAAGTCTTTCATGGAGTGGTTCATCTTTTCTGTCGCATCTTCTTATAAATACATTCCAAGGCTTAACCACGCTGAGTCAGACGGTTCCGTGTGCACGAGAGATTCCGAGTAAAAGACTACCCACCTTCCCTCCTCGTTAGCATAATCGGTCACCAATGACTGGGTTATAGTCGTCCATCATTTTTTCTCTATTGATTTTCCTCGCCGCTACACACACACCACGGTTTTTAGTTTATCGAGCACACCTACAACAATCCTCCGGCCAATAATCTCGTGAGATCACTCGTAAAGACGTTACTAGGCGTGTAAAAAGAAACGAAGTGTAGGACAAAGCAATAACACCAGCTAAGCGAAAGAAGGATGTGCCGAGGAGGGGAATGACTTGAATTGTTATTGCGATTTCCGCTAGTGCTTAGCCATTTTTTCTTCGTGTATACAGCAGGTATAATCATACACTGTGGGGAGTCATGTGCACGGTCATGGATCGCGATACGGCGGAGACAAAGAAATCGCATCAAGTTCAGGGTTACGATCGAAGCATAATACCGGCTTAACTTACACTGACCAGTTGGCGTTGGAGAGTGGTTGTGGATAAATAATGGGTAGCTATTTGACAGAAGTTCGAACAAAGCCATAATAGCACAATGGAACAGGTGATGTTTTTAATACTATAACTCAGTGAACCACCTCGCCAACGTTCTTTTCATTCTTGAGCAAAAAGGTAAATTGCATAGGTACCTACTCCAAGTGGAACTTCATACGGGGGGTAACTTTATAAAAAAGATAACACAAAGAGCGTTACCAGAAATTATTCAGAAAATGGAGTATTTCGGGGCCAAAAGACGGGAAATATACTATATCGCCATTAAATAGGCCAGGCTGGTCGGTAGGCTTCGTTGACAAACTTTTTTTTAAATAAATAAAACCACTGTATTATCTAATAATTAGATTCTGGGCGTAATATATAACGGTGTACTCAATGTATTGAATAATTCGTAACAAAATGAGTGTTTGTTTATAATGCTACACAATTCAATAATTTTGGAAAGGCTAAACTTTAATTAAAATCATTTGAACCAACTTATTAAAAACCTAATTAAAACGCTGCAAATTTTGCACAAGGGCTTATTATTCTAAAATAAAGTAGGTACAAAAATTAATTGTGTCATTCAAAAATTTTGAAAAAGGTTTGTCCCCCTCATTTGAAGCCCCATGAAGGCCCTATAGTGAAATCGGATCGTTCCGGGAACCCCAAAAATAGATTCTACGTCCAAAAATACTTCGAAAACAACACCTAACTCGATCCCATAGCTAAACGCCTTAAAAAAAAACCTCCAGTAGCCCCATTTTAGCCCCATAGCGCCCCACGGTTTTGGGCGATAGGGATGAAAACCTTGCGGGCAAAACTAGATCGTAAACCGAGTATTTTGTCAAAATCTCAGATTTAAAAAAAAAAAAAAATCCTACTGCCCACAACGGCCCGGACGGCGGAGGGACATTTCGGTTTTGGAATCTAGGCCTCTTGAAACGGATAATGTCAAATTTTTAGGCCGACCGAAGTCGTCGACCTCCGTCGCGAAAACATAGGTGTGTTATTCCAAGAATAATAAACCAAAACTGCAGCTTGAAATTCTGCTAAGTGCAAAATTTAACCGTTCAAGGGAAAAAAGATCATGGAAATGTCTGTATTGTTATTATGGAACCCTTATTGTCGCTCTTCATTACAGTTTATTTAGTTATGTTGCATACCTACTATAGGTAGGTACTATAAAAATACATGATAATATTCATATTATGAATAAGGTTAATGTCTCAGAAACTCTTCTAGCTTGGTTGAAAGTAAGAGTACAAGTAATTTATCAAGCTAGTATTTCAAAACAAGGACCAAACCTAGTTCACAAGGGAATAGGCGTCACTCTTCAGTAATTTTACGGGGATAGGAAAGAAAGAGATGAAAGAGCAATTAACTTAATACGGTGTAATTTGCCCTAAGGGAGAGGGATGTGTACGGAAAGATGGTTGGTGATATATTGTTCCAGTGACGTCAGGAGGTGACTGCACTGAACAATGCCCGTACCCAATTATAGGGCATGTGGGCGAACCCAAGGTCTCACGTTCAATTGTTAGATGCAGAAGGGAGTCAACTTCATACAGGCTCCACTTACACTTTTGAAAACACAATTGAAGCGCATCTTTGACCGTCGAAGAGAAAAATCTTGGCACTCAATACCAGCAATGCTCAGGCTTACAGGGTCTTTACCAACTCTCTCACCAACTCAAATCACTCATAAATAGAAAAAATATTCAGGTTTGATCATTTCTGTATTTGATATTTTTTTGATTGGCAAACTACCGAGAGTACATTGCGTTGGAAGAAAAACCTCTCACAATGGCCGCTTGGAACCAGCTTACTGGTGATTACCGAAGCTCAACAGAAGCAGTAGCGAGAGGTCAGACTGGGCGTTGCACGACAAGGTCTTTTTTGGGCCAGACTAAATTTTTCAATTTATTGTACAGTCACTCAAATACAACCAACGCTGCTATGGTGGAAACAATGTCCCCCCCCCCCCCCTAAAGTACTGCGAACCTGAAGAAACAAGGAAACTACTCAAATTAGAGGAAACGGAAAATAATAGGAATTTTCTCACGTTTCAAGGAGAAACAAAAAGGCTTGGCCACGATGAGCAAGGACGGACAAGGACGCAGGGTCATCTTGATTAAAAGTAGAACGAGAACTCAGAATGAACCACCGTGGGAACAAGGAAATTATACGACTCCACAAGGAGGGGAAGAGGTTTGTAGGTTGGATGTAAATAGAAGCAGCTGTTATCAAAAGGAGCTCAGTGATATTCCTGGATTCCATAAACCCTGTGGGTGGCTTCATTCAACAGGAAGTGAATAAATAAATATTCTGGTGGTTTGTCTTTTTGCACAATGGCTATCTGGTGCTGCTGAGACATTAAACCCGTTAGGGCCTGCCAGCACCTTTTACAAAAAAAAAAAAAAAAAAAAAATCATTCTCTTCATCTTTAATTTTTGGTCATCGAAACAACACATTCCTACGAATATAAGAATCTCAGTCAAGTAGCGTAAGGATTCATGAGTCCCAAGCTACTGAATGGGGTATCGGTAGGTTCTCATGATAAGGGCGGCGTTTCCTGTAGGGATCAATTTCCAAACGGAACAATACCTAACCACAGGAATCCTCCATAGGGGCCAGTCCGGCACTGGAAAGAATGTGAAACCGTATAGGGAACCGACGGCGTCATGGGAACAGATCATGAAACCCTAGAAGGGTCACCGTTTTCAGCACTAAGTGGGTATCAATCCAAACTCGGACCTTCAAACTGCGACAAAGTTATTGGGCCATTTTTAAATACCTACATTGAAGACCCAAGTTCTACGGACAACAATGGGGTTCTTCGGCTTATAATATGTGCTTATCATACATATTATGCGTGCGAACTTTCAAATGATTTTGGAGAAGAGAGGATTTTGAAAGAAGAGAATCCAAATAATATTTTCAACTTTATATCATGAAGTTGAAAACGCAAAATTTCCTCCGAAAGAATCTTCCTACGGGTGTATTTGTACAAGTGCCAAGCTCAATGACCCCTTCATACGAGGTAAGAACGAGCATAGATAATCCCTGACTCCTCAGCAGTTGAATGTTTTTATAGCAACGTCACGAATCGGACCGTTTAGCGGGACCGCCCCTGATTGGCCCTTCGGCAGTTCCGGGAGGATTCCGAACCACTTAATTTCGCCAATGATTTATCCCCGTGGAGTAAGAAAGTCTAAGGAGCAGGTAGCATCTTATGTGCTCTACGTGGTAGTTAAGTCCGTTATAAATTCAACTCGAAAGCAGTTAGCAAGTACATCTGGGGTGATTTAAATGCGTAGGTAACCTAGCAATGAAGCTGGTAGGTACCTATATTTTTTTTAATGGGGTATGGGAACTACAAATTCAAGGCCGTTAAGGGTTAAAAATTTGGGCTTCGTCAACCAAAAACCACAGAACATTGAAAGTTAATACATCCACATCTTTTTCCCATAAGCAACAGCGCGACCGAAGCAGCGGTGAAGCTGCCAGGTTATGGGAATCAGAGCGACGATAATACCTGTCATCGGATACGGAGGGATGCGGCAGACATTTGACCCTCCTGGGTCTCTCCCACATCCCATCGTGTTGTCTACGGTATGAATGGTTCGCTACTCTCTTCAAAGGCCGGAGAGGTCCCACTTTTTTTGCGGATAATCTTGCTAAAAAAGGATGTCAGGACGTGAAATGCGAATAAGACTTGTCAAAACAGCTCCTTCGATGAACAGGTGATATTGAGACTTATTGAACAGGTATCGAAAATAACGCTCAATTAACCTTGGAGTTACCCCGTACCTAATGTTTTCTGTAAGTGTGGATGTCAGCAACAGCCGGTAAGCAGAATGATTTCTTTTGTGATTTATCTTCATTCTTGAATGCTTCGCGAACAAAATAAAAATCTTTTACGCCTTCAACACAAGCATTTCTCTGTCTTAATTCATACCGGCGTGATAAGAATGAGCAAGCTAGAGAAAACTTAAGTAGAGCAGCGCCGTGCCAGCTAATGATTATAAAAGAGATTGCACCTTCATCAACTCGAGAGGACAATTACTCGTCTAAAAGGCCATTAGTAGAACGGATTCGTTTGAGAAAGGTAACGCGAGAGAAAGAGAAGGAATTCTAGATGATGGGAAGAGATGAAGGTTGCGTGTGGCGATACCGAGCCCGATATTTCCGAAGCCGAGCACCGCTACACCTCCACTGTCCCCTCACCATCGCCTTCAAAACCTTGCTAATGGATTAGGTCGGTGTAATAGAAAAGTAATAGAGGGCTGCGTTATTTCGTTCCACCAAATAGGCCATGATGAAAAGGCCAAGTGAGCAAAACAAGAGATGATGTAAGAAATCCTTACCCAGGATGCCAATTACCTACCTATGAAAACGTTAGGGATATACAAATAAGTATGGCAAAGTATATTCCTGTCATAGGATTTCCACTTACCGAAGGTGATGTAGAACCGGAGTCATTGAGGCTAGAATAACTGGATGATCTACTCAGGCTACTATAACTAGCAGTGGAGCTAAGGCTCACGGTGTCATGCGGCCTTTGTCGATATGGACTCAGTTGAACGTGCTTCAGCATCCTCCTGCAACAATAAGCCAAATAAGCATCATTTCATGTTGGTGCATTCGAAGTGCAACTTACCAGTCTCCTAAATGAAATCAATAGCGTAGAATTGTGACTTTTTTTAATGCGCGAATGTCAGAACCACGTTTTATGGTTAGAACTAAACGGAATAATGATGTTTATATTTATTTTTGATCCGCCGCTTGTTCAAGTTCGTCAATGACCTTGGTGAGTTCGACACGCGAGAAGAGCTGTAGCACATCTCCCTATTTCAGTGAATCATCCCATTTTACGTGGGCCCCAAGAAGAAAAAGAATGTGAGTCAGCGTTTCCTTCAGTAGAGCGAATAATTATTTGATGGACTTCATGCTTGAAAAACTCGAAAAACCTGGAAACCCCCAGACCACGGCCTGGCAGCCGGTGAAGGTGAAAGAAAGAAATGGCATAAAAATTGAATACGTATTCCAACTATCGTAGCCTTGCTCATCTTGTTCTTTGTGCGTTTCAGAGCTCAATGAAATGGAACATGTTGCGCAGAGAACAAGATGAGACCTAGTAGGTACAACGCTCGTAAATTCATCCAAAATCTATTTCTGAAGAGATTCTAACGTAATAAGTTAATAATATTCTCATGTTCATAAACCTTTGGGAGGTCCGAGTATCCCCTCTCATTTCAACCAACCATTGCTATTGTTCACAACGTATCTTGACCGACAAAATTACGCCTGCTCAGGGATTGAAAGGAGCGTATCAATGCGAGGAATATCCACAGAGCAAGGGATTAGACCATAATGCAATTAGGTATTTCTCAATATCCTTCGTGACATAAGGCAGGACAAAATAGGAGGGGCGGGATAGACGTATAGGGAAAGGACTTCACAGGCCTCCCACCTCATCCCTGCTGTCTCGACACCCACCTTCATGCCCGTTTCATCTGTGCCAAGCGTCCCCACGCGGTCTGAGAACCAGTATAACTGCTCCACTGATCATGAGATGGAGAAGAATTATAGATTACCCACCCTTCGTGGAGCCTTTTATGGAAACAGGGATAATTTGGTCTTTTAATCGAACGATTCGCTCAACCGACCATCTTCAGCCCACGAAAACAACCCACACGGACTGACCTTGTCAATAAGGTAGAATTTTGGTCAGAACTGGTTACATTCATCAATTCCTAAAATGGAAGACCAAATATTATGCACAAGTACAAAATAAGAATTTAGGTGACAACGTGAATTTCAATTTTGGGGTGGTCGAATAAATTAAGAATTTTTCGTATTTTTAGTTTATCTATTAATTATTTTTTAATGGCACAACTTCGAAGGATATGAGAGTCACCTCCGAGAACTGCCCAATGTACGATAATATCGTATTATACTGTAATGTCGTATCCATAATATGGATATTATTATTCAACAAACTATTTAATTGCATAATACGGTAAATATTATTTACCATATTTTGGTATCGCAATACAGCAACCTGGGTTGGGTTGTAATGCGAGTGTATAGATTTGATTAGGAAAGCGTTTCAAATTAAATTTAAGTCAAAGGGACTCCCTCACCCACCATGGGATTCGAATCCATAAATCGGCAACACAATGATAGTCCCGCTGCGCTACAATAAGAATATATAGAATGTATAGAAATAAAATATTATGTCGAGCTAGAGCATGATATGAGTAGATATTATCAACCATATTGTACTACTCTGCTAGTGATTTAATGAACCACAGGTAGCATAAATGGATTGTCTTGCAACATCAGTCGATGTTGATGAGGAAGGGTCAGTTTTTTTAAGAAACTGCAACAACAAGCAGAATACACTACATCGACGTCCCCGTAAGTTCCCGATGCTCTTCAGGAATTCAGGAACGTCGCACTAACTTGATGAAGCGTATCTTGCTACCTACAGAAACATGTTTTTCGTTTCCAACTCAAACTCATACTAAGTTTTACTCGTAGGGAGTGAAAATGTGCTAAAAAATATTGTTTCAGGACATGTGTATATACACCAAAGATTAACGTATCAGGAAAAGAAACGAAGGAAATGAAATTGACTCGAGTGCTACGAAATACGATTCTCATTTTAGAAGGAGTGGTTCTCCACAGTCCGCTGCTCCGTCTCTGTTTCCGGAACTACGGGCGCGCGAGTCCACGCTAATTGTGACGAAGAGGGGTCGTCAGACTGAAAGTCTTTGTTCAGGGGTGAACGAATTTCAGTTCAATTGGTAAGGTTTCAAGTGCACTTGTGCGTTTCACGTTGTTTTACGGTGTCGAAATACTTTTCCTAAATTTTACTTAAATTTAGTTCAAAGAAGTCCTTCGGTTTCCACCGGTAGTGCAGAAAATATTAGGAATTCTCAAAGCGAGACCATCATTCATACATACCTAATGTACTGTACATTAAGTACTGTATGTACATGTACTGTATGTATATGTATGTACATCAGGTACTGTACATGTAATGTAATGTACCTACTGTAACAGTAGGTACAAACATATCTGGCTTTCTCGACCATGAATGATGCGGAAATCGCTTCAAAGGTGTACGCAATGATTTCCTTGTGGCATTTACACTGTTCGAAGTCAATTGCTGTGTGGTGCCGGGACCTTCAGCCGTGATTAGTTAAAATCAAAATATACCGCATCGAGCGAAAGAAACTCTTCAGAGCCGAACCGGATCTAATTCAAGGCAATGTCAACAAACCGATACGATGTCCTTTTGCTACCATGTCCCTTCACCATGAGTCTAGAGTATATAATAAAGACAATCGGGTTACGGGGTAGGCAACGTTCTGTTATCCCATCGAGATGTTCTACGCAGGACACACCCCTTGACGAGGAATTTATAGCAGAAAAATTCACCTCGTAACGATGTCATGCAGCGATACAATCAATCCTGTCCCTAAACAAGAGGTCTACTGGTCCAGATAAGCTCACCTACATTCCGTGATTTTACAGCTAGCTATCAACCACAACGCGGTTAAGCTATTTCCGGAACGATGATGGTCTTCGACGAGCCCATATAGCTCCCCTGGCATGATTTTCTAACTTCAACACCTTCTATTGTCGCCACTTATACGAAGGCTTTTATCAATTCCTCCGATAGTCCGATGATCATACGACAGTCCTGTCAAGTCCGACATGAGGTTCAAATAATTTAATTTGTAGATCGTAGGATCATAACAAAATAACCAACTCGTGCTCCGAGCCACCGGGTGAGTACCCTTTGTCATTCCTCGAGCTATTCTAATTATGCTTTGCTCCGGAAGAACCAGCTTGACAAGTTGGAAAAACTCCCAACCCCCTCCATCTTAGCAAGAGATCTCGCTTCGTCACAAAACTGCCAGAGGCGGGTTCCAGCCGGAGCATCAGATCTTCAAGGATGTTGACATGTTCTCATTCCCAGTTTCAAGATCCCTATTATTGAATTAGTCAAATAAGGCAACAATACCTCCACAAACAAAATTTGGAAATCTGAGGGGGCCAACAAGGTCAAAAGAAGAGCTGAGAGTTAGTGAAAAAAAAAGCGGCACGGTCTAATAACAACGACCTCATGGGCACGGAATCAAAATCCATTGTCTTCACTCAACCTGTAACTAAATGAAAATGTTCTGTCGACGGAGAAGAGGCCACTATCGCGCTTTCTTCTCGGCTGAGCCTCCAATATACACAATCGGACTTGGCTTTCCTCTAGGCGGGGCTTCGCTTTTCCTGTATTGAATCAAACACCTTGACCTCTGGAGACAATAGGTTGAACCATTTGAATGTCGGTGGGTGAGCGAGCAAGGACCGCATACCAGTGATAAGTTATCACAGAAGGTACATTTCTAGCATATATAGACTACCGTCCACATGCACCACGAACAGGAAATCCTCTGTAAACATAAATTGTAGTTGGAAGAGCAAGTTCAATGTGAACCTAGTACAATACGCAGCAGCTCGACCCGATAGAGAACGGAAACCGGAAGTCACGGACTAAGGAACATGCCGACGGTCCTCAAAAATAAACACGGAAAATCATCTAATTAAGTCTTTCCTCGTTTGTAATGTGCCCCCCACCCGTATAGTTCCAGCACACGGAGGCCTCTGATTTGAGTTTGGGTCTTGAAGGGTTCGTAGATCTGGAGTGACAAATCACTCTCTGGTGCTCTCCGACCTCAGACAAAATACTATAAATAAACATCAAATACCTTCTAAACAAACAATTTACAACCTCCACCACGGGCATTATTTTGATTCATTTGACAAGGCTTGACTTTTAGCCCTGGTCGTTTACAGAGGAGAGAATCATCACTTCCAAAAAAGACTACTAACACTATTTTCTATGGAAGACGCAGTGGTAAAAACGATACCGGAAATGATGTACCTACCTTAAAAATTTGACGAGGCAATGGCGAAAGCAACGCAGTAACTCTAGGCAGGTACTCTATAAAATGAGGACAGACTAATTTGAAGCAGTTAGAATAATATCGTTGTATTACGTTAGATTAGACTCGTGTTCAGAAATGATCAGGAGAAACAGCTGCAACAAGAAACTGTAAAGCACGTCTGCCACCTTTAGATACGAAGTCCTCACACCAATCGGAAAGAGAATTAGCAGTTAAACGGTGGGCGGAGAATAATGCCGATCCCTTGAAGACGTGTGGAAAGTGAGGAATTGGAAGGTTACCTTCGATAGCTTAATAAGAGCACCCAAATAAATGAGCTTCAGAGTTAGGCTCATGGAGGGGTTCAAGTAGACAGTTAAGTTGATTATATCCGGCAGATTTCGTGCCTTGGCCAAAAAAACATGGGCTTCCATTTACAGGGCGATCTACTTGAAAAGTAGCTTTCGAGTTGATAATTCGTTTCGCCTTAACTGAATAGATTTTTCAGCGTTTGTATTACTTACCATCAGATGCAAGTCATTTTACACGGCCCAAAACATAGTCAAACCACAGGTACATAATCTTTTGTAGTCTTCCGGTCAAAATCACCTGACCGAAACTTTTCTGATACACACTTCCTATTCACACCCTTTCATCTAAGGGCCCTATCGCACAAAACACAGGAAACATTGAGTGGGTACTTTTTGCTTCCCCTTTGTTAACACCTGCTCTTTCCCGAGCCCTACGTCATCACGATCTCAATATCCAATTATATTGTGGAGTTACGGATCAGAAGACACGTATCCTACAGGATACGCAGGAATGTATGCGATTCAGATTCGAGGTTTCAGATAGCAGTATTTTTTTTACGTTTTTAAAATAATTTTTTATTTAGTCGGGTATTTTTTTTCCAGCGTGAACAATACAAGATGTATCTTCTTCCACGGAATTACTGGATCCTTATATAATTTTCAACGATACGTTACGTTCGGTATGCCGAACTCGGAATAAAGTCTAATACCGGGCAAAAATGTAGGGATAAACCTACATACGGGTTACCATTATTGACAAACAATAGGTAACTATTGTTCATTATTATAGTGAAAACAGTTGAAGATTAATTGGCGAAGCGATAATGCTTCAAAACGCCTTTTGGAAGGCTGACTGAGAAGGATTGCTGGAGATAGCTAAAAGGTGGCTGGTCGAATCAATTAGCATTCATCCAGATGCTTGTGTTTCATGAAGGGAATACTAAACACCTCGATGATAGTCATACATCACTTCATATCCAGTGAACAGTGTTCACTTGGACAAACAAGACTCTTCATCAAGTACCTAGATAATATCATATTATGATTTGGCCTGCAATACAAAATAATCTGACCAGGATGTTGAGTCACGAATTTGTGTCAGCTCTACTGAATCTACAAATTTATTTGTGTCACGGTTATGAAACATGTGGCCTCGTGGGCCAAACTCTATGGCTAAAATTCGCTCGCCCGCCCCACTTCGCTCCATAGCGGGCCACGGGAAGCGCCACTGCCGGCGGCGTGATCAGGAAGTACGTTTTACAGTGTTTAACCACTACGGGTTTCACAACGGAGAGAAGTGGAATCCAGTACTACACTACGAAAGGCAAATAACTTGCTCTATTACCGTGGACCAGGGTAACGAGAAAAAACTTACTCACCCGAGTTGGAATTGAACCCACGGCGCGTATGGCCAGGTTGGTCCAGTCTCGTAAAGTAATGAAATAAGAAATTAGAGAGGATACCCATCGGATAATATCCTAGTTTGCCCACGGAATAGTGAAAGATTAATACCGCAGATATTGGTTGCCTCCACCTCTAATCATTATGCTATTGTAGCGTGTTTGTCCCTAAGGCAAACTTGGTTTACCTACTTATCAAAAAAATAGTCCTAGCAGTTGCTTTCCTAAGCAGTGTGATATCACGGACGTTATGAACAGATGAATTTTTGTTTGTAGGTACCTCCTACCTGAGAATTTTATGCAACACCTGATCGCCATGAAACTGCCAACAATACTACGTTGTGGGATCTTGAGGTTCAGTCAAAAAGGGTAACTCTAGGGCCTCTTTGGCCTAGAAGAAGAGTTACCCTTTTTGACTGAACCTCAAGATCCCACCACGTAGTTCTGAGCCTAGCAGTCGAGAAACCCAGCCTTATCTTACTGCCAACAATATGTTTTGTAACAATTCATTGTTAGGTCATCATCTGAATTTCATTATAAGAAGCAAAACGGGATTCTGTGCATCATCATTTTCTCGGAGATTATATAATGAGTACTGTCTTTTTTTTTCACTGCGTAGGTTGAATTTCACAGAGCCTAACGTTATAACAACGGTATGTTAATTATAAGACGGTAGGACAATGCGAAGTTCCTGGAACGCGAAGAAAAGAGCTTATTGTTTCAGCGTCAACTAGATCTCATTCCCGCCTGATTGATGAGATGCAGAGCTACCGTCGGAGACGTTCTTCGTCGGATCTTTTCAATTGCTCGAGTAATTCACCGCGTTTATGAGAGCAAAGTATGTGCCGGGCCATTGTGAAGAAAAGGTTTGGATCATTCTCTTTTGATGGGTTACCATCGCGTCGTTATATCACGCACCGATCTCTGAATCAATCCTTACATCTGCATTATTCTACTCCGCCTCGCAATGAATGGAACACATTCCTTCGCTCGGGTTCATTTAGAAGAGTGATGAACCATAATGTTGACGAAGTTGCGACGTATTTGTTTAATCCAGAAACGATACGAGGAAGAAACAGGATAATTCATCATGCTGATCAACTATGCTGAATAAAAGAAGAGCAGTAATTAACTAGATCTCAACCATTTGAACTGAATTTTAACCCCAGCATTAAGAGGAATAGTTTGGGAATCATGTTGAGCGGCATGCAGAGGAGGCAAAACGGTTTTCACTAAACAGGGAGCAGTTTGAACGCGAAAACGTGCTTCTTCTGGCGGGCTTAATCGCCATCATTTAACTCCTCCCTTATAGGAAGGGGGCAATCAGGACAGCGATGGGGGGTCGTCTTTGGTTGGGAGTTCGAAAAGGCCTTCCCAAGGTGAACATCTCAAAACAGGAGCATCCGCTTTCCCTGCTGAGTTGAGCTAAGCTCTACAAGTTAATCATAGTGCTTGTCGTCGCTAGAAAGAAAATAAGTTGAGTAGCATCTATCAGTATAGGGACTATTGTTACTTTTGAGAGGATCCCTTCATCGTCAAATCTCTACTGGCAAGCTATAGTGTTTTTGTCTTTCAGGTTGTAAAACAGTTGGGGTTTGATGACCGGAGAGCCATAGGAAAAGAACCGATTGAATTTGTGATTGACGTATCAAGTATGCACTACCAGAAGGCAACAACCCTTGCTGCATAACAATAAGCAAGCTATCTTAGAAACTATTCAGATGAAGGTGGGTAGTTGGACGCAGGAAGAAGCATTTTCCTCTCCAGCATCGTTAGATTTGACAATGGTTAGAAGAAACCAAACCATGGAAGAAGAAGAAATAGATCTTGAGAAATATACTGTGAAACTACAACAAGTACCTAGTATCAATATATCATTAGCCTCATTTCACAATCCTCAAGCAGACATAAGTAAATTATTCCATGAACGAAAACGTAATATTATCATTCTTAGAAATCACTCAACAAGCTTTTTCGCCGCCGAAGGAAATCATGCATACCGATATAAGTTCACCCATCGCGAGTGAAAAACCCCCAGCCTCGCCAAGGCCTAAAAAGAAGAATCGGTCACGGCACTCACAAAAGCGAGCCTTGGTTACCACATGGTCAACTGGGCGATGAAATATTCCACCGTTTAAGGTCACAAAAAAGCCAAACAATGACTGACAATAAAGCAAACAATGTTAGGTGACAATCACGGAGACTCAGGACGGCGCAGAACCATCGTGGAGGCCGCGATATCCATGAAAAAATAATGGAGATTGACCATAGTATTTAGTAAGTTATTATTTTTTCCGTTTGTTTTCCACTGGTTATTTGCAAGAGAATCCTATTGTAGGTGATCAATTTTTTCTCCTTTTCGAAAAATGCGCATGCACATTGTGCACAATGTTCCAATATGGAACAAAAGACAAGAGTGGATTGGGCATCCAATAAGGTATACGTAGGTATTACATAATAGATAAGTATTGGATGTTTAATATTCGAGGTCGTTGACTCCAATTCAAGAGGGCGCCTAAATCTCTTAGAATGAATTCAATGTCTTATTGTGGCAGTCCGAGAACGGACCGCGGAGGCACCCTGCCGGTACAAGCAAGATATGGTCAACCCAATTGATTTGTGTCGGGTTCTTTCGGGCCCACAAAAGACAGAAGGCCCGTTCGTTGGAGCGCCAACGAATAGAACCTATTCTCTGTGGAGGGCAGTTTTCCAAAAATTAATTAAGCTTCATTGGATACATCAGAAATGGGATGGATTAACTAATGGGGTTAAAAGTGAATGTAACAGTTTCGTGCAAACTGAGAGTAGACAAAGCTGTTCAATTATTTGCTGATTCCCTGATATCTTGTGAAAAAAGGATGGCTGGATTAAACAAATTTAAAGGTACTCGGGGCTCATCTGCGTCTACCTCCCATCGCGATCAGAAACAACGACATTGTACTTATATCGAACAAGCTCATTTTAAATATTGACTCCAGTGGGTGGGCGGTGCAAGTAGGCGTGGGTGGTTCAAAAAAAGGTACTGAGGGCGGAGGGTCTTTTTAAAACCTGTTTCGAAGACTGTGGTCGAAGGATTCCTGAGGCGTACGCGGGCAAGTCGCATCGAATTAGCCCGCAGGGTTTGGGTAACGTAACGCTCAAGGGCTCCCAAGCCCTGGTTTCCGGCCATTTCCCAACTCCAAAACCACGACAACCCAGTATAGTCGTAGTAAACTAAAAAAGTGCTGAGCAACTTTCTTGGCTTCGGTAAAACTTTTTTCCCCAGATCCCCGAGAGAATCCTCGGAACCCTTCAAGTGGAACTGTACCGATAAATTAGAATTCCTGTCTCAGATGATGCTTCAGGTCAATAGCTAAAACCAGAAGGGAGACAGTTGTTCAATTATGGCCATCGGAAACGACAAATTAGAAGAAAATGCTCACTACAACAACAAAGTTCTCAACAACTACAATGACAATAATAATAATTATATCCTCTGTGAACGAGGTGGAAGTACGTAAAAGCAGAAAATCGTAGAGCGTCCACCTCAAGGACCACCTTGAGAGCCCATAGAACATATCTGCAATTAGTTTTACCTACATGACACTGAACATCAGCAGGCCATGTTCGGTTAGCTTTGAAAATAAAATTATTCGATTTGGAACGCTAAACAAGACAAGGAGACAGAGTTTGTTGAGATGATCCAACAGGTTCTACGGACAACGACGTTGCTCGAACCGCAAACCAGATCAAATAAAACCACCTCCATTGGAACCACTTGAAACAGAGTATGCGAATTGATAAGTAAGCGACTTGGCTAAAAACCACGAAACGGAGCACGAGTCGAGGCTATCAAATAACGGCAGGGAATGAAAAGGATCATTTAAACGTGATGACATGATTGGATCAGAGAAGGAGTGAGGTATGGTCCCAAATAGCAATGGAATCGTCACCAAATTTCGAAATTCATCGTTTTCTGACATCATACTTTTGAGAAACGTTTCTCAAGAATAGTCAAGATTCCAAACTGTAATCATTAAAGATTCCTCAGTGAAGAAAGTGCCATAAGGTTTGCGGTCAAATAATCGTGCCGGCCTCGAAAAATGGCAATCTGAAGGGAGGATGTAGGATGGAACCTAAAAGTGTAGACCACAGCATTTTCAAAGAATTGCGTTCACTTTCTTTTTTACCTTTGAGGTAGGTACTCTCAGACGGATATATGTGCTACCAACATGTCTTTTATATGCCGTAAAAGAACATGTAGCACATGAATCAAATCCATATTTATTAATATTTTATCAACAAAACTGATACCAATTACAGCGAAAATGCTAGTCAGCGCTTTGGTTTCCTCAATTCACATGTTTCTTTCTGAACTGAATTTAGAGGGGAATGTAAGGATCGAGGTGAATCGTTAAAACATTTCATTATTTGGTTGGATTGCGTTAATTGTGGTTCTCCTCCAACGCAACACACTCGTATTTTTTAATTAAGGAGACAGAAAAAAGTTGAATACACTTAACGGAGCTAGATCTTCTCATTAAGTCAACCTCAACAAAAACCTTGTTTTAAACCCCAAGCCCTTATCTGCCTGTCCCTCTCTGTCCTTTTTGAGTCCAACTCTTGGGGGTGTTTTTATTTATTTATTTATTTTTTAATGTCAGCCATACAAATCAGTCGGTCAGGAGCCTCTATTAAGACCATTTTGTTGCATTGAAAGGGAGTAAAAATGCATCCAGTCAGAAAGTTATTCGAAACCCCAACTATCGCAGTCACACGAGGAGGAATGTAGGAAGAATGGCATTTACGATTTATTTTGCACCGATAATAATAACGGTAACTGGTAACGTCAAATTGGAACAGGGACACTGACTCGTCATAATGGGTTTTAGGACTGGATTAAATGGGATGCCAACATCATTGACAAAGATACAAAGAGCAACAACGTCAATCGAGGTTTGTCAGTCATAACATGCGGTTATGCATAACCACAAGTCTAACCATGGTTAGAATTCCTGTGTATGACAGATGATTCAAGAGTGGCGAAGTAACTCAGACTCAATACTATATTGCTAACCATATATGGTTAGCAGAGCTCGTTTCGAACATAACTCGCTGGCGTTATAATCCACCAGCGGTATTGTGTAACATTGAAATAACAGTTCGATCAGTAGGAGGTGACAAGGAGGTAAACGAATATCACAATCCAGATAATGATGAGAAATCACCACCATACGCTGTAAAGTGGATGAGATTTCGTTGACGTTGGTTTTTTAACTTTCCCAGCTTATCATTGAACTCGTGTTTATGAGTGTGCACAAAATTCGAGGAGAGCAGTGATCATTAAGCACTCACAAATTGTTCACAAAGTGAACAAGTCTTGGCAAGCTTCGCTAATGTTGTATTTCCTTTCTAGTTGTATACCTAGGACCTATTATTAAAGAAAAAAGACGACAGCTGACGATAAAGAACAGTCCACGGGCAGCTTCCAGTACTGTTAGGCCAGGCGGAAAAATTTCCTAGTATGTACATAGGAGGTAAAATACCTGGTAGATACCAGGAGCGAGCTTTGGTTGAACCGGTGTTGTTCCTTTCTATAAAAACTTGGCCTTGGCGCTAGCTAATGAAAGAAGTTTTTGGCTTCAATCAATCTTTTTACGGGCTCTAAAACGATTTTTATGTGAAATTTCCTCCACTCACCATCACCATAAATTGTGGGAAAGGATAGAAAAATTGGATTGTCGAGGGGGCTGCTCAAGATAGTTATCAGAACAATGGAATGTAATCGTTGATCTACAGAAAGAATGTCTTTAGTCCATATCGACTTAAGAGTACCCATATTGTTTTGACAATCGATAGATATTCGACGTAGCACTGAACTTTTCCAATAAAAGAAGAGAGGCGTATTCCAAGAAGGAAAGGAATTTCACACCATTCGAACACAGCGAGAAATTCCTAACAGTGTTTTCTAGCCCCAGCCAAATAGGCAAATATTTATTCTGTCAACGCCATCGGCCGATTGAGAGAAAAGGCACGTGAGATATTATTTATAGAAGACTCACTGCTATTAGGAATTTGTACCTAGATAGGAAAAAATTGCATTAATAAAATCATAAAAACGCAGATTGCATTAATAAAATCATAAAAATTTTAATTTATTCCTCAGACATAATATGAAGTTAGGTAAGTTATGACTATTATACATATTATGACAATTATAATTTTAATCATACAGCGATTTAGGATTTAGAGTGCCGATAAAGTTGTGATACATTCCGATGTAGCATTATTCTCGAGGTGACAGGGATTGTGAATCGAACGAGAACCAAAATTGTAATAATTACAATGATAGTAATTTGCGACTGAAATCGATGATTATCATCGAGGTATATATATATTTACCTAAACCGTCTCGGTGACTAATTGGGTGGCGAAGTTTATACATACTACAGGTCTAGGAATGGAAATCACTTTAGTGACCCTAATAACGTCGATTAGAAGGCCTCGATATTTAACTACCGATATTTTCCACTCTACCGGTGGAATAACCTAACTTATCTACTTTCAAATACCGCAGTTTTCCGTTATTTCTCAGCACAGGCACAAAGTTTACATTCAAAACGGTACCTAGACGTGTTTTCCACATATATACGTGCAATTCCACTTGCGAATTTTGATTGGAAATTATTTCAATTATTTTTTATGGTTCTTTCACAATTGGTGTTTTCAATAAAGTGTTGGCTCCCGTGAACTGGGTCAAGAGTAGGTAGTAGTAACCTACTCGGATCCGGCGGAAACGGGTCTTTCATTATGCGTCACAGGGACTCATTCCGACGAAAATCGAACACTGAATACAACTGTACCTATTGTAATGAATTACGTTACCAATGAAATCTGTAGGCATATGAAGCATATTCAAAAAGCTATCAGCATCAACTTTTTCGGGTCAAGGTGGTCGTAGAAATCACGGTAGGCTGAAAGGAAAAATGAGCTGTCTCTTGGGAGGAATCCAACTATCTGTCGGCAATATCAATCTCGTCGAGGCGTTAAAACACGTTTGACGTCAGACACCCGCCTGGTTTTCCAACGTAATGTCTATTCATAGGACGATTAGCGTGGCTGTGATGACCGTGTAGACATAATTATCGAGGCACCGCGAGCAACAGGTAATATGGTAAAAAAACACTGCCAGAACTAGACGCCGGATCAAACGATAACACCATAGGGCGAAAATCGCGTACGTAGGCTGCGGATGTTTTGTTTTCTTGGTTCTATTGCCTCCAAACAATTCAGCCAATTTCCACAGTTTAAAATCAGTTATTTGGAACAAGAGCCAATTTTTGTTCAGTGACTTGAGTAAAAATTTTAAAGCAACATTCATCATTCTATATTTTTTTGTAAATATATACTGGTCATTAATCATGTTTATCAGAGAGTAGCAGTCTGATAAGGCCCTGTTTCACATAGTGGGACACTTAGGGCATGTGAACTTTTTCAAAATCAATTTGTTCCAATGAAGAATTTTGACCTTCCTGACCCATCTCGAACCCATCACGGAATTATCGCTGAAAAACCAAATTTTAGGTCATTTCGTCACAGCATTTTAAACTCTTCTCAATTTCTGAAAATGAATTCTCCTTGTGTAGCAAGGAAGGAAATGCTGGCCCGAGGTCCATGCAAGAATGATTAATGCGAACTTTAAATTTTTGACTGTATTTTTAAAAATGCGCCAACTTGAAGGATGTCACTACAAACTCTGCCACTTGTCAAGGGAAAATTCGTTTCAATCCAGGTTCTTGCAACGGGTGAGCCCCCTGAAAGCTCGCTATAGCGCCCTCAGAGCCTTTGGTCCCCAAACTGACGCTAGATTTCGGGACACCCGTTTTTTCTACACTTTCCCGAAATTCAACTACTCCATTCATTCAGAGTGAATTTTTGCAATACGCTGTAAAGATTGTCATACTTATCTGAACTCCACGATGTAAAAATCATTGAATTAATTTTCAAAATTAAATATCGTTGTGAAGTTTTAGGGTGTGACCAAGGGAAAGTGACCAAAATGACGAATTTCAACTTCGGAGTTGAATTGCTAATTATAAGAATGGATAATATCCCCAAAAAAGAAATGGACAATGTGGATAGCATTGGACACGGCATTCAAAAAACGTTTTATGAGAAATTCTGATCAAAATTGACTTTTTGTGGTCTGGGGACATCAACGTGTCCCACTATGTGAAACAGGGCCCCAACACGGAAGTGCTGACAGCACTATTGATATCAAATCATAAGTCGCCGTAGCTGTGGGAATGTGACAAGAACCCAAGTAGATGCAGTAAACGACGCCGACAATATATCACCGTACAGAATTGACAGGATCCGAGAAGCTGTTAAAGAGGATCCGTGGTCCTCGAGAGATGCTGTCGTCAAAGCACTGGTTCCCATAAGATTTTTTTTCTTCCCGGCTACCTCCACCCGAAACTAAAGGAAACATTTGTGCCTACCCCCCTCCTCAGAACCCCTAAGGGTTCCCATTTCAGAATCCGGGCCCGCTGTCTTCTCACGGACCCAGAGTCACATCCCTCAGAATCGACATGTGCACCTTTCTGAACTCAACAGTGAGAACTTCCAATTTTTTTTTTTTTTTTTTTTTTAGGAAGGCTCTCCTAGCAGTATGGAAATTAACATCTACTATCTCGTAGATGCGGCCGGAGCAAAGACGTTTACTTGTCACTATTTTGGTTCATTTCCTGGTTGGGTGAGCTTACTGAGAAAAAGATAAGATGTCAACAAAAATGACATTGATATGAATGATGTTTGATTAGGTACGGATTAGATAAAATTATGAACATATTATAAACTAACACAACCATGAAAAAATACAAACAAATATTCGACAAGACGATGGAGACCAGGAAATACAGTACATAGAACTGCCACCACCAGGGGCGGATCCAGCAGATTTCTTCGCGCGGGGACTCCAATAATATTGACTATATGAATTATATTCACTAAGTGAATAAGTCTTAATTATTACCGTACGACTAACAATATCTAATGCGAACTGGTCAGGGTCTGGGAGCGATGGGATATGGATTACCTTAGGATTCGATTGAGTAATAAACTCAATTATTAAACAATTTAATCATATAATTTAAGAGGTTGGTTTAAACTCAATTATTAGACAACTTAATCATATAATTTAAGAGGTTCTGACGTACGTATTAAAAAACGTTGCTACCTGCTGCACGCCGTGCTGTAGTTGTATGATTGTTGGCCTAAGTACAACAACTACCTACTGGAAGGTATGATTGTTGATCAACCGTCGCTTGTCTAGGTAGATCTGTTTCTATTAGAACTTGGTAGTATGGACCTTGGTTCATCAATACCTCAAAATTATAAGCAATAATTGCTTATAATTATTATTGTTCTGTAACATAATAGGCTTCAACTCACCCAACGTCACTGGAACAAAATTATGAAGCCTGATGAAAACGACAAATGTTGACTTCAGTGACAAAGGAAGTCATTGCATTTTGGCGTCCATGACGAACGGAATTGGAGTCCGCGGACGACGTAAATACGCACTCGAAAGAACACCTCACGGGACAACAACACAGAACGACGCGGTCGAGAAGCCGGCGACGGACTGATAGCGTGCCTCGGCGAGCGGATGTTGAAGGAGCGTCGGCTGAGCCCGAGCCCCACCACCAAGACAGAGAGGGTGAGGCTGTCGTTGGACCATAAAGGAGCACGCACGGTGCAGTAGGCTTCACACAAGGCTACAGTCTAACATATACCGTAATTTACAGAATAATTTTTCCATAGTTATTAATATTTCATGACGTTCATGTGGGTGATTCTCAGAAAGAGCCCATAATGGTTTAAAAAAAATTAAGTTCAGGATATCAATTTTTTTCGTTTCACTTAATCCTTATCCAATCCACTTCAAAATATGAAAGTGAAAATTTAAAGTTCGATAGAGCCGCGTCAGTGACGATTCCCCCACGCTGACTGATAACACGAGAGATTTGTTACAAAATAGGTACTGTAAAAGAGATCGCTTTTATTTATTGAAAGCGTATTATTAAAAGACAAAAAATAAATTTGTACTTCCAAGGTAAAAAAAGAATGAGATATGCAAGTTGCACGCTTCTCTTTACCTCTTCTAGGGGTTTTTGGTGGTGCTGAATCCGAAAATGATAACCTTTTTTTTTTTTTGTTGGTTCGAATAAAGCCTAATATAATATATTATATATTGGGAATCTACAGCAAATTTGCTATAAGAAGAGCGCCTTTTGAAAAAGTTCGAGTAGGTAAAGACGTTGATTAGGATCCTACTGGAAAATTCAGTGTAAAGGAAGGTTTAAAAAAGAAAAAAAGAAGAAGCCTTGTTTGAACCAACTAAAAAAACTGCTATCATTTTCGGATTCAGCGCCCTCCTCAAACCCCCCTAAAAAAGGTTAAAAAAGCAGGCAACTCGCAAGTTTTTTTTTTTTTTTTTTTTTTTTTTTTTTAATTCTTCAAGACCAGTGCATGTTTTGGCGAAAATGCAAAATATTAGCAAATATTGAGCATCTTCTCTGACGTAAACATCATGCACGGAATTGCAAAATGCATCTACCTTGCGAATGTCCGGCTTTACAGGCATCAAATCTTCCAACAAAACGTTGCTCCGTGTGGCGCATCTGAGCTCTGGTGGCTCCGAATTTCTTTAGGATAAAAAACTCTACATTATCCAAACGCACGTAGAAGGGGTCTGAGGCCAGTTTGGAGAGGTCGGGGGTGGGTTGACTTTAGCCAGCCAGGGTTACCCCCCAAGTTGAATAACTGGAATCCGGAGCCCATTTCGGTCTCACCCAAACGCCTGGTCAAATTCGTTGGGCCCATTTCAGTCCACACCGACAGGACAAAAGAACGAGTTGGGGCCCATTTCGTCCACATGCCTCATTCGCGGGGCCTATTTCGAAACTCGGCGAAGTAGAGATCTTGTATTGGAGTTATAACTTCTTGGGGGTCATGTTTCTTAACAATAAATTATGATTCTGAATACTGAAATTCCTTGAATAATAAACGAGAATTCGGAAAATTTGGCGGCTTAAATATTTGTTGGCTTTCCCGCCAGTCTGGCGGCGCCAGAGAGTACTACTTACAACTCCAGTAAGAAAAAAGTCCAGAATTACGATTTTGGTGGATGGAGAGCGTTTGTTTCCATCATTCCACGCTATTGACGAACGCAGATTCAAATTTTGAGAAACTCCCTTGCTATCGCAAGTTTTAAAAAAGCAAGGAGGGTATACTCTACATAATATGAAGAACGTTTTTCTTATAATATAATGCACATTATGCATTTGAAGACGCGCTTGGGGCGTCTGTAAATCACACTCTGATCCGTCCACGTTAAGGACATTACTGAGGATTTGCTAAAAAAAAAAAAAAAAAAAAAAAAAGTCTGCCATAAAGTTGGGGTTCTAAGGAAAACGTATAGCAGAGGTCTAGAGGAATGAGTGGGAAATAGGGTTGACAGTTCATGGCATGAACTTCATGCTCGTCTGAGAGTTGGCGTTAAACTGATGAATTGAAAAATTAATATATCATAGATATTATATTTAATATTCTCATTCATTTTCAGTTCTGGACGTCCTACAGCCGACGAATACGGGTGTAAAAACGTTTTAGGCAGTTTGATAATTTCCCTTCCAAATCTTATCAGGGAGTTATCAGACCGCACAGACCACTCCATAATGGAGGCTGCCAGCTCGGCTGCAACAATCGCCGGGCGGAACCTCGAAGGTTGACGCGGACAGGATATACCTAACCCCATCTGGCTTCTGCTTAGCGTTGATTTCGTTTTTATTTCTGAGGAATGCCGGACGGGATTGAAATCCGATAAAAACTCGCGGGCCTTATTAGCCCGTTTTGATACTCGAATGGCCTTGGGGGAAAAAAACATCAAGAACGTATAACGACCGGATATTGGGTCACAACCGGCCAAGAGTTTTGTTATTGGCACCAATAACTAAATCCCGTGAAGGAGGATGTGGGTGAATGGAGACATATAGAGGATGGATAGATAACAAACACTATCAGGGCGTTGCCCGATATTTTGGACATCGGATACGGAATGTGAATAAGTATCATTGATGCCTAGATCGTATTTCATAAGGTTCGAGGGAAAGTAGGGTGCTCTACTACAAACTTCCGATCAAATTTCAACGGACAGAGGGAGCCAATTGATAAGATTATGCGAGAGAATGTCATGAGACGAACTTCTTTGGAACAAATTCATTTGTGGGCGCATAAATTTGAATTTCGAACATGTTTAAGAGTTCTTTACGTTCAAATTCCATACCTACTCAAGGTTTGATTTGTCTTTAGGTGCCCTTCGTCGAAAATTATTTCGCTTCAAATTCTTCTTTGGGCTGGAGCCTTGGATCGGCCTGACATAGCGGGGCGCTAAATTGCTCTTTATTCACTTTAACCTAGCGGCACGTTTCCGAAAATTCCATGAACTTCAACGGGATTCGAACCCGTGATCTCATTAGAATTCAGTGCAATATGACGCCCAGAATTGCACGGTTAACCCGTCCGCCCGTCATGACTGGCCGATTAGGTCGAAAAACTCACTTCCCCTCTGAAGAGAAGTCCTTAGATTTTGGTAAAATCATACCGACATTGATTCAAGTGTTGTTGATGATGTTGACCGTTTGAATGAATGTGGGAAGTAAGTTGTTGAAGTTCGGTCAAATAATGAAATCAAATTATTTGACCGAACCTCAATAACATGTATAATGTCTCACCCTAACCACCTCACATAGTATAATTTTACACATTTAACCACCCCGCATACCTACTTAGTATAATTTTACATAAGATTTGACCAAACCTCTTGAACCATAAGCGTATTATTATTATTAATTACCTAGTAATTGAAAATAAGTTGCAATGCTTTATACAGTTCTCTACGTTGAACTTGGCTCACAAATAATGAGGATTTGAATGAAGGGAATTTGGCAACCTGCTTGGGAAAAATCTTCTCAAGCGCATCCCTCTGAAAGCCTCTAAGGTTTCGAAGGACAGCTTGAACAAAAAGGAGCCTTTGTTTGAGGGGACGATTCGGGAAAAGGACTCCAGTCATAAAAGACCACAGAGGGACACCCCTGGACGGTTCCCAGTTCCCATACCATCCCGCCATGAGAATCAGTGAGAACATACGAGAACTTTCATTTTCCATTGAGTTGCGCAAAAAACGGGTGATGGAGAAACCCTCGTGAGACTTCGAATGAGGAGATTTCCACGGATAGGTATATTGTTAATTAATACCATCATTGGCATGAAGGCGGTGAGTCAGTCTAATCATAACACCATTACGCTAACGTAGTTCTTGAGCGCCGCTAAGGAAAGGTACCAGTGAATTAGGAAAACTTGTTTAGTTCAGCCAAGACGCCTATTTGAATTAGCAGAGATAGTAAGATTTTCATTCAATTAATTTGATTATTTCGGACGGTACTTTTCCGTTATAACCCCCCCCCCCCCACTCGATTTTGGTTGGCTTTGGGTGCCTTAAAGCCATCGGGAGGGGTGTTTATGAACACGAAATCGAGTGGGGGGGGGGGGGGGGGTACAACGGAAAAGTACCTTTCGGACAATTGCGGCGTACGGTCAAGTTTGCAGGTTCGCCGTGCATTATTATCAATGTAGAACGTGTGAGGACGAGGAGTCATTGTACGCTGTGCAATTCACGTCTAGTTTTATTACTCTTTGTGAAATAATATTTTGGTAGAAGGAATTTTTCAATAAATCTAAAATTTTGTCAACATACTCGAGGCCGTGCTATGTTCAACGTCCTATCTTGAAAAAGCATAAGAAAAGTGAAGAAGAACGGGACGTATGAGTGATAACTTAAGTTATCAAAATTTTGAGCAGATTTTCACAATCAACGTACCTAACGCATTACAATCGTAATAACTTATGTACTCACCACAAACTGCTCCTTTAAACTTATGGCTAAATGGAGGAAGGTTGTTGTGTTGTCTCAACACCGTAATTTGTTTCACTTTTGTTTTTTATTCTTTACCCCAACATTTTCAGTGTGAAAAAACGAAACACAGATTAAGTACAGAAGATGGGTACCTACTGATGAAGAGGTGAGGTGGAGGCCATTTTGTCTCGGTCATAACACGATAGTCAAAATTTGACCAACTTTAATGTTAATACATTTAAGACATTTAATGTTACCTACCACACCTCAACCTGTGCTGTGGTAATATAAGTAGGTACCAGAGCTGATAATGGGGTCTGGGAGCACACTTGCTACCAATTTTCTCAAATCGACCACTTCTAAAATGTTAACACGTCGAGAATGGTCAGGCCGTGAAGACCTAAAGTCAACCCTTGTGTTCAACATGCCACAAAATATTGTGACGATGCAGGCAGCGATGTTTAGCTCAGATATTTTACAACACTCGATATTCTACCTAGGACCTGAAACAGGCGTCTTGATGAAAGACCTGATAAATAAAGGTGGAAAACCCTTGATGTTGAATTGATGATGTACAACAATTTTATTTAAACAATACTCTGCCAAGTGAACAAGGCACAGAGCTTCCTCGCAGTCAAAACTACCCAGATTCTCAGCCAAATTGGCTTATTAGGTCTCTGAATGTAAGTAGGAAATTGGTCGATTTACCATTCGGGCATTACGCAATCATATTGAAATTCATGTGGGACCTCCAACTCTCTCATATTCATAATCCCTGAAAATTTGAGCGAAATCGGATGAAAACAATGGGTGTACCTACATAACAACGAAATTACTGAGAGGTTAACCACAATGAAATTCATATGGGACTTAATGAAGCCTTGCTTGCATATTCTCTGAAAATTTTAACCAATTTTAATCAAAACTGTTCAAGTTGCTTTGAAGAATTGCACATTAGCGCATGCGTTGAGCGCTCCACTGATTCAATCATGATGCCCATAGGGCCCGGGAACCGATTGTCGACTAATACTTTTTTCTGAAATAACTTCATAATTTGAAGCCATACTACCTAGGTAGGAAAAAAGGATACTGTTTCCGACCTCTTTTGATCCCCGCGCTTAGGGCGCCCCCAGCGGCCCGGGAGCGCAACCCCAGGCTGCTCCCCTCTCCAAGGCTCATTCCGTTTAAAGGCCTGGAAGGCAGTGAGCAGTGAGTTTTGGGCTCCTACGGTGTAATACAAATTTACAGGGCACTTTCGAAAATTTCAACTTTGAATCTGGAGGGAAGAGTGGCGCTTCCAAGAAGTGCTCTCTGGTGGTCAGCCAATGAACTAAAAGCAAGATTTCAGAGAGATTCACGAGGTGAAATCGCAAGGAAAATAGTCGTTCGCATTTGTTCTGACGGTAGAGTGACAGGACAGACCATATTCATGTTCACCAACATCACATAACCCAAAATAAAAAAGAATTTTTGGACACTTCCTACTTTTTGTGCGAGTGCACTCTGGCGGATTAGTTAAAGTGCCACGGCGGGAAAATTCAAAACGCCAAATATTCACTATAGTTGATCCCTTTGATTCAACTTTGATCCCATTTCATTCAATGTTTCAGGGCTCCCGCAAGATCCCTGAAACATTGAATGAAATGGGATCAAAGTTGTGGAAGTTATAACATAATATATTATGTTATAACTACCATATAAATATGGCTGCAACAAGGACGGACACAGAATCAAATTTGATCAGGAAGTCCAGAAACAAAGTGGTTGTTTGCCGATGGTGCAGAGGTCTAATCCAATGAGTTTGGTTAGGGAGAGAGAACGACTCCTCTGCTGAATAAGTCCAGAAACGTAAAAGGGGAGTGGAATTTTTATTTTGCTGCAAAAGATTCTTTTCGTTCTTGAAAGTTAACACCGCTACCTTCGGTAGGCTAGAAGCAACACGTCATAGGAGAACGTGCTGTTATTGTGACATTCAATGAATAGTTTTGAAACTTTAACTTCATACAGATGAAGCTCAGGGACTCTGAACCTCAGTTACTGCCCTCCTCGGCGCATTGAATAGAGACTAACGAACGTCACATTAGTGCTCTATTGATTTCCGATGGGGATCAGTGGAATACTATAATTTAAGATCTCAGTGGGAGTCGGATATTATGTAAGACAGTTGCGGTCAACACTCCACTCACCTTAAATACGAATATTATGACGAGGATGTGTCAAAATTGTGAGGCATTTTTTAAAGACCGACAAATCGGAGCGGAAAAGAAAATGCCCAGCTATTACACCTACGGGAAGGCGAGACGTGTGGGAAGGTTCAGAAGCCGAGAAGGGTCCCGTGGGCCGCCGACCGGTCACTACCAAGGTAGCAGATTAGAACCCGATTGATTTGTGAACTCCTTCCAACTTAATTGAAGAATGTGTCTGTCGTTCCTGCCGGATTTTTAATTTTCTGCGCCAGTTCTTTTTATAAATGAGTTATAAACGAAAAAGACTTGGCGTGTTGATGCCCACACTGTCCCAGAGGAAGTGAATGGTCAAGCTAATGATGGATATCAACCTAGAAAACAAACCGTTCTACTGGAGCCGTCGCCACAAAAGAATTCAGAATATGCGGCACATGACATGACATTGTGGGGGTTTCCCCCAACATTGTAAAACCCAGGACTATCGGCTCTTTCTTCAGTATTGCAGGTGCCACTGTTTTCCTCGACTTATAGCTGTTACTCACGGTTATGTATAAGGTGAAACCAAACCCTAGTGGTAAACTCCAGTTGTTTTTCGTGTACACTAGTTTATCCTGTAATCCACTGAATGTATGACAGCGTAATGCAAAATTTTCCAAAAACCTGTAGGTGACATTGAACCAGATCTTCCACGTCTCAAGTCAATATACCAAGACGACCTAGAGGCATAGAGAAGAGTATCTTGTTCCCTCACAAACAAGCTCATTTAGTAGCAAGAGGGACCAAACAGGAGCGGAAGCTGGTGGTAGGATGAGGTCGGCATGCGGTGCCGAAGGGGGGTTGATTATTGAGTAGGTAAAGCCAGAACCTCCTGTCAACTTAAACGCTAGTTTCACGCCTTGAGTGCCGTTTTTCCTCCCTTTTATGCCACATGTTTCTTCGAGATTCTTCAGAGTAGCTTTGTGTTGGGACGAGGAAGGAACATCCGCTGGGATCAACACTACGTTTTTACGAAAACATACGGAGAGGATGTGCCCTTAGAAATCAATTGGTTAAATTAATAATTTAAAAAAATTCAATCAACTGATTTGATAATTTATTAAATTACCTATTAAGTTTAAATAGTTAATTCTTAAATAATTCTTACTTTAGGTAAAATATAAATAAACCTAAATTGTAATTAATTAATTGGGACTTAGGCCCTTTGTACCCAACGCCGCATAGTACACGTTTACTTACTTAACTGTCCATTCCTTACTTA
The DNA here is from genome assembly GCA_955831195.1 of Pilophorus perplexus. Classification (NCBI taxonomy): domain Eukaryota; kingdom Metazoa; phylum Arthropoda; class Insecta; order Hemiptera; family Miridae; genus Pilophorus; species Pilophorus perplexus. The sequence continues at coordinate 16,373,727 of OY037011.1, read as the reverse complement.
GCTTTCCATTCATAGAAAGTTTGGGGCTACACCATAAGTAGTTCCCGAAAATTGATTACTTTAAGGGAATTAGGGAGAGACGACTCCTAAAGTAAAATTTAGAAGATGGTCTTAAAAGCCTGGCATGATAGCGCTTTTAAAGTTTTTAAACCATTTAGACCATCAGTAAAGGAATCGTCTCCCGTATTGAATTGAAACTCTGCACCTTCGGCAAACTCTGCACCTTCTGCACCCACCACATTGATTTACATATAATATTCATTCAATGAATCCACAAGTGGCTCACGAGAAACTTCAAAACGGAAGCACAGGAAAAGTCTAATCGAGAGGAGACGAGTTTCTCCTCCTAAACTGTCCATACATCTCGTACTTCCTAGTTCTACTGCAGCAACAATTATTTTTCGAATTATGATGCGAATTCCCCTCTTCGTCCTTTTGACTGTTCTCATCAAGATGGTTTCCTTAAGGAAGAAGTCACACGGCTGTTGCTAAATACTATTCTCCCACAGCTCACAATGGAATTCGCCGTTCTTCGAGTATTGCGATGATGTTTGGGATGGTATGAGTTTGCCACAACTTCTTTGTCTAGTCGGTCACACCGATTCGGTTTGCTTGAGTTGTATCATACTAAGTATGATACCAAGTCTTGGTATAAGCGATAGACGGAAGGGCGTCAAGTAAATTCTCATATCCTGCAGAGACAAACTATATAATAGAATTTGGCATTGATAATATCTACCATAATAATATTCTATCATTTACAATAGAAATGAAACCACGTGTCTTGATCAAAGACAAAGACAGGTGGTTTCAAATGAAGTTCATTTGAGAAATAGGTACCTTTTTTTAGCTAGGAAATACAACAGGTCATGGAACTTAATTATGAATGTTATTAATAAAATTCATCAATAATCTTCATCTTTGTCGTTTTATTGAATGAGCGAGTTATGGCATTATATCAGATAGTCTAGTAGGCGAAAACCCTAATGCATCGTCGAACGTAACGTAAGCTGTTAAATGTATCCGGCAATCCGGTTTGCCAAATCGAGCATTCCTGCGAAATCTGCATCTTTTAAGACAACAGTTGGAACCGTGAGGGTGAGATTATTGCCTTCCCAAGTGAGGGCAAAAGAGCGGAGAACACGTAGGTACTCCGAATGCTTGCTGAAATCCCCATAATTCTAAAGGCTTCCTTGGTTAATTAAAGGCAGCTGAGAAAACAACGATAGAAATCCAGGACACGGCATGGAAAAGGGTGACTTACAAAAACAACGCGTTTCCCACGTTCGGCGAACGCTTGCATATTATAGAAAGCCTTCTCCCACGGCTAAGGGGCTTAAAAAAAATAAGAGGGGGAAACTCTCATAGAGATTCTTCAATGAAAACTGCATTCATTTTCTTGCTGAACGTCATTAGTGTTGACCTAAAAATAATAAACATAAGAAGGTAAAAGCTTTCCCTCGATCGTAACAACAGTTAGCACATTAATTTCACCCTTGTTGCAAAATATGAATTTTTCATCATGCTCAAAATGAAAGTTTAAGCCTTTAAGCCTGCAAGCATTAATCTGGATCCTTTAAAATGTAAAGAATTAGTTAAAGATTTGTGGGAACGGCTACCAACCAGAGGAGAGACTAAGATGTTTACCTATCAGGTAATCAACGGAGTCTCACCTTGAACTTACGCCCGGACGGCACATTGTTCACTGATATGGTACCGATAACTCTATTTGCCTTCTGGTGGTCGAGGTCCAATCCCTAATACAAGACTTATCACTACGACTGTAGGTCCATCAACAAGCCGGGTCAGCAGCCCCCAGCTCTCCCCCCTCAGTCGTAGATTGCTGTGGCTAGTTTAACGTTCTCAGCAAACGAAGACAATGTTTTTCTACCGGTCCACCAGATTTTCATCCCGGTTCGAGGACCCAAGAGAGGTTCGTTCATGCGATCCCTCGATCTTGTGTGTTGAAGACGGATGTCTCGGCCGCCTTCGTCACGGGAGCCTCTGCTAGGATTCACATAAACGTTCCAACGTTCAGAGGTGAATTGTCAACCGACAAGACAGGTATTACAACACATTTTTGGTCAAACATTGGTGTTCTTCCCCGGATTCGAACCAGGCTGATCAGCGCTCCGACTGATTGTAAACAGGTTTACAGGATTGTAAAGAATTAGTTAAGACTAATAAATGCGTCACGAATCCTGTCGTCTCGATTTGTTTCAGCTGTTACAGCCTTGAAGTGACAAACACTAAGCGTTACAAAACTTAGTTACCAATTTGCAACCTTCCCCGTGTCAGGTTAGTGGATTTCCTGTGTCAATCTGTCAAGTTGAGAGTTAGGTACTTGTAGTGTCGTACTGGTTAATATTTTACATCAACAAAAGAGCTTACAGGCGGGAACTTAAGGATTATGGGCATGTGATCAAGCAGGGTGTTGTTACGTAAATGAACGTGAGATCAATTCATTGGAGTTTCAGACTTGTCCGAGCATACTGAAGGGCTCTGTAAGGCTTGTAAGGGGATCCAACTGGGATTTTGAAGGGTTTGGGCCATGAAGTCGAGTGAGGTAATGTTTTCAATGTAAATTTGCAAGTAAATTTGAGTTATGGGGGTTTCAGACCTGTCCAATCATACCACGGGGTTCTGTTTGCACTTCAAACGTGCACAGTCCAAAGGAACAGTTTTAGGTATGGCATAGCTTAAAAAAACGCAGAAAATATTATAAAATCAATTTTTCTGAAGTCTACACCACCCTAAAACACGCATTAAATGCGCAAATTTGCTTCAGCTTGACGGTTCAGAGAGCCCGCTAAGATACCCAAACGTAACCTTCCCAAGAAGTCGAAAAAGGTCTATAGATCTATTATAATAGACCTGTTTTGCCTTGCAGGTACTTCCTGGTCAGAAGCTTGTGACGCGCGAAACCCTCACTGACGGGCTTAACGAAAACCGAATGTAGCATGCTTGAATATTTAATATTTTCTATCAGACTTGAATCCTTTAAAATTTAAATATTTAATATCGACAGTGAATTTGCAATACCATACAAGTCCGATTTTCTGAAAATAAGATTGTGAGCTTTTCTGATAGAATGTGTATCCCTTGATCTATTCAACTACCGGAAAATATCCATCAATCTTCCATAAAACTTGGGAAAGGATCCGTCAAATTTCCGGAAAAAGGCTTAGTAAGGTTTTGCAAATTCACTGTCGATATTCTCCGTCACTTGAAATTTGAATTGATGACTTGACACGTCACTCATAATTATTGTTGGGGTAACTACCAGATAGTTGTTATGGGACAAATGTACAGCACGCGTATCGTTCGTATGACCGTTATAGCCAAATGTGCGCATTACGTGCTCAGCGGTTACCATCTGCTTCTCCTGTTAGGTACTATTAATACAGTACACACGAGATCTTACCCTGAGCACGTGGCCCGATCGTTCTAGAGGGTTTTTAATCTTGTTCAAGGGCAACTGCAACCTTTCAAAGGGTAGGTACCTCTTGAGATCCTTCAAAGATCAAGATGAAAATTTTAGGTAATTGAATTTTTTTAAACCTTGGAACTTATAGAGTATACACATCACTGAAACTTTGCGAGGGACTCCAATACACTACACACTTTCTAGGCGGTTGACTTCAATTATGACATAATTTTCAGGGGAAAAAGAATGTAAAAAAGAAACAGCCAAGCTCCTCCATGGGAACTTCAAAATGGGATTGAAGATGTTATCGAAGAAGTTCGGTAACTACGGGTCATAAAAAACTAGAACGATTCTCGAACGTCTTACTGCTGTAACTCATCCATGTACCTGGAGAAGAGCAGTTTGGCCCACTAAACTAAGAACAATCGCAAGTGTAGTCTATTATGCATGATCGAGTTATCTTCTCATAACTAGTACGGGAATCAGGTTCGTGGAAGATGTAATATTGTCAAATGCCCCCTCCCACTCATTTTACTTTCAAGTGTAAAATTATTATAATAATAAATTAGTATACCAATACCAATAAGACCAAAAGCAAGGTTTTCTCACAATTTCACGGATAGGTAGATCAGGAAACTGTACCCCTGTAACAGGTCATCTTTGAAACTGTCTCCCCCACAGCTATTACTTGACTCCAGGCTTTCAATGAAAGGACATTATGAGACTTCCGTCCCTTGCAAGCAGGATGAGGGTTTGTTAGTTAGTTTATTGGGACACCTTCATGGACTAGTGCCTCTTTTCATACAACACTATTCAAACGGCCAACGGTAGGGATGGAACGAGGAACTCCTCCAATTCTGAAATATTAGTCAAACATAAAATAACAAAGCCAGCGGGCATCCGGTCGAACTTTCCAATAAACCTAGCAGGATTTGAGGTGACGGAAAAAAACGCGGCGGAAGTGGTGGTTTTCTTTAGGTTGACTCCCTTCCTGGTGGCGACTCGGAACTCTTTGGAACTAGAGGTGATGAAGCTTTCATTTTTCAAAAACTATTAGGCATGAACGGTATTTATGAAAGAATACCAACACATTCACTATACAATGGTGAGCAAACTCACTCAAAGGTCTGACTGTACAGCCTAGGACCTACGCTATTGTGTAAGACAACAGACCATAAAAAACGAATGCTGTGCGAAAGTCGACTACCGACTTCCGAAAATGTCGCAGCCCAAAAATCTTGTAAGCAAATAATATGGATTAATCTGGTCATTGTTGCAACGTAGCATTAGGAAATGAGGTTGAGCAGGACAAACCGCAAAACTCAGTCTTAACCGATCTACTCATACGGAAAAGCAGGACAATGCCCATTGTAAATATTTTGATGAATGAAATCTACAACAAGGTATTACGAAATCTTCGTTCATTCAGGTTGAGAAATTACGTGAAAAGCTCGTAATAACGGTGGTTTTTTTAATTGAATGGTTATTTCGTTGCAAAATAATCCAACGTTCAATTCAAGATCATTTTGTTCTTCATCGGATAGCCTCCAAGCCAAAATCTGTAGATGAATAACTGTACAAAAATGTAGATGAAACAGTACATCGTTATTGGAATTTGGTGCGAAAGAGGGTGATATGTAGACAGGCGATGGAATGGTGGTGCTGACCACGAGGATGGAGAGGCCGGACAGGCGCAATAAATGAAGATGAATTGAAAGCGGCTAAGGATGGAACGCCAGCACGCGCGGCCCTTTGAGGCAAAGGAACAAGATAACGAATGACATTTGCCCTCGAATATTTCATCAGTTGACGTCATCACCGCATACGTTATCGAAAAATCAGGCAGCTCGTATCACCAACTCGAGTCTTTGAAACGCCGGGCAATTCGATATCAAGAGTGAGTATTTGAGAAATAGGGGAAAGTGAAATTCAGTACAGGCCGTTGAATATGTCACACAGACAAACTTGATATTCAGTTACGGTTGAATGGTGATACCATTCGTGATTCAGTACAATGAGACAGATACCGTGAGAACCTTAAAGAAGAAGTGAAAATGACTTCACTAAGCTCAATTTACAGCTTCGAAACAGTGAAACATGATCCGCCAACATTTCAGCCCAGTCAAGTATTGAAGCAAAATTTGCTTCTGCAAAATCAGCATTTAATGCAACCAGAAAAATTCCAAGACATTCCAAGGCAAATCGTAACAATCTCGAAGGTTGTGCAGTTTTGGAGAAAACAGAGGCCAAAGGCTACTCGAAAAAATCTTTAAACCATTGAAACCCTTTAAAGGAATTCAATAAAATGAAACACAATAAATTTTGTTTCATATTAACTGTTTGAAACGAAACCACAAAGAAAGTTAATTTTGTGGAAAGACCCACGTAGAACTTGAAACGCATAACCGCAAGGTTTTTGTAGGCTATGCGTGAGACTGTACATTTAGAACCGCCCCTTTGACATGGAGTTGGAGACAAGCTCGTAAAACGTTCAAGGGAAGAGGCTCAACAGACCACCAGAGTTAACAGATGCCAATGGTAATAGACGTTAAGTTTTATTGAGAGCATCCTACTTGGAGGGTTTGAGTTCCTTTCCGCCCTCATAATTAAAACTCGCACATTGAAATAGGAACATGTTACAGGCCCAACAAAGGTGCTCATCACGATGGAAAGCGAATAAAGTTCATGATTTACGCCAGAACTTCACTGATAGGTAATACAACTAAACATTGAGCTTTTAGCCCAAGAAAAGGATCCCATCAAAATAGAATAACAAAGGCAATTATTAGTTGGCATCACAATCCGTTGACTCTCAGTTTATTTGAACTGTGACACCTGAAATCTGCACGTACGGTATTTTCACGTTTAGACCCGCCCTATTTTACTTGGTTCAGTGTCGTTTCATAATGAACAGTACATACCTGCTAAGTGTCGATGACAAGACCTTACGGTGTGGGAGCTTACAACTACTACCTACGGAATTGGACAAAAATAAAATCTAACGGGAAACCCTGTATGCTCATACCGACATCAGTCTTCCATCTAAATCCGGAGAAAGGTTTCCTCACCGGACGACCCCAAAGCTTGGTTCATTTGAACATCGGACATCAACCCACAACGATCCAAATGTCACTTGGATTCTACATACTGCTCATAGTCATCGTAATTGTAGAATCTGGATTTCAACAACCAGGCATGTACCAACGTTTTTACAATTATAATATAATTTAAAATAATATAATATAATATAATAAGTTCATATTATGTAGATATTATCTTTGCCACAAACACAAACAGTAGGTACCTATACTAAGCCATAGGATTTTTTTTTTTTTTTTTTTTTTATCGCGCCTTAGGAACCTCATGATAACATTTCTTCAAGCTGTCTTCAAAATTTTTCGTACAGAATGTATTGACGCCATAAGAACGCTAAGATGCGTACTGCCAGCGAACTGCCCTTCACGTCTCGTCAGAAACAACAAAAAATGCCCAAAAGGAAGGACTTGCTGCCGATTAGACAAACCCAATCCGTATTTGCCTTTAAAAGTGAACGTAGACCGAAACATAGACAGCCTATTGTGGGGAAGAATTTCAACGAATGGAGAGAGCACTCCCACTACGACAGAAAAATCATTCTACGACCAAGATTATTTGTATGAAGTAAGTTGTTCATGTTGTTGTTCAGTAGTCACGGTCCATAACGCAGAAAATACTAAACGCCGACCAATTTTGGATGGCAACTAGCACTGGCACCCATTTTCAAGCTAATCGGGTTTTTCCCATGTTTACACATTATGGGATTCTGTCACAAGGACAGCGGTTAGTTCTCTGAGATATAGCACTGTCACCATCACCCAAATTTCTTTTTCCCCAGTGATTTACACCTTTCGATACTGACAGTCTAATCAATCAATCTTGTCGAAGATTTCGTGGAATATGTGCAAAGAAGGTTAAAAAACGCGGTAAATTTTATAACAATTCTTTACGCTTACAGGATCGAATTATTTTTCCGACCGATTCTGATTACAAGAAACGACAACCAAAATGGCTACCACAAAAAAATAACTGGTCGGCACGAACCAAACCCCTTGAAGTAGACAACGACGTAAAAGACAACGTAAAACTAGTACGAAAAAGCATCAAATGTACGTTACGAAATCACCTGTGACAATTTCATTTGAATATCAATCGTCCGTAAACATCCTAATTAGGATTATTAATATGACGTGATCTGATACAGACTGCAGGGAAATCAAGAAACTGACGGTTGACGTCGGTTATGTGTCTCCTCCCCTCAAGGAATTGACACCGCTGAGTTATGAAATGGAGAACTGTGAACCAGGATTATCACCCCTAGTGGTCGGAGGCACCAACGCTACCATATCGCAGTACCCTCATATGGTAGGTGAATTAGGGGAATGCATTTGAAGTCAAAACACGAAAGGACTCTTTCCCAGCTCGTTTGTTTTAATACAGGTGGCGCTTGGGTACAACAACAGCGGAGATATTGATTACTTGTGTGGAGGGTCACTGATCAGTGATCAGTTCGTACTGACAGCAGCTCACTGCATTCGAACCAAATGGTAAATATTTATGCTATAACCGCCTTAGGCTACAACTAAAACGTAATAACATCCGTAGAAGTGCTCTAGACCAGCTGTTTTACATTATTCATACAGGGGTGTACCGGAAGTAGTCTACATGGGAGCAACAGAGCTTTACATGGAAAGAGCAAAAATGTTCCTTGTTGAGAAAATGCATATCCACCCACAATATAGAGCTCCAGCTATTTACAACGACATCGCTCTCGTCGAGCTGAAAAGAAAAGTCCAACTGACGCCAAAGCTACGGCCTGCATGTTTGCCAACTGAGGAAACGCCTGCACAGTATCCTGGGCAAATAGCTGTAGCCACTGGTTGGGGAAGGATTGGATTCGGTAAGCAAAACTAATCCTAATATAACCATCCCTCCTTGTCAGGACATTTTGATCTTAATTACAGCCCAAACAGCAGCCACATGGTTTGACTTCAATAATTGAATTATTCGTAGGCAGAGAAGCTTCAAAAACCCTTCGACAAGTTGCGCTCAAAGTCATCGATAACGAGAAGTGCGGCAGCTACTACACAGCCGACGTTATGACGCCAACCCTGCAAAACGGAATCGTACCCAACATGTTGTGTGCGGGGGGAAACACTGACAGTTCGCAAGATACTTGCCAAGTGAGTACATGACAGCAATTGAGACCAGTTGAAACCACCAAAACACTTCCTGTGATGAACTTTAAAAAATCTATTATCATTCAATTATTGAATGTCTTGTCCAAGGGTGATTCGGGAGGGCCGCTACAATCGATCATGGCAGGCAGCACATGTTTACAGGAGATTGTTGGCATCACCTCCTTTGGAAAAGAGTGTGGGATTGGAATTCCCGGAGTCTACACCAGAGTTGCACGCTACTTGGCATGGATTGAAAACATAGTTTGGCCCGATTGAACACAACTTGATGTATTTTCACTTCACAACCAAGGCACGTGAAGTTACCTAATGTACCTAATAGCTTTAAGGTGGAGGGAAATTGAAAATCTGACGAACTAGGAACCGAGAATCTGATTCAGTAACGTAACAACTAATTGAAAGCTTATTTCATTTCGTGCACAAAATGTTATAAAAGCACCCCTCGAAATACAGATTTGAGATTTTAACTACACCTAAAATTATGTTTTACATTTGTTTACCTGTACCTAATACAAGTTTTTGGCGAAGGTATATGAATCGTTTTTGGACGGTTTTTTGTGATTACTGGTTTGTGTTGAGGGTGATTAACCCCATAATCAACCAATCAAATGTTAAAACCTTTACCCAATCAATTCAACCAGAGATAAATTAAAACATGAGTAGGTATATTCATGTAACTCGCCCAGCATTTTTGATGCTGATGAACAGTTCTAGTGAAGCCGATATATTGTTGAATAAGTTAATTCTTATTAAAATTGCAAGTTTACAGAGAATCAAGAGGCAGAAGAGAAAGGGGAACGTTGTGCTCAGGTGTTATACTGGTTAACGATGAACTGTGTTTCTAATCATGACAGTGACATCTGTGGATTGTATGACTTAGAAAACCAAATTTTCCAACATTTTGAGAAAATCATCTGGCTGCATTTCATCAGTAGGTAAGCACAGCAATGAATGAACAGGATGAAGTTGTTGTGTTCGATTTGGCTGATGGGGAGCTCGTAAGATAGTTTGAGGATCAAGCAAGGATTATGAAAAGGGCGAATGTGACTGAAATTAACTAGCAGAGATACTGCGAAAGGGCGATTGTGACAAGAAAATCAGTTTTTTCGCATTATTCAAGTTACATTAGTAGCAGAAGAAATCCGAAAATAATATATTCCATATTATAGAAAGAATCTTTAAGTAAAGGTAAATCAAGCAATACTTTCAGCGAAGAGATAGGCGGGTTTTTTCTTCTCGCTACAGAAAAATGCGATTTTCCATAACCTGCATTTTTCACATACCTACGCTCATCTGCATGGATTTCCACGAAACAAGGTCAAAGAAATGGAGAAACTCAAGGAGAATTTATAGTTGCTGTAAATATCTAAATCAAAAAGTAAAGTGGTGATTTTCCGTAAGGTGACGGACAAATTCTTTTTTTGACGGGTGAACAAATTTAGGTACCTCTCTGAGGATCCCGTTAACTCCAAAAGGAGTTTTCGCCGATGCTGCCAATTCTGTCTGCCTGAAAGGAAACTCTCTTCGTAAGATAATAGTAAAATCGAAAATGAGTTCATGGAAATCACACATTTGAACCGTCGTATGATTTTGTCGCTACTCTAGAACCCTGAAATATGGGCCTTGCGATACCTGAGCCAACTCGACATATCTCAAAACAGATTCCTCAAAACGCTACTGTGCTAGCCAAGAAGCTCGCCACATTAAGTACCTTGTCAGAGCTGGAACTGGAATTGCACCAGTTGGTTCACTAGTTCTGAAAAATGCGTTGAACTGATGGATTAAGCTCTGAAGATGCCAGCCGATAGATACCCGAAAACCCGAAGAAGTGCTACCAAAAACCAAAAGCAACCCTAGTGAAAATAATATTTTAAGATAATATTATATTCTATTCACTATTATATTCACTAGGGATCATATAGCAGGTGAGACCAGCTATATATTATATAGCTGGTCTCTCCTGCTATATGATCCTATGTCACTTAGGGTTCGGTGACTTTTGGTCTAACCCGGACCCTTCAGTAATTATTTCAAAACTAGAAGGAATTGTAAATGAATATAATTCGAACCTAAGAAATGAAGACTTGGATAGGATAACAAATTCAAGTTATTCCTTCATCTATAAAACTATCCCTGAAAATACTATTACTAAAAATACAAGCCCACGGCTTTCTGGAAGAAAAGACTTATAAGCCAATTAAGGATACAAGGAAGAGAGTTCTTCTCACTCTTTGTGAATCGCTCACGTAGGAGCCATAAACTCACTGCTACTGCTTCAAATTATGAAGTTCTTACAGAAAAAAAAGTACTAGTCGAGATACGGTTGCCTAGCCCATTCTGCTCAGGATATTATAGCAGGGTAGAAGGAGGAATCCATGAAATAACAGTTGTTTTCCATTAAATGCAATTATTTAGTTCTAAAAATCTTCCGGGATCACAATCATGGGTCTCTTCGAATGGACCTCGCAATGCAAGGCTACTGAGTTCTCTACTGCTTTATTATATAATGTTGTTTAATATTAAACAAGAACATCCATAGAATGTCCTCATAATCTAATAAGATTCCTCACAAACTACTAAGGTAACAATAGTAGCTGTACACAACAAGAATCGCACATACTCACACACTGTAGGGTAGACTAGTCTTATCACATGGACACACATTGTCCAACAGCGAGGAATTATTCGAAGATGTTTCCCCTCATTCACAATCTTTGAGGAGTTTGGTGGATCTACCCTCACTGTTCTCAGAGTCTAGCAGTGGAACAAGCATGGAACAGAAACGGTGATAAGTGTGACAGAAGAACGTTAACGGACTAGAACGGAGAAGGACGGTTAACACCAAATGAAATTATAATCGCGTTGAGCTTTCTTACCCAGATGACGTTTTAGAACACTCTTCTTCCTCTTGTCATCGTACAGTTTGAGGAGATGCTTACAGAACGAGTGTAAAGGAAACCCAAGCACGGTGTAAAAGTCTCCGTGGATCTTTTCAATCAACGTGCCTCCCAGACCCTGAATCCCGTACGCTCCAGCTTTGTCCCTGAAAAACCACGATAAAAACAAGGTTACACTCAGCAATCAGAATTATTCCTGGTATTTCGGATTTAGACCGGTAATAAAAAAATAAGAATCCTGTCTTCCAATGTTAAACATATTACTTAATGTAATAGCACTACGTAATTCATTCGTGCTTTAAAGCACTGATAAATATTATTTATTAAATGATACGGTTATTTCAACCTCAATGAGCCTGTGGGTCAAGTGCAGAATGTGGCTAATATATACCAACAACTGCACCTGCAGACCGTCACAGCATGTATTGTTGAACATATTCTTTGACACGCTTACGAATGAATTAAGAGTAAAACTATCTTCACGAACAGTATTTACTATTTAGGTAGGTACCTACACCAAAGTTTGGAGACCAATCAAACCTGGGAAGTGTACATTTACAAGATCTACTCCAGCTAGAAGAGATACACAGAGATAAGGGGTGGGTAGCCCTGGTTACTGATATCAGGTTTGTTCCAGGTCTGACGGCGTCTGTCAACAGCTGTCCCAATGCCTTCTGAATCGCTGTTGAGTTCTGTCCAACAGCGCACTGTCAGACCTGGAACGCCAAACCGTCAACAAACTGTTGTAGCGTTACTCTATGGCAGGGGTTCCCAACCTTTTTTACCCCCCCCCCCCCCAAATTGGTCGGCGTGAAAACCATTGCCCCCCTCCCCATTTGTTCTATGGAAGTATACTCTCCCCCTCCTCAAGAATTCTAAGTATAAGTATAATTATGGTATAATTTAACGAGTAAATTCAAATTCAAACGGAACTTTTTTTAACAGTAGGTAGGTAGGTAGGTAGGTACCTAATTAAAATATTGAATTTCATGGCTCATTCAATTTTTTTTAAGCTTGATGTGACACTTGACTTTGATAGAGTCTATGGTGATTCACGTGACTGTAAATTTCATACGGTGTCGTTTTAGGAGTATTTTTGGTCGTAGAATCCATTTTTGAGGGGGATCTATGGGTTTTTCGTGGGGGCTACAAATTTTTGTCAGGCGAAAGCCACATCACTGGAGGAGATGATGAGTGGACAACTTGACACGCCAAGCACCAAAATAAATTGAGAAGGTTATGAGAGAGGTTTCAACTGGGTAGGGCTATCAAGAGGTTTGTTCCAGGTTTGATGGAATGTTAACATAAATCGCAGGAGACATGCACAGTGTAGAAACTGCTGTTCCAGGTCAAGCGTAGGTTGGACAGAAACCGACAGCTCGAGTACGTGCGGTCAGTTTCTGTCGACAGCTGTCCAACTTCTGTCGACAGACGCAGTCAGACCTGGAACAAACCTAATTTCAACAGCTCCCAACCACAATCATTCATTCGAGCATGTCGGTTCCCGTCCGACAGCAGTTGAACTGCTGTCAACCTACAGATCGACCTAGAACAGCCGGCGTCGGCGTCCGATCGACCAGTGCACATACATTAAACCACACATGCGTCCCAAAGCACACTTACATGGGCTCTTTCGTCTGAATGTACCCTTGAATGACATCATCATCCAAACAACCCATGGTAACCAGCGTTTTGTCAGAGAACTTGACGGTTGCAGAGGGGGTTTTGATAACCACACCTGTGAAAACTGTATGCTGTTTTCCACTCAGTCTGAAAAATAACAAAATACGCGTCACTAATAGTGAGCCAGTAACCCCACCAATAATCAAATTGAGTTTTTATCACATAACTCACTCTTGTAAGAACCTCTGAGCCTCCCGGGAATCCTTCGGTTTTCCAAACATCTTCCCGTCAAGAGCCACAACAGTATCAGCACCAATGATGACATCAGCTGGACAAGAGTCGTTGGCAACACGATCAGCGACGTCCAATACCTTTTGATAAGCAGTCTCTACCGCATAGTCAGCTGGAGAATTGAACTGATCGGGATCTAAGTCTTCTTTGAAGAGGGAGGGAAGGACCTCGAATTTAAGTCCCTGCAATAGTAATCAAAACACAATCCTGATAAGTCCCGACAAGGGTCAATTTTCAACTACCTAGTGTTAGTAAGTGGAACAGCACAGAGGTTTAAAATTGACTCATCGGAGAGGCGCACAGTACCTTGAGCATGAGTCAAAATTCGAAAAAATGATCCGTCCGTAAGTAATGGAAGGAGAGGGGATAATAATTTTTTTTCTAAAAACTTTACTTCTGATATGTACCTACCTCACAAAACTACGAAAAATGAGGAACGTGGACATTTGAAATGGTTTCTGGCACTTGATGGAGCATTAAATTTTTATACATGGTTTTCTATACATTTTTCAATGCTTTCAGCCAATGTTCCTGCTAAAGGAACTGTGTTTGAAAAATGGAAGTTACCTATAACTTACAAGTGGGTATCAACAGATGTTTGAAGCTTGATGAGCTCCAACTCCGGATGGAAATACAAAATAATAGTAATAAAAAGAGTAATAGTAATAAAATTATAAATTTATTTTATAATAAAAATAGTAATAAAAAGTTAAAATAAATCCCAACTCGACTCACCAATTGTCTCAACACTTCGCTCCGTCGAGGTGAAGTGCTAGCCAGGATAATACGCTGTATGTCCAAACAGTGCTTAATTGGCTCCAACATGATGGGCAAGAAGGGACCTTCACCTAAACAGAAAGGAGAAAAGAGAAGTAGTTTTTCAAGCAAGTCCTATTTATGTCAGTAGCCTAATACCAGAATACAAGCCTAATACAAGAATTTCAAACGCATGGGGACGGTTGATAATGGTGATGATAACAATCGTTATCAATTTGATAAGGTCAACTCGGATCCGAAAAAGGGAATAACGTTCCTCGTTATGAGGGACTTTCTGTCTGGAGGGAACAAAGACTTGTTTCTAGACAGGAGGTTATCGTCACGAATGATGGGTACTTCCAGGTCTCAGTGGTAGGTACTTTAATGATGATCTCGGAAATTCATCATGGAATCAAACTCCTCCAATACTTCGAAAATGACACCCCACTCGATACCCTTCATAGAAATGTGATGTAAAATGTAAAATCTATGCCACAAAACGGCATGGACAGCGTATGGCCATTAAATCAAGAATGAAATTTTCATTCTTGGACCTAGCAAATCTTGACGCGTGGAAAAAATGTAATTTTGAGGCCAATCTGCCAGGCCTCATTCTGAGAGTAATATACCAAAAACACTGCAGATTGATTTACACCTAAGGCACTCTTCTGCTGCATTAAAATTTTTTATGCATTTAATGTGATAAGGACTGGTCTGGGACTCCCATAAATCGATTTTACATCCAAAATTATGTACTTCGAAAACCTCCACCGAAGCATGAAACACTCCAGGTTAAAATTGGAGTTTTTTTATTTATTTAGAGGTATGACATACCTTTAAATAAAACGTTACATTGTAAAGTTTCATTTCATTAAAATGATAAATTCTATCATTTCATACCTGGAAATGAATCAACTTCAGATGGACTAGGAGCCAAAAATGAAGCTGCAAGGGGTGGGGTAAGAAGAAAAAGATGCACGAGTCAATAGATATCCACTTTAATTATTTCCTTAACGAATCAAACATTTACAACATTAGAAATCCAACTTACTATAAAGGAAGGTAGATAATTTAAAGGTCCCTAGGACTTTTACTTTGTAACAATAGCCCTATCGAATGAGTAATGTTCTGTTTTCTGACAATCACTACAGCACATCATTTATTCAACACCATTTGAGGCTGAAGCTTTAGGCAACTGATGTTGATGCCATCGCCTTTATATTTTGCAACTTGCTTCAATAAAGCTTCTTTTTGAGAAACATGTGAGCTTTCCAACTCAAAAAGAGTGCAAAGGTTCAATAGAAGTCCTTCGTGAAGGGATAAACTTGGGTTAGTTTGTATGGCTGAAGTAAGAATTTCCAATGCCTTCTTTAGCTTACCAGTGTAGAACAGGCAAACAGCCATGTTGTTTAGGACCATGACATTTGTAGGCTCCAGGAGAGAGGCCTTGTGAAAATACTCGTAAGCGTCCTGGTAGTAGTTTTGAGCAACACTGACAAGTCCTCGGTCCACGAGCTCTCTCAGGTCAGCCACGTTCGAATTGAGAGTGCCGGTTTGTCCTCGTTTCAATTTTTTAGCCATGTTGAAGCAAATTTCCGCGTTATCCACATCACCTAGTTGTAAAAATACTCTACCCAGAGCAGAATGCAAAGCTCTTTTCTGGTTGACGGAATAATTTTTCTTGATGAGATTCTGTAGGACTTCAATAGCGAGAACGTAGTTTTTCGACATCAGCGCAACGTTCACAATCGAATGCATAACTCTGGCCTCTCGTGCTGCCCACAGCTGCTTGGCTAGACTCCTCTCTTTTACATTGAGCTCAATGAGACTTCCATCTTCTGTTTTGCCATTCTCTAAATTTTCTATTATTTGTCCGACAATTCCCAGTATATTGTACAATCTGCTCAGTGATTCTGAATATTTTTGAAGATATGCAGGGATACACGCAACAAGAACCCTCATCTGAAATGGAACCAATGTACCGAGTTTGCCTCCATACCTCTCGCGATAAAATTGATAGTACAGGTCAGGTTTGTCCAAATCCCACCATACGCTTGATTCTGATTCTGCAGTTTGAAATTCTTGGATTTTGACGAGGAGACTGAGACGAGTGAACCAAATCTGTATAGATTGTACAGAGTGCTTCGAAGGCTGTCCTTGTTTTTTCAGGCCTTGGCCAAATATTGCTAGTAGTTTTCCCGTCAAATTTATAGCCGCTCGGTAGCATTCACTTTGTATAAGCTCCCTCAGACCCATCTCGTCTTCTGAAACGTCGTTCATGGTTAGAACCTTCCTTGACGCTGCTTCACTGTCGCCGTACAGTTGTTTCAATAAATGCCCGACCGGATCCACAAGGTCCTCCTCTAATACAACACCAGGCATGGTCAGCGTGTCTTTATCTGGAGCGTACGTTCCTGGGGGTGACGTGGCGGCTAAAATCAGGGCTCGGCGTGTGGCATCAGACGGTATCCATGCTTCTCTCGTACGATCACTTTCTGCCCCATTGAACAGTTCTGACATGTCTTCAAAACCTTGTAAAGGCGAAGGATAAGGGCCCTCAGTGTTTATGTCGTAACTGAATATACTCCCTGCAGATCCCTTGTCCATTGCGTCTCCTTGTACGCCATCAACCGTGTCCGAACCTGATGGGCTCAACATATCGAAGAATGACGAAGTAGGCGCAACACTTTCATCAGCGAATATCTTACAGGCTGACGTTTCCACTCTCGAGTTGTCCAAAGCGAGTGATTCCATTTTCGTTGTGACATTGGAGGCATCCGTGTTATCTGACCTAGCAAACAAGTCCTGAGTAGACTTGGATTCGATCATGCTGGACATCATTGCCGAACCTTGGGACCTTGGCGCTATCTGATCGAAAAAATTATCGTTTTGCGCCGCGCTGTTGAAGTAATTTCCAAGAGATGGCTGTTGGGATTGGTCATCCATATTCATCTAAGGAAGATGAAGTGAAAGGGCGGTATTTACAGTTTCGTCTGAGCTCAAGTCTTGATGTTCACAAAACCGAAAGAACTACGACGACACGGATTTGAAGTGAGAAACGATTGAAATTTACTGTTTGCCAACCAATAAAGTTGTCATAACAAAATGTCTTATCACATTGATAAGAGTCTTATCATAAGACTAGGGATGCTCGAAATATATCGGCATAGCAAAGTATCTATATTTTCCAGCAATATATCGATAGTTTTGGCCGTTAGTTAGTTTTCCTTGTTTGTAGGTATAAAACGATCAATAATATTGGAAGTATATTATACTTTCGAAATCCCGTACCTAATTGGTTCGTAATCGGATAAATGAAGAGTAAAAAATGCAGAGCAATAAATTTAATGATTTATTGTAGTACCCATATGACATTTTAAACAGTACTTGTACTGTAAATACAAATTTTGTAAATACCTTTTTCGTGCGATCTTAAAAAATTTGTAAGTTATTTAATAACTCATAATATGAGTAGGTATTATACATATAATAACCAAGTGGTCCCTCTATAACTAGTTTCCAACCAACAAATATTTTGATAATTCCGAATTATGCTTATTCCGAATTAAATAGGTCCTATTTACCCGTGAATGATGTGCGCTTCCTGTGCATCGAAAACATTCCAAAAACCATTCCTGCGAATTCCTACAACTTGTATACCTACAATAAGAAAAAAATAATTTAAAACTCGTTCTGAGCGGCGTCACTTTTGCCGTATTACGGAAAGATTGCTTTTTTTCAATTATAGTTGGGATGTTTTTAGAGAGAGAATTATAATAATAATTATAATAATATAATTATAATTATAACCTAATTATGATTCTCTCTCTAAAAACAATAATAATAATAATAATAATTATTATTATTATTTTATAAATGATTACGCGAAAAGTGAAGAACGTTCATTTACTGGGCAAAAAAAGTCGTAACATTTTTCTATTGAAAAATATTGATATATCGGATTACTAAAACGAATTTATCAAGTATCGATGTATTGAATATCGATACCAATCTCGGATAGTAACATCCCGAAGAATGCTGATAAAAATATCGGGTTTTTCTACCTCCACGAAATAGCAGTGACCATAAACTGGAAACTTGACGAACATGAAACAAAAAAAGGTAATACCAACTAATTATAATAGAGTCTTGAACAGCGGACCCACAATGGTTTACTACGATAGATCGTAGGACTTAAAATTTAATATCCCGTTTAATTTACAGGTCGTTTCAAATAATAACTCCCCTTTTCCAATCATGCTGTAGAAGATATAATAAAACGGTTATTTGGAGCTGCTCCATTTCCTCCAGCCCTACCAATGCCTCATCATCATCAATCCGGTAGGTTTCGTTGTGGTTATAAACATTTTCAAAGTACTCAGATACATAACCGCTGGATACATACTTACTTACTGTGACAGCCTATGTACCTTTCTCATTTCTATCACTCAGAGCAGAGTTATTTTTCGCAAGTATAGTGAGAAGTTATTCGAAGTGATTCGTCTACATCTCGGTTGAGGAGTCGAGTTTTAGCATCCACGTGGCCTTCGTTAGTGAGACAACTCATCAATTTCCCGTCTTAAGATGGATGAAGACGCCGTGCTCATCAAAATACTGGAATTAGTGGAAGTCGCTTCCCCCATTACCAGTCTCGACATTTCCGACAAACTGGGTATAAACCACTCCGGCGTTGTGGGGCTTATAAACAGTTTGAAATCTCGCGGGGATCTTATTGAGGTTCGGGCTGTTCTTTCTGTTCATTGGGGACTTACATCTGAAGGGGAATACATCACGAATAATGGAAGCTACGAGGCTGCTGTACATCAGTACATCAAACAAAATGGACCAAAACCCTTGAGTCAGGTCATGTCAGAAGTGCCCAACGCGAAAATTGGATTTAGCAAAGCCATGGCGAACGGTTGGGTGAAGAAAGAAAAGGATAACACGGTCATTCTGGTTGTCGACGAAATAAAGGATGATGTTAAAGCTAGTCTAGATTTAATCAAAGCGGAAAAATACGATGAAGTGCCTCTCGACCGCAAAAACGATTTAAAAAAGAGGAAACTAGTAAAAGAAGTATCGCTTACGTCTTTCAATGTGTATAAAGGTGAACGATTTTCGTTGAAGTTGGATAAGCCAGAAACAGAGCTTACCGCCGAAATGATAGAAGATGGCTCTTGGAAAACTAAACAGTTCAAAAACTACAATTTCGAGGCTCTGGGAGTCCCGCCCACTCGAGGGCATTTGCATCCGTTGCTCAAAGTGCGAGACGAATTCAGAAAAATATTCCTGGAAATGGGATTCAGCGAAATGAACACTCACAACTACATAGAAAGCTCTTTCTGGAACTTTGACGCTCTTTTCCAGCCTCAGCAGCATCCTGCGAGAGACGCCCACGACACCTTCTTCTTGATCAATCCAAAAAACACCAACGAAGAGAAATTCCCCGAAAAATACCTCAAGGAGGTGAATAAAGTTCATTCGGAGGGTAATTATAATTCGCAGGGGTACAAGTACAAATGGTCTATTGATGAGGCCAAGAAGAACCTGCTGAGGACCCACACCACGGCGAACAGCGCCCGTCACCTCTTCGAATTGGCTCAAAAAGACCAATTTGAGCCTGTCAAGTACTTCAGCATAGACAAAGTCTTCAGAAATGAAACGCTCGACGCCACGCATTTGGCCGAATTCCATCAAATTGAAGGGCTCATGGCCGACTACGACCTTACTTTGGGAGACTTGATCGGCGTGCTGTATAATTTCTTCAGCAAACTCGGTATCACTCAATTGCAATTCAAACCCGCCTACAATCCGTACACCGAACCCAGCATGGAAATATTCTGTCATCATCCCGGCCTCAACAAGTGGATCGAAGTTGGCAACTCTGGGATGTTCCGCCCGGAAATGTTACTCCCCATGGGGCTTCCACCAAGAGTCAATGTAATCGCTTGGGGTCTGTCGCTGGAACGCCCTGCCATGATCAAGTACAAGTACAATAACATAAGGGATCTAGTAGGGCCCAAAGTTCAACTCTCTTCAATTTATGACAACCCTATTTGTCAGTTGGATAAATGAATTCATACTATGGTGATATTGAGTCAATAAATAAATACAAATTAATTTAACGAGTAGGTATCCTGAAGTTTTGTATCTATAATGACCTGGTAACACGGCAGTAGTGCCAATGTGCATGAGAAAATTGAATTAGTATGTCAACGAAAACGGGAACAGCAATTTACAAATTCACGTAGAAGTATTTATTTTTTGAAAAAAAATGTACGATCATATAAGCATCGTCTCCGAATCAGTGATAATGGGCTCGGCCTTCTCATCTATCAGTTTGTCCATCTTCTTGAAAAAGATCTGTACTATGTTCGCGATTATGCCTGAAACATCGAAGTTACAATCTCTTAATTCTTCAATAAACACCTATTGGTGTTTCACAGGCGCTTTCCACGGTAAGCAGAATCTGCTTGCATCTGATCCCTTCTCATCGAACCAGCTCGTTACTTGTGAAAAGCTAACAAGAAGGCAATGCACGTTTTAGGTCGTCACCATCATAGGCCAATGTACATAATGTTGAACCTCGCAAAGCTGCATGTAACTGCGGCTTTTTTCTAATATAAAACTATCAACGTATTGTATTGTTAGGGTCCTCTAGATGAGTTCATACCTAAGTTTGCAACGCTGAAAACCTTGTGCAAGCTTTTTGGTAGTAAACAAAAAACTGCAAATTTGTGGTTAAATAAAAAAAAAACATTAATGAAGAGTATGTCTACAAACATCACCCTATACACCCTTAAAGTAGATTAAATTTGCTACCTTTTGAAACCAATTGGATCTTTGTAGGTCCATAGCGGTAGCGGGAATGCAGTCAACTGAAAATGGGTGATTTTTTCCAAAAAGAGCAATTTTAAGTTTTGGTCGACTTCAGGCTCAAATTCCGTCGAAATACTTATTCTTCGAGGATATTTGTTTGAAGACAAGAAAATCTAATTAGCGTTCATTTGAGCACTAGTAGAACTCTGTAAGTCAAAACGCTGCAAATTTTACACAAGGGTTTATTATTCTGTGATATAGGTTACTTGTACAGACATTTAATTCTGTCAATAAAAAAAAATTAAAAAAATTTTTTTTTGGATTTTTATATTTCAAAAAAAAATTTTGGGGGGGGATTTTTTTTTCAAAAATGTGTTTTTTCAAAAATTCTTTAATTTTTACTCGAAAAATATTTAACTTCTTGGGATCCTTCAAAAATCCCATTTTTAGCCCCATGAAAGCCCTATAGAACGCCACAGTGAAATCGGATCGTTCCGGGACCCCCAAAAATGGATTCTACGTCCAAAAATACTTCGAAAACGACACCTAACTCGATCCCATAGCTAAAAGCCTTCAAAACACCCCTCCCGTAGCCCCATAGCGCCCCACGGGTTTGGGCGATCGGACTGAAAACCTTGCGGGCACAACTAGATGGTAAACCAAGTATTTTGCCAAAATTTCAGATTTTTAAAAAAATTCCTACTGCCCAAAACGGCCCGGACGGCGGACGGACATTTCGGATTTTGAATGTAGACCTCTTGAAACGGATAATGTCAAATTTTGAGGCCGATCGGAGTCGTCGACCCGCGTCGCGAAAACATAGGTGTATTATTCCAAGAATAATAAACCAAAAGGAACCGTGAACACAGTGTGGTGTTTGCCGACGGTGCAGAGGTCTAATCCAATGAGGTGATTAGGGTGAGAAATGACTCCTCTGCTGAGTACTAAATTGTTTATTTGAATAAACAATTTAGTACTCAGCAGAGGAGTCATTTCTCACCCTAATCACCTCATAGGAACCGTGAATATGAATTTAAACAAAACAAGAAACGCCCATTCTGACACCGCTCTGTAAGCGGAGAACCACGTTTTCGGCTACAGCTCGGAAACTATTTGACCGATTTCAAATTTATTTTTCCTCGCGGAAGCTGATTAAATTACCTATCGCAGCTGGGGACAATGGATTTCGATCGGAGAAAATGTTCTGAAAACCGTGGTAATAAAACTATCCCACGGCGCCTCCGTGTGGTGCCATGATTCTGTAATTTTTGTCACTTAGCTTTTGTATTATTCCGAATGGTCCTGTGCGTTTTTCCTGGAGTTTGCGCGGTTTTATTGAGCCTTTGATTCCGTCTGCTTCTATCCAGAACAGGTCTCCTTCAGTGTATGTTACAATGTAACACGTCATGTTTTCTTTTCTGGTCGAAGTGTGCTTAGTATGTGTCTTTGTTCCTTGGTGGTCAAATTTCTGGTTTCCACACTTTACGAAGAATACTAATGGCAACAGAAATGCATTGTACCGTCCCTTAAATAAAATTTAATCAGCTTTCACAAAAAAAAAAGAAGAGAATTAAGATCGGACTACTTAACTGTTCGCGAATTACGGGCAAAAATGTGCGGAAAAAGACATTTTTGCCAAAATTATTGCAATTATTTTTTCACTCTCTCTTATTGAAGCTCAAATCAAAATTTCACACAGAAAAGCTGCGATAGGAAATGTAATCAGCTTTCACGAGAAAAAATAAAGTTGGATTCGGGCAAATTTGCTATTTATAGTTTCCGAGCTACAGCCGAAAACGTTCTGAAAAACGTGGTTTTCCGCGAGCGGTATCCGATTGGGGGACATTTTTGAAAGAATCATCCATTTTCAGTTGACTTCATTTCGGCAACCGACAGACCCACAGAGCTCCAATTAGTTTCAAATTGTAGCAAATTTAACCTACTTTGGGTGATATTTGTCGAAACATGCTTCCTCAATGGGATTTTTGGGGGAAAAATACTGAAAAAAGTCCAAACATTTTACGGTTTTTTACTACCAAAAAGCTAGCACAAGGTTTTCAGGGTGGCAAACTTCGGTATGAACACCTCTAGAGGACCCCAACATTAAAAAAAAAATCCGCAGTTACATGAAACTTTGCGAGGTTTGCCTTTTTTTCTGGGTTCATTTTTTGGTGTTAATACGATAATTATCATCTCTAATTCTTTACCTGCGGAAACAAATACTCCAGCCACTGTCGATGAAAGCCTTATGAAGAACTGGTACAATGGCTCTCTTGTTTGTGTAACAATAACTTTCATTGCACTAAAGTCGTACTTGAAATAGACCCCGGGAATACCATGGGAATCTGCAAGAAAATCACCAAAATACGAGAAGTCGACATAAATTCGGTGGTTTGTTGAAACCAAATTGTAACAGTAGGTTTCTGTACGGATGGAAAACTAACCTCTGTCGTGATCGATAAGTCTCATATTATCTGTTACCGAATACTGGTACGTTTTGGCCTGTGAAAGGAACGTTTCGACATCCGTAGGAACGATTTCAATAAAGTATTGATATAAAGTCATGGCTGCAACATTCAGTTCAAGATTATGTCAATAATTCCAGATCTCAGTCAGGCGAATATAGATTGCGAGTACGACACTAACGGTCATCTGCGATCTTTTCGTCTCCATCGAGGGGATGGATGATCCCTTTGGTTGAGTCCCCAAACGACAAATGGTGAATCCGGTGTGAGAAGTTGTACGCCCGCTGTGAAGTGAATATCGGAAGGTGGATATGCCCATCGGGGAGAGATAACGACTTCCCAGCCGTAACATGCAAATTTCCGGCCACTTTGTTCAATTCTAACGAGCCAAATACTCTACAGGCGTCTGGCACTTGATTCGGAATGATTTTCCTGTAAGAAAATTTAATGCATTGATCAATAAGGCGGAATCAGGCTGCACTGGACGAGGTAATAATTAGAATTATTATTATTACCACGTCGAGTGCAGTCTGAATACCTACCTCCTGCTTGAGAAGTGATTCCCAACCGTAACTGTTGGTAGGTTACCCGGATTTTTATGGGAAGAGAGAATGAATGAATTGCATTTACATAACCAGGAGGGGAGAGAGACAGAGAAACAAAAATTTGCAAGACGTGCTGAACACCTCATCCATAGCGCTTCAAACATAGAGAGGATTTTAACCGAGTACACGAAAAAAGCATACTTTTCTTGTACCCAGATGTGGTTTTTAAACCAACATTCTGAAAGGACATGAACCCAGCAAATGCGTAGTGGGTATACAAAACCAAGAGAATCACCAAAGTATTTTACGTATTCAGAGAGGATTCAAAACATAGGGAAGGCTTGCATTTATAAGAAGACGATTTTAGACGACGTAGCTAGTCTATTTCCATAAAAAAATAAAATTTATATTTAACATAGGTTTACAATGTAGACACATTCCGGTTGATCACCGGAGTCTAATCATTCAACCATCACCATGATATTGTGGAAATAGACTACTTCGTCAAAATTGGTCTTTTTATAAGATGGATTCCCAGTATCTCGCCGCATCCACCTTTCAGTCCTCCTGACGATTTTCTATGCAGTTCACTTTTCTTTTTTCCATGTCTGGAACACTTCGGCTGGTGCGTAATTCTCTTCCGTTTCCTTCACATATTATGTCACAATATAATACACAATATGTCAGGATGAATATCAACCAACCGCTTTGGAACTGCGGAGGGTCGGAATGAGTGTGCAGACTTCCACAGCAAATCGTTGACTGCGTGAAATTCCTCTCTCAGGTAAGAGTTGAAGTAACGTATGTCTTCAAAGTGACTCCTTTGTTCTTCAGACATTTCAAACCAAGTGTCTTCTTCTTCTAGCGTTCCAAATACTTCAAAATTAGTGTTGGTGGAGTCCAAAATGTCAGCACCAATATCTAAAAAAAAAAATAAAATAAAAATAAAAACGCATACCTACCTAAAATACACCCGTTTGGCCCACGGGACGGTTTCAGAAAGTGAAGCAAAAGATTTGTGCAACAATATGGTAGACAAATCTTACTGTGACATGGCATGGCGATGGTGATGTCCAAATTCACACGGAGTTTAGCACTGAAATCGGTGTCAGGAACGAACTGGAAGGCAACATCACTCCCATAGTAGTAGTTGATTTCAAACACGATGATCAAAGCGATGATTGTGAAGGCGAAGAGGGAAACTGAAAAGGTACGTAACGTTAAAATTAGCGGTTAAGAAGCATGTAGGGCACCCCGTGTACGTGTGTTGGGTGTGTACCTACATGATTGGTTTTCCTAATAATATATTATGAGGTTTGCGGTGTATTTGGCGGAATTCATCCAGCACAGCGTCTGAGGTGAGGGAGTTCAGATGAAGACTCATCAGAGGCATAGCACAGGCTCTGGGAGTTTTCCAGCTGCAATATTGAAGGATCTGGGTTCCTTTGGCTTACTCGATGTGACGAGGTGTTGTAAGTCCGGCAGATCCTTGGAAGGGTCGATAAAGTACTGTCCCACCCGGCACGAAGTGTCGTATTGGGTGAAATTTCCTTGTACCGAGGGGCGGTTCGTCGTCTCCCAAACTCGAATTGTCGAGGATGGACTCCTGGTCCCCGTCCCTGGTCTTACAAGGACCCGCTTTCCCAGCTTCCAAACATGAGATATCACTGATAAACTCCTGGGCAACGGGCCCTTGCGTATGTTATATTAAATATTATTTAATTATTAATTATTTTCCTCTCCGGCCGAAGTGTCGGCAGAAGTTACCGGATCGTCGAATATAGAACAAAAATGACTGTGATTAAACGTTTGAAGTTAAGTGCAGACAAAACGGGCTAGGACTGCTAGCTTTTGCGAGCCCCCCCCCCCCCCCCCCCCCCCCGGGTCGGCTGCTGTTGAGCGCGGTTGGTAGTGGTTGACAGTTTGCCTAGGCATTTAGTAAAATGACGGATTTGACAAATAGACTGCGACAACCTGTAAGCCTAACTACAATAAACATTCTGATGCAATTGAAGCATAATCACGGACTTTCTTTGGGTACCCCACTTTTTATAGGAAAGGATGCATAATATTATTGGCCATAAAATAAAAATGAATAAAATGAATAAAAATTTAAAAAAATACAAACCAACGCCTCCAACGTTGGATCGCTCTATGTAGTCATCTTTGTTAATTTTAGGGAAGGAATCGAGTTGTTTCACCACTTCTACAGCAGCATTGGACGTTTTTTTCCTGCTCCTTATTTGCACGGTCATTGAACAATCCTGGAGAAACTACTAGAAGCCAGACTTGCTGAATAGTAAGACTGCAAAGAAAAATGATTCATAAAATCATTGCGACTTGGAATAATTCCAATTATTGGAACAGTGATACGATTGCTTATTCCTGACAGGTCTTGGCTCAAAATGCTGGTTATTTGCTTTCTGAATCGTCTTTCCAGGGAAGTAGACAAGTAGTGTTGCAATAATCAGAATAGTATTAATATAATACATTAAAACTATTCTGATTATTGTCTGGGCAATACTACCTACTTGTCTACTTCCCGGGAAAGAAGATTCAGAAAGCATATAGGTTAAATATTACAGTAGGTATCTTACTGTAATAATTACAGTAGGAGACTACCAACTAATAATTATTATTATATTTCCAACATAGTGAAAACGCCGGAGATCCCATAGGAGTGCTGCTCAGCTATCATATTACATAGCTATATAGTTACATATTACTTTACAGCTACACATTATAATATGTAACTATGGGTAGCTGAACAGCACCCGTATGAGATCTCTGGCGTCTTCACTATGTTGGAACTATAATGATAATTATTAGTAGGTAGTCTCCTACTGTAATTATTACAGAAGATACCTACTCAGCTTGGTGAATTTTACTACGTCATCTACAGAACTCTTTTGGAGAGCCGTCTTTACGACGGTTTACTTACGAATGGCTAAAATTAAGAAATCGGACGATAAAACAAGTACTTAATGCTTCAAATCAAATAAATACACCAGTTGACAGTGGAGGTCCTCCTACGTTCATAATGGTTTGTAACACGTCTGCATCACAGAGTAACAGAGAACAAATCGTCAACAAAATTTGTTGGCTAGCCTTGCTAAGCTAGGTACCTAAAATCACGTTAACGTTGCAGGTGGTTTGTGGTGCCGATTGTAATCGATTAATCGATTTTCCCAAAACATCGACAACCGATTATCGGGCACAAAAATCTAGACTCTTGCAGAGCAGGAAAAGTGAAATGTGACAACCTATTAAAATTCATCTGGTTTATATAAGCTAAAAATTGGGATCAAAACAATAATATTGAAATTATAATTCTATTAATTGACTTGGATTAAATTTATATTATAATTTCAACAAACGAGTTAGATACAAAACTTTTGTCATAAAGAAGTTACAAAAATATTGGCAAAAAATTACGGTTATTCAAAATGCAATAGTATTTTATTTTGGAGTCAGACAAGTGCTAAAGGTTCGTCTGGTATTATTATATTATGGCCTTTTGACGGAAAATCAGAAAAGTTGTTGTTTCAGTCGGGAGGAACGGTCTCCGATTTTGGGTCAGCACTGAGAGTGTTAAACATCTTTACGAGTATCAGTTCAGTCGGCAGTATCAAATTTTAGGTTGGTTTGGAAAATTTGGTTGCTTTACAACAACTAAAAAACAAAACAAAAAACAAGCTTGCCGACGTTGTCTGGCAGGAGGCAGCTCCGTTGATTCTGGATGGTATATCCAGTCAAGCTGAAAATCCTTATTTTCCGAAACCTTTACATAAATTGAACCGTTTCTGGCTTTTCGATTTTTTGCCACTAGTCTAGTGATTTGCACCGAGGTTGGAATACGCTGACACAAATCGCAAGAGGAAGACGAAAGTGCTTTATAGATAACCACGAAAAAGGTAAAAAGAGGTTATATTTTGGTTATCTTCAACGATTTCACTTTTTTCAAGCTCACGTTGACTCAGCAGTGAGGCGAAAGGTATAATATTCCTCGCTACCCTGTATTGCAGGGCCTGTAAAAGAATGTGGCTATGTGATGTTTATCTTATCTGAAGTTTTTGCGAGCTGTGATCGGAGATTGCGCCGGTATCTGCTGCCCTTGATTGACCATTAATGAATGAATGCCCTTGTTCCTGCTGAAGTAGATCAGTAGACGTTAGTGGTAGTCAATGAATGATCCATAGTTTGTCTCTGGTTGACGATCATTCAACATGTCTAACGGTGAACAAATCGTGAAGGTTGGCTCCAGGAAAAGTGAGGTATGTTGAATTTTTGTAAAACAATAAACCGTGTGACTTTCAACAACCTGTTCCTGCCCTCTTCACACCTACAGCTTATTACCATCAATTGGCCGATCCAGATTGTTAATGATGCTCTTGAGGGGGGGTGTGGGCTAGCCGATAGTATTCGACCGGCCGGCAATGCGGAAGGTGCACCAGAGGGTTCTTTTATGTAGGTATTTTGCTATCAGCCCTGGAGGCCTCCTATTTTCCCGGACGAATAGATGGTTCTGTTGTCTTTGAACGCCTGCGAAGCCGCACGAGGAGGCACGTTGCAAAGCCCCTTAAAAGCTAGGCACCCCTCCAACAATCAAGGTGTAATTTCTGCACTTTGGCACAAATAGCACCTAAGCTTAATTTGTTTCTTTTG
Source organism: Pilophorus perplexus (assembly GCA_955831195.1). Classification (NCBI taxonomy): domain Eukaryota; kingdom Metazoa; phylum Arthropoda; class Insecta; order Hemiptera; family Miridae; genus Pilophorus; species Pilophorus perplexus. The sequence continues at coordinate 16,345,005 of OY037011.1, read as the reverse complement.
AGAATACGAGTGAGCCCAATTACAAAATTAAATATATACTAGTGGGCCCGGTGCGCTTTGCTGCACTCCGTCCATCACCTTTATCGGGCGTCACCACCAAGTGACAGTCGCTCAATGCGCTGGCCAGCCACAGAGACGAACAACTTTAGTAGTAGGTATAGATAGTTGGGACACCCGTGCTTCGCACGTACCTACTATCACATTCCCGTCCATCCCCCATGCAAACACCCTTAGCAACCCGTCGACTGTAATTTTTCTTAGTAAAAACGATTGTTGGCCCGTTTCTTGTTGCGAAGTATCAAATTCGCGTCTATCACCAATTATATGCAGCCCATAGCAACCCATCAACTCCAAATGAAATTACCTAGTACCTATCAAACTAATCGAAGGCTCGCAAAAAATACTCGTACCCACCTACCGACGATGTTCGAATAACTTCCAAACGCGTTATCGTACAGAAATCGTTTTGTACTCGTTGAAATCAGCGCGAAAAGCTCGTTTTAACCGACGAAGTTTCGTTCAAAAACCGACGCCAAAAGTTGTACCGGGTTTCCTAGCAATCCCTAGTAACGACGCTATTTGACCCGGCTCTCGTCGCGAAGGAAAGCTCCGTTCTCGACGAAGGAAGAGAATTGGCGAAATCTAATACGGCCTACGACACATCCTGGCCTACGCGGAACCGACTCGAAAAAACCCCGTCTCTCTAGGCTCTACCGTTGAGGCGGGTTAGCGTGGACAGCCAGTCAGTCCGCCAGCCAGTCAGTCCGAGACACGAACAACTTTAATTGTATAGATGAACGACAAAGATAAAGTAGTTGCGAGAAACCAACAATAATTGTATTAATATGGATTGCGAGAGCCAAAAGAGAAATAGAAATCAAATAAGTCGAGTAGTGAAAAATTGTCAAAAAAATAAAGTCAAATAAGCCAAAATGGTCAAAAATAAAATGTCTCTAGGGTCACGGGGGACCATAAAAACTCGCTGATAGAGTGAGAAAAAAGGAATCTTCTTGAGGGGATAAAAATTTAATCATTTAGTGACATTAGTATAAACAAAGTACCTACCTTAGTGGAAGAGGGGGATGAACTTCATCCGATGAAGCTATCTATAGCTTCTATAGATGGCTAGAATTATTATTATTAATTAATAATTAACCTTAAGCTTAGGGGCGATTTTAATTATTTTAATTTCTTCTTTATAGCTCGCTCTCATCCAGACTAATCTCGTTATTGACAACCTGAAGAAAACCGACTCACAGAAGAATTTCAAAATTGGTGAGCATTTTCGAAATATTTGGCCGAGGGTGCCAGAAACTTTCTGAGAAAACTATTGCATTTAATATAGTAGATTCATACCTATCATGTCATATCGCTACTGACGCTTGCTTTCAGTATCTATGAGTACCACTGGTGATGAAATTCTTGATCGACCTTTGCCTAAAATCGGTGAAAAAAGTTTATTCACGAAAGAGCTCGAAGTAGCTTTGAATAATGGAGACGTTGACTTGGTGGTGCACTCATTGAAAGATCTACCCACTTCGTTACCTGAAGGGCTTGCCATTGGCGCTATTCTCGAGTAAGCGTCCAGCTGTTTTGAAGTATTTTTGGTAACCATCGGTGTACCAAGTTCGAATACCATTAGTACCTTCTTGCCGTTTTTCCCAGGCGGGAAGATCCCAGAGATGCTCTTCTTCTGCATTCTAAACATCGTGGCATGACTCTCGACGTGTTACCCGCAGGCTCCGTTATTGGTACGATGTTCTTGAATAGTAGTAGGCTCGCCATTCGCCAGTTATTGACCTCTTTACGATAACGTCTAGATACGTAATGAATGGGAGCATTATTATACGTTTTGCCGGCGATAACAAGTGTTACCTATCTAGGATTATTAGTGAAAAGTGATTTTTGTATTGCTCACGGTTCAGTAGAGTTTACTGTGCCCTAGTGTTTTCCCTGGTTTTAAATTTATTTATTCTTATTTTTTAAAATACATTTTTTATCATTAATCTTTATATTGAACGTGATCCCTTAGGAACCAGTTCTCTCCGGCGCATTGCTCAACTGAAACGCAAGTATCCGTCACTTGCTGTTAAAGACATAAGAGGAAATTTGCAAACGAGGCTGCGGAAACTCGATAGTGGCGATTACGATGGGATTATATTAGCCGTGGCAGGAGTGCACAGGATGGGTTGGGAGCACCGCATTTCTCAGGTAAAATACTCATTGAGACATCTAAAAATTATTAATTTCTAAAAGTAATTGAATTAACTCAATTGAAATGTAATTTTACCGTTTCCAGATCTTGGAAGTGTCTGAGATGCTCTACGCTGTGGGGCAGGGTGCGCTCGCCGTCGAATGTAGGTTAACCGATTGCTCGAAATTTTCCCATCTCAGCCATTTACAAACACTCCTGCGGACAGTCGCTGAACGAAGTCTTCTAAACACGTTAGGAGGTGGTTGCTCCGCCCCCATTGCAGTGTGCTCAAAACTAGAAGGTGACATTCTCTTTCTCACTGCGGCTTGTTGGAGCCTTGATGGTACCGTAATGGAAGAAAAGAGCCTCAAGTGTTCGCTTACTGCCGAAAATAATGTGTAAGTGTGGGTGATAGAGTGTTTCAACCTCTGTTTTAAAGAAATGGGTCGTTGAGATTTAAACTCTGCATGACAAATTTTTCGTTTGTTTCAGACAAGAACTAGAGCTCTTCTGCGGAGTCACCAATTCAGCTGTTGACAAGCAACAACTCCTCAGCGCTTACCAACTTGGCGTTAACTTGGCAAATGAATTAATTGATAGGGGAGCGTTGAAAATAATCGAAGATGCCAAATTAGCCAACAATGCTGTGTAGTTTTATTTATAAATGCTCAATCTACTTCTCGTAGGCCTGACTGGTGCTCGTTTCCTCAAAAAAAAAAAAAAAAAAGAAAAAAAAAAGAAGCTAGATTTGATCTGTTTTGAAAAATCCCATCAATAATCAACGGTTGTGGTAGAAGAGGATGAGGTGTAGGTAATCATTGCGTAGCAAATAAGTACAATTGTAGTGAACTGTCAAACATCATAATTTTATGATGAATTATATTACAGTTGCCCCTACCTTTGAACTAGGGTCGTGAACGAACATGAAGGTTTAGGTAAATTTTGCGAATCGTTAGATTATTTTGAGATGCTGATAATTTATTCTTTATTGAATTTTTTAGTTGTTGTTACATTGTTACAAATCGGTGTTGGACACCTTAATCATTGTAGTCTTCGTGCCCGGCTGGTCCAAGTTGGGTTGGCCTTTCACGCCTAGCTTGGAAGGCCGGTTGTCAATGAAAACCTACAGGTTTGGACTACCTGCTTGACTACAGTCTCTTAGGGTCTGAATGTAGGTACCGTCTTGTTCAGCAGTCTGGTTTCCGCTGTATCGATTTTTTCACATTCCACGAGTGCATGGCTGCATTCCTACTACTACTAGGTAAGAGTGTAGGCCATTTCACTGTGATGGAACGAGTAAGTACTGATGCCCTTTGTGCCATTTTTAATTATTTTGTTATGAAATGAGAACAATTTATGATTTGAATAGAAGTGTTATAATACGTGCGATTTTACATTAATCAACCCTCGAACAGAGACGTAAAATACCTGGTTATTAAACACTGCACTATTAAATACCCGGATATTAAATACAGAAAACTAAAATTTAGTAAATAACTGATATTGCGCTCCTCCGGAACAATAGTGGTATATCTCTGATAATAATATAATACCAATTTGGCATTTCATTATGAATGAAAAGGGATGCGGGGTCTACTGCAATAATATCTGCAATAGTTTCAGTCGGTTGAGAGATGCAATGGTGACTACCCCAGTCCTTGCTTATCCCGACCTTCAACGCCCTTTCATCATCGACTGTGACGGGAGTGGCCATGCGATTGGAGCTGTCAGGAGAGGGTTGTGGCCTATTACAGTCAAACCCTCAACAAGTCAGAACACAACTACAACGAGACGTGAGCTGCTCGCGATTGTGAAGAGTGTGCAACACTTCCACTACTACCTGTACGGGAGTGAGTTCACACTGTGCACAGATCAAGCGGCATTGACTCGACTGTAGGTTGGAGGAGATGCAGGAGCAAACTGGAAAATGAGGACCCAAAAGGAGAGATTCGACCGGAACTCGAAAAAGCCCAGCTTCAAGGAGGGAGACTGGGTCTGGGTCCACGACTGGGGCACGGGGCAGATGCCCGAAACTGCAACCCCAGTGGACGGGTCCGTGGGTCACCACAAAAAAAAAAAAAAAACGACGTGCTCTTTGAAGTCGGAATGGGCTGCCGGAAACGATTGCTCCACGCCAACCGACTGGCAAGGGCTGATGTCCTTACTACGAAGTAAGCGACGCAGTCACAATTATTGTTCCTGGATTATTATAATCCCCCCCGCCGGGTAATGTACCAACTCTAGTTGCTACGTTGAGAGCATGTGGGTCAGTCTTTTTTGAAAAGTGATGGCCAAAAAATACACGTGGGCATAACCTCCCAAAAAAGTATTTCCGTGTTTTCGTCATTCGAGTCAATCAGTGCTTCCGTCCTTTTTTGATTTGTTGTGCATTCAGTTTTTACTTTCCACCCTGCAACTGTTGGGTACATCCACCCAACTCCCCGAAGGTTGCGACAAATTTTGTGGACAGACAGCAGCGAAGAGGGAAGCAGTGGAGGAAGAAGGGTGTAAAGTTCGTAAGTTTATTTTCTTGGGACAACGGAAATTGAAAAACACAAATCGCTGCAAATTTTACACAAGGATTTATTATTCTTTGATATAGGTTAATTGTGCAAAAATTAATTCTGAGAAAAAAGAAAAAAATCTGTAAAATGTTTGGACAGATGTGGGGCCACGAAAAATGAATTATGCCTCCAAAAAAACTCGGAAAACGTCACCTCATTCTTTCTGCCATCCTCCACAAGCCCTATTTGTAGCACCAAAGATCCCCACGTTGAAATCGGATGGATTCTACGTACAAAAACCTTCGAAAACCCCTCCCATAGCGCCCCACGGGCTGTGGCGATCGGGCTGAAAACCTTGCGAGCACAACTAGATGGTAAAGCAAGTAGTTTGACAAAATTTCTGATTAAAAAAAAAAAAAAATCCTACTGCCCAAAACGGCTCGGACGGAGTGATTGGTTGATCAATAAATTTGTACACAACTTTGTATGGTTTCACATCAGGGTCAAAGGATAAAAATGAAAGGTCGCGGCCTACCTTGAATTTGGATCAAGTTACCGCCTCGTTATTTTAGTAATGCGATATTCCCAATCCTGCTTAAAACGCTCATCAACCGCAATGTTTCTAAAGAACTCTCCCATCGGACACCCAGGCTTTTGAGAGATATGGTTACCTACCATCACAACGAACCATTTTATTATCAATGAATATATTCTTCTTTCCTATTTTCAATAACAATTCCCACAGAAAATAGAAATTCGAATTTTCTGGATACGGAACACACAAGTTCGTATCAACAATGATTATTACGAAAAATTATACATAAACGATCCCTTATCGGGAAATATTTAACCTACAGCGAGCAGAAATGGGTGAGCAACGTGCAGGAGGAAGAATAATGTGGCTGATCTATTCAAATTTCGAAAAAGGATTTCAAACTACGCCCATTAGCCCACAAAGCCTACCTACATATGGGTAATACGCCCGTCACTAGTGCACTGATACCTACTTACTTTGACATGGGGTTCAAAGATACAAATCAAGACTTAGAACAAAAGAGAGAAGTTACTGATTACAAAATGAAGTGGAAATGGAGCCAAAGGGAAAAATGATGTACGCTACCTGTTCTGAATGCCCTTAGTTTTTTCGAGTTCCCTTTCTTAATTGCATGATGAAAATATTGTGGATCTAAGTGCACTGTTTGTCGTAAGAATCATATTTACAATGAAAGTAAATGTCATCCATAGAATGAGTTCACTCGCTTCTCCTACATCTCAGGAGCCAGTAGTACGTTAGTTCCTCAAACACAACTCGTTAAATGAGTCCTTGTAGAAAACACAATTCAATTGTTTGCGCTTTACATTTCATGAAGCAAAAGGGCCAGGGTAGACAGTTTCCCTTTTCCGCTAGGAATTCTTGGCCAACTAAGGCTCACAATGAACTAAGCCAAAACAAATTATTTCCACAAGATTATAATATTATTATAAACATTTCAAGGAAAACTTGAAAATGACTGTCGAACGGAGGGAAAATTATTAAAACATGGCGAATAATTCGCTAAACAATTATTATAGGAGGCCCAATCACAAAATAATTATTATTCTTTCAAGGGTAAAAAAAGAAAACGTTCTTCTAAATCACGCGCTATCCAGCTCGAATCCGTCTTCGGTTCAAGCTTTACTCTACGTCATCTTCTACCATGCTTCCACCTGACGGAGCTTCTCCAGCCGCGGCGGCGGCACTCGATGACAGCCTCTGCGAACAGAAGAATGTAATGCTGGAGAGATCTCAGGCACGAACATCAATAACAAGAGGGAGTTTCATAAAATTAGGAAACAAGTCCCATATTATGGGGTTCGTGAACCGAGCTCGTAGCGCCTTCAGCTCGCCACAACCCTACCCTAACCTAATAAGGAGTCATACTATGATAATAAGATCGCACTCACAAACAAGGTTTTAAAATGTGCTTGCTATACAAGGATGTAGAGGTCACAATTTGTGACTCACAAACTTAGGAACAGGTGCAGGCTGAGTCAAACTAGACTGCTTCTAATGTGAATTGATAACCTCACTTGATTGAATAGATAATTAACCTAATAATGAATCCAAGGTGTTGGAGGAGAGATTTTTGAAGGAGCAGCCACGTTTCCTTATGCTAGTCAATGGTATTCCGAATTCTGGACCCCAGCATTTAAATATCTTTATATATATTATGGAATTTGGTAATGTTTGCTGGAATTCTGAGCCCTGCAATGGACCGATTTCAACATTAGGCGGCTCATTGAAATCGAAAAGTCCCCGTGATTATTGCAAATTGTTGCCTTTCTTCTAAACCTCCTCCTTCATCGTCAAATCGGACTTCCCTCCAACAATGGCCGAGTAAACAACTGCGTAAACTACGGTTGTTCCTACGACAAAAAACGACCGGAGCGCCAAATATTTCACCACGGAGCACATGTCAGGTTCATACCTAAGAGGTGTCGCATTTTCCGAAGTATACAAGATATAAAGTATAATATACTTTACCTATATCTTGTATACTTCGGTAAATTTATAAAGAATAATTAATTAATTATAATATTATTAATTTATATTATACAGATATCTAAGGGCAGTTGGTACCAATTAACAGCTACTAATTTACCAATGTTGAAGTACATCACTGCTCATTCAGTAACCAACTGGAACTGAAACTCACCACCTCTTCAACAATCACTAAAATACCAAACGATTCCAACAATTTACGATACGCATGATATTATACACCCATATCCGACCTCCCACAACTCAAAACAGCCAACATTTTAGCCGTTTAAGATGGCCTCCCTAATGTGTATGATGTCTCACAACCTGAAAAACAATTACAACTCTACAAAATAACGCTTAGAGACCACACCGGCAAAGTCAATATCACCCAATGATAATAAACCCTTCGAATTCAAACCGGGTGCCATAGTGGCTGCACACCTAATAACGATCAAACCTTTTTAAAATACTTTCGAAGGGCTAATTGGAGTGAACACCACTCTTGAAATAAATGCAGTCACCGAATTCATAAATTAGTACCACACATGAACAAGAACTTTCATGCAACATCTCGTACTCGCAATTTAACAGCAGTTCGTCTCTAAACACGACTACTGATGAAATAACTTAGTTATTATAACTATCGACGACATAGAAGCTGCAGAAGCCCAAATTTGTATTTATACTATCTCTCAACCGGAAACGAAGAAGACTGCAAGTAAAACCCGCAAACCATCTCACCTTGCCCCAAATTTAAAACCCTACTATCGTTCAATTAGTTCACATAAATGCACATAATTTCCAATAAAATTTATACTATGTAATTACATAGTATTTTGCCACACTTCGATGGGGTTTTGGCCTCATAAACGATGTCCAATCATACATACTAGATTTGGGCTTTCCAGGCGCCAACAGGCCCCTAGTCATAATCTAAATTTAATAGTCCAAGTTAGAGAGTCATTCCATGTTAAGCAAGAACACGTGCATAACAACACAATATACAGCTTGAACATCTATCGTGATAGTTGGGGGAAGTCAAATGAAGGAAAATAGACACAAAAATGTGATGGCATTAAATGTAATTAAGATGAAACTAGGACACAATCCTTGTCTGCACAACCACTGAGAGTGGTTTGAAACTATCAGATGAGTTTCTTGAATATTTTCACAGCAAGCCTCAGCTCAAAATTCACAGATACAGTCGCATCCAACGAGCAACCAACACTTAAGAAAGTGGCGTGGCAAGGGCTTCAGGTGATGAGATGAACAGATTGAAAGCGAAAAGGACCACCCGATCCTTGGCCACATCCGAAAGCTGAGTTCACATGGTTCGGAGCGGAAAATACATTCTACAGGCTTGCCTGCCTACGACATGTTCCGTACGGATCGTCCATTTGGATACTTTTCCCGCCACGTGAACCCCGCTCAATGAGCAAACGTCCCTTCCAATATTTTACCTGTCGAGCCCACCACTCCAACCTTTACCACACCACAGGAGAGTTCCTACCTCAACGAATGATTTTATTTCAGCTCGATAGGCACTATTCCAACGTTCCCAGCTTGAGGCATGGCTTGTAGAAGTGCCTGACATAGTAAACAAAAAGTACCTTAATAAGGTGTAATTATATAACACCTAAGTAATCCGCGACACAAGAGGTAAAAATGTGAAGTTTCGAAGAAAAAATTGAATAAGCGAACAATGGTAGCATAAAAAATTGATTAATCAGAAGGAAAAATCCAACAATCATCAACAATCCAGGATCGTTACGTTACCTGAGAGACCAAAGGAAGCCGCTGAACCAGTAAATGGAACACATTGGGAGGTAAAGTTTGTTGAAGGACTTCAAGAAGCTGCGTGGGCTGGCCGCAAACAGCGACAGCGTTGCTGAGATGTTCCACTGCACCTTCAACATCCCCTTGGCCCAGCAATTCTTCACCAAGTTGAACCTGTGAAAATGGGCAACATGTGTAGAGGTTGTGCAAGGTTTTTAAGTAGGGGGAAGGCAGCGGAGTACCGGATACCGAGGTCATACCAGATACACTAATTTATTGGGGTTATAACCAATCACTATCAGAAGTGCAATCTGGCGCAGTCCCTCCCGGCTACTTAGTCGTCACCAAAGACAGAACGCAGTGAAAATCTGGTGGAAAGAAATTGCACGAAATTTTCGAAAATGAAAGCCACTCACAGTCGCTTAGCGATTTGATTTTTTTAAATGTTTTTATTTGTACAATAAAATAAACATTACAAGGATAATAAAATATCCATTTATATGTGCAAATACCCCACAAAGGCAATCGCCTGTCGGTGGGCATTTCTTGATTCCCACGGTAAGTTGCAGTTTGCATTGATTAGATAATAATATTATTTAATCAATATTGATATTATCTAACTTATTGATATTGATATTATGACATAATAGATTGTACAATCTTCCTAAGGAATTGATAATACCAATATGTAGGTATATCTTCACCTTCCTTCAATCACCGAGCCTCTAAAATACTCTTATCACAGGTGTCCATTTTACGTCTACGTTTAAGATCATACTGGAAACTGAGGGATGAGGTCAAACCAGATATCCGTTACCACCCTCGCCAGCACCATGAACGGCAGATTTGGAATTTTTTAATTGATCGAATTTCGTCGCATCCCTGTTTCGTTCATCCATGATTGTCCGACATTAATGCAATTTTGCAATAGGAGATTGACAGGAATGCAAACAAATTATGTACATGTACATGTACCTATCCAGTACTACCCCGCCTTCCCCTATGCGTCTTTGACTATAAGACTTTAAATGGACATGCTATTAAGGAGAAATAATAAAATAATTCGTGAAGCCAAGGGTAGATGTAGTTATTAACGAGAACTGAGCTATCGGCCTAGTGCAGTATGGATGAACAACTAACTTCGTGTAAGAAGAACGCCTGCACAGCCTCGTGGTCTCGAATGTCGGGGAACTTGGCTTGGTTGGCTGAAGTCCCTCTGGCTTTATTAGCCTTACGGCCTGAAACAAACAAGAGTCAACGAATGGGGTCTTTAGTTAAAATGAGGAATCTAATGCTTTAAGTAATATTCATGTCTCACTCTTCGGAGCTTGATCCTTATTGACAAATAAGAGTGCAACATGAGGGGTTAAATTATTTAACTCCAAAGGAAATCATAGGAGTCCTATGGTACTCCTCTAGTTGCACTCTTTTTAAAATTTCATTATTCGACAAGAGAAAAAAGACTTTAACCAGCGTCTAGATAACCTACACCATTAAATGTACAGCAGTACAAATTTTGTACTTACTGCTAGATAACCTACACCATTAAATGTACAGCAGTACAAATTTTGTACTTACTGCTTCATGGAAGAATGAATTGGCTGTATTTCTCTTTCGACATTATAACCCCTGCGAACTTGCTAATGTCATTCGCTAATCACTATAAATAGTATTCATAATAATAATAATAATAATAATAATAATAATACTATCTACTTATTATTAGCGATCAGTGATTTTTGCTTGGCGCGCGGAGGCTGCAGTTCTCCATCAATTTTCGTGGGGGCTCATTTGAAAGGGCTCGACGCGAAGTTGTGCCTTTTGAAGGACTGCCCGATCACGCCGGCTCCTTCGTCGGTTTTCGGGCGGTCCTTCACAACGGAGGTTGTTTACATCCTTGACGTATCTAAGGAGGACTCAAAAGCAGAACGAACGTTTCCAACGACTCCAGAACGATTTTTGTAGCTCGAGCCGTTCGTCAGATCAGGTCGGTATGGGTTTGTTTGTATACAAACACATACATGTGTTACGTTCTACGGCATAAACGGACGAACCGATTTGAACGATTTTTTTTCTAAATGAATCCGAGGGTTGACGCGGTGATGCACGATCTTCCAAAATTGCTCGAAACCCTCTACTTCCGGTGATTCGGGTCATCCTTAGCAACGCTAGACTTTAGATAACCAAAGAATGAGGTGAAGTGTCTTTCAAAGCAATCGAACTCCTGTAGGTAACGCATTGCTACTATAATATAGTCATCTCATCATATTATGATGAGGGTAATACGAGGGTTGAAATTTGAAAGGGAGCCTTTTTGGGAGTACAAGAAACTGGTTTTTTCTAGGACAACTAGAGAAGTTGACAAGGAATCCCTCGATCAGCTGAGTGAGCTAAAATCTCTCCCGTTCACCCGTGGACGTTGAAATTTGAGGAGGAGCCTTTGTAGGACAACTAGAGAAGAGTCAAATGAAGGGAATTCTCCTCATCAGCTGAGTGAGCTGCTGTTCACCCTTGGACGTGGAAATTTTAGGAGGAGACCTCGTCGGACTACCGGACAAACACTCGCACAGCATTATGGCAATTTGTTCCTCTCCTCAAGATAGCAAGGAAGTTACAACGAAGGGGGGGAAGTCGGTCATGCTGCACAAAACCCAACTGACCGACAGAACTGGAACCATAACTATCTCGAAATGGGATGAACCGTTCAACTTCAAAGAGGGCGAGGCCATCTCCATCCAAAACATGGCCATCAAGAAATTCCGAGGACAGATAGAGGGTTGTATAACCAGCACCACGGCGCTAGAGGTAAACTCCCCTTCCGACCTTCCCCAAAATTTGTTTCATTTAATGACCTTACACAATGGTTCGCACAACGCCCACTAACACCGACAGCCTCAACATATCTTCGCTCCTCTTCAGTGATCATGAAGACAATGATGATGCACATAATGATGACAACCAGGAAAATGAAGATGCTGCCACCGTCAATATCAAAGACGTCACAACTGAGTTAGAGGATGTGGAGGCAGAATCGCGTTTGCACAAAAACCATTACCCACGTCTTTAAGACATAACAGGCGCATCGCGCCGTTTCAGGGTTACTAGTTATTATTATTATTCATACATAGGTACATATTATGTAGGTATGTATGAAATAATGTCTCCGTGGTGATAGTTATTCCCTACATTCCTAGGAAATCATAGGAGTCCCATGGTACTCCTCTAGTTGCACTCTTTTTAAAATTTCATTATTCGACAAGAGAAAAAAGACTTTAACCAGCGTCTAGATAACCTACACCATTAATGTACAGCACTACAAATTTTGTACTTACTTACTGCTTCATGGAAGAATGAATTGGCTGTATTTCTCGTTTGACATTATAATGCGAACGTGCTAATGTCATTCGCTAATCACTATAAAAAGTATTCATAATAATAATATGTAATATTATGAGATAATGTAGAACTAAGTACTAGGTAAGTCTTAGCACCACTCCATCTCTCCGTAGTGATAGTTATTCCCTACATTCCCATTCCTCGTACTAGCTTGTGGGGGGCTTTCTATTCGTAAGAATTCCCTTGAATGGAAATGAGAAACTTTGAAAGTGGAAAGTGAGAAAGGTTTTATACTCACGCTCTCGTAGCTTTTGCTTGAAGTTCGGATCGTTTCGCCTCTTCTTATCGAAATACACGCAGTATCCGACGAAGAGTCCAAAAACTCCCGCAGCGATTCCCAGGGCAGTGCGGGACACCATGGTCATTTTGTTTGAACAGTTCAAAATGAGATTTTCAAAGAATGACGGTCATCATACCGAAAAACGAACTTGCCGAAGAAAATAATACAGAAAAGAAAAAGACCTCCGCGATGAAACGCGAGGTTAATTTTCGCCAGGTTGACTACGTTTATACATTTCCCAATCTCAAAATAATTTCCCTACGTTGCATCGGAAGCCGAGTTTGCTCAACCTGTGGTTTTTATTTGATTTTTAATTTGATAATCTAATTATTCATTATAAACTAAAATCAATTAAATTTTCCAGTCTTGAATGACCAGCATAAAATGTTTAATGTATTAAAATTTTAACAATTTACATTAATTAACGTATTGTTTTTGTAAGCGGACGTTCCCTCGTCGGGCGTGGGAAATTTAGGACAAGGAATTTTAGTTGTATTGTTGGTAACACTGGCATGTGTTTTTATTAGGGGCAGAACATCGATGAAAAAACATCGATGTTGGCATCGATGTCACCAACGGTGGAATAAATAATGAGGAAAACGGTCGCGAACCAAAAAGTGCGGAATTAAAATTTAATTCCCATATTTAATATGGGAAATTATTTTTAAAAAAAATTAATAAAATTAAATTCTTATTTTTAATTTTTAATAAACAATTATTACCTATTATTGTTGTTAAGTTTGCAATCTCTTGCAAGATTTATTAGGAAACTTCCACTGAGCGCTTCTGGGAGGCATGTTGCGAACAAAGCGAAGAATCCAAATCATCACAACAGAACCGAACCCTACCGTCACTCAAAAACCCAAGGGAAACTAAATTTTTCCCCTTCAGGGAAAAACATCAGATCATGGATATGTCTTTGGTAAATATCACCAACTCCATAGTGTGATGTTTAACCTAGCAATGATTTTGTTATACCGATATGTAGCTATGATTTAAAGAAGCAGTGGGTCGTCACAAATTCAGGTGTCGTTACGCAAATTTTAGAATGACCCCCCATCCCAAAAACATATCCATGTTAATATAAGTTGAAGCATGGTTTTTAGCGCAACCTTTTTTCCAAAAAATGGAAAGGTGCGCTCACCTCCTCGACATGTATGTTTTTTTTTTTTTTTTTTTTTTTGTTTGTGTACAGAGCATCACGCCCGAGCGGCTCAACAGATTTTCATGAGGGTGGTCTCATTGTGATCAGCGAGTTCGGGGGGTGGTTATAGGCTACCTTGATTTTTCCTCCCTCATCCCCTTCATCGGTTTTCGGGAGGTCCTTCACGACGAAAGTTGTTTATCTCTGATGTGTAACTAAGGAGGCCTCAAAAGGGGGACGAAAGTTTTTGTCCGATTTCGTTGGTTCAAGGGTCTATGGAATGAGCTTTTCAGGCTGATTCCAACGACTCCAAAACGATTTTTGCAGCCTGAGCCGTTCGTTACCTCTGATCGGCATAAGGTTTTATTACGCATCGGTCGTTAGGGTGCAGTTGTTTACGTAATGAGCATCACGTGGATGATGTGTTGTGTGGCATAGTTTGGTCGCTAGATACCTGCTGTTTCTTAGTTTCTCTCGCTCATTAAATATTCGTAATAACAAAAAGGTTGCGCTCATCTATTCAATTCAATTGATGGCTTGTTTTTTTTTTTTTTGCCGCTGTTATGACGTTGTTACGCAGTGGTGTCGAGCAAACGTGACCCCTTCCTTTAATTCAAGCCAAACAACCTCGTCACAACTCTGGTCTATTCTGATAATGACGTAAAAGGGGGTATTGAAAGTTGTAGAATTTACCACAAAAAAAAAAAAAAAAAAAAAACACAAGGGTTTATTATTCTTTGATATAAGTACCTAGGTGACTTGTACGAAATTTAAATTGTGTTACTAAATAAAAAAAATTGAAAAAAGTGTTTTCAACAATATTTTTTTAATTTTTTTTTTTCAATTTCTTGCTTCCGAGTCTGCAAGGCAGAGGAAGCATTGTTTTTTTTAACTTACTCGGAAAATATTGACCTCCAGTGAGCCTTAAACCTTAAAAACTCTCCCTTATCCCCATAGCGCCGCACGGGTTTGGGCGATCGGGCTGAAACCCTTTCGGGCACAACTAGATAGAAACTAAGTATTTTGTATAATTTCAGATTAAAAAAAAAAAAATCCTACTGCCTACCGTAACGGCGTCCGGCGGACGGACATTTCGGTTTTGGAATCTAGACCTCTTGAAACGGATAATGTCAAATTTTGAGGCCGATCAGAGTCGTCGACCTCCGTCGCGATTACGAAGGTGTATTATTCCAAGAATAATAAACCAAAACGTGGAAGGGGGAAAACTTTGAATAATTTATTTGAATTATAAAAACGTTAAATTAAAAACATCGGCAGTCGACCATCGATGGTAAAAAAAAACCCTGTCAACATCGAAACAGAAACATCGATGTTTTGAAAACATTGGTATCGATGTTCCGTCCCTTGTTTTTATAGTAAGGATTTTCCAACCACCCTGCTCCGAGTGAGTCCCGAGCAAGTCCCGAGCAAGGCAGAGTGGGGGTAGAGTAATTCGGAATGAGTTCCGAGCTACACTGACTCTTGGATGGTTGGAATGGAAAATGAGAGCTCAGTGTAACTTATTCTTCTTCCACAGTGATGGTGATTATTAAGTTCCCATCTCTATTGGAAATCACCACCAAAGCTTTTTGGTTTATTATTCTTGGAATAAATAAACCACCTATGTTATCACGACGGAGGTTGACAATTCTGATCGGCCTCAAAGTTTGACATTAATGGTAAGTACGTATGACACGTAGATTCCAGAACTGAAATGTCCGTCCACCTTCCAAGCCGTTTTGATTAGGTAGTAGGTAGGTATTAATTGAAAAACGCAGCACATTTTAGACAACGGGTTAATTATTCTTTGATAAAAGTTTCCTTTTGCGAAAATTAATTTTGTGTCAATAAAAAAATATTTTTGGGGGGAAAAAATCGGTACATTGTTTGAACAGTTGTGGGACCTCAAAAAATGGATTAGGTACGCGTCCAAAATTACTTGGAAAATATTTAACCTCCTGGGATCCTTCAGAAATCCGATTTGTTGCCCCATGAGAGCCCAATAGATCCCCACGGTGAATTCCAATCGTTCTGGGACCCCCGAAAACGGATTCAATGTCAAAAATACTTCGAAAACGACATCTAACTCGATCTCATAGCCGAAACCCTTCAAAAAAGTCCTCCCGTGGCTCCTTTTTAGCCCCACAAAGCCCTACGGGTTTGGACGATCGGGCTGGAAACCTTGCGGGTACAACTAGATGATAAACCGAGTACCTACCTACCTACATATTTTGTCAAATTTTCACATTAAAAAAAAAAAAAAAAATCCTACTGCTCAAAAGGGCCCGGACTATCAATAGTTGTGCCCGCATGGTTTTCAGGCCGATCCTGTGCGGCTACGGGAGAGGTTTTTGATGGTTTTCGGGTAGGTATGATATCGAGTCGGGTGACGTTTTCGAAGTATTTTCGGACGTAACTTCAGTACCAGAAGAATAAACCCTCGTTTAAAGTTTGCAGCGTTTTCGACATACCTCCCTACCTACCTCTTGCTTTTCGGAGTAACTCGGTCGAGAGTTAATTCATTAGCTAATTCCTCGAAATCCGAGTCCGTGGACGATTCTGAGGATGACGATGAAGAGGAATACAAAAAAATCGCTTCCATCAGACTCAACCACAGCGTAAAAGGGACCAACCATCAACCGTAGTACGAAATGAGAAATGAGTCAGGTTAGACATTTGCGGAGGTTGCACGTAGGTTTCTTGTTACGGGCACCTTACTCCAGCCTCGAGACGGCTCGAGTAGCTCGGTGTAGCTCCGAGTAAGCCCGAGGGACGCTTGGAATACAGTGCAAGTTGCTCCGAACTCACACTGGCCCCGGTTGGAATGCACCCCCGTAAACTTTCTCTCTACTGCGCATGCGCAACTGCTCGGAGCAGCTCGTAGCAGGGTGGTTGGAAAATCCTTAGTGTTGAGTGGTTGGTGCTAAGTCGGTGTATTTATTAATTAAATAATATTTAATCTGAAACACACAGTAAGGTAGTAACGATCTGAACGTAGTTCGGTTTTTTAACTCGAAGTCTTCGTAGAAGCCCCTGAATAAACAAAGGTAAGGTAGTTTTGAAACGAAAATTCCACCCCAAACATCACATTAGAGACGGTGACAACAGTGGGTGTTCTTCCCTTTCCACTTCTTTACCTACGTAATCATTAACGTTGTGCAGGTCCCACATAAGTAGGAAGTACCTACCTACCATTTAGTTCATAATTTTTTATTTCAGCAGTATAATGCACTGAATATTATTCATTCTCATGTGGGCAGGTCGTTTTAATATTAATAGCTTTATTAGCTAGGTGTCGTCTAACAGTAGGCTGGATATTACAATATATTATATGAGCACTGATACCGTGAGTTCGCATGGAAAAGACCTACCTAATCTAGTAACTAGTTGACAACTGTTGTCAACTACTCACTTTCTCAGCTACTCACCTGATGATTATCTTTTCAGTTACGCCGCTGATTGAAAATGGTTGGATTGTACTGCGCTGTTTCCGGTTGCGGAAATAATGTGGCAAGATGCAGAATTATGGGGTCAAGCATCACATTCCACAGGTTTGTATTGGAGTCTATGAGATCTCTCTTGCCTCAGTGGCATGTAGGCAAGACGGTCTACCGATGGAAGGCATTCCGATAAATAAACTCGTCTTAACACTCCGAATAGTCCAGTAAAATTAGGAAAAGTGATCGAAATCGGTTCTGGAAAAGGTTTTATTGTTTTGATAGCTTCATTAGGTGTAGAATAGAAGTAATCTGAGTTTGCACCATCGCAGGAGGTGAGCTTAACTTTTGGCGGCCAAAAAACCGCGAAATTTTCAGACGTTTTTTAGTTTTTCGCTTATAACTTAGAAACGAAGCGTCATACAGAAAATGTTACTCATACCTTTTTTACATTGCATTAAATTCTGCGTCGAATGGAACCAAAAACGGCAAAATCGGTCCAGCCGTTTCGCCGCAGTCGATTTTCAAAGTTGGACGTTTTTTCCCATCTTTGCGAAAAAACCTAATTCGTCGACTTTCAGTCGTCTGTATCACCCATACTGCTGCTCCAATTAAATAAATCATGCAATAAAAGTTGCAGAGAATGTAATGGCATGTTCAGAGAGCACATTGACTTGGATGGACAGACAGATAGACAGACACAATGTAGTATATTTCTCTACGTTCGATTTTTGGATTCCATGTATCATTCAACGTCAAATATCCAACTGTGATTTGGAGTCAGCAATGCTTTTCGTGGATAATCTACGTACAGTTAACGGACGGACAGACGCACAGACACATTAGCATGGGACAACGCTGATACTAACATGGACACACTGGATGGCAACAGAACGTTCCATGCCATGGGAGGACTTCAGTGTATCACCCCTCGCTCTTCAGTGCAATCCGAGACGAGAATAACGAAGCTGAAACCAGCTACCTTCAGCCTCAGAAACGAGCGCTTCAACCACTCGTACCTTTTCACCGGGATAGCACGCAACAGGGGCTAAAGACGATGATCATCTACGACGTCAACCAGAAAAAAATACGGTTAAAGAAGTGCAACTTTCATTCACGGACTTCATTAAATGATTTTGGATTTTCGGGAAGTGGAAACAGCGCCTTGATGTGCCTGGATTGAATGGATTTATAGAGAAGGTGACAGCAGGGCAGCCTAATTCTATGCTGAAGTGTGCTCCAGGACACACTGTCACTATTTATTCTGTCCTACTGGAATCGATTAGAAGAAAAGGCAAACACCATGAGTGCTTTTTCGTCACTTTTGACCAGCCGCTTTTCCAGAAAGCCCGCCAAACCGGCCTCATGTGATCCCAGTTCCCCAGTAGCCTCTGTCATAGTGCGTCTTGGTGGTTTCCATCTTCTAATGTCCTTCCTGGGATCCATAGGATATGTCATGGATGGGAGTGGGCTACGAGATGTTCTGAGCGTTATATAATACAAAACGTTATAAAACTGATATAAAAAGCATAATATGCTCGCGCCTCAGTAGAGAAAATGATGACAGGTCACGCTTACTCCAGGGCTGTCAGGGGGCACACATTAGTTCACCTTGCTTTAGGTAGCAACCATTGTGTGGTCAAAAAAGGCTATTTGTGATGCTGACAGCGAAGCTATTCAGGAACCAATGAACATTGTCGGTGACCCACTGTTTCAACAAAAATTGCAGCAACCGGCATTCTCAGAAATTTTACAAAACTTCAATGATACGTTGTCACAACTTGGAAGAAAATGGAGCGACTGCGAAACTGTAGGTTCAATACTTCAACATGGTCACCCCTGCTAAGAAATTCATGCAGGCTGAACGAAGTGGAGACTGGAAGCTGCATTTGGAATGTGTGCAGCAACATTTAATGTTACCCTATTTTCATGCTAGTGGGCACTTCCTTTATGCCAAGTCATGCCAGCTATAATATATTATATTATAGCTGGCATGACTTGGGACATAATAATATCATATTATGATATTATCTCTAGGACATGATAGACCTGCAGTCAAAGATAGACCTAACAGCTGATGAGTATCACCAGTTTTTTGACCAAGGCTTCTTCACAGTCAGAAGAACAGAGGCAAAGGCTGCCTTCAAACAGGGATCGCTGCCACCAACATCGGCTGCTGCACGTCTGCACTCTTTCAGATTTTTTCACTAAGTGCAGGGGTGGCTTGGGAGGGAGCTCGACCCTCTACAATGGGGCTGGAGAAGATCGCCCCAAGGCGATTCTTCTCTCCTGATCACGACAACCAAAGAGCCAGCCCCAAGTGAGGTGCTAGTCGCAATATCATGTAAATGCCTCCAGGATTGTAAGGGGAAGTGCTCTTGCAGAAAGGCAGGATGTTCACCGATTTGCCTAACTGCAAGGGCACTGCCTGCTCTAATCCACCATTGCAGGATGAAGGACTCATCTGTAGCCCAGTACATTTAGAAGATGAGGTTACAGCAGCCTTGTAAGGGGAAGAAGAAGAGTTGGACGAGCCCGACGAAGATAAATTCTTCGAGGAGGATCCTGAATACTACAATCCGGGAGAGAGCCCCTCAGCCTCAAAAAAATTAAATAACCTACCAATAATGTAATGTAAAATACGTAGTAATTCTTGAACAATTACAATAAAAAACTACCTACTTTCCGACTGATTACGATTTTTCTCTCGTCCCTTCTGCCTTCTCTAGCAGTGCCATCAATAATCAGATATCACAATAATTGTGATAACTGATCATTGATTATAATTATTCTAATCAATTAGGAAAACTATAATAAGCTGTGTCTGTGCGTCCGTCCGTCCGTTAACTGTACGTAGATTATCCATGAAAAGCATTGCTGACTCCAAATCACAGTTGGATATTTGACGTTGAATGATACATGGAATCCAAAAATCGAATGTAGAGAAATATACTACATTGTGTCTGTCTATCTGTCTGTCCATCCAAGTCAATGTGCTCTCTGAACATGCCATTACATTCTCTGCAACTTTTATTGCATGATTTATTTAATTGGAGCAGCAGTATGGGTGATACAGACGACTGAAAGTCGACGAATTAGGTTTTTTTCGCCAAGATGGGAAAAAACGTCCAACTTTGAAAATCTACTGCGGCGAAACGGCTGGACCGATTTTGCCGTTTTTGGTTCCATTCAACGCAGAATTTAATGCAATGTAAAAAAGGTATGAGTAACATTTTCTGTATGACGCTTCGTTTCTAAGGTATAAGCGAAAAACTGAAAAACGTCCGAAAATTTCGCGGTTTTTTGGCCGCCAAAAGTTAAGCTCACCTCCTGCGATGGTGCAAACTCAGATTACTTCTATTCTACACCTAATGAAGCTATCAAAACAATAAAACCTTTTCCAGAACCGATTTCGATCACACTCCCCTTTTTGGTCTAATTTTACTGGACTAGAAGGTCGCGGATAGTATGCATAAGCCGTAAGATTATTTGAGTATTATGTTTAGGTACCTACGTAGGTAAAGTTGCCTATTAAATTATTATTATGTAGGTACTTACTACGTACATATCGATGAGCATCCTTAGGAAACTCGGGCTCTTGGTAAAGCCACTTCCATACCCTCTTTGTTATTAATATAATCTTTAAAAAAAAGCTCCCCATGTAACAGCTACCTTCCTTGAAAATGGTCCGTGCGCAGTCCAGTTCTGGTGCTTTCAAGGAACAAAACAAATTCTCTAAAAGGCTGGGGCTTTCAGGAAACACGGCCCGAGGTTTACCAATGACTTCAGCGGCATATTAAGGGGAGTCGTGGGGATGGTCGCAATACAATGAGAAATAGGGGTAACTTCGGGTGCACTCCCTGCACATATTCTTCAACCTATCCAAGTTGAGAATCCTTCCAGCCTCGAGTCAATGTCGTCAAAGAAGCTGTCAGTCAGGCTTTTGGCCTACAGTCACTGTAGGCCAAAAGCCTGGCTGACAGCTGTAGGCCCTACACCCAATTCGCTGATCCTAGAAGAATGAATTCATTCTTCTAGGAAGACTTAAGTACATAGGTGAATCTCTAAGGTATACTTAGAAGAAGAATTTGCCAACTTTCTAGTTAGCGTGTTCTTTTGTTTTGTGCTAGTCAACCTTGGAGAGGACGGTGGACCGTCTTATGAAACAAACACATAATAGCCGGCCTGCTACTTGTACCCTTTTTTTGAGCCACGTTTTTCAACAGTTCTACGTGAGCCAAAAATTCGATTTTTGACACCCCTTCAGTGGGGTGCTACCAATTATGATGATACCAATGATTTTTGCTCAAAATCATGGGTCACTGAGGCCAGTTATCGACTCAGCAGTTAACATTGGGAGTTTCTCGAAGCCTCCGCTTCAATCAATAGAAGCTACCAACTTTTTTTCCCAACGTTAGTAGTTTTATGGCTAGGATAGGATGTACAAATTTTACTTGACATACCACGTATTACAGGTTTCCCCTGGACGCTAATCTGCGGGAAATATGGACTGATTTCTGCGATAGAGGAAAAAATTGGAAAAAACAAAATGTTTTTATATGCTCTGAACACTTCACCCCTTCGGATTTTCGGTGTTATCCGATGGAACCGGGGAAAAAACGAACGCAGTTGTTCAAGGGTGCTGTGCCCAGCCGCATTCCCCCTGCCTCGGTAAGAAGCTTTCGATTAGGTATTGCCTATTCAATCAATTGTACAATTTATGTGACTTCGTAAGTGACCTGTAAATGTAATATTTAGGCCGTTAGATGTTGCGCTGAAGGCTGCTTTGACCCTGTACCTGCAATTGTTGTGAGACGGTTTCCAACAGACGTCACAAGAAGAACCCAGTTATTGGGTAATACGCGAAGGAAACAAGGGCTGCCAGTGAAGGATTGCTTCCCATGTGAGGTATGAGAACTACGCGAATTAATACCAACACTGGATTAATTTTCAGAATAATGTCATGTAATGGTATTCACCGCTGATCTAATTGACGTAGATTGAAGAAATGAATATTGTTTCATTTATTGCAGGAGCATTTTGAGCTGAAACAGTTCCTGAAAGATGAAGTAAAAAGAATCATCAGTGTGAGTAGATCTATTCTATCCTTCCACTACGTTACCGTACATAATGTATAGACTTATAGCATAAAATGACTCTGAAATGCTTCTGGCGTTTTTGTGATGTTATCTAGAGATCTCACAATAAGGAATGGATGTGTTTCTGGATTATTTTTTTTTAAATCTAAAGAAGGCTTCCAAAATTTGGATTATTTAATAACACTGAAAATGGGGTTAAAACACGAATTGCAAGTTCGTACGAATTCATAGAATTTATGGAAAAATAGCAGTTTGAATTTTCAGTGAAAACCAGCGGTCAGATCCCATTGGTCGATGATTTCGCCATGTTGCCAAGTTGGCACCGTTAAAAAAAATTAAAAACTGGTATTGGCCAAGGTTAAACGTGACACCATGGCCGTCGTTTTGATTCATTCTTGGGCGTAGACCTACGCCCTGTGAATAGCTGAAAAACCTTTTATTTTTATATAAATTACTTCTAAAAATGTCAAGAGATTGTTTATGGGAACGATCTACAGAGAAAGTGGTTTTCTGAGTTGGCAACCCTGGCTGTCAAACTGGAAGGTCTATTTTTCGAATCGACCAGGACAACTTTAGATGAATTATTCAATTATTATTATTATATTCAGTGTGACAGGAAACCTTCTTTTACGAACCGATTCATATTATGAATCGGTTCGTAAAAGAAGGTTTCCTGTCACATTTTTGTCGAAAATTTTTTTATTTCTAATCTGGGTTTTGGAGGTCGGTTTCATCGTTTCGCAATGAAAGGGCGTCAGTCCGATGCGTCCAAGAGTGAGAAATAGGTAGTTGTTGTTCTACCATGGAGTTCGGGAAAGAACGTCTTCAGTTCACTTAGCCCGAGGAATCACTAAGTCCGACGATTCCAAGAAAAAGGAATCGAGGTGTTAAACCTTGGAGTTCGGAAAAGAACGGCTTCATTCCACGGACGTGCTACCGGAAATTTAAGCTGATGTTTACGTTTTTGAGAATTTTCTACTGAAATATAAAATCTTTGAAATAATTTACAACTCTATTCATTATTTTCTACTCCCAAGCTTTGAAACAAATTCCGACGTGTTTGGTTCATGTAAAAAGGTCATCAGGCCAAATTTTCAAAAATTTTCCCCGCTCCGCCTAATCGTGGAAACTTCATCAAAATTTTTGAAACTTTGTCTTTTAGTATCATAACAACGTGATAATTTTTTTCAAATTTCCATCTGCATTATTTCTCGGGGCAGTCAGTTTTTTCAATTTACGTTCTTTACGAATATCATAAACTAGGTACTTACTACGTGAAAGACTTTTTGTCACAAAAATGATGTATTTTCCTCTTTTTGACTTCTAACAACATGGCACAGGATGATTTAACCCGAAATTCGGGTTCACGTCCATTCCTTATTACCTACTCATATTTCTGGATCTTGTAATTTGACTTCTCTTTTACTTCCAGGAAAAAGACGAGTCATCGGACAATATCGTTATACTCGAAGTTTCAACTGTTGACGGCAAACAAAGTTCCTCCACATTGATTGAACCTCCCAGAAAAAAAAGGAAAACCGAGTTCCATCCTAAGACGAATCGTACAACTGTTGAGTTGGAGGGCGAAGGCACCATTGAATGTGGGGAGACGTCCGCCAAGGAAATCGTCAAGGAGTTGAAGGTGAACGAAGGTCGTTCGGAGATTGCTCTGCCTGCTGCTGGTTCCAATACAGATCCCCTGCCTGTGCTCGTGAAAAATGGGGATTCGTCTGAATTGATGTTCCTTTACCATCCATCTAACCTACCACGTGAACCCCGTTCATTTTCAAAATCACATTCACATCCGGACTTGTTACAAATTGAAAAACTAAATGCCTCAACAAATTTTGAAAATACGCCTTATTCTTCAACCAAACAAAAAAATGATCACCTTCTAATTGATCGGATGCATAAACGGATTCAAGAGCTAAAAGACAAAATCGTGAGCCAGCGAGATCTCCACAAACAGAAGATGGGTACGCTAGAGAACAAATATTCCAATAAAGTAAAGGAGTTGTCAAGCCGTCTCAAAGAGCTAAAGGCTGAGGTTTGCAGTTATCACAAAGTGCATAAAAACATAACCAGTAGAGGACTAAATAGACCAGTTACTCACACCCAAAAACAATCCCAGACTATTTCTCGGGAAGTCCAGCAGATATTAGAGCGCTCATTCACTACTAATCAAATCAAGAAGATCATTAACGAATCCGAACCTGTCAGGTGGAGTAATTCTGAGCTGTTAACGGCATTTACCTTGAAACAAATGAGCCAAGAAGCGTATACGTTTGTGAGGAACCATCTCAAGTACCCTCTTCCCAGTAAGTATAGTTACTGCTATATTTAATTTATATTTATAGTTACTGCTATAGTTAATTTATATTTATAGTTACTGCTATAGTTAATTTATATTTATGTATATATACCAGAGATGTGCTAAGTGTATTCGCGCTGGTTCACTTGAGATATTTTTACACATTTCAGGTCTCAAATATTTAGGAAGGTGGTTATCCAAAGTCGAAAATAAAGGGATTGCTAGTGAAAATCAAGTCTCACAGTCAGTCCAGGAGAATGATGAGATGGAGATGCACGTGGCCGAATCTGCAAAACATGAAGATACTGTTGACGAAATAATTTTCGATGGCCCAAGCTCAACAGCGGAGGATTTCGACCCTGACAGTGGGGAAGGAATGAACGAGGATGAGCGGCCGAACAGCCAAGAGATATTGATTATTGCCAATCCCGAACACATCGATAGTAACGTGGATTATTCTAGTCAAGAACAACAAACAGAAAACAACTTTGAAGTTTATTACGCTGTGCACTCTAAGGAAGATTCGTCTGCTCCCAAACTGTTCGTGATGAAGGCCCAGAATGAGGAAACTCTCGAAAAGGTCCAGATCAAAAACGTTATGTCATTGAGCGAGTCGACAAGTTCTTTTGATGGTGATACGACTTGACACAAATCTGGAGTGTTTTATCTTCCTGGCTAATACATGGATCTCTAATTGACGTGTGTATTCTAGTTTTGGTGTATTATTCTCAACAGATTATACAGCCCACGTATGCGGAGATTATACTCGTCATATGCATGTGTGGATTCCGAAAATGGAAAGTCCGTCTGCCTACTTCACCGTATTGGGCAGTAATATTATTTTTTTAAATCTGAAATTGTGACAATATACCTTTGTTCTCTATATTGTTCTTCCCACAAGTTTTCGGCCCGAACGCCCTATCCCTTGGGGCTCTATGGGGCTAACTGGAAGGGTTTTCGAAGGGTAGGAGGTCGAGTGGGATGACGTTAAAAAGTATTTTTGGACGTAGAATCCGTTGGTAAGGGTCATCCATATGACTACACTGTGGCTTCATGACGTCGCTATGGGGCTTCTGCAGGACAGGAATGAGGTATGAGGCGTCTTTTTCAAAATACCTTTGAACGCAGATTCTACCTATGGGGGTCTCTTACATATCCTAACACTATACGGGTATACCTTTCTTAATTTCTAATTTTGAATCAAATTTGTGCACAATTCATACCCACGAGAAATAAGCCCTTGTGAGCAGCGATTTTTTTAGAGCATCCCAAGCATGTGGGATAGCCTGGGGATATCCAGAGATCAACGAACGTACATCCATCGGACGTGTTTAGCAGGTACCTACCTACTTGGATGAATGAAGGGCTGGGTTCTACCAAAGAATTCTTTGTGTCCCATAAGTGTCCCATTTTTTAACCGAAACTTACCAAAAAACTATAACGAAGTTAACTGCTAAAATTACTGCTAAGTAGTCGTCCAAATTATCCGGACGGGTCTCATGCCCCTAAAACGTGCTGGTTTTTGGTGAACTCGTCTGTGGCAAGTTCCGGTTGAGTTGTACCTAGTGATGGGAAAATTCCCGGGAATTAATTTTTTTCCTCATTCACTGTTCAATGATCGTTGAAGGACAAATCCATTGTTAGTATAACGTGGCACTCCAATAATTAGAAACTCTGCAAATTTTACACAGGGGTTTATTCTTTGATATAGGTTACTTGTGCATAAATTAAAATTCAATTTTTAATATATTACTTAGAACTTAATTCTGTGTCAATAAAAACGTTTTGGAAAAAAATATTTTTTTCTTCTTCTTTGGGTGCCCGTAATCGGGCGTCGGCGACCTATTATATAAATATATTATATATTTCTAAATATTTTTTTGATTTTTTTTTTTTTTTCAAAATTTTTTTTCCGAGTATTCTGTCAAAATTTCCTCCATGTGACCTCCTCCTACTCCCCCCACCCCCCAACTAAGGGGGGCTTTCCCCAAATAGTCACACCTTCCTCACCAATTTGGGTAGGTTACTGGATCAAAGCAACAATCGTGTGGAAACAGGCGGTAAACGTTCAATGCAGGAAACAGGCAGTATGAACGCTCCATCCAGGAAACAGACAGTAAATAATATTTGAACGAAGTGGATACTAATTTTGAGTGAAGATTTTTACCGAAGGTTAAGGAGATATAAGAGAAATTACAAAGGAGTTGTAGGTACTAAATTGTGGAGTGTGGAATCCGGGTTTGAGCCTATATCAAAGAATAAAATTTGTGTAAAATTTGCAGTTTTTTTTTTTAAATCCTTAGCTACGCGCTAATTTGCCCGCATTTTCAGAAAAACTGAAATACAAGACTTATATTTAGTAATGATAACACTTCACAATTGAGTCGTCCACTTCCAAAAGCCTCATGTCCTCACTACCCTATTTTGAGATATTCGTGAAAAACTGTTATGGTCTTTCAGAGTGTAGTTTTTCGGCCAATTTTGGTTTATTATTCTCGGAATAATACGCCTATACATGTATATGCGATGGAGGTCGACGATTCCGATCGGCCTCAAAATTTGACCTTATATTATGTATTATTATCACATAGTATTATAATACTATGTAACATACTACATAACTAGTTATGTGATAATAGTGTACATATACTGTAATAGTAAAACTTTTTTACCTACCCATCCTTATATTCGAATATGATGTTATATTGACAGAATAATTCTGTGAGTTGGTTAGGGAGAGAGAACGACTCCTCTGCTGAATACTAAATTGTTTATTTAGGTAAACAATTATAGCGTGGGGGGTTGCGAAAACTAATTATTTTTAGTTTTCGCACAATTTATATCCAAGAATAATTGAGGCGTTCAGTTGCAAAACCTGATAAGTCCATTTTCTCGAAAATCGAGTTTATGTGTGTTTTCGAAGGTTTTGGTAGCGAGGAATCCGATGGTGCAGGTATTTTCTTGCAAAAGATGATAGATCCAATAGAAAAAGAGGGTACAAACTTTAGTTCAGTTTCAAAACCTGCTAGATCCGAGGCATGTTCCGGATCAAAACCTGAGAGATGCAAAATTCGCTCCAAAAGCGGTTAGATCCTCTTGTTTAGTTTCAAACCCTGCTAAGTCCAGGGTGTTCTTGTATCAACCCCAAACACCCTAAAAAGTAAGGATGGAGAATCGTTGTGTTGTTGAACGTAGTTTCGGCTCAATTTCGCGCGGTGAACTTCTCTATGTAGGTAAAACGGTAAGTAGGTACTCGTCTTTAGGCGTGCAACACTGCAATGAGAGCCCTTTTGGACCTTTTGGTGTGGAACCTGTTGATCCTGTTGACCCTACTACAAAAACGCTGCGAATTTTACACAAGGGTTTATTATTCTTTGATATGGGTTACTTGTGCAAAAATTATTTCTGTCAATGGAAAAAATTTTGGAAATTTTTTTCAACATTTTTTTTTTTTTTTTTCAAAAATTCTTTATTTTTTGCTTGAAAAATATTAAATATTTCGTTAAATTTTAACCTCTTGGGATCCATCAAAAATCCCATTTTTAGCAACATGTTAGTCCTATATAGATCGCCACAGTGAAATCGGATCGTTCCGGGACCCCCAAAAATACTTCGAAAACGACACGTTACTCGACCCCGTAGCTTCTATAGAAGCCTTCAAAAAAATCCCTCCTGTAGCCCCATTTTAGCCAGGGTTTTGGGCGATCGGACTGAAAACCTTGCAGGCACAACTAAGTATTTTGGATGGTAAACCAAGTATTTTGCCGAAATTTCAGATTTAAAAAAAAAAATTCCTAATGCCCAAAACGGCCCGGATGGCGGACGGCGTACTGCAGACGGACATTTCGGATTTAGAATGTACCTAGACCTCTTGAAACGGATAATGTCAAATTTAGACGCCGATCGGAGCCGTCGACCTCCGTCGCGAAAACATAGGTGTATTATTCCAAGAATAATAAACCAAAACAACGTTGGTGCCTTCAAGCCATTAAAAATAAAAGTGCAAGGTCAGTTGTCTGGTCCCAGAAGAATTTCATACTGGTTCGGCTAAGGTGAAGAAAGAAAAACTTGATGATGTGGGGAAGCATCTGAGACTTCATTTTGGCGATACCTGGAGGTCTTTGGACGTTCTTGAATACTTCAGAAAAGTGCTCGACAGAAGCAAAGATCCTCAGCCCGATGAAAATGAGGGAGCGGAAGAAGATTATTTTGATTCAATTCAATATTAATATTGCAATTGTGACGGTGGTAAGTCGTTGCTTGTGACCTTTTGCGAGTCTTTGGTTTTCGAAAAATACATGTATTTCATTTTTAAACTCCTTAAATAATTTTTATAGCAATAAATATCACTATCCCTGATTTTGTTTTGTTTTTTTAATCTTGTGAGAAGAATGAGAACGGAGTAAAACTCATCTTCTGCACTCTGTCACCAGGAGCAAAGTTTTTCTATCTGTTGCAAAAGCAGACAAATCCAGGTAGTTCCGCTGCAAAATGTGATAGATGCACAGTTTGTAATCAAAACCTGATAAGTCCATACTAATAATCGCTTTTTCTGCAAAATAGCCAGACTTCCAAGCCTGGAACCATTGGAGATTCAACCTAAAATACCTTTGCTGACAATATGACCCATTAAATGCATCAGATTCTACGAAAATCATGTTCAAACAGTTTTTTGCCATTTACTCGAAAAGTGAAAAAGTGGACTTATCAGGGTTTGCAACTGAACGCCTCAATTAACCCTTGTGTATAATTTCCAGAGTTTCTTTGAATCTTGACCATTGCTTTTTTCAAGTCTTCTTTGCAAGTAGGTACCTAAGTGCGAAAAAGAACACTAAAAAAAAAAAAAAAAAAAAAAAAAAAAAAAAAAAAAAAAAAAAAAAAAAAAAAAAAAAAAACTCAAGATCGAGATCTAAAGAAACGCTACAAATTTTACACAAGGGTTCATTATTCTTGGATATAAATTATTGGATATAAAATTTATATCCAATTATTGGGCAAAAATTAAGTCTATGAAAAAAATTAAATCTTACAAAATTAAAGTACCTACTTTACCTAAAATGTTTTAAAATTTCTTGTTAAGTGTTAGGACGAATGTGGGACTCAGAATAATGGATTATGCGTCCAAGATTATTCCGACCCCAAATTTTTGGGCAAAATCTCAAAGTGGCCAACAAATTTAAAGAGTAAAAAGTCACCACTTTTACACCTCGTGCTCTTCAACATGAGTTTAGTAGACCGGGCGGTTTGTCAAGCAAACAGGCGGATTGGCCTGTTAGCCCTTCATGGCAACCCTGCTTATTTTATTTGTCAATCACCGATTTTCACCAACCGATTCTTCACATTTCCATCGCGTCAACGGGTAGTAAAGTTTCGTGTACCGGCATTTACTTCGCGGAAAAATGTGAGAACACGTCATTAAACTGTTTCTGGTTATTTCCAAATCCATAAAATAATTGTACACGTTTCTCTTTTCTCACCTATTATTAGCTTTTTGTCCTGAATGTTTCAGGCCGGACAAGATGCATCTCATCATTTTGGTGGCTGCTTTGGTCAGTTCGTCCTTCTCGGTGGACAGAAATAATTTCAAAACGTGCGAGCAGAGTAGCTTTTGCAGGTAAGTCCTGTATTTGAAGTCTCGTTGGACGTGTAGGTAATGTTGACTTGAATTCAAGTACCTCGGGGTGACGTGGAACAGAACACGTCGAAGCTTGTTTACAACGACTCGTGGGGCGATGGATTTTTAGAGCTCGGGTGGTAGGTATTTTATCTAAATTAATTTTTAATTGAAAATAAATCTCTTCCAAGGGTCTGTACAGTCAGTAAACAATTCATCATACGGGAAACGTTTATTGACAGAGCTTGTTTTCTGTGATAAGTCGTGCCTACCTATCTTATGACGAGGCTATCAAAAGTTTTCATCGCTTTTCAGACGATGTCGTCGAATGGAACCCGGCAAATCAGTGTACGAGTTGGACCTGGACAATTTGAAAACAGTCGAAAACAACTTGGAGGTGAGCCTTGTAAACACCGAAACTGCCGTCAGGTTCAAGCTGAAGTTGTCGCCGATCCAGGATGATATAGTACGTCTGCAAATCGAAGAAGCGACGCCTTTACGCCCTCGATTCGACCCTCCCTTTGTTTTGGACAAAGACCCTCTGCCGTTAACCAAGTAAGAAAATATTCATTCTGCTTAGGTTGATCCTCGTCAGCTTCCGTCTTTAGGACGATCTTTGGAGGACCGAGTGTTACGATGAATGGACTGCACATCATGTCCAGTTATGATATAATAGTGGTAGAATCTGATGAATTTATCTTTCAGTAGTGTATTAAATACACTAAATAAATTTTATTTATATAGTGCGAACTTTGAACCATGCCCCAGGCTAATATTCGAACATAATTACATACTGTGTGCTTATTTGTTTATTGGCAGATAGGCGTGTATACTCAACTATTGAACCAGAAGAGTTAGATTTGAATAGGTATCTCGTTCATCTTATGTCTTATAGAAACTAGATAGATGAAGTGGTGAGCCCGGGAATATTCCCTTAGAATGGGAAATGCAAACGTTCTCGGTGAAAATGGAATGAGTTTTGGTTGATTATTCTCAGAATGCATTCCAAAAATTCCATTTCAGCAGTAGGAAGTTTTTAAAATCTGAAATTTTGGGAGAGAGAATTCTCGGTTCGCCCAAAGTTTCCTCCCGAGGGCTACTGGAGGGGGTTTTTAACCCTCTTTTCTGGCAAGATGAACTGCAGTTCACCAGTATTTTCAGTAAGATGTCGAGTGGGGGGTTGTTTTCGAAGTAATTTTGGTCGTTGAATCCATTTCTGGGGGTCTTGAACTGTCTTTAGGTGTAGGAGTTTTTTTATTTTTAAATTTTTTTAAAAGGAATCTTAATTGACAGAATTAATTTGTGTTCAATTAATTGATAAGATAAGAATAATAAACCCTTGTGTAAAATTTGTAGCGTATTATTCTATTTCGGCCACATTTGAAGGTCCATGCGTTACCATGATTTCAAATTAACTGCATTAAAAAACAAAATAAAATAAAAATCTGGTAGGTAAGGGCGGATTCCTAACTCACTACGTGTCCTGACATAGGTACAGACAACAAAAGTTATTAGTACTGGTAAAAATAAAAGACCAAGACGAATTTTCTATCATCACTTAGGTAAACGTGAAACATCAAAAGGCTGGGCACTGTTTATTGTGGCACTAGGTATTTCATTCATATTTATTAAACCTGTCTTCCTTCAGGTCGGTACATTGATAAGCAGGAATGACACCTCCATTCCTGCCTTTCATGCGATTATTGTCAATAATAATTATATTATGTAGATTATGACATTGTGGTGGTTGCTTTTTGTGTTATTTTCAATGAGATGAAGTAAGGATGTATGATACTTCGAAATGTATAGACACTTCAAAAAGGTTCGAGTCATTATTAATATTTTACTGGGAACCCTAAATTTTAGGGCCTAAAATATCATGACCAGGGAGTTTTTACTAACGATAGCGACCCGAGATTCGCGAGGTGTTCTAGGATCGCTTATTTTCACTTTTCACAATCGACCTCGTGGATGATGAGGTAAATAATTTTCGACAAAACTTAATATTGAATTTTGGAGAAAGGAAAATTATCGGAAGAAAAGTATACAGGTATGCATGTATCAGTAACGTGATACGTTATTTTAGAAAAAAGTATCGAATAGTATCGATACTTTGTGTACATCCCTTTGAGTAAAGTAAATGTTGCACCGTGTCAGAGTTCGTTCCTGTTTTTCATTCATTTCTAAACGGCTTCTTATTTTATTTTCCAAAGTGTTCAGTTATAGTTTTTCATCCCCTTTTTAATTATTTCCCGAAAATTTACCATCAACCTGTTTTGAATCTACTACAAAATATCTTCGAGGAGTTCAACTGAGTTGTTTCTGTATAATATTATTTTCTCTATGTAGGTGGAAGGTTCTGTCAAAGAGCGAAACATCTGTGGAGTTAGAATTGGGTCCGAACAAGATTACTCTACTCAGCGTCCCCTTCAAACTTGAAGTATCCGCCAATGGAGAAACGTACATTTCTTTGAACGAAAGAGGGCTCCTCCGTTTCGAACAAACCAGAGTCAAACCGTGAGTATGAAAAACAGTCTAGACATTAACATGAACGTATGTAGTTTGTTATTGAGTCTGACTTGAACAACCATCGTGTTTCCTCGTAGGGAAGACAGGGATGACACTGAGGATCCTGGAAGTTGGGAGGAGAACTTCAAATCCCATCACGATTCCAAACCTCATGGACCGAATGCGGTTGCTCTCGATTTCACGTTCAAAGGTGCCAAGGTCGCTTATGGCTTGCCTGAACATGCCGACTCAGTAGCTCTCAAAACAACCACGTACGTAAAATTTAATATTGGCCTCATTCTTATACTCGTTTTCTTTGTTTCGTTAATAAATATTGATTGATATGCAAAATCAAAACGATAGCATGCTTAATATTTATTTATATTTGCAGGCAAACCGATCCTTATCGTTTCTACAATTTAGACGTCTTTGAGTATGAAATGGACAACCCCATGGCCCTCTATGCCGCCATTCCTCTGCTCCTAGCTCACAGGTTCGTATAACCAAGTAAGGGCCTGGTACCAAACCTTTGTGCAACCTTTTGGAAATTTATGTTTTTTTCAGCGAGAAGAGAACCAGTGGTGTGTTTTGGTTGAACCCGTCAGAAACGTGGGTAGACGTGAAGAGCGATCCTGATAATGTCGTCTCGTCGATAGTGAACTTTGTCGGAGGCGGTCAAGAGTCCTCTGTTGAGTCTCATTTTATGTCGGAAAGCGGCAATATTGACGTTTTTCTCCTCCTGGGTGCTAAACCGCTCGACGTGATACGTCAGTACTCGTTCCTAACTGGAACTGCTCCAATTCCTCCTGTAAGCATCTTGTCCGTCGGATCTTGAAACGAAAATTTCTTCGATAGCATCTATAATTCTGCGAATTGTCACTATTTTCCAGAGTTTCTCTCTTGGGTATCACCAATGCCGATGGAATTACAACGACCAGGATGATGTGGATGCTGTCGATAAAGGATTTGATGAACATGACATACCAATGGATGTGATGTGGCTGGACATTGAACACACCGATGGCAAAAAGTTAGTGTTGGTTTTGGCTGTTGGCCCTGGTATCTTCTTTGGCTCGTCTCAAACCATTTATGATTCCTTTTGAACATTTCAGATACTTCACTTGGGACCCTTTCAAGTTTTCGGATCCAGTCATGATGCAGCAAAACTTGACTGCTCGCGGAAGGAAGCTTGTTGCTATTGTCGATCCTCACATAAAACGCGACAACGGCTACTTCTTACACAACGATGCTACGGATCGAGGCTACTACACCAAGAACAAGGATAATGCCGACTACGAGGGTTAGTTGACTCCAACAAGTGTTGCCGATCTTCAGTAATTGAAGATGATACTTAACATTAGTTGTCACGATTTACAACACAGACTATTACAACTGAGTTTTCGTTCTTTTGAAGGTTGGTGTTGGCCTGGCGCGTCGTCGTACCTCGATTTCCACAACCCACAAGTCCGGGAATACATTTCATCCCGCTACAGTCTCAAGAACTGGCAGGGCTCCACCAATGACCTTCACGTTTGGAACGACATGAACGAGCCCTCGGTTTTTAATGGCCCTGAAGTTACTATGCCCAAGGACAACATCCATTTCGGTGGATGGGAACATCGTGAAGTTCATAACATGCAGGGTTTACTCCAGGTACCTACTTCAGGTTTATTAATCTCTGAATATGTACCGTGTTTTCGGAGGGATCACATTTGAGCTTGCCCGTGGTTAGCCATGAAAGCATCACGAAAGTGTGTCACGCGGAAGCATTCTGAATGTAGCCCAAAGATTATGATTATTGGTAGGAAAGAAAAAACGCTTTTCTCTCGAACACGAATTCTAGTTAATGCTTACTTGAAATATTTTATACGAGCTATTCAGCATTCATAAATTAGTTCACTAGCTGGCTAAAGCCTCACAGCGTTGAGCCCAAATTCGGGTCAATTTCACCATTGAAGTGAAAGAGTGACGTTATCGCTGACGTCACGTGCAAGTGCACTAGGTTTACTGGATTCTTTAGAGTGGGCTATGTAATAGGTTAGAAATGTTCAAGAATGACGTATTCTATTCAGTGTTTGACCTTCTCCCGGTATTATATTGTTCACCCTAGAACAATAAAGCTGGGTTCACATGGCTTAAAAAAAGGCGGGGCGTAACGCCGTAGAAGATACGTTACCACTGCGTTATCAGGAGTTTTTACGGGATCACATGGACTTGCAATTCCATCCGTACGTTTGTCCGCCCAGAGGAATAACCTTCACTTGCAAAACCAGGTTTTCAGCTGACTACTATCACTTGTTATCAAAATGCTGCGCAGATCCGAAACGCCGACAATTTCAAAAAATTGGATAGATAGATAGATATGGTTTTTTATTGCAACAACCATAATGGCAATACAATCGTCATAATATTATTATTACAAACAGAGATAAATTCAGCACGATTACTTTCATAAATATTCATCGGCAATACAAAAATTTATTAGGTTAGGAAGGTATATAACTTAAAATAGAAGAAAAAAAGTCTTCGACAGAATACAATTCTGCGTTAATCAATGCATTTTTTATTTTACGTTCGAATTCCTTATCCGACATCTGCCGAAGCGATTTTGGTAACCTATTGTAAAAACGGATACCTACCATTCTGTAGCGGGCTACTTTTCAAGGATGTGGTCAATCTCACGCTGGAAGGACGCAACTCGTCACAAGTCCGTGTGCTATAACTGTGAACGTCGGAGCCCTTAGGAACCAGGGAATCATATTTCCTAACCAGTCTCAAACAGTTGAAGATGAACAATGAGGGAACAGTCAAACAACCTAATTTTCTTATTAAGCCGCGGCAGCTCTCCCTAATGGATATGAACAGTCTGCTTCAAAAGCCAACCTTGACACGATTTTGTTTGGGTGATCGGCCAATCAGCATGCTTTACGGCGTTACGGCCCGCCATTTGAACCCAGCTTAAGCGTCAACAAACGCATGTGTGACGCAATCGTTTGATATTTGTTTAATATAGACCATGACAACATACCACGGACTTATCGATAGAGACGATTCTATTACAAAACTCGAAAACAAGAAACGGCCCTTCATCCTAACTCGCTCCGCCTTCGCTGGATCACAAAGGTTCTGCGCCATATGGACTGGGGACAATGCTGCCGAATGGAGCCACTTGCGTGCATCGTATCCCATGTGTTTGTCATTGGCCGTCGGTGGGATGTCCTTCTGTGGTGCAGACATTGGAGGTTTCTTCCACAACCCTGACACTGAGTTGCTGATTCGTTGGTATCAGGTATGTAACTCGTTGGAGTTCTGTATCACGACCGAATCAAACCCCGCTTAATTCAGTTACTGTCATAGCGCTGTTGTTTCTTTGTTCCTCAACAGGCTGGTGCGTATCTGCCATTCATGAGAGCCCACGCTCACATCGATACCAAGAGAAGGGAACCGTGGCTTTTTGGGCAAGAGGTAACGAACATCATCCGTCAAACCATCAGAACCCGTTACTCGTTCCTGCCTCTGTGGTATACCACCTTCTACGAGCAGAACGTTACCGGCCTCCCAGTCATTCGGCCTTTGTGGGCGGAGTTCCCCGAAGACGTCAACACCTTCAAAATTGACGATGAACTCCTCGTTGGTAAGTTTCTGTTTGGGCTTGTGGACTTGAGTATTTATGCCTTTCTTATTCAGTCCGTCCTCTTTACGTCTCTTCATGCCAAACACGTCTTTTCATATTCGTCACTTTTTTTTTTTTTTTTTTTTTTAGGGAACTCCCTTTTGGCCCGTCCTGTTTTCGGTGCCGGAGAAACTCAAGTGACCGTCTATTTCCCTGGCAAAGATTCTATATGGTATGACATCGACACTCACGAGGCTTATCGTCATGGGCATTCTACTGTTGCGGCCGATTTGTCCAAGGTATTTGCAGGCTAACAAATTACCATACTCCATTGCAGCAGTTTTAAAATGCATGTGTAATCCGTTGTTATTTTCCAGACTCCCGTGTACTACAGAGGCGGACGCATTATCCCGAGAAAAATGAGAGTGAGGAGATCATCCGCTTTAATGAAGAATGATCCGTATACCCTCATAGTTGCACTTGACTCTCAAGTAAGTTTGTCAGGGTTGTGTTACGCCTTTACAGTTCAGATAGCACTGGGGGGTACAGCCGGTCACCCATCCGTCGCTGAAGCAAGTTCTTGGTCATCCAACCGCCAGCTCTAGGCTTATAAATGAGGTTTGAGAACCCCTTGCGGCTAGAGTGACAGCAAGTTCATTTCCAGCAGTTCGTTTTTGTGTCTGGTGCCCGCTCCATGGTGAAAGTTTGTAGTTGTGCAGTTTGGTATTTGTGTAGCTTTGGTATTCCAAATTCTCCCTAATACAAAAGTTTGTGTAAAAGATGAAAAAAACATTTTTCCCCTTCAGGGAAAACCATCAGATCATGGATAATATCCAGACATATTATGTCTTGTACATCACACCAATTATGATTGTGTACACTAGCAACGATTTTGTGTAACCTAGATACTGGGGTGAAAATTTCGTTACCCAAATTTTTCCATGGCCCCCAGCCAAAAGACATATCCATGTCAACAAAAATTTCTCGGGGAAAGCCGTTGAGGAGTCAGGCGAGGGAAATTGTCAATAACGTTGCCAGGAAATTGTCTACGTTCATCGCCATGGAGGAGGAAGAACAGAATGAGCTCCTTTAATGATTTAAAAAAATGTTTTTCCTGCAAAGGTCGTGCTTCAAAAGTTAAGAAAACGGGTCCATATTGCAGAAAACCCGTTTCAATTATTTATAGGGCCTTAGGAAAAATATGATATTTGAATTCCGAGGTCTGGAGAGGGTACATGACGTGGGCTGCTTCGTCGTCTTTTGATTGGCCGGGAGTTCCCTCTCTCTCTCATCTACGCAAGTCAGCCGACTTTGCTACGCGAAAAGTCGACCCCAAAAATCGAAAATCGGGTAAATCATTATAGAAGGTAATTCGAAAATTGAGCATCGAGGTTATTATCAAAGAATGTTATTCAAAAATCGACCGGGGCCGAGTGTTTTTATTCCGATTCTGTTCAGATTTATTATTTAGCGCTCTGGCGGCTCAGTGCCCAACTACTCGACGCCCAGCCTGGCGAGGTGTGTTGTCAAATTTGCCCGGCGTTCATTTCAAAATCTCTAACATTTCGAAAACAGCTCAGCGCGTACCTATACGGATTTTCGAACTAAAAATTGGGGTTTATGGGTTTTAAAGGGTGCTGAATCCGAATATGTTGTCAGAAATGCTGAATTCTGACCTTTTCAAGAAGCCCATTAAGTGCACGTTCGCGATGTTACTGTTGTTTAAATTTTGAGGTATTCCTAATTCTTCCTCATAACTGCACAACAGCAAAACTAAAATAAAATGCTGCAAATTTTACACTAGGGTTTATTATTCTTTGATATAGGTTGCTAGTGCAAAAATTTAATTCTGTATAAATAGAGAAAAATGTTTTTGGGTTTTTTTTTTTTTTTTCAAAAATGTTTCGTTTTTTTATTTGAAAAATATTTGACCTCCTGGGATCCTTCAAAAATCCCATTTGTAGCCCCATGAAAGCCCTATAGATCGCAACAGTGAAATCGCATCGTTCCGGGACCCCAAAAATGGATTCTACGTCCAAAAATACTTCGAAAATGGCACCTAACTCGATCCCATAGCCTAAAGCGTTTAAAAAAACCTCCCATAGCCCCATAGCGCCCCACGGGTTTGGGCGATCGGGCTGAAAACCTTGCGGGCACAACTAGATGGTAAACCGAGTAGGTATTTTGTCAAAATTTCAGATTTAAAAAAAAAATGCCTACTGCCCAAAACGGCCCGGACGGAGGACGGACATTTCGGTTTTGGAATCTAGCCCTCTTGAAACGGATTGGTAAACGGATTGGGTGTCAAATTTTGAGGCCGATCAGAGTCGTCGACCTTCGTCGCAAAAACATAGGTGTATTATTCCAAGAATAAGAAACCAAAAGTCGTTAGGTTCAATGGGGAAATTGCATAAACTTACGATTTTAAATTTAACCCTACCGTTGTATTGTAGGACCGAAGCATAATATGCTATAACATATTATGTTATAGAAACACTGAAATCCGTTTTTTTTAAATTGTTGGAGGAGAGAAGAGCAAAAAACGAGTAGTGCAGTTCGAATTTTCGCGGATCTGTACGCGAGGCTGACTTGACCAATCTACGTCACAAACAAGGCAAAGCTCTCACTTGGGGCGCTAGTGTCTACAGCTTTTAGAAGGAATTTACGAAGGTTTATCATTTGATATAGTGAATAAATAATTCAGAATATATTATACTTACAGTTAAACGTCTTATTACATCAGATTGATGGTGATTCGATAGCGTTCGTTGTGATGGGCTGTCAGATGGCAACACTTGTAACACAATCTGTGACATTCAAGGAGCTTAGAAGAAGCTTCTTCTAAGCTCCTTGGTGACATTAGACCAAACGACGTCACTGACCCAGCTTATCGATTCTACTCCCGTGTATTTTCAAACTTCACCACTTGCTCTAAATCATAATAATTTTCTGGAAGCGATTCCAGACGGTTGACTGTCGTTTTTGTTTTTCTCGTAGGATGTACTTTCGAAAAAAAAAAAAAAAAAAAAAATTGAAAAAATGCATGCAACTTCCCCATTCAATCATGTGAAATTCAAAAATTTTCAATTAAAAGACCTGCGACTGCTGCCACTAGAAAGGGACAAACAAGAGGGACCCGGGAAATTTCGTGCGAAGATTAGTTTGATTTCTGCCACCAGAATGCAGTGTCGGCGCGCAGTATTCTTGTGGGAGACCTATAATAGCTTGGTTCAGCAGATTATCAAGAACAATAACGCTCTAATCTGCAGCGTTTTCTCACTGAAAGGCTTTTAAAGATGTTAACGTTTTGATGTTTAGGGTCACGCCACCGGCCACGTTTACACTGATGACGAAGAGACATTCCGCTATCATCTCCGGCAAGACAGTTCCGCTTACATGAAGTTAAAGTTTGCCGAGTACACGCTGTCCTCTGAGTAAGCCGTTTTTCCATACTATGTAATGCATCATGCATCGAAACAATGTGGTTCAGCAGTACCATCCGGCAGCTTTTTGTCTCGTTATGAGATTGTGCAGTATCCTACCCTTTATGGTTAATAATTATTAACCAATTATAATTGATTATCCTAAGCTTGTTACTGTTTCCAAGGGTCCATAAAACATATTATGTTTTATTCCTTACAGTTTTGCTTCAAACAATCGTTTCGAAACGCCTGCCTGGGTTGAGAAAGTAGTCATTCTTGGATTGAAACCAGATCAATACAAAGCAACGTTGATTAGTGGTATGTTGTTCTTCTTAAAATCCCTCATTATCGTATTTGTAATATGATCGTGTAAACCCCTGATTATCGTGACCTGCTCTGTTTCAAGGAAATTCTGAAACGCCCCTCGAAGCGAAATTCGACACTACCACCAACAGTCTTACTATACGCAAACCAGGAGTTCAGATCGCCTCCAAGTGGTTGATCAAGATCAAGTAGATTCCGTCAAAAGGGATCATCGACTGTCAACAGTTTTCAATGTGATGTTTTTAAAAATTAGTTGATTAAGTGAATAAGTTGTACGCGGCTGTGCCAAGTTGAAGTTCTCTCAGACTTGAGCTCGCAATAGACTTAGACTGTAGCTGTTAAGCATTTGATTTTGCGCATTCATTTCCTGTTTTTCTCGTTTCGCAATGAACTTGATTTAAATGCCAAAGAACCAGAGAAGAAATGACGCATGAAGTAATACTCACACGGAGTCGTGCTACCGAGAAAATTCCCGCTTTGGTGAAACGGTTTTCTTACAGCTAAATAAATAAAGGAAAATAAGAAACCCCGAATTCGTATTAAAATTCCGAATTACCGGGGAATCTTGTGGGGGTTACTAAAAAAGCTTGTCATGCTGCTGGCGTTTTGTTTTCAAACCCATTTTCAACAAATTCAGCTCAGGATTCACCCCAGTCAACTTCTGTTACGTTGAATCGATTTGGAATAATTCCAATTATTGGACTTATAATGTTGGGTAAGAAGTCTTCAAATTAGGAAGGGAAGATCAAGTGAAAGTACGTTGTAGCTTACGAAAATAAGTGATATATTATGTACATTAAAACTTAAACCCGGATTAGTATAATGGGGAAATTTTCTGTTACGAGGTGGTCGTTTTCGAATACCACGACGACATTAACTTCGAATTCTGCAACAAAAACAGTCATCAGTTAACAAGGAAATTGCGACCGCAGTGCAGCTCTGGCGGAGTTACTAGTCTCTCGTGATCCTCGACAGAAAGTACACTCTAATGGTGTATACATCTTTTAGCCAGAGGGCACTGTGGTACCCCAGAAAATCCCTTCCCTCATCATAGCTCTATATCGTTCAAGCTCTGCGTGCCTACTGGATAGAGTGATGAAGTGGAGGGGGGAACTGATGGATGTGTTCCGAACTCACAAAATTGCACTGCGGTCGCTCTATAGGTTTCAACGCACTCAAAAATAAATCATTGTTACTCACCCACTTTGAAATTATTAGTCGCCAGTGATGGACAGGTGAAAAGACGAGGGAAAATCATGTAAATAGGAATGGCGATACCGCACGCCACATTTCCCTCTCCAATCTGTATATTTTGTATTTCTGTAACTGCACCAAACGGGTTTTAGTTAATACGCTTTTCTAAACTTGATTACCTTCACTGATGTGGCATTACGTGAACTATAATTTGTTTTCATTTAATAATAAACGATGGGAATTCGTTTTCTTTTTTTATACACTTACCATCTTTGGCATATCCTTCTGCACAGCCACAAGTTTCAACTCTCACCAGCTGAAGCTCTATGGATTTGATTGGTATTTCACTGTGTTGAATGGTTATCTGTAGAAAATCATCAGTACAAACACCTAATGGTGAGCCTCAAGGAAGAAGGAATTATTCCTTGTCCCATGGGTGAGCCTGCTGAACGCGTGCCTCTCGAAAATACAATGACTATGATAAAAATCAACCAACATCAGGGTGGTACAGCAGCGTCACGTGAAACCAGACTAGGTCTAATCCGGTTTCTAATGAGGGTTCTAATGCCGCTCTTGCGAGTCCGGGAACAAAATTTACCTAATATTTAATATTGCGCTCACTCCTGTTCGGCAATTTCACGAAGGCGCACCAGGGGCATTCCTGTCACCCTTTACAAACTTATGAGATTTGGAAACCACCTTGACGGTCCTGCGACGGTTATCAGACAATGTTATGTGCTACTCACTTGGCCTGTAAACGGTTTGCTGATATTGCAAATAGTTGAATCAATCACTCCGCTTATTCTGAATCCAGGTATAGTTCCGAGGTCGACACCCCCTTCGAGCGAATCTGGGGTGATGATGAAATTGACGGGTTTCACTTCAGTCAAAGGCCGTTTTCCCTAGTCAAAACAAACAACACGTTTTGTATGAGTCCCTCAACGCCTACCTATAACGTGATTCCACCAAAAGCGTGTCCGGGAAATGCAAAACGAATGAGAAGTGCGGAGGCATTTTATAAGTGGACAGAGGATTATCCTTTTAGCTTTTCCAGCCAGTAGTCAACAGAGGCTGTTATGAATCCAAGTTTTCGTCATCTGCTTAATGCCATTTGCCTCAATTGCTTAACCCGCCATTTTGAAAAAAACGGTCACAAATCGGCACTTTTTGGCTTCTAGCTCCATCCTAGTGCATTTTTGATGATTTAAGTCTATATATATATATATAGACTTATACAACTTATATATATATCAGCTTATACTACTTTGTATATATACAAAAGTAGACAACAAAATTTTCAACAAATTTCATGTATACAGTTTTTTGTGGCACCAAGAGGAGATACGCTAGGGCGAAAAAGAAGGAAAATTGGCTATTCAAAAGTTTTCATTTTGTTTCCACTTCCCACCTCAAAAACAGTGGGAAGACTGTATCTCGGCGAAATGTTTATTGAATGAAAGCTGTAGAGAATTTGATTTGCTTTAAAATCCATTTCTCAAACAAAAATTTACGGGTGATGGGTAGGAGTGGGGGCTCCGGAGCGCCGTTTGATGTTGCAATTATAGGTGCAGCATAATTTTTTATATTTTCAGTGTTGTTTAGGCCCATTAGGTAGTTATGAATCCAAGTTTTCGTTATCCCCCTAGTCAGCCATAATTAGAAAAGCCAAATCGGTACAAATTTTATGTAATTACTAGCCAAATCCCGCTAGGGAGATTGGAAGATTAGCCAATTAGCCAGCTTTTCACTTCCGATTTGAAAGAGGGGAACTCGCTGTCCGCTTATAAGCGGATAAATCACAATCAGCCGAGTATCCCGTCCCAGGGTCAGACCAGATTTTGGGCAGCCGACGTGTATTTCCCTCATTTTCTCAAAGAAATTCATACTAACAAGATCTACTCCATCGCGGAGAAATTCACTTCCCCGCCTAGAAATCTTTCTCTAATCACACCCCAACGTAAAGGTTTCTAAAACCCTTGGTACCTACCTACCAAATCAAGAATGTCCCTCAATTTTTTTTTCAATGATCATATTGCGACGACGACGGTATGAGATGATCCAAAACATAATAACTTATACAAAACTCACTCGATATTCTACAATGAATTCAGCCACTTTCACCACGTCCTTCAGCATGAAACCTCGTTTCAGGTCGCATTTCAGCGTGTACTGGATATTTATGAAAACGCCGTGGTACGTCTCGTGCATGATTCTGTTCGGTTTGGCCACCAGCGGAACTTCGAAAGGAATTTCAGTTTTCCCTTGGGGGATCGTATTCGGCCCCGATATGTCAGCCACGGCATTGCAGATTTGCACCGGCTAGTGGAGCAAAAATGGGATAACAGCGAATATTAATGTTTTAAGGAGGCTATTAACGATTGATACTTGATTGATCAAATTTACCTTCACTGAATTATAGAAAGCCTCAAATATTCCAACATTTTTCGGACTCAGCTGGAGACTGACAAGACCCTCCATAGACAACGTGATCCCATTATGTTTGATTTGGTGGGGCGTCGAAATTACTACTACACCGGTGATAGAATCCTGCAATAAAAGAACCAGGACATTTTATCGATGTAGCCAAACATCCATAGCTCCACGAAGATGACCCTTTCCTGACTACTTCACTTCCAGAAACCTCCAACGCTGGAAAAGGAAAAACTAGAATAAAAAAAAACACCAACTCAACAAAATTTAATGCATCTATTGGAGCAAACACTCAACTTAAAATTCAGGGATATCGTACAGACGGTTAAACCATGTTCCTTTCCATTTCTTTCAGTCTGTTTCTAATGCTTATAAAATACTTCATCTTGTTGAGGTCTGCTTTAGCTGAAGAGAGGTCGTTAGTTGCGAATGCGTTCGATATCAGAAAATTCAACTTCTTGATTTCTTCTTCGTTGGAATTGTCGAATTTCTCAAGTTGTTCTTTGGTAGAAATGTTTTCCAGTTCTTCGTTACTTTCCATGATTTGCATCAAGAAATCCGACCCCAACTGGATGTCCCCTTCGTTGACAGGGTGATTCTTGAGTTGCAGGAGATACATACCGCGCTCGTAGGGGTTGCTCAAAGTGAAATAAGCTTTGTTGATCAGGGATGATATTTCTTCGGATTTCACCCGCTCTGACGAATCTTTCTGAGAAAACTTATCTGGATGGAATTCCGTTTGGAGTTTGCGGTGCACCTTCTTCAGGTTCTGTTCGGTCAAATCGTAGGACACCTGTTGTGCCAAAATGTCAAACAACGTCGTCTGTCCGGAGGGTATGATGAGAGCTTCACATTGCGAGCATTTGAAGAGTGAGAGCGACGTGTGCCCGCACTTCGGGCAGGTTTTTCGGGTATCGCTGTACTTCCTTACAGCTGAATTCAGGGAATGCTGATGAATGGTGTTCTTCGGAGAGGCGAACCCAGCAAATGAGTGTTTCTTCTCCAAGCTCAAAAACATTCGACCACTGACAAATTCACTTGACCTCACGCCC
Source organism: Pilophorus perplexus (assembly GCA_955831195.1). NCBI lineage: Eukaryota > Metazoa > Arthropoda > Insecta > Hemiptera > Miridae > Pilophorus > Pilophorus perplexus. The sequence goes on along the minus strand of OY037011.1, from coordinate 16,300,183 downwards.
AATCCCCGAATGTCTTTGAATAACTTATTAAATCTGCGTGATATCATGGTAAAAACTGTTATTCTCCTCCACAAAGTATATAACTACAATATTACTTATCACACCATTACTTTCAGAAGCGAGATGACGGCGGACGGCACACGGGTAAACAAGGGATAAATTGAAACCTCTTCAAAAACCCCATTTCCTAAAAGCAACTTATACTCACACTTTCGTAATATACTTTGTTCGCCCTCTTCACTCTGATATCTATATTCACTGACATGGCTGAATATCAACGAGAAATTCGTGTACCGTCATATAGTCAATAAATACGTTTTAGGAAAAGGATGATGAGAAACGGCACAAACGCCGTTTGTCAAACGAGACGTTGCCGACAGCCCATGAGTACAAGCAGCGCTTCATCTGCGGAGCGTAGAGGAACTAGTTACAGACGCCAGATTCGCATCGTCTACAGTTTTTTCTGTATAGATAGCTATAGTCTACAGTTTTTTCGGAAAAATATTTTTTTTCTCCTTTAGTTTTAGCTGAACGGGCGGTCAATATATTCCTAGGGCGTATAATCACCGGGTTCCACTTAATTCAGAGGTTAATAATAATTATTAACCTCTGAATTAAGTAAGTGTATCCCTGTGATTACTTTTCAGGGGATACCTACTGACTCAACAGGTTAGGGAGAAAAAACGTGTGATAGGTATTTCATTGCTGTACCTATTTTATCATTATTTAATATTGAGTATATTTATTGCTCAAAAAAGCTATCCTTAGAAAAGTACAAAAATAATATTTTTAGATATTATCATGCAGTCAAGAGTATGCAGTCTTGGAGATCACAATGACATTGTGATGTCGTGGTCGTCACATTTCATATCGTGGTTTCAATTTTAAGACTCTTATTCTTTGATATACATTACTTGTGCAGAAATTTAACTCTGTCAATGAAAAAATTTAAAAAAATTTTGGGATTGTTATATCTCAACAAAATTTTTTTTTTTTTTTGATTTTTTTGTTTCGAAAATTCTTTATTTTTTACTCGAAAAATATTTAACCTCCTGGGATCCTTCAAAAATCCCATTTTTAGCTCCAAGAAAGCCCTGTAGATCGCCACAGTGATATCGGATCGTTCCGGGACCCCCAAAAATGGATTCTAGGTACGTCCAAAAATACTTCAAAAACGACACCTAACTCGATCGCATAGCTAAAAGCCTTCAAAAAACCAATCTCGTAGCCCCATTTTAGCCCCATAGCGCCCCACGGGTTTGGCCGATCGGGCTGAAAACCTCGCGGGCACAACTAGATGGTAAACCAAGTTAACCAACCTACCTATTTTGTCAAAATTTCAGATTAAAAAAAAAATTCCTATTGCCCTCAAAACGGCGTACGGCGGACGGACATTTCGGATTTAGAATCTAGACCAGTTGAAACGGATAATGTCAAATTTCGAGGCCTATCGGAGTCGTCGACCTCCGTCGCGAAATTATAATTAAGATTATATAATATATAATCTTAATTATAATTAAGATTATATATTAAATAATAATAATTAATATTATATAATATATAATCTTAATTATGATATCTATATAATATTATATCAACTAGATGATCACATTATTGACGAAATAGGAACAGTTCCTATAACAGTTACTGAAATTGAAGACAAGAGTGAGACACAGCTGGCAAGAGTGATAAAATAAGTTCCTCTACGCTCCGCAGATGAAGCGCTGCTTGTACTCATGAGCTGTCGGCAACGTCTCGTGTTTGTCAAACGGTGATAATGATGTCAGCCACGTTAAACAGCCATCTCCGATAAAGTTTATTATTGATAGGAATTTGTTCCTCCTCGTCTTGCTGAAAGTCTTGAAAAAGCGGAATCTACTTTGTACACCTGATATGGTATTGCATCAATTAAAATCTTAATTACAAACTACTAGAAACATAACTATAACATAACATAACTAAGGTATAAATTCGCACTTAATCTGTCATTGATTTGTTCCAGTGACAAATGGAGCACCGCTCCAGGAGCAGTTCCAAATAACCAGTGCAATACTCTGAGGAATTTTTCTCTGAACAAAACTAGATGGTCAGGGTAGTCCCATCGGTGGTCGTGATGGGTTAAAATGTGAAGGGGACATGGGCGATGCACTAATTATTAGCTACCTATTATAGCTGGGCATTCATGCGTCAGAGGTCGACTGCAAATTTTATTTTTACAAAAAACTAGGTATAGTAGTATACCTTATACTAGAATGGCATAAGAAATGAATATTAAAACTTCCATTTTCAATCTCACAGAACCGTGAGTAATATATTACTCATAATATGAGTAAAATTTACTATTATAATATATGACAGGCATATAATATAATATATGGCATATTATGCCATGTCATATTATGACTGTCTATAAATAGAAATTTTCTAGATCGCAAAATTTCGCGGGAGGGCTCTCGAAGAGGTAGGGTAGGGTGGGGTAAGGTCCCGCACGGGGGAAGTTCCCGCACACTGCTTTGCAAAGCAAAAACTCTCTCCCACAAAAACTTTCTTCGTTGTCCGCCATGGGGCAGGTAAGGGCAATCATGTGACTACTCAGAATGATCAGTTTGGAGAGGCTGCTCAAAGTGAAGCCTTCACAATGAGGTGATTTTCATTTTTTTTGTATTTTGACGTAAGGTAGGGTGGGGTAAGTTCCCGCAGGTTCAAATAATTATTGTTTCTGTGACTCCTAAGCCACTATTCCTCCCATTTCTGAGCAAGGATTATTCATTGGAGCCTTGCTGAAGACATCTAACGCCCACAGCGCAGTTTGACCATTATTAGGATAGTTATAGACCCATTTTTCAATTGCTGCGGGGACTTACCCCATCGCGTGGGGCAAAGCCCCGCAGAAGCAATTTTTTGAAAAATGGGTATAACTATCCTAATAATGGTCAAACTGCGCTGTGGGCGTTGGATGTCTTCAGCAAGGCTCCAATGAATCATCCTTGCTCAGAAATGGGAGGAATAGTGGCTTAGGAGTCAATAGAAACAAAAATGAATCGAACCTGCGGGACCTTACCCCACCCTACCCTAATGTTTTCACGCCGTTTTTCGAGAGGGGTACCTACGTCATACCTACGTGAAAATTGCCAAATATTGCCAATATTATATTATTTTGGAGGTATAGTCCCGGGGACATCTTTTCGAACATTTTAAGTCCTATGAAATTTTCTTCAAAATCGCTTGAATTTGCATAATATTATTTTAATATTATTAGAATAATAATAATTATTCTTATAATAATATTAAAATAATGCCTAAAATGTCTGCTTTTTTCCTAAATTATTTAGGAAAAAGGCAGACATTTTCGTTTTTCTGAATTATCTCTCTTACCTAATACTCAACCGATTTAGATGAACTTGGCTAAAATGGTCGAAAAGCTGATCTAAAGACGTTTCATTTATAATATCATTTATAATAGTATTATGCCAAATACTAGGTAGGTGTAAATATTATTTTTCGTATTACATCGCCATTGAAAAGAACCCGTGTGAAAGACTAGCGTAGATGAACTGAAGTGAAGAGTTGTTACCTAAATAGAAAAGAGCAAGCGGATAAAAAAAACCCAAGGTTATTAAAGTTAAGGTACCTCCGCTCAATGTGTTGGGTTACCTATCGTAGGACCTAACACCTGGTGTTTTGAGGTAGTCCTTAACAAAAGCAGCTACGTGGGGTACGAATCTCAGCTGGATTGGAACTTGCCAAAGTAATTGGAGAAAATGACTCATTTTCCGCCAGTTTCCGCTAAATCCTGCGGCTAAATGGTTCAATGTCATACATGTATGTACATTTCAGAATACCTATCTACCTACTACAAAAGTAACAGTTACTCCTTTGTTACAGTAGCCACTTAGCACGTTCCATCTCTTAACTTCCAGAAAAGTCCCGATCCTAATGAAGTGAAAATGCGAAAACGTACCCTAGCGAAGAGGAAGAAGGCGCCCATTTTTGATAAGCCTTCAAAAACACCTGCTGATTCGTGAGATCATCGCTTTTGTTTGCGTTGAAATCACAGAGTAACAGAGAACAGGTTGAAATCTTCCTTGTGGGATGAGATCATTTAAATTGAGGAATTTTTGAGGAATTTGAGGAATTCCTCTCTGTTACTCTGTGGATGAGATGGTGTGACACTGCCGTGTTCAAATGATCGATCCTATAATTTATCCAATCCTTGAGTGGTAAATTTGTAAGTTTTACTTTTTAACTCATTTTTTTATTTCGGACTCCGCAGAAGTAAATAATGTTTGAGTACTTATTCAGTTATCGGACTTCCAGCTACGTTTTTTCATTTTGATTCTTTATAGATTGCGGGCCCGCCTAGTGAGAAGGTAAATTGAAAATTTCTCATTTAATGAGAAGAGATGCGCAGATCGAACCAAACCATAATATAACCATTGACGTGTTTTAAAATAACTTTACCTATCCGTTTCTTTACAGTGAAACAGCTGGTATGGACCCGTCAACCAAACGAGGTGCGCTGATTGTTTTCGAAGGGTGTGACCGCTCTGGCAAATCCACTCAATGCCGATTACTTGTTGAGAGGTTGAACGCCTCTGGAACTCCAGCTGAGTTGATAGTATTCCCAGGTTAGTAGGTACTCTATTGCGGTATCTCGAGAAGAATCGTGTCGTGTTACCGTCAAACCTTTTAATCGCTCACATTTTTTTCAGACAGAACAACTCCTATAGGATGCGTAGTAAGTGACTATCTGAAGAAGACCATTCAGCTACCAGATCATGCGGTGCATTTATTATTCACTGCTAACCGATGGGAGAAAGCGTAAGTAGTTTACCTATCAACACGTGAAAATAACTTTTTACAGATTTTAAAATAGTTTTGACTTCATTGTAGGGATGAAATCAAATTGCTCATCAATAAGGGAGTGACTGTGATAATCGACAGGTATTCCTATTCTGGAGTTGCCTATTCTGCAGCCAAAAAAACGGTAAGCTGTGGTTACTGCTGTATTCAATTTTTTTTTTCAAGTGAACATTTTCCTCCGTGTTACAGGACGGGCTTTCCTTAGCGTGGTGTAAAGAACCAGAAAAGGGTCTTCCTAAACCAGACGCAGTCCTGTTTTTGAATTTGGAACCGGAGTGTATAGCACGTAGGGAAGGTTTTGGAGGGGAGCGGTATGAACTGCCTCAATTCCAAAAGGATGTGGCCGAGTGCTACAAGAAGCTGCTTGACGACAGTTGGACGGTAAGCCTAAGCAGCCATTGGTATCTCAAGCTGGCTGTGTTATAGTTTTGGCGATTTTTCTATAGAGGGTTAACGAGCCTGTGGATGTACGTGGAACTACTCTATTCGTTACGTTTTCTCCCCCACAGGTGGTAGATGCAGATAAGCCGATAGAAAGCTTGACGTCAGAACTATTTGCTCTGGTGATGGACATCTTGAACAAGTCGTGTGGGGAACCGTTGGGAGCCCTGTGGTGACAGTGTAAGTTATTGGTTACCCGTGTACAGGTTACATAGGTAATCTCTTGAAACGTGTATCATATTCACATAAGAACCATTATATCAGTCTTATCCAAGATCACTGTAAGTAAGGATTTTCTGCACCACCCCAACTGACTAGGATCACGAACTAGTGGCTCTTCATCAAGAGAGTTTGCACGTGTCCATAAGGAGTGAATCATGCAGGTGCTAAGGTTCACATAATTGTGTGAGGCATTGCTGTCATCAACAGTACAAGTCGCTTAGAAGGAGGGGGTTTTGTACTGGTCGTTTATAAACTCTAAATAGAGATTGGCGGCTTAAAGTGTGAAATAAGGGCATTCTGAGCGATGTTTTAGTAGTTTTTTGGACTTACATTGGTTGGGGAGACCGGGGCCTGTTGGCATAGTATTTGGAAAACGTTGCTAGTGTCGGCTGTGTCGATCTTTTTTTTTTTTTTTAAATTCAGCCCTCGAAACTACTAACGTTAGGCTACCACCCCCCACCACGTTCGATTCTCTAGGCGATGATGTACGATGGTCATCATGCGTTCTAGACAGCTGGTAGGCATGCCAACCAACCCCGCTGTTGGCATACTCTGTGGGATTCGTTGGCATAAGTCCCAGACGAGAAATTACTGCAGGGGATCATAACTGTTGGCATAACTGTTATGCCAACCGTCCCCGTCATCTAAAGTAGCAGCTACTTTGTTTGGAGAACAACGAGGTGTACAAATGTGTACAAATTGAAACAGCTGACAGTTGAAACGGATCCAGTTTGCATAAGGGGTCAATGGTCAGTCGCTTTTAAACCTGTACTAGAACAGCTGGAGGGCTACCACTCTCATCACGTGACTTTCTAGTGGTTGTTCAGGTGCTCAAAAAGTTTTGTCGGCATCGGAGGGGTTTGCGCCCATCGTTCTGGAGAAAACCCGTTTTTGTAACCAGTAGGTTACCTACATAAGGAAAAATGTTCAGTTCTACTATTTCTCGTCTGTTGTAGTGTTTCCTCAGAACTATTTTTATCCTTTACCAAGAATTCTTTCATTTCTAAAATATGGGGTACAGTAATTGCAGACACACTTGAGCGCTTAGAGGGTCAGTTGGCATAGTTCACAGTTGCAATATACTGTATGCCGACCAACCCCAGTTCGAAGTATGCCAACTGTCCCTGACCGTACACCCTGGGGAAAAATGGCTGCCACTGACGCTATACAAAACCTATCAAGCCGAATTACCCATGGATTTTGTTCTTTACATTTAGCAGAGTACGGAAAAATTGTCATAGTGAACGATTTCAAGATACGCACAACTCCAGACAGGAAATAGTTGAACTGAAAATTGTTACTTACTGGTTACAAAAAAGGTTTTTCTCCTGAAAGACGGGCACAAACTCCTCCGATGCCGATGAAACTTTGTGAGCAAGTAAAATACCACTAGAGACTCTCGTGATGATAGTGGCAGCTCTCCCACTCTTCTAGGAGAGGGGTTTTCGACTATGAAAACCGACCCCTAATGCCAACTGGACCTGTTATTCCCAACTACAAAACTTGGTATTTGACTTTTGAAGGTTACTCGCCGTAAGGCACCAGGCATCGTTAATTCATTTGCCTTCATCGGTGTCCGCTAAGTATTTCTTTTTCACGGGAACTTTTTTGTTTATTTTACCATAGTAATCCCATTCCATTTCTGTCCAGAAAACTCATTTCGGTTCGAAAATGAATAATTTATAGATCAATTGTGCTACGGTGGACGGTCGGTTATGTACCATTGTCTGCTTTTCACTCCCGGATTATCATCCGGTTGAATCTGAAGCTTTTGTGACCATTTTGAATAATTTAGGAGGCCCAAGGTCGTGGGAGTCAGGGCTGAGAATCTTTCATACTCCAATAGGCAAAACAATACAGTAAAGAAAACGAAATTATTTTGAGCGCCAGCTCAACGTTTATTGTTGAAAAAATAACAAAACCAAAATAAATATTGATTCAACGCGCAATAAGGGGCTTCAAAATAAAATGGGATCCACAAAAGCAAAAAGTTGGGGAAAATCTTGTACTTAAACGTCATCAGGTAGGATACTAATTTCGCCTTGGAATGAAACCATTTTGTACCTCTGAGTGATTCTATCCAACTCAGAATCTAGGTATAGGAATTAGCAGAATAATAGGCATTAGCGTGTTGTTGCAATTGCATACAAAGTTCTTGAAAATATTCCTACCTGTTATCATTGAATGACTCGATATCCTTGGGAAATGTCATACAAATTACGACTGACTAGTCCTGAAGGGGAATGCCAATAACGGTATTGCGGTATTAGGAATGAATCAAGTTTGAAATAGGAGTTCTACACAGTGGGTGTCGTTAAAAAAGATGATACGAATAATTATGTTTGAAAATAATAATCAGTCATACTCCGCTATTGAAAATGATGCTGAAACGTGAATTGTGGTCAGTATCTGGCATAATATTCAAGTCAGTCTAGAGTCTAGACTGACCCTCGGATTGGAGCTTGCTAATGAAAAAAGATTTAACTTTTCAATCCATTTACATAAGTAGGTACTTTCGTTTATTCAATAGGAATGTTGCGTTAAACAGTCTGATGAAGGCTCCTTGAATAATTGGAATTTCATATTTCTAATAACATATTCGGATTCACCACCCCGTAATCTCTCTGTTACAAATTTTCAATCCGAAAATTCGTACAGTAACGCGTATAGCTGTTATAGAAATTTTCGAGATTTGGAAACGAAAGCGTTACCAGAGCGTGCAGCGATGTTACTACTAAGCACGTACGACACGGCATCCCTGTTTGTCGTTTTGGGTTCTATGTGACCCTATTCAAATCACTTTACGTCACTCCCAAGAACTGCGGATTGCTATCGTGAAATCCTCATGTTTTACTGGTGGAGAATTCGATTGTTATTTACAAGGGGAAGACTTGACGCGAAGCTGGATTGGCCGACTTGCATCTCTTTTGAGACCAATCAAAACATGCTGTGGATGACAATTGAAACGTCAAGTCCCGCTTTCAGGCCCTGGAATTCAAATATTTTATTTTTCGAAGGTCCTGTACATAATGTAGACGGGGTTTCTGCGATTTTTACCCGTCTTCGTAACTTGAAGGATGACCTATCCAGGATATTTTTCATTCAAAGAGCCCATTAAAGATGATTGAAATTCAGTCAATAAATGTGGTGTAAATGTGTGTCATTTTAACCTCATGAGGAGTTAAAGTTGTATGCGTCAAGTCACATGTCGACACATCGTGGGCGGTAATGAACTGCCTCAGATTACACCCGCAATTCACGTTTCCCACAAATAATTTAAGAAAATTCAGCTCAAGCTTATTTAATCTTCTTTTCCTTGGCGCTTTGTTTTTTCGTCGTTGTGTCCCTATATTGAATGAACTGTCCCACAATGATCGCGTTTCCGATGGTGGCCAGGACGTACGTGAGTATAACGATGGCGTCCCCAGTTTCTTGAATGGACGTGAACACGCGAGCAGTCGATCCAAAAAGCAACAGGGAGCATGTGGCAGATGAGAGTTGCCCGGTTCCTTTGTTTTTATAGTTGGTGTACGCTTGCATCAACTGCGATAACATACAACAACATTTAATGATTAGTCGATTATTTGTAAAATGAATTAACATGCACAATGGAAATGGATAACGGCAAAAATAGCTTTTGTAGAAACTGCTTGAAAGACCTCGTAACATGCCAACTTATTTGTACCACATAGTAAAAAGGAATTATGAATTTGGTTTAATACGAGAGAAATACTGGCATTGTTTGTTGAGACCGAGGAATAAGCCACACCTCCTTAGTCGTGCCTCACGTTTGCCCTTGGGCGTGAAGTACGAACTATATTTTCCCAATCATTTGCATCATCGTTGTTTAACAACTTCGAGTAATCAAGCATAGCTGAGGTCAGTCTTATCGACGTATTTATGTGTGTGTTATAATTGCAACATTCGTTATTAGCCTCCTCGCGGGCGATACGAATACTCACCTTTCCGAAGAACATAATGGGTACGCTGACGCTCTGCAACAACCATAAGGTGTTTATGGGCGTAAGCCCGCCTGCCAGTACGTAGATAATTATGAAGTATCCCAAAGAGAAGAGGGAGGCAGCTGAGGAAGTAGTGTTGAAGAAAAGCACCAACGCGGCTATGATGAATGTTTGTATTCCTACAAAAAGTCCATCGCCATAAGCGCTGGAAGCAAAAGGAAAATGGTATCGAGTTAAAAGTTGCGAAAAGAACTTCTTCGTAATTTATGTCATCTTCCTCTCTTCTGAATCGATAATCATGCCTTACCTGAAAGGGAATGCCCTAACAAAGCTGTAGCAGGTGTAGATTGACACTGCGTACAGATCGGTCAAACAACTCAAGAAACTGACGCCGTCTGCGCTCTGATTGCCCCAAATTTTGGTAATCTGGGGAACTTTCACTGTAAAAGAATTATGATGAAAATTATATTTTTCAGTAAGGTACCATCATCAGACTACAGCCTGCGATCTATTGCTACGGCAGTAAATCCGATTCTTACAGTTATTTAAATAACGGTATCTTCAGGAATTTGAATAACTTATATTTTGGGCAATCTTATGTGCACTAACGATTTGTGAGACTAAATTTCATGGTTACTATTTAAAATTGCTCACTTACCCATAATAGAACCTGCCACAATCGCCAATCCCAGGCATTTGCTCACAAGCGCTTTCAAACAAAAGACTGAAATGAAAGAAAAAATCCTTAGATTGATTAAAAACTGGAAATGGCTAGGCAATATTGATTCCTACACTTACAACGTATGTAACGTTTTTCATGATTATTGAAATCAACGGTTACGTATACTGTAACGACTAGGATTACTTCAAACAGTGTAAAATACATTAAATACGAGATAAGGGATCCACCTGTGGAAACCAAATGTCTCGGATTCAGTTCTTGGAACGCCAGTTCGACGCCGACAGTTTTATAAGGCATAAAAAAATTTTATACCAGCCCATACTTGTCTAGAATGTGGGAAAATAATTCATGCATTGCTAACGAACTGGTTGATTCTGTGCTCTACGAGCTCGAGAATTTTGGGTAGATACCTACGTTCCTCTGCCTGAGTTATTTGGAACCGTGTCGCACTTCTTCTCAAACCTACCTCTTTCATTACCGAACTCGGTGAACCTCAATAATGTAGTATACTTGTATGCAGTTTACCTCGAGTATGAGGATGTCGTATGCGGTCTACTTTTGTATGCTGCCTACGCCTCGTATCTACCGGGAAATTTTGTCAAAAACGGGATAATGGCGCAGTAATTTAAAAAAAAAAAAAAAAAAAAAAAAAAAAAAAAAAAACTTTCTGGGCACTAGCAGACTTAAGAACACTTTTCTTTGGAAAAGTTGCAGATTAGAAGGGAGTAGGTATGATGTAGGTAGGTGAAATTCCTGCTAGGTGAAAGCCCTGCTAAACGCACTCAGGGTTCATAAAATTTATTTTCTGTGAGATGTTTGGACAGATGTGGAACCTCAAAAAACGGATTTTGCGTCCAAAATTACTCGGAAAACCACACTTTATTTGACCTCCTGGGATCCTTCAAAAATCCCATTTAATGGACCCATTTTAGCCACGGGCGTTTGGGCGATCAGGCTAAAAACCTTGCCGGCACAACTAGATGGTAAACCGAGTGTTTTGTCGAAATTTCAGATTAGAAAAAAAATCATTCTGCCCACGGCGGACGTACATTTTATTTTTTTGGAATCGACGTCCACAACACAGCAAACTGGAGACAGCGCCCCCTCTTTCCCCTCAGATTGGTTAGATAATATCTGGATCTTTGATAGGACCGTAGATACCACAATATAGCAAAAATATTGTGAACTACAGCACCTCAGGCATGAGGAGGACTTATATGAATCACAGGCAATGAGAATGGGATTTAGAGTGTGCAGGCTGTGAATCACACCACAACAGGAATCCCGCATTTGCAATATTGAAAAAACACCGCGGGATTGCGACTCCTAATTATAAGTATAATATAACAAGCCCCTTGATGTCCCATGTATTATATTGACCGCGTCTTTGAACGTGAGGAAGCTGTGTGCCATGTCCCTCTTTCCAGTGGATTTTTCAGTTGGATTGGGTGCGATGATTCGACACTTGAGAACTGCAATAAAACGTCATGTGCGATGAACTGACGAGTGCGACGAACCGTTACCATGCCACCGTCTAGAAGGCACTGCCACACTTTCGTACCTACAAATGAACTCAAGTGGTTTTGGTGTCATGCTGTACATACCCCTAGTACCGTTCTCGGGTGCTTGAGTTTGAAGCTGGTATGGCTACGGCTCACTAGTGGACTCGGCATCATGCCCCTCATGTCCACCCCTGTAATGTTCAGGCTGTCACTGGCGCAAGCCTGTGTCAGGGGCATGTAAAGCGGTAGAGGGGTAGTCCCTTCGGGCCTCCCACTGGAGGGGTCTTAATGGGAAGGAGGTTGCTCCCATAATGCATTAACCACCCGCTTGGAGCATCTCCTCTCCTCCAGTAGGTACCACAGGCAAGGAGGAGCCCGCTGTCTCTGATCTGCGGGGTCATCCCGTCGGTCCTTGGCCGCCCCGCTTGGACTGTTGTCGGCCTCGAGGGGGTCGTGGGGCCTATTGGGAGGTGGAAATCGGCGGAAGGTCAGACCCCGTCGGGTTGGAGCTCCCTTCCGGGGGCCTGCTGATAGGCGGTAAGCCTCCATAGCAGTTTCCACAGCTCGAACTGTACATACCCCTAGTGGAGGGTGACTACAAAAAAGTGGATGAGCCGAAGTAGGTAGTCACAATGTGTGCGACTGGAACAATTTATGTCGAGAAGTTGGCGTGGATAATATCCATATTATGTTCGAGCGCCACGACATAACAGGAGGACAACAGACTTAGCAAACTCTTCATTTGTGCGATAAATATCTCCAACCACCGACAATCATCAAAGTTGGAGATTTTTTTATGGCGAGTTTTTCACGGTTTGTAGACATGGTCGAAACTACCAGGTAGACCGCATACAACATGACATTGTAAGTTCTCAGGTCCTTGATTGGGGCCTTGAACTCCAGGTGTAGGTAAGGCTATCTACTTTCGCCAACTTGGTCACTGGACCGAACCCTACAACAGGGATAAAGGAAGGGAGCGGGGGCTACTTCCCCACGAACTTAGTTAGCTACATTTAAAATAATATTTTAAAAACAATATGTTGTCCAGGGATTTTTTTTGTTTGTTTACTGTACTTGTACTAGATGCAAAATGGCTTGCCCCCTCCCTCATTCCTCAAAATTTGAGGAATTTAATTCTGGATCCGCCTCCGCACAGGATCGAACCGCTGAGTCGACAGCCGGGATTTATAATATAAATGATATTTATATTATATTATATCAACAACTGAGGATATAATATATTATATTATATCAACAACTGAGGACTGCTATTAAACTTAATGGATAAACTATGGACTTTTCAAAAAACCGTTCATAAATCAGTTACTTACGATCAAGAAAGTTGAGTTTGTAAAAGAAAGTCTCGTAGCACTTGTCAGACATAAGCATTAACATAGCTTGCTTGATGAAGGGTGTTCCGCTCATTTTGTCTGACGATTTTCTAAGTCCACAACTTGACACGTCTACACCTAAACGCAGACTGGAATTTGACAAAGAGCAGGGAAGAACGGGCTAGCACCACCTTCACTATCACGACCTTGATCGCTGTTGACCGGTCACTTGAACGCCTTGAATTCTGTGGTCGATTGGTACCGTCCGTGAACTGGACCTTTCACTAAAACGAAGTCACTGAATACACGGCTAATTAGATTTGATGAGTTGTACTAAAATAATTCCAAATCTCTCTCAGGGGAAAAGGAACGGAGTGAATAGGACTAGCGGGTGGGGGGTAAGAGACGTTGCCGAGACGTTGCCGACAGCTCATGAGTACAAGCAGCGCTTCATCTGCGGAGCGTAGAGGAACTAGTTACAGACGCCAGATTCGCATCGTCTACAGTTTTTTCCGTATAGATAGCTATAGTAAGAGCCGTTGAGACGAGACGTTGCCGACAGCTCATGAGTACAAGCAGCGCTTCATCTGCGGAGCGTAGAGGAACTAGTTACAGACGCCAGATTCGCATCGTCTACAGTTTTTTCCGTATAGATAGCTATAGTCTACAGTTTTTTCGGAAAATATTTTTTGTCTCCTTTAGTTTTAGCTGAACGGGCGGTATAATCACCAATATTTCTAGGGCGTATAATCACCGGGTTCCACTTAATTCAGAGGTTAATAATAATTATTAACCTCTGAATTAAGTAAGTGTATCCCGGTGAATACTTTTCAGGGGATATCTACTGACTCAACAGGTTAGGGAGAAAAAAACGTGTGATAGGTATTTCATTGCTGTACCTATTTTATCATTATTTAATATTGAGTATATTTATTGCTCAAAAAAGCTATCCTTAGAAAAGTACAAAAATATCATGCAGTCAAGAGTACCTATGCAGTCTTGGAGATCACAATGTGATGTCGTGGTCGTCACATTTCATGTCGTGGTTTCAATTTTAAGACTCTTATTCTTTGATATATATATTACTTGTGCAGAAATTAAACTCTGTCAATGAAAAAATTTAAAAAAATTTTGGGATTGTTATATCTCAACAAAAAAATTTTTTTTATATTTTTTTGTTTTGAAAATTCTTTATTAAATAAAGAATTTTCAAGTAAAAAATTTTTTTACTCGAAAAATATTTAACCTCCTGGGATCCTTCAAAAATCCCATTTTTAGCTCCAAGAAAGCCCTGTAGATCGCCACAGTGATATCGGATCGTTCCGGGACCCCCAAAAATGGATTCTAGGTACGTCCAAAAATACTTCAAAAACGACACCTAACTCGATCCCATAGCTAAAAGCCTTCAAAACACCAATCTCGTAGCCCCATTTTAGCCCCATAGCGCCCCACGGGTTTGGCCGATCGGGCTGAAAACCTCGCGGGCACAACTAGATGGTAAACCAAGTACCTATTTTGTCAAAATTTCAGATTTAAAAAAAATTTTCTATTACCCTCAAAACGGCCCGGACGGCGTATGGCGGACGGCCATTTCGGATTTAGAATCTAGACCAGTTGAAACGGATAATGTCAAATTTCGAGGCCTATCGGAGTCGTCGACCTCCGTCGCGAAATTATAATTAAGATTATATAATATATAACCTTAATTATGATATCTATAATATATTATATCAACTAGATGATCACATTATTGACGAAATAGGAACAGTTCCTATAACAGTTACTGAAATTGAAGACAAGACAAGAGCACAGCTGACAAGAGTGATAACATAAGTTCCTCTACGCTCCGCAGATGAAGCGCTGCTTGTACTCATGAGCTGTCGGCAACGTCTCGTGGGGGTAAGTAGCAGGTTATACTTCCTCGGGGAAAACCTTACAAAACCTTCTGATTCTTCTTCTGGTTCATCTTGTTTCCCCCTCACTCTCCATGACGTTGATCCTCCTACCTACAATCTGTAGCTGCACAAAATAATAGAATGAAAATATTATAGGTAATCATTCTTTCGATTAAATTGAGACAAAAAAATGAATTCTATGGCTTTAAATAGTACGTAGGGGAAGGGTGGATAAGGCGGGATAACTTGGGGGTAACTTTTTTGGAGGAATTCCTCCAATCTTGTGTCTACAATGATTGTTATTATTTCATTCAAAATTCATTGAAATTATTTTGCTATGTTACTAAAAACTGGGGTGTGGTTTTATGAAACCACGGTAAAAGTGAAACTTTTTTCCCACTAGTCTCTCCGGCTCGCTTCGCTCGCTCCCCTAGTGGGGTACGTAGCATCGATGGACACGTTTTTTATGTCTAGTCCCCCCCCCCCCCCCCATTTCCTACTCATTCACCTACCCTTGTATCTCTACCCACGGCTTCATTTTGGCGTTTTCTCAAATTGATTTCTAACGTGGCAACTGATAACAACAAAACAAGCGGCATTGTTTACTGCATCCATTAATAACATCAATAAATATAAAATGGGGACATAATGACAAAGAACAAGTACGAAAGAAATGCGTGATAAATCGAGAGCTTTCCAACGAATGGTGAACGATTTTTGTACGATTATAACTGGCGAAGATGAAGTTCCGTAGCAACGAATCGGTTGTAAGCGAAAATCAACGGTAGCGTGACGAGACAAGAAATTACACACAGACCAAAAAATTTGGGACGATGTAATAAAAGTTTCACTTTAAAAATGACAGTGTTTTATTCGAATGGACGTGTACTAGTGAGAAACTTTGGGGATTCTCCAAATGGGGAATTTCGCTCCCTGGTTACCAGATCAAGTGTTGTGAAAAATTCAAAATCGCAATTTTTGAGGTAAAGTGGGATACCACTATAGTAAAAATCCATTCCTTCCTCGGTTGGGTGCCCTCTTGGAAGCCGAAAGTAAAACTCGATTTTGAACGAGGGGGTGCCGAATGTAATAGCTTTTAGTGGCTGGGTGCCCAACTCAAGTTCCCAGAGGAACTAGGGATGGAAAACCAGGTAATTATTTATTTATGTGTGCGTAGAACGTTTTTGTGAAGGATTTTGAGAAATATGAAACTCCCTAAAGTTGATGTTTGTGAAGTATGAATTCGAGGTATTTCGAATGAGAATAAGATCAAGATTTTTTACCCCCGTCGCAAAAACATTGGTTGATAAGTCTCTCAATCATAATAATCCAACAGTATCCAGGATTAGGCCGACTGTTTTGCCAAATTTTCTGATACCTAGTTCAAAAATTCCTTCGGTTGTTCTTCGTAACGTATACCTACAAACAAATTTTGGCAATTAATTAATTTTCCAACCCCTAACGCGTATACTTACTGTTGATTTTATTAAACCAAAATCGTTTCGTTGTCAAAATTTCTGATTTGGTTCGTCAAGAGGGACAGTTTTACACCCAAGCGAAGGGGTTCTCGCATGTCATTTACGAATTAATTTCTAGTAGGTCCGTTGCTTAATTAGAATACATCGGCTAGGGAACAGTAAAGCTGAATAAACAACTTATATTACAAAAATGAATTATATTTATAACTTAGATAATAGAGATTTACAGTTGACTATTATGTATTTTCCACATCGAAACCCATGGATACTAGCAATATTGTTTTTTTTAGATCATCATTGAATTGATAATCATCAGGATGAGATTATATTTCAATCGTCAATAACAACGAAATAAGGAACAAAACGAAATCGGGTTAAGAACACTTGAAATGGCACAATAGGTACTAAACTTATTAGTTATCCGTGATCAATTGTTTTTTACGTTTGTTAGAGGAGGCGTTTATTTCTTGAGATACTGGAGTCTTCCTTCGCGATCTCTGATTGCTGCTACGGGGTTTGGGATCCTGTAGCAATTGCTGAAAGGGTTTCCGGTGTGTCCCGCAGGACAAGCGCAGACGGCTGTGTGGTCGCGGGGTTTGCAGTCGGCACCAGATCCGCAGACTCCGGATGTGCAAACCGGTCTGGAAAATGAAAATTTGTAGTGCAATGGATATGTAAAATGCAATTTTGAGTGATGGCCTCCCCCAGATAGAAATTCTGGACCCGGCCCGGCTTTGCCCTCGAC
This sequence comes from Pilophorus perplexus, assembly GCA_955831195.1. Classification (NCBI taxonomy): domain Eukaryota; kingdom Metazoa; phylum Arthropoda; class Insecta; order Hemiptera; family Miridae; genus Pilophorus; species Pilophorus perplexus. The sequence continues at coordinate 16,283,062 of OY037011.1, read as the reverse complement.
TTCGAGATGCCCCCTGCGAACACATGGCAGTAATGTGGGACTCACGAGAGTCTAAGCTATATTGTGAAGGGGCACGACGGACCCAAGCAAAGGCTATCATGGGGTTTGCTCGGTTGGAGCACCTACTGACGATTTACGTATTTTTTGATAATCATTGCCAAAATCCAATTTTTTTTAATGCAAAATTTCTGGACTTACGTGCAAGAGTAGGCCTGGCAGGACCTGTCGTACGGACATTCTCTATCTGATTGGCACTCGCCCCTCCTACAGGAAACAAGTGCGTCCCCAACGTATCCTGGAAGGCACGTGCAGACTGGCCGTTCCTTGCCGCTTCTGTCATGACCAGGGGTACACTGGGCATTCTGTCCGCATGGGTTCGGGATGCATAGGTCCTCTAAAAAATACACGATTAATCCACTGGGTTTATCGCCTATTTGAATTTGTCAGCCCTCTCAGGTTCTGCTCACCTTTCGTAAAAGGCCTGCACCTGGTGAACGGATCGCCAGTCATATCTCTGGGGCAGCTACATACTGGGGTGGTCCTTTCCTTGACACGGCAATCAGCACCTACACCGCACACGCCGGGGGTGGCGCAGGGGTCAATGCATTTCCCAGCGCTGCAGGCCGGTTTTCCAGAAGGGCAGTCGTAATGACTTTCACACTCGAACCTGCACGAGCTGTATGGATCGCCGAAGGTGCCCTGAAATTTAAAATTTTATAAGTCCCACTTACTACAGCCCAAGGAAACGATCCAATTCTGTAGGCAATTCAATTTGTTCAAGCTTGAAAAATAGAGGCTATTTCTTCAAATTGTATCTCCTACCTAAGTGCCTCTATGTAAATGTTACTTATTTAATTTCCTAGGTACCAACTAAGTTTAATTAAATTAACATTTTTATTAAATTAAATTAAAATAAATTTTATCGTGGCAATGACATGCTACACATTTTACTGAATGGGAATTCCAGAAAAGTGTTAGTATCTAAATCAATATTGGTGCAACGTTGCTTCTGATGTGACCCAATGAGGGTAACCCGTTGGCACGAATCTTCTCACAAATCTTTCGAGGAGAGGACTCCCAAACGCCATTCACTCTGTTTCATAAAACATTCTGTCGAATCACCTCACGAATTTGACATGCTCCACAGTCTATCCTCGTTCATCTTCGAATTAATTAAGCTTCCTGCTCCTGTCACGTAACCATTTGATAACGATTGCAGAGTAGGTTGCGTACTAATGTATAGCCCATACGAGTGAATTATTGAGTTCTGCAGTTGATGCAAGTATGTTTTGTATCCCCTACACTTGATCACTATTTAGGTACCTAAATATGTAGTAAGTGCTCGTTTTTATGGTTTTTTGTTATCACTAACGTATAAATTATCTATTGCATACTTCATTCAGATTGCATATCTACCAATTGCCCGTAATGTTATGCCTTGTCATTGGGTTTGGTTGTGGTTCTTGTCATTAAATTTTAAGGGCAACTGATCAAAATTTGTGGTGATTAGGTACTACTACTGTGATTATCTAAGCTCGAAGAATGTAGGAAAAAAACTTTCCCATTTTAGACTCGCTAGGAAAATACTTTCCCAGCCACACTGGAAAAGGAAAAGGAAAAGTGGCGCAACTCTCTCATTGGCTGCTACACGGCCGCCATTTCCGCCGTCACCTCCGGCAGATTCCCGTCGGTCCCTTCTTATGCTAGCGCATTCTGGAGGATTAGTAAAAGTGCGACTGCGGGAAAATTCAAAACGCCAAATGTTCACTAGTGATTACCTCTGCTCAGACACCTAATTTCTCAGTGCTAACTGTACTGAGTACTTTGTTCATTACTAGTTCAACTATGTTTGGCCGAATTTTCCCATTTATCTGACCTAGTTCCTTGGCCCTTGATATGCTTGAGCAAGCTATGAGAAACGAGAAGGACCGACTCGATGAATGCATCTCCCAAGAAGACATGGACATAATCTTTCATAATTAACAACTGTAAATGCTACTTAACATTTTAAAAGTTCATATCAACCTGATTTCTTCAAAATTGACGATTTGGTGACTACTTAAAACCACCCGGCATATCTGCGCCATCCTGTATTATGTAATGGCGACGAAGACAATATTTTGACGAACCGGCCATTACACCGGCCATTATACCGGCCATTTACATCTAGTCGCATTGCCATTTTTACAGGTAAACTGTTAGCACGAATTTCCCTTAAGAGTTAATTATTTCGTACACTTTTACTTGGGAAAGTTTTGCGCGTGGTGACGTTTCGGCTGGGAAAGTATTTTCCTAGCGAGTCTGAAGTGGGAACGTTTTTTCCGCATAGGTACCGAGTTCGATGGGTGCGCAATTCATTCAGTACCTATACCTTCCTACCAATGCCTATATCATTCAGTTTACTAACTAATCGAAGTTACTAAAATGCTCACGAAAAGGTTCCATGAATAAGAATTACCTACACGTAGAAAGCGAGAGGAGGTGAGAAGATCGGAATCTTTGCAATGCAATCGAGAAAATTACGTACAGCAGCTCACTGAAGGTTTATTTTGTGTTTAGGATCGTCTCACACACCAAAGTGCAACGATTTGGTTTACGTCGAACCAGAATCGTGCTTGGCTTGGCGATGGAAGAAAAAGAAGACGGCACTTCGGGGATGTAAAAGAGAATCGCCTGGTGGTGGGCCTGACATTTCAGACAAGATAACAACTAACTCCAATCAGATGCCCCAAATTATACCCTGCTAACTTCAAGGCACAAAGGAAATGGCCCTGGAATCTGACTTTGCGAAGATTCTCCCGATCGTGGGAGATTCACACAATTTAAATCTAAACATGTATTTACCAGCAGAGAACGATTTTCTCGACGAAATATCAACTCCACTAGTGGCATTCTCGTAGTTTTCTTACCGCGGGACAGGTGCAAACGGCCCTGTGGTTCGAAGCGTCGCACCTAGCGTTGGGAGCGCAAGTGCCAGCTGTGCAGATAGCCACGCATTTGTAGTTACTGCACTTTTGGCTGTGAGGGCAGTCGTAGTCCGAGTCGCATTCGTGCCTGCACCCTTGAAGTGGCTGGCCGATATAGCCAGGCAAGCAGGTGCAAGTTGGCACTTCGTTGATAACTTCGCAACGAGTATTTCTTCCACAGGGGCTAGGGTTGCAGAGTTCCTCTGTGAAATAATGAGATGAATGTTTTAGAACAAGATTTCCCTAGATCTAAATGTTAAAAGTGTTGGTGATGTAATGCAACTTGGTTAAAACTCTGTGAAAAATTAAAAATCTACTACATTAAACCTAAAAAAGAAAAGACGAGGACAACCGAAAAAGAAGGACAGTACCGAAATAAAGTTGAGGACAGTACCGTATAAATACAAAGTATGCGTCTACAGATTCAATGTGAAGAATCCGTATTTTAATGATCTTACGTGGGTCGAATCGCCTGCAGGAGGTGAAGGGGTCTCCTGTATATCCCGCGGGGCAGGAACAAACGGGAACGTGATTCCTGGCGAGGCACTGGGCGTTCACCCCGCAGTTGCCGGCGCACACATCGACACATTGGTTGTTTTTGCAGATCTTGGCGTTGCCGCAGTCACTATTCTCTAAAACCAACATAACACGTGCCACTGTATTATTAGTTTGAATAATAATCTGGAATGTACCTACTGTGGAATTCGATAAATAACCCCTAATTAGAAGAATCAATCCCATTTATGGGAAAACAGGTTCGAGAGAGAGAGAGAAAAAGTTATATCATTTGTCTTGGTTTACGTTTTTCCTTACCTGTGCGTTGTCGTTATAATAGTTTGAGTTGATTATTCCCAACTTGTTCTAAAGTGTAGATTAAGTAGGGTTGACTAGGTACCTATTGACGGACCCTTAAGTATGGAATAAGCTGTAGCATCTATGTAAGCTTAGCCTATCTTGGCGTATAGTTGACAGCAAATGCCAAGGACTAACTATCATCTCCCCAGTGTTATGGGGTGGGTCGCATCCTGTTATTTGTAGGATCTAGGAATGAGGAAATAGTTTAGTTGTCTGCTTCGGGGATGAGTGTGGGAGGAGGCGGTAGAATACCCACCCGTATCTGGATTCCTGAATAGGCTGTAAGATGAGCGTCTCTAACCTTCCTTACTAAATAAGTTCGGCTCGAACATTTAAATAATCCAAAAAGCCACCTGTGGCCTTGAGGATAAGGACTTACCTAGTTCGGAAGTCCCCATAACGAAGGGGTTGTGAATTTGTTAATGTAAAATGTACCAACTTTCTGAGAAATGAAGACTTCATTATCTTACTTAGTAAGATCTCTCTTATTATTAAACTAGCTGGGACACCCGAGCCTGGCACGAAATATAACATTCCCGTCCATCGCCTATCAAAAATGCAGCCCATGCTTCACTCGGAACACCCGTAGCAACCCGTCAACTCGTAATTTTTCTTTGACGCTTGTTGGCCCGTTTCTCGTTGTGAAGTACCTATCAAACTACCTCGAATCGAAAGCTCGCCAAAGAAACTCCTACCCAACGATCTTCGAATAATCCATCCGCACGAAAATCGGTGCAACCGTTCAGGCGTGATGTTGGAACAAACATACATACAGGCATCAATTTTTAATAGAATAGATGGATAGATTACCTGCGCATTCTCCCCTTTGGCAGTAGGTCAGCGGGTTGCCGTAGTGTCCAGGAAGACAAACACATACTGGTCGTCCGTCTCGGGGTAAACACTGGGTGTTGCTACCACAGGGATTCGGTGTACATATATCCTGCGCTCCTATGACAAGTTTGGAAAAATAAATTTTAAGCCCTTTGCTACCAATGTATGAGGCAAATATTGATTTTCATGAGGAGGTTTACCAACGCAGTCGTTTCCTTTGAGGGATATCCAAATTTAGCGAAGAGTTGGTGTCAATGGGCATGGAATGAGTCAATTATGATGAGCCTTGCCTGCCTGTCTTAAATTAAAATTTATTTTAGTGGAAAACCGTTTATTGGATTTGAAAAGTGCGCTAACTAGGTGCCCGTATATTCGTCCATCAATCGCACAGTAGCATTGAGTTTTTACGTGAAAAGCATTTGAATGAAAATAATTCGATGAATATTATTGTTTATTTTAAAATCAGTCTGCCGTGACATAAAATCGTCTTCGCCGTCCTTGAGAATCTGTCGGTCTGTGAGTACTACCTTACGCGGCTTCTCCAAACAAGGAATAATAGTAATTACAGTTAGTGCGATTTTCAACCCTGAAACTGTGCGTGTACGTCAGGTTGGAGATGTTCAAGGTTGGAGTCAGAGGGGAAAGTAGGCTTCTCGGTCTCTGGATTGTATGTAGTTCCAATTAATGTTTTTGGAAGTAGCTGCCATCACTAAGTTAAAAAAAAAGAAAAAAAAAAAGACATGGCTAGTAGCAAATACGCATGTAGATTTTCAGACGTTTTACGCGGTCATGGAAATAAGTCAAGAACAAATTTATTCTTGATTAAGATAAAAACTAGAAGGAGCTTATCATTCGATTCCAAGCAGGTTGGTGAGTCGAATCATTTTCTTATTGATTGGCGTTTCTTATTAAGGACTAATTAGTCTTGGGGACCCTCTCAAGAAAGGTTGGTTAGACTTACTACCGCGTAGTAATTAGACAATGTAAATTATAATTATTATATATATTATAATGATAATTATCATTCCCAAAAAACTTCAAATGAGTGGATTTTAACGTATCATCATTCTTTTATCACTTTATTTTTAGTGAAATTTACATGGAAGGGTGGCGACTCCACTGTTGATGATGGTAATAAAAATGCCCATAATGAATAATAACTGTACACATAACAATTATTGTACATTTATGGTTCACCCCTATTCATCGTTTTCTACTATAATGATACCTTCTCGAAATGCGAAGTTTATGTAATAGTAGAGTTTCCCTCGTTTCACTAAACGTACACACCCAGTACAGTATCCACGCAGTCAAAATTATTGGAGTTTACGAAATCGGTTTAAACCATAACTCTAGCCCACATCCAACATCAAACATGCAAATTCTTGACGCGATTTATTAACTTGTTCGCGAAGGATTACGCCATGTAAATTTTTATCAAAAAAGGACCGATTTCAGCTGAGGATAACGTTAAAAAGCTAACTTAATACCAATCTTGTTAAATCTAAAATATTTTAGAAATAATTATTTTTTCTTTATAAATTGTAAATCTTTTGATTAACGGAAAATCTAGGATATATCGCTTAATTGGTTAGCCAAATGTTAAGGGAACTTCATCATAGGTAACCTACTTGTATAATAGGTTGCGTCCCTGTAAGCATAGTATCTATTGCCTACTGGGACAACTTCGTCTTCGTGAATTCTGTTCAAGAGCACGTCATAGTACCTTGAATAGCCCTGAGCACCTAAATGGGAATGTGAACGGTACATTTTAACATGCAGGTTGCACAGCAGTGAGTCTAGGAGCCGATTCCGGAAAACCCTAGTATGAATTGAGGATACGTTATTGTCATTTAATTAATGATGGATATTCCAGCATGGAACATGTTTTTACGGAGGTGAACTGGGTTGGAGGTCCGTGGTCATCCGGCCTGCCCTGTCCCTTGAAACTGAGCTTGATTTTAAATCCAAGTGTAAAATTTACACATTTAATGTAAACTGCATCGAATTTGATAAACGCTATAACGGTGTAAATTTTAGTATTCTACCTTACGAGTTTATTCAATGTGATGAAAAAGAAATGGAAAATTGTCCAACTGATGACGAATAATTCGTCCTGTAATTATTACAGTAAATTTGATTGTTACTTTGATTTAATGATGTAGGTATACCTAATTAAATTATACATTAAATCACTCACCTATAAATTGTATAGTAGGTAAGTGATTGAAGGGTTAATGACAGTCTTTTGCAGTCCAATCTGCTGCCCACAGTTTTGCTTTACATGTCGGTCGTAAATATGAGTAGGTAACATAATATTATTATATGTTCAGACGGGAAAACCCCTGAATTGGGTTGAACCTCCCTCGTTTCCACTTCGATCCGAAAAGCATGTTCCATGATCCTTGCTTTAATCCTTGATCTACAATAACAATCTGGGGGTCTGGGGGTGTCCCCCAGAAGTCATAACTGATAAAATGGCATGACATGTTTCATGATCATAGGCGGCAACTTTTCTTTTTAAGAAAAAAGTGAACAATAATAACAAGTATTAACATGTTTATTATTCCCAGAATCAGCCCGCTGCTTAAACTACCAGCTCATTTTGGTGAAACATAGAATTCACTTTATACAATGAAAACATGCGAAACAATCTATCGTAATAAGGGCACTCGGAATCTTATTGTTTTCTAACATTATATGAATGAATGCATAATAATTAACACTTGCAGCGGGTAATGTTTTAAATACTTACTTGCGAAATTCAGAAGCAGAAGCCCTCCCAAGACTTGAAGCACGATGTGCTTCCCACTTTTCAGCGACTGGAACATACATTGTAACAGTGCTTAATGAATTCAGTGACATTCGGTGACTGAGTATACTTGTGAGATTGTGCGGTGCAGAGAAAGGCTTGATCTTGTGCACGGATTCCGTCCTTGAACCCGATGTTGAGGAAACTTTATGGATGGATTTTTTTTGGCATTCTCACGCTATTGCATTCTCGTAAACTCTGGTTGGGAATTGTGCTTGCCAACGGAATGAACGTCCTCGCAAACCGCATCACTCTGACGGACGATTACCGAGAGTGTCGCCTGAACTGAAAAAGGATCGCCATGCACTAATTTAACGCCAGAGAAGTACGTTTCAAGTACACGATGCTGCGGTCAGAGCAAAGGGTTTTGACCAAGTTTCACAACGCTAACCGCCACGATTTGCCACGCAATTAACAAGGAGGTAGCCCCGTGCCTTCTCAAATGAGGAGGAAAAACTGCCCCTTGCGCTTACCTGCGGATCCCTCACTATTCATATCTGTCAAACTTGTTCGTGGCGTAGGCAAGTTCACGATTCGGGATTTTTTTTCTAGAGACACTTGAGAGTTTATTGGGTAGAATACAGAGATGACCTGGTTCGTGAGAACACGTCAGAAACTCCGCAGTTGTATGAGATCTGATTGCTCAATAGTTGGCAGATGGACGGAATGCGTGTTCACTTGAGATTCGTGCGCTTCGCCTGGGAAACGAGGGACACAATTTTTATGGAAAAGAGTGGATGAAATGATGAAATATACAAAAAGGATAATTTCCTTTTTATGTCCCTGTTTAATCTAGTCGCACACACATTCAACGCTGGTACGACCTGTAAAATTGGTGGCTCAAGTGCGAAAAGAACATCCAAAAAGCTATGGTCGCTGTAAAAATTTCGACTCAAATTCATGTAGGTATTTTGTATTTTTACTTTTTTCTTGATGAAATTTCCTCGGAATACTAAACCAGCTTGGCGAAAGAGATCAAGTTCAAGACCGCTTGAACTTATGGAGGGCACCTTCTTCACGGGAGGCCCTCAGACCGGACTCGGACGCGGAGATGTGACCCGACCTGGAGAGGTCCTCCGCTTGGCGTCACCTTATACGGACGATACGGGATGGTCCTGGTGGGCGGAACCTGCCCTTGGCCGCCCCACGTACTGTTTATAATATTATCGAGTCCGCGATTCCTTCCAGGTCTTATTACCATAACAAACGATTCGTGAAAAACCGGAGGTTCTTCTTTTTATTTAATCGAGTCCCATGACGAATGCCCGCTCACCCCACGTATCATACCACGTAATTTCTGGCCAATAATCGATCATAACACAATGGGACGGAATACCATAGGCGATAACTTTTGGTTTATTATTCTTGGAATAATACACCTATGTTTTCGCGACGCGGGCCGACGACTCCGATCGGCCTCAAAATTTGACATTATCCGTTTCAAGAGGTCTACATTCAAAATCCGAAATGTCCGTCCGCCGTCCGCCGTCCGGGCCTTTTTGGGCAGTAGAAATTTTTTTTAAAATCTGAAATTTCGGCAAAATACTTGGTTTACCATCTAGTTGTGCCCGCAAGGTTTTCAGTCCGATCGCCCAAACCCGTGGGGCGCTATGGGGCTAAAATGGGGCTACAGGAGGGGCGTTTTAAAGGCTTTTAGCTATGGGATCGAGTTAGGTGTCGTTTTCGAAGTATTTTTGGACGTAGAATCCATTTTTGGGGGTCCCGGAACGATCCGTTTTCACTGTGGCGTTCTATAGGGCTTTCATGGGGCTAAAAATGGGATTTTTGAAGGATCCCAAGAAGTTAAATATTTTTCGAGTAAAAATTAAAGAATTTTTGAAAAAACACATTTTTGAAAAAAAAATCCCTCCAAAAAATTTTTTTTGAAATATAAAAATCCAAAAAAAAATTTTTTTTATTGACAGAATTAAATGTCTGTACAAGTAACCTATATCACAGAATAATAAACCCTTGTGTAAAATTTGCAGCGTTTTTATTTCTCTTGCGTTGTACATTTAATTAAGAATAAATTGTAAACATTTAATTTAGTTGATAATTTAAAATATTTTGTAGGTGTGTTCGTACTTTTTTCGTGCAAATACATTTTTGTACATGTTTCAAATTATTTAAAATTGCTGAAAATAAGTAATACAGATTTATTTTAAATAATATTGAATATTTAAAGTAAATCTGTATTACTTATTTTCAACAAATATTGTTTAAAAAAATATTTATTATATTACATTAAAATAATATTTATTATATTATAAATTTTATAATATTACATATTATGTAATAATTACTTATTCATTAAATTATTTATGAACTATCAATATTATTAAGTGACATTGATAATAAGTAGGCCACGAACTTGAATGTTATAACGTTAAATTTCTTCATAAGTTTTAATTTTCCATGAAAATATGGTATGGTCCGTTGACATGAGGTTCATTTCTGTACTGACCTCCATAGAAGCCCCCTTAGATAAAGGCACTTCGTCCATACCTGCTAAATGATCTTTGTTATAAATGTTTACCTTGATCTACTATAACCTGTGGCCAAAATCATATCCGTCTTGGAGAGGCTGTGGCGTATCATGGGTTATTCGTTCAGTTCACACTCGTTGGATAATGAACGACGGTTAGCACAACGTGGTTGTTATGTATTTGTTAGCGTCGGGAACACCGTCACACACTCGGAGGGTAGTTGGTTATCTTGTGAAAACTTCGAAAGATTACCTGCATGATGTTGTTGGAGGAGTGTCGAGCGGCAAGTGTCCACGGGGTCGTTATATAGACTTGGTCCGTCGTCTTATAGGTGGGGAACAGCAAGGGCGTGACAAGGTCGGGTTTTAAATCAATTGTTGTTGTCTCAGGTCAAACTGTACCAAGAGGGTTGTCACCCTCGAGATCGGCCGTCAACGAACGGGGATGCTACCTAAGGTTGCCAGATTTTTTTCACCCGTAGGTATATAGTAGGTAAATTCTGGCCAAGACTATGAACAATATTGTATGTTCATACAATTATAGTACATAAAAATAAATTATTTGAAAGAAAAATATAGTAGGTACATAGGCTATAAAATGACGATTATTTGTTTTTTCGGCATAATTTGTAACCTCCGACACTCTTGGTCATGTGATTATAATTAATATCCTAAACACTTTTTTTTTCAATTATTGATAAATTTATTGTTAAAAAGATTATAACTTTTCCCGCTACGATTATTTTTGTAGAAAGCAAAAATTGATGACTGAAATGCTATGATAAAATTAATTGATACCTATAAACCTATAAGTATGCAGACGTAGTATCACCTCTCAAATTCAATTAGACATCCATTTTATGAAAGTTGCCCAAAAAATCACCCGAGTAAGCTCCCCTACACACGAAAACTAATCGCCCTGTAACTTTTGGAAGGCCAGTAAATTACGGCAACAAATAAGTAACTTATACAACTTACAACAGTTACTGTTGTATTTTAAACATCAAACTATCCCACTTTGACATTTGTTGTGTTACTAAATCAGCAAAATATTGTCAAGTATGGAAAAAAAAATTAAAATCCTCGTATACGTTTAAATAATAAATAAAAATAAATTTTAAAATAATAAAATTTAAATTTAAATCCTCGTACTAAAATTAAAATTAAATAAAAATTTAAATCCTCGTATAGGTACCTAGGTACGTTTAAATAATAAATAAAAATAAATTTTAAAATAATAAAATTAAAATTAAAATCCTCGTATACGTTTTCGGGGTGGGGGGGGGGGGGGGGGGGGGTAGCACTGACTCCAGTCATTACAGTAAATGTGGACGGATGGAAATATGGAATTAATTTCCAAAACGGTTAATAGTTTGTAATTTCTTTTCTTCAATTTTCCGTTTTCTAAGTAGGTACTTACTAAGTTTCTAGCAAATTTTGCTACTATTTAAAAAAATATAGTATAATATACTATATTATAGGTCTGAACTACTATATTATAGTAGTTCAGACCTAAAATGTAGTAGAATACTATATTATAATAGTAGGCCTGGCAACCCTAATGCTACCCTTAGAATCTTGAGTCCAACTGCTTTTGCAGGATCCCCTAGCTTTGTACTTTCAACGCTTGTATTGTGACGTTTGATGTGATGTGCACCAACCACCAAAAAAATTTGCGTTCCAAAAAGCTCGTTCATTTGATGCTCACCTGTACAATCCCACTAAACGTTTTGGACAAATAGTAAATTAAATGTTAAAATTTTTTTTTTTGTGTTTAAATTTTAAACCTGAACTGCGATTATTGCTTATTGAAATAAATTCATCCAATAAAAAAGCACACAAAATTAACTTTGAACAGTTTTGAAAAAGAAGAAGAAGAAGAAAAATAAAAAAGGTTTATGTAATGGTTTTTTTTTCCAAAACTGTTCAAAGTGATAAAAATTTATCATCCGTAGGATAGAACGATTTGGTTTTTTATTCTCAATTTGGTTATACTATTTTCAGAAGACGGGGTTCAACAATTTTGATTTGCCCTTACTTTTAATGTACATCAAAATTTTGCCTAAATGTGCCTTCATGTAGATCCCAAAAATTGCTTTGGGCCATCAGTCATTTCTTTTAATATCAATTTTATACAGTAGGTATACTCGGCTCCTGATCTAGCTGTTTTCAGGCCGAACGCCTGGGGCTTTGTGGGACTAAAAAGAGGCTCTGGGGTGTTGTTTCTGAAGTATTTTTGCACGAAGAATCCAGTTTGGGGGTCTTAGATCCACTCGAACTAACCGTTGGGCTTTGTGAGGCTGCATAATAAATGACACGGCTGCATTATGTAAACAACATAAGTAGTTTTTGAAAAATGCTAGGAGGTCGAATGAGGTGTCGTTTTTTAAATCTTGGGAATAAGATGTGGTTGTTTGCCGACGGTGCACAGGTCTAACCCAATGAGGTGGTTAGGGAGAGAAAACGAATCCTCTGCTGATGTGGGTACTAAATTGTTTATTCGAATAAACAATTGTAACGTGCGGACCGGTTTCGAGCAACTAAGCTCATCTACAGCCCTAACAAGAAACATTAGTCATTAACATCACCGAGATAACCATAAGAGTAAGCTGAAGGTATAGGAAAAAGTAATTGTGTAAAGTAAAACTGATGAAACCGGTGCCATCAGTCATTACTTTTTCCTATACCTTCAGTATACTCTAATGGTTGTTTCTGTGATGTTAATGACTATTGTTTCTTGTTAGAGCTGTAGATGTGCTTAGTTGCTCGAAACCGGTGTAGTTGTCAAATAAACAATTATTGTTTATTCGAATAAACTATTTAGTACACACATCAGCAGAGGAGTCGTTTTCTCTCCCTAATATGAACGTTATGAAGCCTTATCTGATACTTTTTGGAACTCCTCCTATCTGTCCAAACACTGAATAGGCATACAGTTCAACAGTTCGGATTCTCATACTTTCGTATCAGTATTCATACTGAGGTGCCTGGATGGATAGGTTGTTGACAATTCGAAGTCGAATAGATAGGAACTGACTGAAACCTCAGAATTTCACCCATAGATATATCTATAGAATAAAAAACAATACAAATGTTCCAAATTTTAGTTTATTAGCGAATCTGCTTCGTGTTGACTCCTGTAATTGATGAGTTGTTTCAGCAGCCCACGTATGAGAATCGAGAGTACAGCCCATTTCGGTTATGACTGAATAAATAACACCATGATCCGTTGTAGGCGTGTAATTATTTGCCTCGAATTTAAGATAATATCTGAGGCGGGTGGGCTTGCGTTAACAACTTTCCTTATACAAAGACGTCTTGGAGGAGGGTGAACTCCATTGGTCTTGTATTTCGCTTGAGATAATTGACATATGGAGGTCAAACTAACCAGATTCAACTACCCTGAATCAAAGGATCCGTTTCGAATCAAATACATACAGCTTTTGTTTTTGAGTAAACAAGAATTATAAACCTTTTAATTACCACTTTATTGAAAAAACAAAGCAAAGCTTTTCAGCTAAATTTTAGCCATCGTCAGGCAACTACAAAAGAACAAGGATTGGAATGAGAGTAACCTCCCGTACAACATTTGTAACCTTACACCACACAGGGGGAGAAAAAAAAAATAATAAGCAAAGTTCCCTATCATGAAAAACTAAATATATTATTGTAAGTGCTGTACTAATAAAAGTAGCCATTATGTAAAATACCTATAATCTGGAACAATTGGGATAACAATATGTAAAGTTAGTATAATATATATTATATAGAGGTAGGAAATTACAAAAATGGGGAAAACTGGAGAATACATTAACGTTTATTATTTATTCGCCTGCAGGAGGTGAAGGGGTCTCCTGTATATCCCGCGGGGCAGGAACAAACGGGAACGTGATTCCTGGCGAGGCACTGGGCGTTCACCCCGCAGGTGCCGGCGCACGCATCGACACATTGGTTGTTTTGGCAGATCTTGGCGTTGCCGCAGTCTGTATGCACTAAAACCAACATAACACGTGCCACTGTATTATTAGTTTGAATAATAGTCTGGAATGTACCTACTGTGGAATTCGATAAATAACCCCTAATTAGAAGAATCAATCCCATTTATGGGAAAACAGGTTCGAGAGAAAGAAAAAATGTTCTATCATTTGCTGAACTTCGTTTACGTTTTTCCTTACCTGTGCGTTTTCGTTATAATAGTTTGAGTTGATTATTCCCTACCTGTTCTAAAGTGTAGATTAAGCAGGGTTGACCTATTGACGGACCCTGTAGCATCTATGTAGGTAAGCTTAGCCTATCTTGGATTATAGTTGACAGCCAATGCCAAGGACTAACTATCATCTCCCCAGTGCTATGGGGTGGGTCGCATCCTGGTATTTGTAGGATCTAGGAATGAGGAAATAGTTTAGTTGTCTGCTTCGGGGATGAGTGTGGGACGAGGCGGTAGAATTCCCACCCGTATCTGGATTCCTGAATAGGCTGTAAGATGAGCGTCTCTAACCTTCCTTACTAAATAAGTTCGGTTCGAACATTTAAATAACCCAAAAAGCCACCTGTGGCCATGAGGATAAGGACGTAAGTACTTAGTTCGGAAGTCCCCATAACGAAGGGGTTGTGAATTTGTTAATGTAAAATGTACCAACTTTCTGAGAAATAAAGTTAGATCTCTCTTATTATTAAACTAGCTGGGACACCCGAGCTTGGCACGAAATATAACATTCCCGTCCATCGCCTATCAAAAATGCAGCCCATGCTTCACTCGGAACACCCGTAGCAACCCGTCAACTCGTAATTTTTCTTTGACGCTTGTTGGCCCGTTTCTCGTTGTGAAGTACCTATCAAACTACCTCGAATCGAAAGCTCGCCAAAGAAACTCCTACCCAACGATCTTCGAATAACCCATCCGCATGAAAATCGGTGCAACCGTTCAGGCGTGATGTTGGAACAAACATACAGGCATCCATTTTTAATAGAATAGATGGATAGATTACCTGCGCATTCTCCCCTTTGGCAGTAGGTCAGCGGGTTGCCGTAGTGTCCAGGAAGACAAACACATACTGGTCGTCCGTCTCGGGGTAAACACTGGGTGTTGCTACCACAGGGATTCGGTGTACATATATCCTGCGCTCCTATGACAAGTTTAGACAAATAAATTTTAAGCCCTTTGCTACCAATGTATGAGGCAAATATTGATTTTCATGTGGAGGTTTACCAACGCAGTCGTTTCCTTTGAGGGATATCCAAATTTAGCCAAGAGTTGGTGTCAACGGGCATGGAATGAGTCAATTATGATGAGCCTTGCCTGCCTGTCTTAAATTAAAATTTATTTTAGTGGATAACCGTTTATTGAATTTGAAAAGTGCGCTAACTAGGTGCCCGTATATTCGTCCATCAATCGCACAGTAGCATTGAGTTTTTACGTGAAAAGCATTTGAATGAAAATAATTCGATGAATATTATTGTTTATTTTAAAATCAGTCTGCCGTGACATAAAATCGTCTTCGCCGTCCTTGAGAATCTGTCGGTCTGTGAGTACTACCTTACGCGGCTTCTCCAAACAAGGAATAATAGTAATTACAGTTAGTGCAATTTTCAACCCTGAAACTGTGCGTGTACGTCAGGTTGGAGATGTTCAAGGTTGGAGTCAGAGGGGAAAGTAGGCTTCTCGGTCTCTGGATTGTATGCAGTTCCGATTAATTTTTTTGGAAGTAGCTGCCATCACTAAGTTTAAAAAAAAAAAAGACATGGCTAGTAGCAAATACGCATGTAGATTTTCAGGCGTTTTACGCGGTCATGGAAATAAGTCAAGAACAAATTTATTCTTGATTAAGATAAAAACTAGAAGGCACTTATCATTCGATTCCAAGCAGGTTGGTGAGTCGAATCATTTTCTTATTGATTGGCGTTTCTTATTAAGGACTAATTAGTCTTGGGGACCCTTTCAAGAAAGGTTGGTTAGACTTACTACCGCGTAGTAATTAGACATTGTAAATGATCATTCCCAAAAAACTTCAAATGAGTGGATTTTAACGTACTTATCATCATTCTTTTATCACGTTATTTTTAGTGAAATTTACATGGACGGGAGGCGACTCCACTGTTGATGATGGTAATAAAAATGCCCATAATGAATAATAACTGTACACATAACAATTATTGTACATTTATGGTTCACCCCTATTCTTCGTTTTCTACTATAATGATACCTTCTCGAAATGCGAACTTTATGAAATAGTAGAGTTTCCCTCGTTTCACTAAACGTACACACCCAGTACAGTACCCACGCAGTCGAAATTATTGGAGTTTACGAAATCGGTTTAAACCATAACTCTAGCCCACATCCAACATCAAACATGCAAATTCTTGACGCGATTTATTAACTTGTTCGCGAAGGATTACGCCATGTAAATGTTTATCAAAAAAGGACCGATTTCAGCCGAGGATAACTTTAAAAGCTAACTTAATACCAATCTTGTTAAATCTAAAATATTTTAGAAATAATTATTTTTTCTTTATAAATTGTAAATCTTTTGATTAACGGAAAATCTAGGATATATCGCTTAATTGGTTAGCCAAATGTTAAGGGAACTTCATCATAGGTAACCTACTTGTATAATAGGTTGCGTCCCTGTAAGCATAGTATCTATTGCCTACTGGGACAACTTCGTCTTCGTGAATTCTGTTCAAGAGCACGTCATAGTACCTTGAATAGCCCTGAGCACCTAAATGGGAATGTGAACGGTACATTTTAACATGCAGGTTGCACAGCAGTGAGTCTAGGAGCCGATTCCGGAAAACCCTAGTATGAATTGAGGATACGTTATTGTCATTTAATTAATGATGGATATTCCAGCATGGAACATGTTTTTACGGAGGTGAACTGGGTTGGAGGTCCGTGGTCATCCGGCCTGCCCTGTCCCTTGAAACTGAGCTTGATTTTAAATCCAAGTGTAAAATTTACACATTTAATGTAAACTGCATCGAATTTGATAAACGCTATAACGGTGTAAATTTTAGTATTCTACCTTACGAGTTTATTCAATGTGATGAAAAAGAAATGGAAAATTGTCCAACTGATGACGAATAATTCGTCCTGTAATTATTACAGTAAATTTGATTGTTACTTTGATTTAATGATGTAGGTATACCTAATTAAATTATACATTAAATCACTCACCTATAAATTGTATAGTAGGTAAGTGATTGAAGGGTTAATGACAGTCTTTTGCAGTCCAATCTGCTGCCCACAGTTTTGCTTTACATGTCGGTCGTAAATATGAGTAGGTAACATAATATTATTATATGTTCAGACGGGAAAACCCCTGAATTGGGTTGAACCTCCCTCGTTTCCACTTCGATCCGAAAAGCATGTTCCATGATCCTTGCTTTAATCCTTGATCTACAATAACAATCTGGGGGTCTGGGGGTGTCCCCCAGAAGTCATAACTGATAAAATGGCATGACATGTTTCATGATCATAGGCGGCAACTTTTCTTTTTAAGAAAAAAGTGAACAATAATAACAAGTATTAACATGTTTATTATTCCCAGAATCAGCCCGCTGCTTAAACTACCAGCTCATTTTGGTAAAACATAGAATTCACTTTATACAATGAAAACATGCGAAACAATCTATCGTAATAAGGGCACTCGGAATCTTATTGTTTTCTAACATTATATGAATGAATGCATAATAATTAACACTTGCAGCGGGTAATGTTTTAAATACTTACTTGCGAAATTCAGAAGGAGAAGCCCTCCCAAGACTTGAAGCACGATGTGCTTCCCACTTTTCAGCGACTGGAACATACATTGTAACAGTGCTTAATGAATTCAATTACATTCGGTGACTGAGTATACTTGTGAGATTGTGCGGTGCAGAGAAAGGCACCAGAAGATCAAGTGCACGGATTCCGTCCTTGAACCCGATGTTGAGGAAACTTTATGGATGGATTTTTTTTGGCATTCTCACGCTATTGCATTCTCGTAAACTCTGGTTGGGAATTGTGCTTGCCAACGGAATGAACGTCCTCGCAAACCGCATCACTCTGACGGACGATTACCGAGAGTGTCGCCTGAACTGAAAAAGGACCCCCATGCACTAATAGAACGCCAGAGAAGTACGTTTCAAGTACACGATGCTGCGGTCAGAGCAAAGGGTTTTGGCCAAGTTTCACAACGCTAACCGCCACGATTTGCCACGCAATTAACAAGGAGGTAGCCCCGTGCCTTCTCAAATGAGGAGGAAAAACTGCCCCTTGCGCTTACCTGCGGATCCCTCACTATTCATATTTGTCAAACTTGTTCGTGGCGTAGGCAAGTTCACGAGGGAACTTGGAAACTGCCAGACCAGGATACTGTCCGAATTTCTGCCCAGAAACCGATTCGGGGAGTTTGGGGCGTTGGCGAAAAAGTCCCCGAAAGTATGGCCAGGAAACTGTCGGAAAACATAAATCTGGCAACTGTCCGAAATATTCTGGCAGAATGAAAGACCCCCGTTTCGGCTTTGAAAACTGTCAGAATTTCTGAACCCTCGAGTGGGTCTGTGACGAGCTTCAGGTACCTAAGAGGATTAGTGTTGAGACGGCAGGGGCCCCTAATTGGGTCTCCTTTGTACCTTTTCCTCTGGGGTTTATCCAAGGGCGGTGTCGGTTTTACTCAAAGGAAGCGAAAATTGTTGAGGCTTGAAAACTATTTATTACTGAAATTAATGAAATTATTTGAAAACTGTATTTACCTACGCTCGTTGACCTATCGTGAAGGGGGAGAAACGCAGGCGTGTTGACTCGATAACCGGAAGAGCTTCGATACTTCGAAAACGACTCCCCACTCGATATCACAGCCCAAATCTTCACACACACACAAACAAACAAAAAAAAAAACAACCCCTAAGCCTCTTTGGCATAAATTGTGAAGAAGTTAATGAACCCTTGAGTAACATTAAATGTTACTCAGATTTTGCAGCGTTTGAAATGTACTGAAAAGGTACGGAGTATCGGCGACTAACTCTGGTCAGTTCAATGGGAGCATCCACGACTAAAATTCTCTCGGACCTTGTCGACTTCCTCTTTTTGGGAGTATTTTTGACTAAGAGAACGAAATATCAACGTTCTACAGTGTTTCCCGGTTCATACCTACTCGTGTTTGACATCGTTGTGAGATCCACACGATAACCTCCCTCTGAGTAAGTCGCCTTTTCGGGATTCGCGTAATATAATAAATTATATAGCTTTTACTGCTCTAATGCTATAATATTTTGTAGGCCTTGAAGAAGAAAATATAATTTTCGAAAGCTCGGCGAAAGAGTGGTGAAATTCGTTTGACCCAAATCCCGATACGACAGACGAGGAAATAATCAACTCTTTAGGGAAATTCTTGCAATTTACCCGTAGAAAGTGTGCAATGCGACTAGAAATAATGTAGCCTAAATTTGTTCATGCGGGCGCACTGTGGGGAAGAACACCCGAATTCCTGGACATCTGAAGATGATCGAAAATCAACACATTCTGAGCGGGTAGAGAACAAAGCGTAACGTTCTCGAGGTTTAAAACGCAGTGAAGGTGATAATGAGTTCGGAAAATTTTATTTTTCTCGTGGTGTCAGTGTTCCTTACAACCGCCAAAACGGATCATTCAACGCCAGGTAAGTGAAACAAGGCGGAGCCCCCCAGCTGGGTGCGTAGGCGAGCGAAGCGAGCCGGAGCATCTAGTACTTCTATAAAATCGGGTTTCTGTCTGTCTGTCGTTGGTTATAGGCGCCTAAATGGCTGGACGGATTTCCACGGGGTTTTTTTCTAACGATCCGGTGTCCTTGCCGTCACAACATAGGCTATATTAAAATTCCGCGCGACGCGCGCAACCCCGCGAATTTGCGCGAAACGTGTCCCCTATAACCTCCATTTTTTATCGCGGATTCCGATTCTACGTTTAATTCTACGTCCGAAATACCCGTTGCGCGAATTTTTTGGCGCGCGCCAAATCGTGAAACTAATTTTTTCGATTTGTTCGGTCGTTAAACGTCCGTTCCAGTTCGCGTTTTCACCTTATCCTACCTAGAGATCCGAATTTTAATACGACGTACAGAAGAAACTCATTCCGAATTTGAGCGAATGTACACATTTTATTATTTTTTATTTTATTATCTATCTATACTTCTATAAAATCGGGTTTCTGTCTGTCTATCTGTCTGTGTGTCTGTCGTGCCTTATAGGCGCCTAAACGGCTGAACGGATTTGAATGGTTTTTTTTTCTAACGGTCTCGGCTGTGATTGCCCCCAACATAGGCTATATTAAAACCCCGCCCGACGCGCGCAACCCCGCGAATTTGCGCGAAACGTGTTTTTCGCTCCCCTATAACCCCCATTTTTTTTTATCGCGGATTCCGATTCTACGTTTAATAATTAAACGAATTATTCTACGTCCGAAATACCCGTTGCGCGAATTTTTTGGCGCGCGCCAAATCGTGAAACTAATTTTGTCGATTTGTTCGGTCGTTAAACGTCCGATCCAGTTCGCGTTTTCACCTTATCCTACCTAGAGATCCGAATTTTAATAGGAGATACTGAAAAAACTCATTCCGAAATTGAGCGAATATACACGGCGATTTTTTTTTTCGACGATTGTTAATTGAGTGGGTGGTGAGCCGGCGTTGAGCGGGTGGGGGACATCAGCCTTATAGGAGACCTACGAGATCACTACCAAATTTTGTTAGCGTCGGGAACACCGTCACACACTCGGAGGGTAGTTGGTTATCTTGTGAAAACTTCGAAAGATTACCTGCATGACGTTGTTGGAGGAGTCTCGAGCGGCAAGTGTCCATGGGGTCGTTATATAGACTTGGTCCGTCGTCTTATAGGTGGGGAACAGCAAGGGCGTGACAAGGTCGGGTTTTTAATCAATTGTTGTTGTCTCAGGTCAAACTGTATCAAGAGGGTTGTCACCCTCGAGATCGGCCGTCAACGAACAATAATGATGTTCTAATTAGGGGTTATTTATCGAATTCCACAGTAGGTACATTCCAGACTATTATTCAAACTAATAATACAGTGGCACGTGTTATGTTGGTTTTAGAGAATAGAGACTGCGGCAACGCCAAGATCTGCAAAAACAACCAATGTGTCGATGTGTGCGCCGGCAATATATAGTAGGTAAATTCTGGCCAAGACTATGAACAATATTGTATGTTCATACAATTATAGTACATAAAAATAAATTATTTGAAAGAAAAATATAGTAGGTACATAGGCTATAAAATTACGATTATTTGTTTTTTCGGCATAATTTGTAACCTCCGACACTCTTGGTCATGTGATTATATTAATATCCTAAACACTTTTTTTTTCAATTATTGATAAATTTATTGTTAAAAAGATTATAACTTTTCCCGCTACGATTATTTTTGTGGAAAGCAAAAATTGATGACTGAAATGCTATGATAAAATTAATTGATACCTATAAACCTATAAGTATGCAGACGTAGTATCACCTCTCAAATTCAATTAGACATCCATTTTATGAAAGTTGCCCAAAAAATCACCCGAGTAAGCTCCCCTACACACGAAAACTAATCGCCCTGTAACTTTTGGAAGGCCAGTAAATTACGGCAACAAATAAGTAACTTATACAACTTACAACAGTTACTGTTGTATTTTAAACATCAAACTATCCCACTTTGACATTTGTTGTGTTACTAAATCAGCAAAATATTGTCAAGTATGGAAAAAAAATTAAAATCCTCGTATACGTTTAAATAATAAATAAAAATAAATTTTAAAAAATAAAATTTAAATCCTCGTACTAAAATTAAAATTAAATAAAAATTTAAATCCTCGTATAGGTACCTAGGTACGTTTAAATAATAAATAAAAATAAATTTTAAAATAATAAAATTAAAATTAAAATCCTCGTATACGTTTTCGGGGTGGGGGGGTAGCACTGACTCCCGTCATTACAGTAAATGTGGACGGATGGAAATATGGAATTAATTTCCAAAACGGTTAATAGTTTGTAATTTCTTTTCTTCAATTTTCCGTTTTCTAAGTAGGTACTTACTAAGTTTCTAGCAAATTTTGCTACTATTTAAAAAAATATAGTATAATATACTGTAGCAACTCCAGTTGCTACGTTAGATCATGTGGGGCTGTCTTGTCTAAAAAAGTAGTGGTCAAGGAATACAGTCTTGTTGAAACCATTGTTAAAGATATGTGTTCATACAATTGGCGCCCAACGTGCGTTTGAACTATGTCTCGGTCGCAGCCGCCGAGGAGGACGATGGCTACGCGCCTCACACCGGTTGCCGATGTCGTTCTTCCGCCTTCTGTACCTCAACTTCCGGCGTCCACTTTGCCGACCACGGGGGAGGCCCCTTTGCAGTGTTCGGAGCCAGCGCAGACCCACGTCGAGGCGCCGCTGACGCAACGGATGGCAGTGGTTGAAACAACATTGAACGCGATGCAACAACGCCTCTGCCAGATATCCTCGCTGCTCGAATGTCATGCCTCCGCAGCAATAGGCGGTTCGACACTACACACTGTCCCGCAGCCAGTTCCTGACCCTTCACACGTAGCAGCTCTCCCTGGGCCGTCGCCACAGCCCGCCAGTATGTTGAAGCCAAATACGTTCGACGGGTCCACCTCATGGGAGGAGTACCGTGCACAGTTTCTCGTCGTCGCTGAGGCCAACAGATGGGTCACAGATAGGGAGTTGGGTGTGCACTTGGTTGCCTATCTGGCGGGACCCCCTTTGGCGGTGCTTCTCAATCTGCCAACCGATGCCCAGCGCAGTTTTACGGCGCTGGCTGAAGCGTTTCAGGTGCGGTTCGGCTCCGAGCACCTTCCCTCGATGCTCCATGCTCAACTGGATGCCCGGCGTCAACAAGTCCACGAATCGCTGGCCGAACTGGCTACGGACATCGAACGCCTGGCCCGAGGCGCATTCCCTGACTGCCCATATCACGCCGTAGAGCGGATTGCAGTACGCTCCTTCGTCCGTGCGATCTGCCGTGAAGATGTGCGAATGCAGGTCAGTATTTCCTATCCGACGTCGGTACGACAAGCACTGCAGAGGGCGCAGGAGCGGGAGGCTGACCTGGCGGCCTGTGTGGCTCCACGGGAGTCCGTACCGCGGGAGTACACGGAGCATCCTCGGTGCTACCGACGGGAGTGCCCGAAGCGAACTGTGGAGGAGTCGAAACAAACAAGCCTCCCACCTGGCTCTCACAGTGGTAACTCCAGAGCCCGTTTTGTTGAAGTAAATATAGATGATTCACCGTGCAGGCTGTTAGTTGATACGGGAGCCACAGTATCCCTTCTCCGGCCAGATGTAGCCAGGGCCTGTGGCCTGCGCATTAGGCAGTCAACTGTGCTCACACTTAAGACAGCAGGTAAGGGGACTGTTAGCGTTTTGGGAGAGTGTCAGGCCTCAGTCAGGGTGAAGTCAATTCACGTCATGCAAACATTCCTTGTTTTGGATATGAAGGACAGGGGTATACTAGGCTTAGACTTCCTGGGGCCAAGATAGACCTGCCCCAAGGGATAGTGTCCATGTCTGGCCAGGCTGTGCCCATGCATAAGCAGAGTAGGGCTGAGAGAGGGTTTCAGGTGATTGCAGCCGTAGCCAGGGCACCCGACCTGCCCAGCTGGGTGCAGCAGGCTCTAGCTGACTCCATTTTGCAAGAGGGCTGTGAGGAGTACGGCAAAGCTGCAGCCCTGTTGGTCAAATATGCTGACATTTTTGCCTTAGGTGATGGGCCTTTAGGGAAGTGCTGTGTCGCCACCCACTCCATTGACACAGGGAACAGTAGGCCCATTAAACAAAACCCGAGACGGATCCCTTACTCCCAGCAGAAGCATGTTGACGAAACGATTAAAGAAATGCTGGAGCAGGATGTGATAGAGCCATCTCAAAGCCCATGGGCGTCTCCGATTGTGCTGGTGCCTAAAAAGGATGGATCGACGCGTTTCTGCGTTGATTATCGTCGATTGAATGCAGTCACAAAGAAGGACTCATACGCCCTCCCATGTATTCAGAGCATGCTGGATGCCCTCAGTGGCTCAAAGTGGTTTTGCTGCCTGGACTTGAGAAGTGGGTATTGGCAAATCGCCATGGATAATCCAGATAAGGAGAAGACGGCGTTTACCCTCTACGGAAAAGGCCTCTGGCAATTCAAAGTACTCCCATTCGGCCTTTGCAACGCCCCGGCAACCTTCCAGAGGGTAATGGAGAGGATCATCCCATCTCAGCTTGCCTTGGTGTACCTAGATGACATCATTGTCCATGCACCCGACTTTGACACCACAGTCCACAAGTTGGATGAAGTGTTCAGACGTCTGAAAGATGCTGGTCTGCAGATACATCCAAAGAAGTGTTCCTTTTTCCGCGGGGAAACTCACTACCTAGGCCACGTGATTTCTGGTGAGGGCGTACGGACAGATCCACGGAAGACCCAGGCTGTAGAACAGTGGCCTACCCCTCGGAACAAACGGGCTGTTCGATCGTTTATGGGGATGTGTTCGTACTATAGGCGCTTTGTAAGGGGTTTTGCACAAGTGGCCCAGCCCCTGTACAAACTCATGGACAGTGTCACTCCTTTTGCCTGGAATGTGCAATGCGAAGAAGGATTCCAGAAGCTGAAGCAAGCGTTGACATCTGCCCCAGTCCTGGCGTACCCGGACCTGCAGAGGAGATTCATCCTTGATTGTGATGCCAGTGCTCATTCGGTGGGTGCTGTCCTTTCTCAGGAGATTGAGGGCCAGGAAAGGGTGATCGCCTACTTCAGTAAAACAATGTCCCCTTCGCAGAAGAACTACTGTGTGACGCGACAGGAATTGCTGGCAGTGGTTCTGAGCGTTGAACATTTCCACCAATATCTGTATGGGACGGAGTTCACGCTGAGAACGGACCATGCTTCCCTGAAGTGGTTGACCTCCTTCAAAAGGCCAGAAGGGCAGCTTGCGCGTTGGTTGGAGACCCTTCAGACATATTCCTTTCAGATTGTGCATAGGCCAGGTAAAGCCCACGGTAACGCTGACGGAATGTCTCGCCGGTTGTGCTACAGCAACTGCCCCTTTTGTAAGGAGAAGGAGCGACCAGGGGTGAATGTGATAAGCCTGACAGACTCTCATGACGATCAGCTCCAAGACGAGGGAATTCAGTGGGTAATAGAGTGTAAGCGGATGGGGTGTAAGCCAGCAACCTTTGACACCTCGGCCCAAAGCCCAAAAACCCAACAGCTGGTTTCTAGATGGGACTCATTGGAGGTCAAAGATGGGAAACTGTACCATCGTTGGGAAGGCCAGTCGGGTCGGTTTCACTTACAGTGGGTTGTACCAGCGCTGGTGGTTCCAGGAATCCTGTCGAAATGTCACAACTCTCCTGCTGGAGGCCATTTCGGATTTTGGAAAACGTTGGGTAAACTGCGAATGGATTACTATTGGCCTGGGATGACGTCGGACACCAAAGCCTGGTGCAGAACGTGCGAACGATGTAGGAAGTTTAAGGGTCCAGGGAAGATGCAAAAGGCACCACTCAAGCAACTTCAGACTGGAGGTCCTTTTCAGCGTATTGGTATGGACATATTGGGACCATTTCCAGGCACAAAACGTGGCAATAAATACATCCTAGTGATGTCAGATTACTTCACGAAGTGGCCTGAAGTCGTTGCAATCCCCAACCAGGAAGCGTTAACCGTTGCATCTGCACTAGTAGAACATTTTGTTTGCAAGCACGGTGTGCCGTATGAGATTCACACGGATCAGGGCCGAAATTTCGAATCCAAGTTACTGGCAGATGTGAACGGCTTACTGGGTACACGTAGGACCAGGACTACGCCTCTCCATCCCCAGTCTGGTGGCCTCGTTGAACGGCTTAATCGAACCATAACAAAGTACCTCGGGATGTTCGTAGACGCAAGCCAAGACGACTGGGATGATAAACTCCCTTTGTTCCTTCTTGCTTACCGGTCTTCGCCTCATGATACTACAGGGCTGTCTCCAGCACAGTTGGTCTACGGCAGAGATCTACATCTGCCAGAAACCTTGGTGCGCCAACCAGCTGAGGAACTTCATGTAACGGATCCCTACGCGTTCCAGTTGCGGCAAAGGTTGTACGAGATGCAGGAGTTTGCTCGGGAACGAGCAAACTGGAAAATGAGGGCCCAAAAAGAGAGATTCGACCGGGACTCGAAAAAGCCTAGCTTCAAGGAGGGAGACTGGGTCTGGGTCCACAACCCAAAGCGGGTACGGGGCAGATGCCCGAAACTGCAACCCCAGTGGACGGGTCCATGGGTCATCACAAAGAGGAAGAACGACGTGCTCTTTGAAGTCGGAATGGGCCGGAAACGACGATTGCTGCACGCCAACCGACTAGCAAGGGCTGATGTCCATCCAGCAAAGTCAGCGACGCAGGAAGAACAAGGCCAACCAAGAATTCCCCCCCCCCCCCCCCCCCCCAACGGGGGTAATGTAGTAACTCCAGTTGCTACGTTAGATCATGTGGGGCTGTCTTGTCTAAAAAGGTAGTGGTCAAGGAATACAGTCTTGTTGAAAACATTGTTAAACATATGTGTTCATACAATACTATATTATAGGTCTGAACTACTATATTATAGTAGTTCAGACCTAAAATGTAGTAGAATACTATATTATAATATAATATAGGTACTACTATATAATAGTAGGCCTGGCAACCCTAATGCTACCCTTAGAATCTTGAGTCCAACTGCTTTTGCAGGATCCCCTAGCTTTGTACTTTCAACGCTTGTATTGTGACGTTTGATGTGATGTGCACCAACCACCAAAAAAATTTGCGTTCCAAAAAGCTCGTTCATTTGATGCTCACCTGTACAATCCCACTAAAGGTTTTGGACAAATAGTAAATTAAATGTTTAAATTTTTTTGTTTGTGTTTAAATTTTAAACCTGAACTGCGATTATTGCTTATTGAAATAAATTCATCCAATAAAAAAGCACACAAAATTAACTTTGAACAGTTTTGAAAAAGAAGAAGAAGAAAAAAAAAAAAAAAGGTTTATGTAATGGTTTTTTTTCCAAAACTGTTCAAAGTGATAAAAATTTATCATCCGTAGGATAGAACGATTTGGTTTTTTATTCTCAATTTGGTTATACTATTTTCAGAAGACGGGGTTCAACAATTTTGATTTGCCCTTACATTTAATGTACATCAAAATTTTGCCTAAATGTGCCTTCATGTAGATCCCAAAAATTGCTTTGGGCCATCAGTCATTTCTTTTAATATCAATTTTATACAGTAGGTATACTCGGCTCCTGATCTAGCTGTTTTCAGGCCGAACGCCTGGGGCTTTGTGGGACTAAAAAGAGGCTCTGGGGTGTTGTTTCTGAAGTATTTTTGCACGAAGAATCCAGTTTGGGGGTCTTAGATCCACTCGAACTAACCGTTGGGCTTTGTGAGGCTGCATAATAAATGACACGGCTGCATTATGTAAACAACATAAGTAGTTTTTGAAAAATGCTAGGAGGTCGAATGAGGTGTCGTTTTTTAAATCTTGGGAATAAGATGTGGTTGTTTGCCGACGGTGCACAGGTCTAACCCAATGAGGTGGTTAGGGAGAGAAAACGAATCCTCTGCTGATGTGGGTACTAAATTGTTTATTCGAATAAACAATTGTAACGTGCGGACCGGTTTCGAGCAACTAAGCTCATCTACAGCCCTAACAAGAAACATTAGTCATTAACATCACCGAGATAACCATAAGAGTAAGCTGAAGGTATAGGAAAAAGTAATTGTTTAAAGTAAAACTGATGAAACCGGTGCCATCAGTCATTACTTTTTCCTATACCTTCAGTATACTCTAATGGTTGTTTCTGTGATGTTAATGACTATTGTTTCTTGTTAGAGCTGTAGATGTGCTTAGTTGCTCGAAACCGGTGTAGTTG
This sequence comes from Pilophorus perplexus, assembly GCA_955831195.1. Classification (NCBI taxonomy): domain Eukaryota; kingdom Metazoa; phylum Arthropoda; class Insecta; order Hemiptera; family Miridae; genus Pilophorus; species Pilophorus perplexus. The sequence continues at coordinate 16,255,207 of OY037011.1, read as the reverse complement.
TCGAATAAACAATTATTGTTTATTCGAATAAACTATTTAGTACACACATCAGCAGAGGAGTCGTTTTCTCTCCCTAATATGAACGTTATGAAGCCTTATCTGATACTTTTTGGAACTCCTCCTATCTGTCCAAACACTGAATAGGCATACAGTTCAACAGTTCGGATTCTCATACTTTCGTATCAGTATTCATACTGAGGTGCCTGGATGGATAAGTTGTTGACAATTCGAAGTCGAATAGATAGGAACTGACTGAAACCTCAGAATTTCACCCATAGATATATCTATAGAATAAAAAACAATACAAATGTTCCAAATTTTAGTTTATTAGCGAATCTGCTTCGTGTTGACTCCTGTAATTGATGAGTTGTTTCAGCAGCCCACGTATGAGAATCGAGAGTACAGCCCATTTCGGTTATGACTGAATAAATAACACCATGATCCGTTGTAGGCGTGTAATTATTTGCCTCGAATTTAAGATAATATCTGAGGCGGGTGGGCTTGCGTTAACAACTTTCCTTATACAAAGACGTCTTGGAGGAGGGTGAACTCCATTGGTCTTGTATTTCGCTTGAGATAATTGACATATGGAGGTCAAACTAACCAGATTCAACTACCCTGAATCAAAGGATCCGTTTCGAATCAAATACATACAGCTTTTGTTTTTGAGTAAACAAGAATTATAAACCTTTTAATTACCACTTTATTGAAAAAACAAAGCAAAGCTTTTCAGCTAAATTTTAGCCATCGTCAGGCAACTACAAAAGAACAAGGATTGGAATGAGAGTAACCTCCCGTACAACATTTGTAACCTTACACCACACAGGGGGAGAAAAAAAAAAAAATAATAATAATAAGCAAAATTCCCTATCATGAAAAACTTAATATATTAATGTAAGTGCTGTACTAATAAAATTAGCCATTATGTAAAACACCTATAATCTGGAACAATTGGGATAACAATATGTAAAGTTAGTATAATATATATTATATAGAGGTAGGAAATTACAAAAATGGGGAAAACAGAACAAAATTTCCCTACTGGTAGAATAAGGTAAATATTATTTTGAAAACAGGAAGTTATGAGTGATCCAATAAAATAGAAATTTTTGTTTGGTGTGAATTGACAAGTACTGCATAAATAAATAAATAAATAAACGTTAATGTATTCTCCAGTTTTCCCCATTTTTGTAATTTCCTACCTCTATATAATATATATTATACTAACTTTACATATTGTTATCCCAATTGTTCCAGATTATAGGTATTTTACATAATGGCTACTTTTATTAGTACAGCACTTACAATAATATATTTAGTTTTTCATGATAGGGAATTTTGCTTATTATTATTTTTTTTCTCCCCCTGTGTGGTGTAAGGTTACAAATGTTGTATGGGAGGTTACTCTCATTCCAATCCTTGTTCTTTTGTAGTTGCCTGACGATGGCTAAAATTTAGCTGAAAAGCTTTGCTTTGTTTTTTCAATAAAGTGGTAATTAAAAGGTTTATAATTCTTGTTTACTCAAATATGGAGAATTACCACACAAGGTCGCCGGCCACTTTGGCAAATTTGTTGATATATCATTTGTGATATATCACTAATGACGGGGATACCATGGGAGAATTAAAGAAGTTTCTCCAGAATCAGCTTGCTATTACCCCCACCCCTTCAAGTCCTCCAGCTTCTGTACATTGTGCCAAAGAAACGTACAAAACTGACGATAAAAATTCTCCCTTACCTACCTATTTCTTCTTACTTTCGATTTCATTTCGCAAAGGCGTAATCTTCCAGCAGCCTCCAATTAACTGAGCTTACATTAACATACAAAGACCCCAGTCATTGTCAGTATTACTCAATTTAACCCTGGATTGTATTATTAACCTGATTCACCGAACAGAACTCCTCAAAAGTGATTAATGGTTTCAATGAAAGTATTTTAATATAATCATAATATGATATTAGTAATAATATTATTATGATTATGACTAGTACAAAATACGAAAACATGAAGGTTTTTAAAATTAATCTATTTTGTATGTTTCCTTGGTGGGGGGGAGTTGATACGTCAATCTCGTTATTGTTCGGAGTTGGAATAGGTACTTATGTGGAGGCGTTTTATTATTATAGGTAATACAACTTAGGTGTATTATTTACTTTATTATTATAGGTAATACCTAGTAAATAGGTAATACAACTTACCTCCATAACTATTGGATGAGTCCGTAAAAAAAAAAAAAAAACCGTTTGGCGCTTGCCACCAGCACCAAAACAGCCAGTGATGACGGACTCAACCAACAGGTATGTAGGTAAGATATCGCTTACTAGCGGACCCACAAACCCTTTAATACTTCATACACTAATTCACAACGTCTCTGTGGCTATGGATGTATCAGAGAATACTGCGTATACATACATTGTATGTATGTCACAACCCTTCTCCTCCGAAACTGTAAGTAATAAATACGCCGATTTTTTCTACCGTCTCGGGATTCCTCACTTTTCCTACTGGAGGGTTGAGATCCGCCCAAAAAGCGCGCAAATGGGCGCACTTGCGCCCAACTTTCTTATTTTAATTGGGAACCGTTAATTTTTGGTCGGATTTGAATTCCCGAGCGAATTTCACGTCCAATTAGCCCATTGAGCGCAATTTCCAACGCATGCAAATCTATGCAACTATCGCTATCTTTTGTCATCTTTGTCTTTGAAACGGCGTTTCTACTGTATCCAACCTACCGGTATACAGCTATAGCTATCCGATATTTAATAATAAATTTCGAACGAACGAATTTCGACGATCGGTAGGTTTTGACGGCGAGCGGAGTGAATACGAATTTTAGGCATCGGTCGTTGGCGCACGGGATCAGGCGTGCGTCTGCTTTTGAATCATAGACACATAAGAGCTGGCCCTGCTTGGGGTGGGTGAGGTCTGTGAAGGTGTCCCAACTCGGGCGAGACATTTTCCAATCATCGGCTTGTAGGTATTTTCTACAACCACGAGGTCATACAAATCATCACTTCACCTATTATTCAATTGGGCGAGCGAAGTACCTACCAAATAAATACAACACTGTTGTGGTCACCATTCATTATTACAGCGTATTGATATGATTCAGAAACAAGGATACCTTTACTTACAAAACATTACGACAATAATATTATTGTAACTGACATTTTTGGCGATTCTGAGTTATGAGCAGTTTTTTTGTTTTTTCTTCCTCTAGTGGTTGAACAATGTTACCAGTGTCGACAACATAACAAAAGAAAAGATATTGGAAAAAACTTTTCAATGCTTGGGTGATTGTGAAATCTGTGACAGGCAAAAAACTGTGACAAGCAAAAAAACTGTGACAGGCAAACATTTTCCGTTTACGCCCTTCTCCCTGCCGACCGTCGTATATTATCTGGACTCTAAACTTCCTAAAAGCAACATCGATTTTAGGCCTACGTTTCTTATCAAACTACTCAGACTAACTAAAGTCCGTTCCTAAAAAAAAAACAAACAAAAAAAAAAAAAAAAAAAACGAGATGTTTTCAGCCGAGAATAATACCTACCTAATATTTTGCAATTATCTTGGGAGCTTCATGATTGGGTAATCCTGCTGAAAAAAAAAGCAAACGTTGGTGGGCATCCAAGGACTTGTCGATTTGGTGTGAGTCGCGCGACCCACGTATTTGACTGTCGTTCAAAAATTATTAGAACCATGACCCATCACGGCGCCGGAGTCTTCTTCGAACTTGGGTTCCCAACGGGTAAATCTTGTTTTCTCGAGTTAAGCTTTGTTATATTTTGTTACACCTGAAGAATTTACCGAATTAGCATGATGAATGAGCTCGGAAGCGAGCGATTTTCAGTTGTAGGAGGGCTTCTCATTCTGAACTTGACATGGGTGGATCTCAAGGTTCAGTCAAGGCCTGATTTGTCGCCCCACCTACAGCATTGACGAACAAACTAATATCTTCCTAGTAAAAATCTGAATTCGTCTGTTTGAGTATAGTTCAATAATTGAATTATACTCAAATTTTTAAAACTTTAAAATCTGTTAACAATAAAACTTTAAAATACTGTTAACAGATTTTTAATCTTTCAGTTCAAAGCAGCAATGAGCTACCCCAATTACTTACTGCTCGGTTAGTTTTTTTTTTAGTACCTACATAATGTATGGCTTTCGTGCAGTTCCCTCGTCAGAAACGCGTGTCTCGTTCTTCGAAGGTGGGCAAGAAGTTACAGATTGCAGCAGCAAGCGCCGCCCCGATGCTAATTGAACATTGAGAAAAAGTGGGTTATAAGCGCTAGATGGGTTCAGATGCCCACCTTCCCTCTAACCCGTCACTTTGTTTCAAAAGTAAAACGATTGAGGAACCGACCGGCCTAGTCATCTTCTTCGTAGGTCTTTAGCAAGGTCTTACTGGTTTACTAGAAAGAAGGCTTCACAATTTATACGCTGCGTACCTATGTAAGGATTTGACGGCCGATTTTGGAAAATCAATATATTTCGTCCACCCCTCCTCTCCGCTAATGACGTACGTCATTATGGTACGACGTCGTGAACAACGATAGTAAAACCATGAATACCTGCTAACTTATGCTGAAAAATTCTGACTAATGTGTGTTGGATAATATCCATATTATGTTGATCAACAAGACCACTAATAATATTAGTGGTTAATAACATATTATGAATAGTTGATCTGTTTGACATCCTCCTTGGCTGTGCTGGCCTAAGTGCGTTGGGGTGTTCTTAGGAGGTGCTTCGGGTGAATAAAAACTACCCTTCCATATGTGTCCCAAGCTTTCGACTGTATTCAGTCATCTTCACAGGGTTATATACTGCAAAACAACAATATTGTGAGGTTCCGGCTATTTCTATATAGGTAATTCGGTTGACATGGTGCTAACTGTTACAGACCTTAGTTTATACTGGGGCGAGGAGCTCGTGACGTCATCGTGTTTTATAAACTAAGGTCTGTAACAGTTAGCACCATGTCAACCGAATTACCTATATAGAAATAGCCGGAACCTCACAATATTGTTGTTTTGCAGTATATAACCCTGTGAAGATGACTGAATACAGTCGAAAGCTTGGGACACATATGGAAGGGTAGTTTTTATTCACCCGAAGCACCTCCTAAGAACACCCCAACGCACTTAGGCTAACATATTATGTTATAGTAACTATTAATTTTAAAATTTAAAGTTGAGACCAACTATTTATTAGTTATTCGACACTGTCAAAATCAGTCCCAACATTGATAATGGAAATTATGGTTTAAATATTGGCTCAAATTATGTTCAATGGCATTCGAATTGGTTTGCCTCTGAGCTTCGAGTGAGATGTAGGTATACCTCACTTATACATACGTGAGCCCACTGACAGTGTCATCAGTATACATTCTCATTTAGCTTTGAAGCCTTACCCCAAGCCGGCCCACAGTGACCATTATATGGGCGGTCTTGAACTGAGCTAAGGCCAACTTGGGAAATATCGCTTTTGGCTTGAATTCAGTTATGGCTGGGACGCGTCATACGTCTATCCGTGTGGTGAAAGAATTGACCAAGTCCTGAAATCGATTTTAACCAGACGGGTCTGGTAATAGATTAGTGATTACGTGGATCTACGTAAACAGAGAGCGTATTTCATTGGCAGCTTTTCAACTGCAGTCATAATATGAATATACATATTATAAAATCTTGATCATAGCATAATAATATTAAGCTGCTACGATATTATCACAGTCGTGATTAGATCATTCAGTAGCTTTGGCTTCTTGTTATTTGAGACAATGTGGTATTGATTACACAGATTTACAAAAAAAAAAAGGTCAATCTCAGGCGCCGCGGGAAAAAACCATCAAACTCTGTTTTTTGGGGTGCTGAATCCGAATCCAACCCCCGTTTTTTCCGGTCACGTCCAAATTTTTGAGATATTGGCGATTTTTCGTTTTTCCGGCCTTTTTCCGTTCAGAAAATCGCAGCTGTGCGGATGCCCAAAAATGCCACAAAAACTCTCTTCTTACTGGAAATTTATCGCTGATTCTGAAAATATATAAGAGTTGGTGTCTAAAACCACGAGAAATGTGTGATTTTGCCAAAAAATGTTGAAAAAACGTAGGTTTTTCAAAACCAAAGTCACGTTTTTTGATACTTTTTACCTCCTACCGTAAATACTAAGGCCGTTAAAATTTTTTCCTCAACGAGGTCTTGTAGGTAGATTGCTTCTGCTTCGAATGGGACCAACCGCTATTCTGTAACTTCCATAATAAGGAAGCTATGATTTTTCAAAGTTTCTACCCATTTTGGCCATGTCGTAGAACATGAACTCCTGGAGTCGGCAATGCAACTTGATCACAACAAAACTTTGTTCCGACGAATTTATTGGACTCGGAGGCATCAATTCAGACCGACTCAAAGATGGTTTTATTCATCAAGAACTCACGGACTTGCACTTGAAGCCCTGAAAGACAAGCGCTAGACTCCATTCATAACGGTGTTCCTGATGAATAAAACCATCTTTGAGTCGGTCTGAATTGATGCCTCCAAGTCCAATATATTCCTCGGAACAAAGTTTTGTTGTGATCAAGTTGCATTGCCGACTCCAGGAGTTCATATTCTAGGACATGGCCAAAATGGGTAGAAATTTTGAAAAATCATAGCTCCCTTATTATGGAAGGTACAGAATAGCAGTTGGTCCCATTCGACGCAGAAACAATCTACCTACAAGACCTCGTTGTGAAAAAAATTTTAAGGGCTGTAGTATGTACGGTAGGAGGTAAAAAGTATCAAAAAACGTGACTTTGGTTTTGAAAAACCATCGTTTTTTCAACATTTTTTGGCAAAATCACACATTTCTTGTGGTTTTAGACACCAAATCATATATATTTTCGGAACCAGCGAAAAATTTCCAGTAAGAAGAGAGTTTTTGTGGAATTTTTGGGCATCCACACGTTTAGCTGCGATTTTCTGAACTGAAAAAGGCCGAAAAAACGAAAAATTGCCAATATCTCAAAAATTTGGACGTGACCGGAAAAAACGGGGGTCGGATTCGGATTCAGCACCCCAAAAAACATAGAGTTTGATGGTTTTTTCCGCGGCGCCTGAGGTTGACCTTTTTTTTGTAAACCTGTGTTATCTATCATAGAACCTCACTATTATAGTTTAATACTGACATAAACGTTCATTGGTTCCACGATACACGATTAGTTACTTGTCATTGATTGAAGAATTTATTATCATTCTAGCATGCATTGAAGCCCGAGTAGGCAAATCGCTGAGTAACGATATCAAATTTCAATAGCAAATTAGCCTACTCGGGCTTTAATCGAGGTAGCAAGATTTGCTACCTTACACGGAGCATTTTAATGCATAAATTCGCCCTAAGTTTACGCGAAGCGAACCTTAAGTTGTGCAAATTTTGACGGCCGGAAATTTGGTGGACAATGCTTTTTCTCTTTGACGGGTACAAAACCCTCCAAAATGACAAATTTCGGAGAATATAATAATTATAATAATTATTTGTATATTGTTGTAATAATTATTGTATTGTGTACACTACCAGGGCTTGACAAAATCGTAAACACTGATACGAATGTAAGTATCTTGATTCCGCTAGGACCCAATAATGGTTCATTCTCGTATGACTTGGCATGAAATGGAGAGAACGCGGCTTGCATTAAAGACATGTCTTTATGACAACTCATTGGATATTGGGAATGGCGATTTTTACAGTTTTGTTACTGTCTGGAACACCGTCACACCCAAATGATGTCTTGAGAAAACTTCGAAAAATTACCTACATAAAGTTGTTGGAGGAGGGTCGAGCGGCAAATGTTCTTGTGGTCGTTATACAGACAACGATTGAGATATAACAATAAGAAGTTATTGCGAAAAAAACAATTGTAGTTGCTCTAATATAATCGCAATAGCATAACAGTATGTTGCTGTTATACAATTTAGAACTGACCATTTGAAAGGTAATTTTATCGGACTGGCATCTGATATTGAGAGTAGCTTATATTCGTATTACCCGATGTTTACTTAATAATATTAGGTGTTTGGGATTATAGCATTGGCTACTAAACGGATTAATTATTATTAATCCGTTTAGTAGCCAATGCTATAAATGCTATAATCCCAAATACCAAATGAAGTATTTGCGCTTCACGCATCAATGAATGAATAATATTCATTATATTATGCCAGAAATGGGCTGGAGTGGGTGAGGAGTCCGGATAGGGATAAAAAAGGAGACAAAACGTAGGAAACTCTTTGGTGACTCAGACAGGAACCTATCAGGATTGGACCTATAGTGGCCACCGAGAACAATTATTGGAATAATATTATCGTGGTAGGTAACCGAATTCCTCGAGAACTTTGAAAGAACCTAATATTTTCCGACTGTAAGTACGCTAGGATGTATCAACCTATGGAAACCCTCTGCTCTAACATACCGTTGCAGCGGTAAAGGGGAAGTAGATTCCGTTGGATGCTAAAAGTCCGTCTTGGGGATGTTGCAAGGGGATGTTTTGCCGTTGCACAAACGGCCCGTAGGCTTTTGGCACGGTTTTGCAGATTATAACAGAATCCCGTTGGGAAACGGCTTTTGGAAGAGGCGTGAGTGTCGCCAGGCCAACGCACGAGTTCAAGGAACGATTAGGACCATTAGAAGGACCATAATTCAGGTCCATTAGAAGGTATTAAAATAATTTCCGCTTCCGCGTCCGAATTATTCCGTTTTCTTTTCCTAATTTTACTGGACTTATAGAGGAAAAAAACCACTAATGTCATGACATTCTTCCCAGTTGATGCATCAACTGGGAAGAATTGAATTCCACTGCGAAAAACAATCAATTATCAAACAGGATTACTCACTAACAACAGGGACCGCCGAAGAAAACAGCTAATCACAATCGACTCGATAGCCTAACTGGCTTACTGGTCACTTCTCAAGTTCTCTCGGGATAGAAGTTCTAATGTCAGTAGACGAGTCAATAGACATTACTTTGAGAGTACATTACAATTGCAAGGCTTTTTGTGGTGATCTATTGAGCATATATACCACCAGTTACACACGTTAATTAGGTATGCAGAAATGGAAGAGATGTTGTCTGTTATCCACCTCTACACTGAGTCACACCCAGGACGTGTTCCTAGCGGCCAGACCCACACGGAGGCCCAAGGCCAAACAAAGGACGTGAAAATCAGCGTAATATGTTGATAATGTGAAGGGAAGAAGATGGGAGGGTTTAAAATTAGCCAACGGCGAGACCCCACGCCAATTTTGAGAGAACGGTGCGATAATTCTTCAGAATGGCCACTCCATTAATTCGTTTGTGACGTTCAGTTGTATTGGCTTGATGGGATGAGCAGGTGTGGCTGGCTAAAAAGGAAATGTTGTTTCTGATTTTTACTGGGAACTTACTGAACTTACCCTATGGGTAGGGTTGGGGGAAATTAGTGAAAAGTTCGTATCACGCGATATTGAATTAATATATTTTTCGAAGGCTAGCTCAATAAATAAAAATAGGTATTATGATACAAAATTTGTGTTCTAATAAAATTTACAATGAGATCTAGTAAGGACCCGACCCGCCATTGCTGTAGCCGCTGGAACCACTGCCGTTTTGATAACCTTGTTGTCTGCTGCTCTGACCAGATTGGTAGCCGCCTTGGCCGTTTTGGTAGCCACCTTGGCCGTTTTGGTAGCCGCCCGCACCACTGGGACCGGAAACTCCATTGCCGCTCCCACTGGGGCCTGCGCCGTTCGGGGCAGCTTCAGTGTAGGAAATCCTGGGTTTGAATCCGTCTTGGTCGGCTGTGTATTCGACAAGCTGGCGCCTACCGTCTGGAAGGAGAACGTAGTAAGAGCCAACAGTGTTATCACCATCTCTCTGCTCTTCGTGTCCAAACTCTACATTGTATTCGGGAGCATACACATCATACTTGAACTCGTACTTCGCAGGTTCCTGGAACAGACAACAAGAAACATAATGTAACCATTACATAATATTGAAGATGTGAATAAATATGAATATAGCATATTGTAAATTATTACTAGGTACCTATACTGTTAGCACCATTAGTTGGTTTATTATTAATAGATTGAAAAAATGTACACCCTTGCTTACCGAAAGAGAATCTTCTTGGCTTCCAGATCCAGATTGACCCGCTCCATTGTAGCCATTTCCATTTGAGTAGGCTCCATTCCCGTTGGAGTAAGCAGCCCCATTACCGTTTGAGTATCCTCCAATAGCGCCAGTTGAAATACCATTTCCGTTGCTGTATCCTCCAGTACCAATACCATTTCCATTCGAGTAACCCCCGTAGCCTCCATTACCTCTTGAGAGAGCATTACCACTGCCAGAAAGTCCATTTCGAGAGGAATATCCGTTTGTAGCCCCATTGCCATTGGAGTATCCGTTTTGAGAACTTCCAGATCCGTATCCGTTCCGGCTTCCGAATCCATTACTGCTTGAACGTCCATTTCCATTGGTGAGTCCATTTGTGTAGCCTCCATCTCTTGAAAGCCCATTGACATTATTAGTCAGCCCAGCACTGGCATATCCACCATTGGTATAACCATTTCCATTGCTTGCTGCACCGCTGTAGCCATTTAGTGGAAGACCATTGCCATTGGAATATCTCTCATTGTCGCCAGAAGATCCGTAGCCGCTTGTCCTTCCACTGCTACCATAACCATTTCCGTTCCTTCCGCCATTTAGCAATCCACCAGTCCTGCTTAGCCCATTTCCATTGGAATAACCGCCACTACCGGAGGACCCATTAGAACCACTGGAACCATAGCCGTTCCCCGATCCACTGTACCCACTAATTCCATTGCTTGCTCCTGCGTACCGTCCAGTGCCATCTGAAATACTGTTGCTGCTGTCACCGTAACCGTTGCCGTTGGAGTATCCTTGCACGGCGGAGTCTCCAGAACCATCTGCACCTCCCGTCGTGGGTGGAAGGTAACCTCTAGTCGGGTACTGACACGTCGCAGTACTCACCAGGCAGAGCACAACTAAAATCTGAAACAAAAAGAATAAATAAAACAAAAATATTAATAAAAACTAAAGTGAGAAAGTTCCTGATATAAGCCGTACATTCAAATTTAGATAAAGTAAACAAAAATAGCAATAATTGCTATTTTTAACTAATAGGAACTAATTTTTAACTGTTGGAACTAATTATTAGTTCCATTACAATGTGTAATCAAATGAGTCGGCAATCAGCTCACTTCATTAAGATGAAGAAGAAACTTATTCTTTTTGGCCTGGCCTAGTGGCTCTGTTTGTATTAAATACAAATTTTGTTGTTTTTATTTTTATTTGGAACTGAATTTAAGGCTATATCAATTTCAAGGAGGGTTTAATACTGTATTGTGGGAATTTGAGGACTTTAATGCAGACATTTAATATTAGAATGCTATTTAAATTAATTGATTTAGAATTGAATTTTAGAATCGTAGCCGGATGGATAACACCGACGCTGCTTTCATAATATCTTGTCCTCATTGCAGTTTTACAATAGTTGAGAAATAGGCTGCATTTAGTTTACAATTATTGAATGCCCAGCAGCACTTTTTGCGTCTTTGTTATTCAGCCTATTTCTCAACTATTGTAAAACTGTAATGAGGACAAGATAACTTTGATTTGGTATCATTTTTAAGAATTTAAATATGAGTTTAAGGAAGCTGCTGTATTGAAAATTTAAAATTAATTAAATTGAATTATTTAAACATTTCCAACGATATTGTACCTTGTTCATGATGACTGAGACAGTTTCTTGAACTGTCGTGGATGAACTGATGTACTCCTCAGATCTGAGCTGAGTATTTATACGGCCTAACTTGGGGTTCGGATGATGCCACCCTCAGGACAGTCACGATCCCTAAAACACAAGAAGATGATCCCTCCAAGAAGCCCGAAGCACGTCCTTTTTCCCCTTCTCGATGTCTTTGCCTCATCATCCCCCTCCTTCTTGTTAGATATTCGTACGTTTTTCTACATTCATGTCTCGCGGCGGTATCGTAAATTAGAACGATGCGTCGGTGACTCGGATAATCCATCTGGGAAGTGGCGAAATCACTTTAAAAGTGACCTCATCAACTAATGAAACGGGCTCCCTGAGAGCGTCCTCGCGAGTGAATGGACCACGATCTCTGAATTTTAATTGAATAGCCTCCAAACTCTCGAAAAATGATCCGATACCTGACTTGATTGGTGCGAAAGTTGAAAGGTACTCAAAGTAGTTTCCCTAAAGGGATCTTAACGATCTGAAATCTCGCCAGATCCCTGAGACCCCAATTGGAAAAACGGACGCCTGAGGCGACAATCTTTGGGTCGTTCTATTACGACGTGTAAACACATAAAATCGCAATTATCTAAATGCGATAAACCATCACTGATTATGTACCTTAACCGCCGTTTTAGAGTTGAAAAATGAGGCCAAAAACCATAGCCAGCCGCTAAGGCCGGTAGTAACAACAGTTACTGTTACAGGTAACAGTTACTGTTACCTGTAGGTATACTTGAATTTATAAAGTGTTGACGTAGAGTAGGTAGGGGAAGGTCCCGCCAGTCCTGGCCATTTTTTGAAAAATTGACCTTTCGATAACAGAATAGTCATAATTTTCAAATTTCCATTTATTTTCTCAAAACGTAACTGTTTGGCAACAAAACTACAAACAAAAAAAAAAAAAAAAAAAAAAAAAATTCAAAATACCAATTACTCTTCTTACAAGAGCAATTGAGAAAAAAGTGAAATTCGGCCAGAGGTACAACCATAGCAAGTACCTCTGGCCAGACCTGATTGCACTTCTGGGAGTGTAAACGAGGAAACACATTGTTGGTCGATGTTATCATAACCCAAAAACGTGATATTGCTTCGTGGATCAATAAAATGAATTGTTCAGGTGGGCAGAGGTACTTACAAACACAAAATTGGCTAGAGGACATCACTCATTTGAAAATTGGAAAAACCACCATTCCTTACACAAATAGTTGATTGAGTTCCTTAGTACCAAATTTTCCATAAAAACAACAGTTGTATAGTTACTATACTTATCGCTCACCATGTGAATCGAAGGAAATGTGGAGCCTCCATCTTGTAACAGCGCACCACCAAAACTTTGAGCTTAACTATTTTCATGATGTCCGACGAATTTTCCATCGAATCGAAAAATCGATCGCCTCTTTTAACCATTTAGCGAGCCGTATTTATATGGCTCGCAAAATGGTTAAAAGAGGCGATCGATTATAACCCTTGTTAGAGCTGTTATGTGTATTTACAAGCCGATCGGTTATAACCCTTGTTAGAACTGTTATGTGTATTTACGAGCCCAAAACACACGAAATTTAATTTCTTGGTATTACAAAATACCATAATATTTTGGGCAAATAAAAATGTTGAATTGAATTGTATTGAATTTCCCAGCTACCATCTAGGATTACTTATCGGATTGTATAGGTACGAACAAGAAAGATATCATTTGTCACAAGAGCACTCTCAAAACGAGTAAATTTAGAATGGCAAAAAAACCTTGTTATCTTCCTTCGCAAGCTGACAAGTGTACATCGATCAAGTAGGTTCAAATATAAAGGGAATACTAGTGAAGAGGTACACCATTTGAAATCGGACGCTGTGATGGGAGTCTTGTTGGATATTAGCCCATGGGGGCTTTTTATAATTGTAGCGTTTTTCTTATTTCAACTAGTTTTCACTGTACCAACTGTCAGACAAATGTGGTTAATACGAAAGTTACCGGGACCCACATTTACTCCAGTACTCGGACCAGCACATGCGCTACCCTTCCTTGCGAATAGAGGTACGTATGAAATGTTGTCTTGGAATAATTATTACGATGGGGGAATTCCCAAAACTCCTATATTGTAGACCTTCCTTTCGTAACTTTCTGAGCCCTAAAAACGTTTATCATGGCGGAAAAATCGCCAGTGGTTGAAGGTACCCCGTGGTTGAAGGTAGCCGCCCTTCCCCTACATAATCATCAAACCTCCCATTCTTTCCTCCATGCAAACCTCCAGTGTCTTCTTTTAGAATGTTTTCTATCATTTAGCTCGTCGTCTGTGGGCGGTCCTTAGTTTTCTGGAGTACCTATCACAAGCAGCGTACCCTACTTTTCGTATGGTGCTGGGTGAAGTGCAACTTAATGCAGCAATCATCAAAATTAGGGCATCCAGAACCTTTTTTCATGAAAAATAATGGTGCTCCAATCCCAAGTTGCATTAGCAACTCCAGAATCAATACCGCTCACATCGTTCTTCCGAGCTTCCTGATTGACACCCCTGAATGTGACTTGACACACTTGATGAATCCCAAATCCAGTGGCTGACAAACCAGAGTGCTGTTGGGGGCGAAAAAAAAAAAAAATAAATAAATAAATACATAAATAAAATAAAATGAATAAAAATTGACGTTACCTACTCAGCTGGAGGTTTGGATGACAGGTGGCATTGTCCATGAACAACTGTAGGTACCTACTCTCCTGTTCTGCCGCGTCATTTTTCTGTTTCTCCTACCACTCTGACATGAATTCTCTCGTCATCCTCAATTTGTTTAGCCTTCCATGACATTTTTAGTAGTTCAAGCTTTAGGGAAATCATCGTCAAACTCGTCATAATCTGCAAGGTTTCCCAATTTACCTGAAGCTCTACTCTGTCCGGACGAGGATTTGTAGCTGAGAGAGAAGAGGCGTCAGGTGTTTTGTCCGTCGCAGTAGAACCTGCTTCATCTTCCGACGTTTGTTGTTCGCCCTTCCGCAATTTATTCCTTCTGATTAAATCCTTGCGAAATGAGCTCGTTTTTTAGGCATAGCGCGAGAGAAAAAATCGAAAACGCCAAAACTTTCCGAAAATAGTCCGCGATAAACTTGTAAACAACAGAAATGATTTGATTCTTATCAGTTACTTCTTTTCCCTCTAATTTATTCATTCTGGAAAGTTTCTGATGGTGGACACACAATCCTTCGGTAGAAATGATGATCATTCAGTCAGTTCATCCAGAGGTTATGCAAGAACAGTACGGAACGGTAGCAGTGTTGAATTTAGGGATGAAAAGTCGGTAAGAAGTATCGATTTTTGAATCGATTCAGAATCGGATGCTCCAAATCGATTTCCCAAAAAAATCGCAATAGAAGTATCGATGTTTTGGAAAATCGATTCAAAAATCGGTCTTACAAAAAATTTTTTTTTAATGAGTGAACGGTAGATATATTCAAAGTAGGTAGATTCAAGAAAAAATCGTTTAAAAAATTTATTTAAAATTAAAATTGTATTAGTTTAAAAAATTTTGATAAACATTAAATGATTGATAAACATTAAATAAAAATTGATTAATAGTTGATGGTGATGTTGACCGTTTCAATTAATGTTGTTGGAAACTTGTTGAGGGTCAGTCAAATAATCTTGTCTTATTTGACTGACCCTCAACAAGTTTCCAACAACAAAGATTGATTAAAATTGATAAACATTAATTAAAAATTGATAAACATTAAATGTTTATCAAAATAACTCGTCTGATTAAATTTTAATCAGACGAGTTATCAGTTTCGCTGTCTGAAAAAGCCATGGCGGACGTCGCTTGTAACTAGTCAGATTTGTTGTTATTAGCTATTAATCATCATTTTTAATCCACCTCGACTCGAAATTTGCTTGAACCACTTGAAATACTAAACTTATTTTTTTAAATAAGATCTTATAAGCATATATTTCTCATAAACTACCTTCTACTAAGCCCCAAAACTAAATATTTAATTTTCAGTCCCTCTAAAAGCCTTCAGTTACCCTCCCCACTCCACTATCATCACACTGAACCGGCTCAACCTTGCAACGAACACTGCTTCCTTGTCTCTCAAGAAAAATTTATCAAATATCTGGGATTAACGATAGACGAAAAACTTAATTGGACCCACCATATTGACTCCATTAACAGGAACTTAACAAACACCCTCCGCAGTTTCTACCTTCTCAAAAAACTTTGCCCTCCCAGCACCCTTCGAACCGTCTACTATTCATTAGTCCACTCCCGCCTACAGTATGGTATAGAATGCTGGGGCGGAACTAACAAGAAACATATAGAAACAATTTTCAAAACACAAAAGAAATTCGTTCGACTACTTTGTGGAAAAAATAAACGCACCCCATCAGCTCCTCTATTCACTAAAACCAATATTCTACCTCTAAAAAAACTCTTTCTATTCAAAACTATGAAAATATTTATTGCCAAATACTCCACTATTCTATTAAAACACTTCCAGAATAACAGACTAGGAACAGTCCCCCTCCCCCAGGCAAACACTGAAAAATTTAAGAAATCTTTTAACTTCATCGGTCCACGACTCTACAACCTACTACCTATACAGATTAAAAATGAACTTGGTCAAAAAAACTACCTAAAATTAATTAAGAAATGGTTGATAAACATCGATAAAAGCGCCAATATATATTCTGACGTCCTGTAGGGTAGGCTGGGGTATGCATGCCGTATATGTGTATGTATACATGTACATGTATACTTGCTGTATATGTGTGCATATGCATGTATGCTTCGGTCTGCCTATAGAGCGTAGAACCAACAAAATTTGTTGTATTTAATACTACACCTCCTTACACTGTTTTTGCCCAACTCAATACCCATTATTACTATTATTACTATTTAACTCAACTATATAACAATCAACTTACCAAATTCACAACAACAACATCAGCATCATTTCATTTTACTCAATTAGGTACCTATATTATTTAACTCTGTTATACTACCTCATAATATTAATTTCCACCGCAATACAATCCAACCAAGCTTGGATGAGAGCGGTGGAAAAGTTTTTATTTCCTCTATATATATCCATATACATATGTATATACTACTTATCTTCAAACACCGACCTTTATACTTACCTGTGATAATATTATTATACCTACTTGTACTTATGGAAATAAAATCATTTTGAAATCTGAAATCTGAATCTAAATGACGAAAATCGATTCAAGATTTTCTTAAAAATCAGTAGTAAAAAATCGATTCACGATTTTTACAAAAATCGGAAGTAAAAAATCGATTCACCTAAAAAATCGGAACCTGAAGATCGATTCAGAAAAATCGAAAAATCGGAACAAAAAATCGATTTTTTTGAAAAAATCGGAAATCAATTCCCATCCCTAGTTGAATTCAGTCGCGCGCAGGCCTTCTACGCAGTTTGTATTGGTTTTTCGCGTCTCCTGAAAAGTTGGGTTTTGCCTCATGCTGGTACAGTTATTTCCGTCAATTTTCAACCAATTTTGACTTTCTTTTTTTTCAATTTGTCTGGTGAGATGTCCTTTTGAATGTGATGGAGTCGAAAATGAAAAAAATACCATTAAGTACGACGGGAGTGGTTGGACGAGGGAACGAGTGAAAACATGGACTCAAAAACAAGGTATTAGAAAAAAAAAAATTTTTCGCGATGAGGTGCACGGCGAAAAAAATTCCATTAGTGTTAGGTAAGAGTAGAAGTTCTAGGATGTGTGGTGAAAATTTGGAATTGATAGCTCAAAGAGGAACAGTTTGGGGTGACCCGAAGTGAGATAGGAAGTTAACACAGACTTCCGATCCCCCTTAAACAACGAGGTCGAAGAGCGTTGCCAATGATGCACTGAAATGACACACGGCCCTTATTGCAGGTGGTCTTAATGGAGAGTTCCATAAAATGGGAATAATTTGGGACCGGAAGAAATTGGTCTTTATGATGGGGTGGTCATTATCGAGGGAGGTCCTAATCACATGGTCTGGACCAAGATTATAAGAATGAAGATCTTCATTCTTCCGTCTAGAACACGTATCACAATCCAGTAGGTACCTGCATTATTATTCTCTCGCAGATCTACTGGACTGGCTTAAAAGAAAATTGATTGACGGCTACGACAAAATCTCTACTGTCTGGTTCGCCGGCCTCCCCGTTGTCTTCGTCAACGGTCCCGACGAAATTGAAGTATGTAAACATCTTCATTCTTTTCACACGTGTTGGGTTCCTAATTATGGATTGTTGGTCTATCTTCTTTCTTTTTAGCAAGTTTTGTCAAGCATGAAGCACTTAATGAAAGGCGCTGAGTATTTGCCTATTTGGCCCTGGCTACAAGAAGGATTGCTCGTGAGTAGAGGTATAGTACGACAATATAGTATTTAAACAGCAAAAAATACAACTCCACTTCTTCCGCTAACTGCGCCTCTTGTTATGCAGGTGATAAATGGCATTTGCGACGGAAGCTGTTGACCCCAACGTTTCATTTTAAAATCCTCGAAGATAAACCGCAGAAAATGTTTAGTAAAGCTAAAATGTTCGTCGACAAGCTCTTGGAAGAAGATGGAAAGCTGCTAGATCCTTTCGCAAAAATTACTCGGTGTACCCTCGACATAATCAGCGGTACTCATCATAGTTTATTATGTAATGGCTAAATTATATTATAATTCTTGAAGCACGTTCTGTTTTCATCCTAGAAGCGGCGATGGGAGTAACTCTCAACAGCCAAGACGGAAAAAGTACTGATTACCTCGGCGCCATAATAAGGTATGTACCTATAGGTCAACATGGCAAAGGTCCGTGAAATCTCTACTAGGCAGACCGTACAATTCGCATGAAAGTCTTTCTGTTCATCGTTGTATACAGAGTTACAAAAGGAGTCGTTTATCGAATACTCAACGTTTACTTTTTGAAAGACGTGATTTGGGAACTGACACCGATGGGGAAAAAGAACATGGCAGACATAAAGTATCTACAAGAATTCTCAAGCAAGGTAATTTCACTTAGTACCTAGTTTAAAACAATTTATCATGGTCATATTGAGATCCTGACTGTTCATATATATTGAATTCTCAATCCTAATTATATATTTTTTAAATTAATCTTGATACATCAATTTATTTTTGAAATTATTTAATTTATTATAGGTACGCGTATTTATTATGTCTCAATGTCCAAAAAGTTTCATACCTACGCCTTTTTCACTTCCAGATCATAGCTGAAAGGAGAGAAGTGTATTCTCGAAAGCGAAAGGAAAGCCAGGAAAATGATTCAGACATTGGTGGTAAGGGGAAAGTTTTTCTAAATGTGTATTATTTTTCATTTTCATTTTCATTTTGTTTATTACGGGCTAGCCCAGTTACAAATTTACACAATAAGTCATTCTAACGAGGGGTAAAAAGTAAGTACAGAACATTGATATCTACTCAAAAAATGGCAATTATAGTAGTAAGAGTACATAAGGGGTTAATTTAAAAATAATTGAACAATTCTTCAAAAAAAATTTTTTCAGAAGAAATCGATAGGGGAGGAGGCAATCCGCTTTTTGAGGGAGGGAAGGGAGGAATTGAAGAAGTCAAAGTCCGGGGCAGAAGACAAGAAGAGGTTGGCACTGCGTGGATTATACTATAATAGAGGCACAACATGGGGCGTTAACATTTTAGCCAAGAGGAGACATAAAATGCTGGAGGGATAACTTGGGAGGCATTAAGTTCATAACATGAGGCATAACATAACATGAGACACGGCTTAACATGGGGCTTTAAAATTTTAGCCAAGAGGAGACAAGCATTCTTGGACAGACTACTTGAACAGGACATGGAAAATCCAGGACAGTGGACTGACTCAGACATCCGAGAAGAAGTGGACACATTTTTATTTGAGGTGAGTGGCTTTTTCATGAGGCTTACGATGGTCTGATCATATTTAGCTTCATCAAAATTTCATTCAAAGTTTGAAAACAACCTTCTATTTGATATGGTTTACAGGGCTTTGACACAACATCGGCATTGATTCAATTTGCACTTTTTGAATTGGGGCATAACAAAGAAATACAGGTTGGTGCACCATTAGAAATTAATTATAGTGTGGCGCTACCTTCCACGAGCATTTTGATACTCTGGAGGGCATCGTTGTTGCCCCTCTAATTTCCCCATCCATATGATGTACTTAGGCGTTCTTATCTTGTCAGAACCTTTAATGCAGCCCACCTTTCTTTTCGCGTTTACCCAGTTTTTGGTTTATTATTCTTGGAATAATACACCTATGTAATCGCGAGGCGGTCGACGACTAGGATCGGCCTCAAAATTTGACTTTATCCGTTTCAAGAGGTCTAGATTCCAAAATCGAAATGTCCGTCTGCCGTCCGGGCCGTTTTGGGCAGTAGGAATTTTTTTTTAAATCTGAAATTTTGACAAAATTCGTGGTTTACCATCTACTTGTGCTCGCAAGGTTTTCAGTCCGATCGCCCAATCCCGTGGGGCTCTATGGGGATACGGGATTGAGTTAGGTGTCGTTTTCGAAGTATTTTTGGACGTAGAATCCATTTTTTGGGGTCCCAGAACGATCCGATTTCACTGTGGGGATCTATAGGGCTTGCATGGGGCTACAAATAGGATTTTTGAAGGATCACTGGAGGCCAAATATTTTCCGAGTGAAAAAAAAAAAAAAAAAAAAAATTGGGGGAAAAATCTTTATTGACACAGATTTAATTTTTGTAAAAGTAACTTACATCATAGAATAATAAACCCTTGTGTAAAATTTGCTGTTTTCTTTATTCATTCAAGACGCTGCTTGCCATTAGTCGGCTTTTGGTGAACGCTAAGTAGGTACGTAACGTTGATTGGATGTTTTATGTCCCCAGGAAATTGTATACAACGAACAGCATGAAATTTTCGGTGATGATGAGAGGGAAGCAACTCATGCTGATTGTCTTAAAATGAAATATTTGGAAAGGTTCATCAAGGAATGTCTCAGGTTGTATCCTTCGGTACCATACATATCGAGGTTCATTTGGGAGGATCTTCATTTGAGTGAGTACTATAGCAAATACTATTTATTCTTTACCATTTCTTTTCTCATCACCGTCCATCACTAGGAAGTTGTTTTTTCTCAGAGGGTTTGCCTGTGATTCCGGCGGGATGCAACATATCCATTATTCCATATTACCTACATCGCGACGCCAATTTATATCCCAACCCTGAGAAATTTGATCCAGATCGGTTCTTACCAGATGAATGCGCGAAAAGACACCCGTTTGCTTACATCCCTTTCAGCGCAGGGCCAAGGAATTGCATAGGTGGGTTTCACTTTTTTTTTTCTTTCACTCTGTTCAACTGAAACTTTTGATGGATATCTGTTGCGAGATACTTGATCAGTTGCATAATACTACCTGAATAATTAAATGTGATTTCAGGTCAAAAATTTGCCATGCTAGAGATGAAAGTTTTACTTTCCACTGTTGTGAGGTTTGCCAAAGTGGAATCCGTCACGAAGAAATCTGATATGAAAGTTAGCATTTTCGCTATTCTTCGACCAATCGACCCCATTTACATAAGGGTTTACCCTCGAGCGTAAAGAAATATATTAGAATCTAATATGCCATGATAATAACCTAATATGACCATGCTCGATAGAAGGGAAACGATTTTCGTACGATGAAAATTGGCATACAATAATTGTATAATGTCATGAAGTTCCGTAGCAACGAATCGGTAGTAAGCGATGACTGACAGGCTTTTTGATTAGGAAAAGATGTAAAAACTGCTAATTTTGGTGTATTGGAACGTTTGTAATAAGTTGACCAAGCGCTGGTATTAAATTACTTACATATAATATATTTATTAAATCTTCCCCAAGGCGTTGGAGGTTGAAAAGAACCTGCGTCAACCATATTATTATATTAGGGTATTATTATTTTTAAGAATGTGTAGACATTTTAATGCGGGCATTTTTAAGAATGTGTAGGCATTTTAGGGTATTATTATTTTTAAGAATGTGTAGACATTTTAATGCGTACAATAATAATTATTGTACGGTGCGCAAGCAAACCGTTCATAGTTATACGGGATCAGTTTAAAACAATATCTGATATTGTTTTAAACTAGTACCATTCGATTTTTAAAAAGTATTCTTTTCACGAGGTCTATTCCAAAAACGAAATGTCCTACGCTTTCCGCAGTTCGAGCCGTATTCGGCAGTAGGAAGTTTTTTAAAAATCTGACATTTTGAGGAAATACTCGGTTTCCCATTTAGTTGTGCTCGCACGGTTTCGGTAGAGATCCCGCTGGAATTTGCGCTGGACATCTGGAAAAAATGTTGTAACTAGGAAAGGTCCCATTCTTTGGTTCTCTTGGTCAGGACTCTCACGTTGTATCCCTGCCGGTACGATCCTTTGGCGCAGCAGATTGGCTTGGTAGCCTCTTTCCCGAAGACGAGTTGTGAGAGAGCCCAAGTATGACTCTGGGTCTCGGCGCTCAGAGCATATTCGGTGGCCGCGAATCGATAAAGAGCGGGGTATCGTCCTTTTCACATGAGGGGGGTGGCAGCTCTCGTAGTACAGGTACATTTGCGCATTAGTGTTCTTCATGTGGACCCTGGTCGAAAATTGTGCAACATCTATAGAAAATGATGGCCCACGAAATAATGTCAATTAATTTAATACAGTACCTAATGAAAGTCTGTATTCACCTGAGATTCCAATCACTTTTGCGTTTTGGAACCCGGCGTAAATCAATGCTCCTGCTGCTTGTAGGGCGTAGATCTCACGATCAATGCAAGTTGTAGCGAGAGGTCGCGAACCCCCGGAATGGGTAGGTAAGGCGTACCTATGAAGAAGAAGATGGGTAAAACATTTCCTTGACTAACTTCAAATCTGTATATTCTTCGTACCCTTTGGTACACAGGTCCCATAGTTCTAGTTAAGGAAAGGAGAATCTCACACCGAATCCTGACCACGAATTGTTCGTAACCCATATCGTGGCAGACAGTTCCTTTGGCGGTGAACTTCCTGCTGCACGTGATTATTTAACGTGTCGACGTCTGTAATGAGTCGTGCGGTGTGCCTGCTATAGAACATACACGATGTCAATATCGTGTAAGTATGTTTGGTTTGATCAAATGAAATATTGCTGTTACATTAAATAGGTCCATTCAGGGAAAAAGTAGACTTTTCGGCTTATTAAAATTTTATTTCCTATTTTAAGCGGACTCATTGTCCAAGTACATTGTGAGTTACCTTATGGGTTGAATTGAATTGATTAAATGGAGGAAAATCGAAATCTTTTTCTATTATCTTCTATCTACTGATTCATTACGGGGGAATTACATTGGGAAGTTGACTTCGTGAGCACCAATTATAATTACCCATGCCTATAGGTATAAAAGTTTCATCGTCGTCTCAAACTGCCACACCCACGCTGGAAGACCCAAGACAAACATCTAGGCGCCCTTCTACAAACATTCAGAGATTCTCAGATTTCATCAGAGAAACATTCAAAAATTTTCAGTTTACCATCTTGTTGTGCCCGCAAGGTTTCCCATATCCGTTTTTCGGGTTCCCATATTCGTTCAAACATAACGAGAAAATTTCTTTTTTCTTAATAATTTTTTTTTTATTGACAAAATTAATTGTTTCACTATTTACTTACACCAAAGAATGATAAACCCTTGTGTAAAATTTTCAGCGTTTTTATATTGGTAGGTACCTACCCATTAAAATCTGCTGGTGTTGGTATGTATTGGAAATTGAGACTTGTACCTGTGGATTCTTGTTGTTAGTCCATCATTTTTCTTCGCACAGACCTTGCCATATTGGTTTCGGAAATATCCGTCTAAAGACTGTTTTCGGTGATCCATGTTTCAAATTTGGGGTTATTTCATTTTGTATTTTTGTAGGACACCGCAATTACTTATCTCCAAACCATATTTTTGTAGGTATAAGGCACTCTTGTAGGTACATGCACTCAAATTATGTTGTTCAAGAAACACATCGAGTTTTCTATAAAATGTATTTGGAATTTGTACTATAAATACATACATGTAAAACTATTTTATAAAAGTAATAAATTATATGGCAATCATCACGATCTGGAGCAGTAGGAAATTTGAAAAATATCAGTTCTAGTAAGATCCACCTTGAGATCCACCGTAGCCTTGAGAACCCTGGTAGCCGCCCTGTCGTCCTGCAGGTCGTCCATTGTAAGCTCCACTCTGCCCGCTATAACCTCCTCGTTGGCCGTTAGAAGCAACCTGACCGTTGTAAGCTCCTGCTTGTCCGGCATAGCCACCTTGACCGTTGTAAGCTCCTGCTTGTCCGGTATAGCCACCTTGTCCGTTATAACCACCTTGACCGTAGTAAGCTCCAGCGCCTTCCCTGTTGTAAGCTCCAGCGCCAGGAGCAGCTTCGGTGTAAGAGATCCTGGGTTTGTAGCCATCCCGGTCAGCCGTGTATTCTACGAGTTGACGCCTACCGTCGGGAAGGAGGACATAGTAAGAACCCGAAGTGTAGTCACCGTCCCTTTGTTCAGCGTGTCCAAATTCGTTGCCGTATTCAGGAGCTAAAACGTCGTATTTGAATTCGTACTTGGCAGGCTCCTGAAATCGAATAAATGGCACAGGAGTGATGTAGGTATAAAATATATTAAGCCGCGATTGAAATTTCAAGTCTTAAGTGGCTTTAACACTCACTGAGAGATCGTCTTGGTAGCCCCCTTGTTGGTTGTAACCTCCAGCAGCCCCACCGTTGTAACCACCTCGTCCGGAGCCTCCGTTGTAACCAGAAGCACCTCCAATAGCTCCACCGTTGTAGCCAGACGGACCTCCAGTAGCTCCACCGTTGTAGCCAGATGCACCTCCTTTAGCTCCACCGTTGTAGCCAGACGCACCTCAAATAGCTCTACCGTTGTAGCCCGACGCACCTCCAATAGCGCCACCATTGTAGCCAGAAGCACCACCAGCGTAACCGTTGCCAACGCCACCGGATCCTACCCTACCGCCATATCCTCCCGAGTTTGCACCTTGATTGCCAGAGTATCCTCCAGCAATTGGGCCGCTCGCTCCAGAGACACCGCCATATCCGCCGTTGGCTGAGTAACCGGAGGCAGTGCTGGAGTAGCTACCAGCGTTGGAGCTAGAACTGCTGAAGGAGCCTGTGTTTGAGTTAGAATATCCACTCACTGCACCACCTGTTCGCGAGCTGTAGCCACCAGGGCCTCCTTGTAACAGACACATCATGTAATCATGAATAAACTTAACGAATAAGTGCTGGTGAGTTTGTTGAAATTAAATTTTAAAATGGACAGTCCTCACAGTAAAACCTATTTCTATAGTAAACATTGTTTACCGTTAGCATACTGCCCTCCTCGTTGTGAATAAGCTGAGCTGACGTCCGATGGGCCTCTGCTGGACGGGAGGTAGTTTTGAGACGGGTACTGGGCCACAGTCGTGCCCACGATCAGGGCCAGGAGAACTATCTGGAAATAATTAATGCAAAAGTCACATTATGAGCTTGAAAACATGAATAAGGCGCATCGAATATGGATTAGGGCTAAAACCCTCTAAAATTGACGTGGATCAGTTCATACTTAATCGGGGGATGAAGTCGCATCAGGAGTTTTTTCCTAAGGAGACAATCGGAACTTGATATCGATTTTCGAAGAGAAACGCAATTGATTGATTATTCGCAAACCTTTAAAAAAAATTGGGCTCGTGATGTTTCCCGTCTTCCTAGGAATGGGCTCAACCATCTTATTTGCGCAATTCTAAAAAAAGGTGCCTGTCCGATTTCGAACTCCGAATCACCTGGTAATTCCAGACTTGTTGGTGCCTAGAGATTGAAGCGGATCCCATCAAGGCAGCGTGAAGAAGCTCAAATCAGCTAAAAAGGTTAATGATAAGTTGAGCTGCTCTGCTAACTACTGACTTCTCGGTTCTTTACTTCATCCACCCAGCGGTTCCAAAACGTCTTAACTACCGACGTCTTCACGTAACAAAAACCTCAGGTCAAATATTTTTTCACACCATCGACACTCGCTATTGATTACTATGCGGTGTTATTTCAGTCGAAGAAGGTGGAGTCAATTGGTAAAAACCTCTAGACCAGTCACCAGAGGGTTTGACTCGTGCAAGAAATGGTGTAGAAGCTTTTATCTTTTTAAATGGTTGCTTTTTAAATCTTTTATTGGTTTCAATGCGTCTGAACAACAAAATATCAAAATTGGTAGCAAAATTTTTGCTCGGAGAACTTTTGGTGGCCAAAAAACTTTGATTTTTTCGGGCATTTTCCGGTTTTGGTTTATTATTCTTGGAATAATACACCTATGTTTTCGCGACGGGGGTCGACGACTCCGATCGGGCTCAAAATTTGACATTATCCGTTTCAAGAGGTCTACATTCTAAATCCGAAATGTCCGTCCGCCGTCCGCCGTCCAGGCCGTTTTGGGCAGTAGGAAATTTTAAAAAAATCTGAAATTTCGACAAAATACTTGGTTTACCATCTAGTTGTTCCCGCAAGGTTTTAAGTCCGATCGCCCAAACCCGTGGGGTGCTATGGGGCTATAATGGGGCTACGGGAGGGTTTTTTTGAAGGCTTTTGGCTATGGGATCGAGTTTGGTGTCGTTTTGAACGTAGAATCCATTTTAGGGGGCCCCGGAAAAATCCGATATCACTGGGGCGATCTTTAGGGCATTCGTGGGGCTAAAAATGGGATTTTTGAAGGATCCCAGGACGTTAAATATTTTTCGAGTAAAAAATACAGAATTTTTGAAAAAACACATTTTGGAACAAAAAATCCAAAAAAAATTTTTTTTAGATAAAAATCCAAAAAAATTTTTTTTTTCATTTTTTCATTGACAGAATTAAATTTCTGCACAAGTAATGTATATCAAAGAATAATAAACCCTTGTGTAAAATTTGCAGCGTTTTTACCTATAACTCGAAAACTAAGCACCGCAAGGAAACTTTCGTAGTTTTCGTAGCCGTTACGGCGAAAAGTGATCACTTTGGTGGAGCAAACCTATGTTTGGTGTCTTTCTATAATATAGAATAATAATAATCATATAATATTTAGAATAATAATAATAATAACAATGTTTCTAATACCTATGTTAATAACAATAATAATAATAATAACAATGTTTCTAATACCTGCTAATCTGAAAACTAAGATGATCACGTATGATCTACAACTTTCATTCTATGAATTTTTTTAGCTAGGACTAACCATTTCAAAGTTACCTATAACTGCTGGAAGCGGGAGCTCTTCGGGGTACTTTGAAAATGTTGCAGGGAATAGGCAATTTTCGCTCTGAATACCTATTTGGGGAGACATTTTACGGGCTTTGCCTGAGGTTTCCGGGAAAATCCTAATATCTGTTCTAAAAGGAAATTTAATCGGCTTTCACGTTGGGGCAATGAAATTTCGACTGGAGGAATAATCTCGGAGGGAGAGAAGAAAATGTACTGAAAACCGTGGGCGTAGGTGGTCAAATTTCTGGTGTCCACCCTTTCCGACGAATACAAATGGCACTTTTGTTGCCTCAATAGAAATGATTTAATCAGCTTTCACCAGAAAAAAGGTTAATTAAGATCGGACTCACCGGCAAAAATTTGCAACAAAAAAAAACAAAAAAAAAAACAAAAAAAAAAACGGGTTTTTCAAAATTTGCCATTTTTTGCCGTGCCCGCCCCTCCCAAATCGTTTTTTGGCCGCCAAAAGTTCTCCCGCCAATACTTTGCTACCATTTTTGATATTTTGTTGTTCAGACCCATTACAATCATTTAAAAAAAGAAAGCTTCCTCACTATTTCTCGCACGAGTCCCCCCCCCCCCCCCTTCAATCCATTGGCCTACTCAAGTTCAAATTAAATTTTGGTATTACGTTGTCACACTCTTCCAATTAAAGACCACTTACAATATTTGTAATTTGTATTACAACCCTGCGTTACTTGTTAAATAGTTCAAATTTTGATAGGTATGGCCAAATTTTAAAGCATTATTATACTTACTTCGTAAGTAATGGCGAGTGAAGAAAAGGAAATTATTTTGAATGAGAGTGAACTTTTCTTAAATTGACCTAGGTTACAAAGGGCGATGAAACAAATTTTATATAATTTAGGTACTGGGACAACGCTCGGAGATAGGAGATTTATCCCACTTCAAAAGACAGTTGAATGTGATGATACATCACAAAATCGGTGATTTGGAAAGGTGTCAAATGGAACAGGCCGATTGAAGGTGAAGCCTGAAGAAACCGAAAAAAACGACATGTAATGACGGACTTGTTGCTCATCTGTGGGTGAGGTGATGGATCCCATTTATGTTAATGGTTTGGTCGTTCAGAGTCGATCGATGGAGGTGCCGAAAAAACCGTCTCGCAAAATGAACTGAGCGCGGGTTGACCACATGTTAGCCCCAAGATAGGACCAGTGAACCGCAACTCGGTTATTTGTGGAAAGCAATTTCTTTCAGCCTCACGCTGATCATTTACTCGCGCAAATCAAATTAGTGGTTAGCCTATAATATTAATGACAATTTAAAACCCACGATTACAGGTGATTGGGCTGAAAACCTTTGCAAGGGAAAACCAAAGATCTAGGATTTGTCTAATTTGTTAACAGAAAATCTTCTTAGTTACAAAAATGTTAATTGGGACTGCTTTACACTTTTTGTGCGAAGAATATATCCAAATACCCCCTCGTAGAAGACATCCATTTCAACGCTATCCATTTTTATTTGAATAAGAAATAATTGATTGGAATTTGCCGAGAGCTAAAGTGCTTCTGGGCCTTCGTTATGGCGAACTTTTTTTTTTTTACGTTGCCCACCGCAACCACAACAACCTATTAGATCCTATGACACTGTTATGATGGTGGGTGTTCGAGTACCCCAGGCGTCTTCAGGTGGTGATTTAAGATGACCGAAGCGTCACCAATGTGTCATCTCAGATCTGAGCCATATCATCTGACGCCCCCTTTTTGGTTACGATACGTTATGCTGTTAGAGCACGATTACGACACGCGTTCTTGTAGGAGTGCAGTAATTTTGTGTTGCCTTTGGCAATGCTTCATTTTGTTCACGTTGTCGATTCCAGGATTAGTTTCTAATCGAGTGAAGACATTTTGGAACTCAAGGAGGCACAGCAGAGGTGCTGGTGACTCAAAATGTAACCGACTACCTTACTCATCAATGTTCCAAGTTTAAATGATTATGTATTTGTTGGTATGTGTACATAATTTGTCCATTTGAATTTTTTTTTTTTTTTTAATCCTCCACCACTTTTACTTTTATAAGGTAGATCCTAATGAAATTGGGCAAATTATCTATAATTATATTTACCTGTCAGTTCCATATTTTTGTTGTTGTAGTTTTTAAATAACTTAGTCAAATTCGTCCATTTTTAGATGGTCTGATCTCAGTCATAGTACTATAACACATACATAATTATTTGGAAATGTTAAAGCATGATTGTACCTACTCATACGTTACCTATGCAATACTATTCTTTTTCCGTGGATGAGCTTAGCACAAAACCCGTCCCTACTTTAAAATTTAAAGTAGGGACGGGTTTTGTGCTGCTATTTTGTGCTGCTAAGCTCATCCTTAAAATTTAATTTTATCCTTCACCAGATATACTTTCCAATCCGAAATTAGTTGTAGGTACACATTTAGCATTTTGTTGTTTTACTTGTAGAATGCCTATAAGAAAAGGTTCTCTTCCTTCAGTATAATATAAGTATTATATATATATATTATATAAATAGTTATAACGTAAGTTTACTATTGAGCAAGATAGAGATTTTTTAACATCTGGTGTACCTACAGCACACTGCCGGTTCCACAAAGAATAAGAAGCTCAGGTACATGGTATAATATGTGAGACGACTTATTATGTAGTCTTACTATAGATAAAATTAACACATGAATATTTAGAAAACTATTGAATAATGGGAGGGGGAAAAATCATAAGGGAACACTGAGGGATCACTTTTAACCGCTTGAGTGTTGTGTGTAAAATAGAATATTATGGGGTCATTATACATAACACGTACTGTGTGTTGTATTTTAAATTCTGTAAACCCTTTAAAATTATAATACTGACAAAACTTGCGCTTAATTTAGTATTCAGGATCCAACGAATCGAAACTTTCGTATTAACCAATATTGTGGGAGGGGGTGGGGGATAATATTAACGCTTCCAATATACCAAAACTTGGAACATTATTATTTAATAATGGGAGGGGAAAAAATATATGAAGACCTTAAAACATAGAGGAATGGTGTTATAAATGGTATCCCTTCTACTGCTTGTATGTTGGGTGTGTATGTATAATTGGATACTCATGTAACCGATTATACCGTGTGTTATATTCTGCAATTCACCTAAAATGATAAAATTGACGCAATTATTGTGCTTAATTGAATTTTCAGGATCCAGCGAATCTAAATTTTCTACTTTTAGCCGATTTTGAGAGTGTCTTAGCTGGCGTACCTTGTTCATGATTGTAGCCGGCGAAGATGGTAACTGATGGTCAGGATGGGGTGGTCTGAATCTTATATAGAAGGTAGTGGCCGACGGATGATGCCACGGAGCTTGGTCAGTGTTTGCATCACAAACCCACCCCTACGCCCTCCCCGTCTTCAGTTTCATTCACTTTTGGGGGAGGTCTCGTTCATTTTTCCCCCTCTCAGTCCTTCTCTCACGGACGCGTTTTGACGCGCGATTTAGCTTCTGCCGCCCTTGAGGAACTTTTTCGAGATCCGATCATTTATTTTCCGCGTGAGGCCCTTGAACGCATTGTGGTTTTTTAAGGAGATGCTCGAAGTCTGAATACAGTATACTTTCGATGTTTCGTCCTTCGGATCCAACAAGAAAATAAATTTTTACTCAAACGAGGAAGAAATCCACCTCCGGAACCTGCAACAAGTTTCCAACACTTTATTTGATAACTTCAGCAGATGTGAAGAGTGGGAAGAAGGCGTAGTAAGGGTTTAGGTTGCCTATCAAATGTGACTCGAACACCAACTAACTGTATCCAACTATTGAAGTGACCGATTTGGGCCAAATTTTCAGGGATGTTGCGGGTTCGGCCTCTTGAGGTCCCTTATAAATGCGCAAAAAGGTGACTCGGGTCATCCTCAGCAACGTGGAGAAGTTGGTTGTTAGGTCTTTGATATCCAAAAATTGAGGTGCAGTGTCTTTCACAGCAATCGAACCTGAATCCTCCTTTTGGTTTATTATTCTTGGAATAATACACCTATGTTTTCGCGACGGGGGTCGACGACTCCGATCGGCCTCAAAATTTGACATTATCCGTTTCAAGAGGTCTACATTCAAAATCCGAAATGTCCGTCCGACCTCCGCCGTCCGCCGTCCGGGCCGTTTTGGGCAGTAGGAATTTTTTTAAAAATCTGAAATTTTGACAAAATAGTTGGTTTACCATCTAGTTGTGCCCGCAAGGTTTTCAGTCCGACCGCTCGAACCCGTGGGGCGCTATGGGGCTAAAATGGGGCTATGTGAAGGGGTTTTTGAAGGCTTTTAGCTATGCGATCGAGTTAGGTGTCGTTTTCGAAGTATTTTTGGACGTAGAATCCATTTTTGGGGGTCCCGAAACGATGCGATTTCACTGTGGCGATCTATAGGGCTTTCATGGGGCTAAAAATGGGATTTTTGAAGGATCCCAGGAAGTTAAATATTTTTCGAGTAAAAAATAAAGAATTTTTGAAAAAAATTTTTTTTTTTGTTTGTTTGGGGAAGGGAGGAGTTATTAAATTAAATTCACACTGAAATTGAATTCTAATTATGAATTTATTCAAGTTATTACAAGAAATCAGAAGGGGAAGGCCGAAAAATTTTATTGGGCCTCAGGTGGGACTCGAACCCACAACCTTCGCATTACTAGTGCGCATTACTAGTAATGCGAAGGTTGTGGGTTCGAGTCCCACCTGAGGCCCAATAAATTTTTCGGCCTTCCCCTTCTGATTTCTTGTAATAACTTGAATAAATTCATAATTAGAATTCAATTTCAGTGTGAATTTAATTTAATAACTCCTCCCTTCCCCAAATAAAACACTGTATGAGGGAAGCAGTTCAAAATTCCCTCAAGTCATTACCTAATAATAAAAAAATTTTTTTGAAACAAATAAATCAAAAAAAAAAAAAAAAAAAAACAATTTTTTTTTAAATATAAAAATCCAAAAAAAAATTTTTTAATTTTTTTCATTGACAGAACTGAATTTCTGCGCAAGTAAGAAATCGAATAATAATAAACCCTTGTGTAAAATTTGCAGCGTTTTTGGTTTATTATTCTTGGAATAATACTTACACCTATGTAATCGCGACGGGGGTTGAAAATTCTGATTGTCCTCAAAATTTGACATTATTCGTTTCAAGAGGTCTAGATTCCAAAAACGAAATATCCGTCCGCCGTCCGAGACGTGTTGGGCAGTAGGCATTTTTTTTAAAAATCTGACATTTTGACAGAATGCTTGGTTTACCATCTAGTTGTGCCTGCAAGTTTTCAGCCTGATCGCCCAAACCCGTGGGCTTTTAATGGCTTTTGACTATGGGATCGAGTTAGGTGTCGTTTTCGAAGTATTTTTGGAGGTAGAATCAATTGTTGGGGGTCCCGGAACGATCCGATTTCACTGTGGGGATCTATAGGGCTTTAATGGGGCTACAAATGGGATTTTTGAAGGATCCCAGTAGGTCAAATAGTTTCCGAGTAAAAAAAATAAATAAATAAAACTAAAAAACAAAAATTGTTGAAAAACAAAAATAAAAAAAATACAGAAAAACTTTTTTTTAAATTGTTCTCATTGATACGGGCTTAATTTTTGCACTAGTAACTTATATCAAAGAATAATAAACCCTTGTGTAAAATTTGCAGCGTTAAAAAAAAAATTACGCATTGCTACTATAATGTAGTAGGTACATATTAATAATATTATGTAGTTAATGAAAAAAATTTCAATATCCGTACACTGCTAAAATCTCTCCTCCTCACCCTTGGACGTTAAAATTTGCGAGGGAGCCCTCCTGGGAGAACAAGAGACCATTGAAATGACGGCCATCTCCCTGATCAGCACTTTGTGAGCTAACTTTGTGCCATGTCCCACCTTTTTTTTTGTACCAGTTCGAGTTGTGAAGATTACAGATATGTCATGTCCGTCCGACTCCTAGACCGGTTTCTTTAGTAGGAATTTTTTCGCCACAAACGTGTTTAGGGCTAGTTTTTTTTTTTAAATTTGCACATTTTACCTCAGTTTACCACGTAGCATTTATTTGTATTCATCAGATTATTAACAATTAAATCTGCTTCATCGGCAAATGGGGATAGATGCCCAAGGCCCTCGTCCGCATTAGAAAGACGGTTGGAAGTGCCAGTGGCAGGTAGCGTTAAAGAATAAAATCAACTACCCGGCTAATCGGGTATTCCGCGTCCACTTTGCTGTGTCATCCGAATCGACTTCAATCGTATATCGGTTTTAGGCCAGTTTCTTTGGAATCTTGGAGCGTAGTCCATGGGGAGATTAGCGTAACTTAAATTACGGTAAATAAATTACGACAATTATTGTCGTGCTAAACACCAAGTTACCCCAAGACGTGGAAATTCAGCTGATAAATTCATGAAGGATGGCATCTATGGCTGACAGTCTGTGGATTCTTACTTTATTGACGGTTAGCTAGCCGAATTTTTTTTTCAGCGCAAAAATTTCAAGGGCTACAATTTCTGGCAAACATTTCATTGGTGTGGAATATTCTACACCTGTCATCGAAGCAAAAGGCGTCAAACGAAGCACTTGGCTCTTAACAAGTTCATATCTCGGGAAAAAATGTTGTGCACTTCGGCTTACTTTCCAAACGGTGGCTCTTCTCCGGCCTTGAGACGTTTCACGCGTGGCCTCCGGAAAGGCGTCATCTTCAGCAGTTCAGGCCGCTCTGGATTAGCATGTCCAGATGTAAGTTGATGAGCAAAGGCTGAGATTCAGAAGTGAAGGGAAACGAAACGAGGGCGATTTTGTCAGTGTATGCACCGGAGGCGGTTTGCTGGTTTTTTCCGTTTCACTTGTTGAGCGTTAGGGTTAAAAAATACTCTAATTTGTAACTTTGCAGCAGATCTGTTCAAAAATTTTTCCATTTAATGGGAGACGTCGAAATGCTGTTGTTAGTCAAGTCAACATAATAATGATTGGCGTTAAATATCATTAGGTTTCGGCCATAAAGACGTTCGAATAGAAGGAACCGGATCTGCGGTCCAAGCCCTTTTAGGCAGTAGGATTTGTTTCCCGAAAAATTTTCAAAATATTCTGTTTTTTATCTAGTTGTGACCGCATTATTTTCAGCCTGACCGCTGTAACCCTTGGGGCTCTCTTTGCTAAAAAGGCGTCACAGGTGGGGTCCTTGAGGGATTTACGGTTGGGGGTCGAATGGGGAGTCGTTTTCGAAGTATTTTCGGAGGTAGACTCCACTTATGGGGGTTAGAGACCCATCCAACCTTACTATCCCCAAACAAATCCCCCCCCCCTGGCGGCAACGTGCTCGTCTGGCTAATTTAGCTCTTATGAACAGTCCGGATTTGCATACTTTTGTATCAGTAGGTATTTCTGAGTGGCGATACTGTGAAATGTTGGTTTTGATGGACTTCTGGAGGTCGACCGATGTGTCGGGCCGTCCTCCACTCGAAGCGACCAAGCGACTTGGCGGCTAGAGCCGGCTTCTACCAGGCGACTGGCGACGCGACCTCCACTGGAGGCGACTTTATGCGCGGCCTGGATTGGAAACCCCCTGCGACACCTACACCCTATTAAAAATTTCGAAAAAACATTGAAAAATCCCGATTTTTTTAAACTTTCTTCTTTATTTTGTATCGTGGTGTTGAAGTATTTTGAGTCAATTAGCCAACCCACAGCCTTCCGCAAAATTAAGAAATAATTTGGATAATGGTTTTTTAAGTTTGCCTTATAATAAAATCATCCTCCTTGGATTGTAATGTTTTAGTTACTAAAGAAATCATAATAATGAATTAGGTACTACGCAAAACCCTTTCACCGTATTAATAAACTTTTAATAAGATCACTTTTAATAAGACCACTAAAAATGACTCCTTCCTATGCCATGACGTCACAACATTTTTTAAAATAAGCATTATTAAATAATGCTTATTTTAAAAAATTTTGTGATGTCATGGCATTAAATTTTATTAGGAGTGGAGTTCGTCCAATATA
Source organism: Pilophorus perplexus (assembly GCA_955831195.1). Taxonomy (NCBI): domain Eukaryota; kingdom Metazoa; phylum Arthropoda; class Insecta; order Hemiptera; family Miridae; genus Pilophorus; species Pilophorus perplexus. Next base: position 16,220,193 of record OY037011.1, on the reverse strand, counting down.
TTCAAACCTAGAGGAGTCATCTTCTCCCTAATATCCCCTTTAATACATCAATCACTGAGTGGGGAAAATCTTGTCAGAGATCTTGTGTGTTTGTTTACTTCGCGTCACAGGACGAGAAGTCGATCACTGCGCTAATATTTTCCCCACTTTCTCTATTGCGTGCCTTCTGGGTGATTTCATATTAGATCAAGAGATTATAGCTTACCACGAGTCCCAATCCTGGCTCAAGAGCCGACTTTGAAAATGATAGATGCGAAATGAAAGGAATGAAAGGTAGGCTTGTAAGCAGATGCGCCTCCAAAACCCAAATGCTAAACGTACCGCGATCTGTTTCCAGTCAGGTTGTATTAGACACGGTATAACCTGTGACGAGAGTGGAACCCATTTTCATCAAGTGGGCTGTTACTTATGTCGGATGTTACTTCAATACTTACTGTCGATCTTAGGGTTGTTGAAGGAGGGATGTGAAGTTATTCCATTTAAACTGTAGTGCTACGTAGCAGACACTGTTAAACCACTCCCGTATTTAAAATAATGCGAAGTTCACAGTTAAAATAATAAAAGAAATATCGAAAAAAAAGAAATGAATTGACAAAACTTACTAAAATGGATGAATACAGATAAAATAATATCGAAATATATAGGAAACGTTTGGTCATCTTTTTACGAACACGTTTTTAAAAATGAAACATTCAATGTTCCATCACTTCACCATTTTGAGAACACATCTCGTAGAGAACGAGCGATTCCACCCTACAATGATTCAACATAATATGTTGAACAAATATTATGTTGAAATATGTATGCTCGAGCATGAGCCTCGTACTCTTAAAACACCCAAAACTTTCATTTGGCTTATCGATGGTGCGGAGTCACGACGAAGTTAAGCTTCCTGCAGCCACCAGCTTCAAGACGAATTATGTCATTAGTCAATAATGTTTACGTGAGGACACGAAAGTCTGATTGACAGATTTGAAAAATGTTCGGCGTAATATTTTTTTTTTCTGTTATACCATCAGCCTCCATAACTCTACCCGTGTTAGCATACTTACAAAACTTGTATGTTGTGCATGTTACCAAATTTAATGCAGTTTTTTCCAAGTTTAGTCAAACTTTAGTCTTGATTAATACATATGTTATCAGAATGATAATATCATAATATGATTATATTAATATCATAATATGATAATATTATTATGCACTGGCTAGAGACTAGCCGGCTCAAATCACTCCGTTAACGCCTGATATTATTAGAACGCAAGTCAGCGCGGCGTTTTAGTATTGCGGCTAAACTGGCCAACAAGGTCAGGCGTGTGTGGGTAACTCAGTGTGCAGTGCACATGCCAGGAAATAAAGAAAATATTATTTTATTTTTATATTATAGTTATATTATTTTATCATTTAATATTGATTAACAGGTCGTTTCCATTTGTTTTCGTCACGTCACGAGCGTCACGTCACGGGGGATTTTGAGCGCAACATGATCGCGAAAACTATAATCACATGATTGGTCTCTAATTGGAAGTTTAGCGGTTGGTTACAAGTAGAGGGTTGGTGTAAAATTAATCATTATTAAATGAATCTGACTGTAGAACCATAGGTCTATCGTCCGGTTTTTTGGTTTATTATTCTTGGAATAATACACCTATGTTTTCGCGACGGGGGTCGACGACTCCGATCGGCCTCAAAATTTGACATTATCCGTTTCAAGTGGTCTAGATTCCAAAACCGAAATGTCCGTCCGCCGTCCAGGCCGTTTTGGGCAGTAGGAATTTTCTAAAAAATCTGAAATTTTGACAAAATACTCGGTTTACCATCTAGTTGTGCCCGCAAGGTTTTTCAGCCCGATCGCCCAAACCCGTGGGGCGCTATGGGGCTAAAATGGGGCTACAGAAGGGGGTTTTTGAAGGCTTTCGGCTATGGGATCGAGTCAGGTGTCGTTTTCGAAGTATTTTTGGACGTAGAATCCATTTTTTGGGGTCCCGCAGCGATCCGATTTCACTGTTGCGATCTATAGGGCTTTCATGGGGCTACAAATGGGATTTTTGAAAGATACCAGGAGGTCAAATATTTTTCAAGTAAAAAACAAAACAAAATTTGAAAAAAAAAAATTTTTTTTGAAAAAACAAAATTAAAAAAATCTTTTTGAAAAAAAAAAAATAAAAAAAAAAAGTTTTTTAAAATTTTTTTTTCATTAACAGAATTAAATTTCTGCACAAGTAACTTATATCAAAGAATAATAAACCCTTGTGTAAAATTTGCAGCGTTTTTAAATTGATGTTAAATGTATTTATGTTGCGTATGTATGTACGTTTGTTATGTATTTAAATGTTAAATCATAAATCAATTACAGCGGACTAAGGATTAGAATATTCACCTGTCTTTCAGTGTGATTCTGCGATATTAATGTCAATAAGAATAATTCTCTAGTTATTAGAAAAATATTCGTATCGGTTTATTCAATATTTAAAGAGGCTACTCTAATATTCTAATACCTAATTAAATTATACAATTTTTTTAAAGTATGTATAAGTACCTATTATTAGATAGTATTAAATACTTATTAAATTTTAATAATTTCATCTTGAATGTACATACTCACGTATTTTCAGTCTGATTTCATACTAAACTCTACATCATTTGCACGAATTCGAGGTTCGCTGTTCTTAGCCTGTCTACCGTACGAGCTGATGAGATGGCGATTGACAAGGTTTTCAGAAAAGAAGCATTCAGGGACGATAAGATGAAGAAACGGGCCCGCCAGGATAGGTAGTCATTGATCCAACATTAGTATGTAACGAATGAAGAGCAAACAATTTGGTATACCTACTTGGTAGTCTCCTTCGTAAGCAACCCTTGTACCTATAATAAAGATTGAAAAGCTAAATCCTGGATTTATAAATTTTAGCCGATAGGCTTTAAGAAGAGACAACCCGGTGGTCCAGGGGGGCGGGGTCAAGGGATGGAAATACACCCACACCCAACGTTTAATTATTTTTTATTTTTTCATTCAGTAAATTTTGAAGTAAAAATGTGCTAGTTATTACCACAGTCAAATGAGCCTTATTTGTAACCCGGTGACTAAGAATAACCCAATGTAGCGAAAATCTATACGTGATATGGAGCAAATTGGTTACTAAATCTAGTGAATCCAAAATTTTGGAACTTAAGTTGGATTCAGCGCAGCAAAAAACGCAAAAATCAGTTAAAACATTCGAGGGATTTTTTTTTTTTTTTCGTTTAAGCACGTACCTACCTGTGCAGTTGTAGGAAAGAACTCGGCAGAGGAGTCATTTCCCACCCTAACCACCTCATTGGATTAGACCTCTGCACCCTCTGCAAAAACCACACCGGAAAGAACTCCTTTCCTCCATGAATGTGATCATTGTAGTTTTGGTTTGAATTTGGTACCTTTCCTTTGATTGAACTTACGCTCGAGCTAAAGCTTAAAATTTAATTTAATTGAGTGCAATCGGATAATAACAATTATTGCAAAATCGGGTTGATACCTCAGTTTAGCCGCTAGGTCTCGCTTTTCTCGTCGCACAATAGCTGATGACGCTAAAAGGTGGCAGAAATTATTCAAGGAGACAGACTGATATAGGTGGGGTTAGCAAAAAAAAAATCGACATTTTTTAGTGTTTATTATCATTTTTTTAACAAAAAATAGATTTTTAAAATAATTTGCATAAAAATTGAAAAATAATTCTGCTTGAATTTAATATAATTTTTCATAAACAATGCAAAATCTAAATGTTTAGCCGTTTATTAGGTATCTTTAAAAAAAAAAACCTAAAATGATTTTTCCTTTTTTTCACGTTTTTAATGCGCACATTTGCGCACGGTTTGACTTAGGAATCTCATTCTAGAGCCCTCAGTGAACACACAGAAAAGAAAAGAAAGTAGTTCGGTGAACACGGGGACTGGGTGGCCCCGTGGACTATTAGGCGACAGAGCTTCGTCTGTCTACAAATCAGTCGGGGCGCTGATCAGCCTGGTTCAAATCCGGGGACGAACACCAGTGTTTGACCAAAAGTCAATCACGTGTTGTAATACCTGTCTTGTCGGCAGACAATTCACCTCTGAACGCAAGTTTATGTGAATCCATTCTCTGGAGCAAGAATTTCTAAAGCTTATCTAAGTACAGTGCGGGGTCGGCTCCTGCCCCTCTTGTGAAAACCAATTGGTTAACACACACACACAAAAAAAAAAAAAAAACACTACTTTACTTTTAGTTCGGTGAACACCGCGACTTTTTTCGATGTTCTGATTTTTTTCAGCTATTTTGATCCTGATTTGATGAAAAGAATATTTTTAATGTCTTCGGATACAATGTATCTGGCTATGTCACTGCCTGAATACTAACCAATATTGATACCAAACAATGGGCGAGAAAGGAATTATTCCATAACAAAGTAATGCGAAACGGATTTGAAACAAGAGATTGAGACTAGGGGCTAGCTCAACTGTCAGGTGCCCTAAATCCCTAACAGGCATATTATGCCTTAAATGTATATTTTAATAATTAGGAAAATTTGTTTATTTTATTGTTGTCAATCGTAGTATGAACAAAAGACTACATAAAAAGAATAATTATTCTTTTTACTTTATAGTGGTTCCAATTGATTGGATTAATGGATTATTAATTAATTAAACCTGCATGGTAGATTCAGCAGGTCAATTATTGACAAGAGTTTTTCATGTATCGTGTTGTTAAACAGAGGCTTGCTGGATTTACTTGTACTCCAACAAACGTGTTGTCCAACAGGCGAAATTGAATACACGTCCACTCCTGTGGTGGTTCAAAGCTTCTATCCAAAGTACTAGAATAAGGTTGCTAGTCGAGGGTGATATTAAATATTATGGAAATTTTCCTCTTAGCAATTAAACAAATAAATTAAGAAACTAACAATTTTTTAAAATACGGCTATGTAGAGATAAAAGAATTGAACTCCTCATATACATTTTTGTAACATTTTTATTTCATAAAAACGTAAAAAAATACACAGTATTCAAAGAACCCGGACAATAAATACGATGGGGTGGTACCTAAGTTGAATGGCGATTTATTCTTAGTATGGACCAGATTGGGAACCTCGATCGGAGTAACCGCCCTGTCCGGAAGGTCCGTTCGAGTAGCCTGAAGGCCCACTGGGATATCCGCCACCGCTGCCGCCGAAACCGTTGCGCCCTCCGAATCCAGCGCCTTCTTCGTATGAGATCTTGGGATTGAAGCCTGTTTGGTCGGCAGTGTATTCGACGGTTTGTCGTCGACCGTCGGGGAGGAGAACGTAGTATTTGCCTTGGGCGACGTCGCCGTCGCGTTGTTCCTCATGTCCAAATTCGACTTGATCTCCCCTCTCGTTCGCATTCACGTCATATTTGAATTCGTATTTAGCTGGCTCCTGAAAAATTGATTGTGTAACGTACATTTCCCGTAGATACATTAAAATAACCAATCATGATAGATTACATAAGGAACCAATTAGCGGAGAATACCTATGAATCGAATATTTATGATCCAAGTTAAACACATATAATGTATATTATGTGACTTGCCAAATGTGGCTGCATAACTTACTGAGTTTTCATCACCGCCATATCCACCGGCTCCGGCGTACCCACTTGGGCCAGAAGAGTAACCCCCTTGTCCACCTCGAGCGTATCCTCCTTGGGAACCACTGGAGTATCCACCTTGGGAGCCACTGGAGTATCCACCTTGGGAGCCGCTGGAATAACCACCTTGGGAGCCACTGGAGTATCCACCTTGGGAGGCGCCGGAGTACCCACCTTGGGAGCCACTGGAGTATCCACCTTGGGAGCCGCCGGAGTATCCACCTTGAGATCCAGATCTGCTACCAGGGCCTGATCGAGCAGCATCAACAATGATGGCATCGGTGTAAGCAGAAGCTGGAGCATCATAGGAAGAAGAGGGAGTTCCATAGGAGGAAGAAGGGGTTCCATACGAAGAAGATGGTGCGCCATAAGAGGAGCTCGGTTGACCAGACCTGCTGGAAGGAGCACCGTACTGGGAAGAAGGTCTTCGGGAGTTTTGAGAAGGGGCACTGTAAAGTGATGATGGGGATCCAGATCGAGCTCCAGGAGGGCCGTACTGTGAGGAAGGGCTGCCAGACCTTAGACCGGGAGCACCGTATTGTGAAGATGGGGCGCCATATTGTGACGAAGGAAGTCCATACTGAGATGAAGGGGCGTTAAATCGAGAAGACGGGCCAGATCTGCCTGGGGCTCCATACTGCGACGATGGAGTTCCATACTGAGACGATGGCGCACCGTACTGGGATGAGGGAGAGCCGTTCCTGGCATTGGGGGCACCGTAGGACGACGAAGGGACCCCATACTCCGACGAAAGGCCAGCGACTGGAGCAGAAAGCCCGGAAGGAGAGTATTGCCTGTCTGGGGCTCCATATTGGCTTGAAGGAGATCCGATTCCAGATCTTCCAGGAACGCCGTATTCACTGGAAGGAGCGCCTCCAAACCTACTGCTAGGGGCGCCATATTGCGATGAAGGGGCACCAACTCCCCTAGCTGCTGGAAGGTAGGTGTTTACAGGTGGCTCTGCCAAACAGGCCCCTACCAGGCATGCTATCAGTACGATCTGTAACAGAGTGAGTGGCTGTGGTAGTATGGTGTGTTTTGTATATGAGAATTTTATCCAAGTAGTATCTAGAGTACTAGAATATTTACTACAAAACTAGTAACGACTAGGTACTTAGAATTTAATGCAAAACAGTTGCCTATAACATGACTATATTCTTAATACTTTCCATTTTAATAATTAAAATGGAAATAGAAATCACAATTATTGTGATTTCTATTTAATAAAATGAAATTTTAGAAGTTTCTTAACAAGTTGTTATATTTGGCAAAAATATCTGCGAAGAAGGTTTGGTGTTATTTCATGCTAAGGTTGCAGTATCGTATTTCTAAATAAAATTTTTAGAATATTGAAGATTTTATTAAGGAACTTTGGAAAATTTTTAATTGAAAGTCACATTATATGGGTATGCGATCTCATGAAAGGCTTTTAGGCTGTAGGAAATGATTTTATGCTAAATTGAGAATTATTCGCCAATACTCAAGTTATGCTGAAATCACATCAGTTGGGACCTGGTCATGAGAAGTACAAAGCGAGTTCTTTACGCCTCCCGACAGAGTCGATAAAATTCTACATTAACAGTGTGAAATTAAAATCCAAAAAATTACTGACAAAAAAAAAAAAAAAAAAAAAAAAAAAAAAAATCAGTAAAGTAAGCGGTTGGAAGAATTTATGGCCGTGCGAGAATCGAGCCCGGAGCGTCGTGTAGTCATGTAGTCCACAATTTACATTTACCCGCGCACTTGAACACTCACAATTCAAACACATTTCTTTCCTTTTTTTCGCGAGATCTTTCGACTTGCACTTTCTTACCTTGTGCATGTCTTCTTGAGATGATGGATGGAAAACTGATGGTGATTCCTTGACACTAACCGTATTTATAGTTGAAAGGGGACAGTAGATAGAACCCCTGTGATCAAGGGTAGGGGAGAAGCCCCCCTGATACGGTTTGCGCCACCCCTGACAGCCCTGAGGGGCGTAGCAGTTCGAAAACATAGACCTTATCGACATTTTTAACATGTACCCTGTAATGCCTCATCTCAAAGGAAGTGAGAGGTGGTACTCTCCTATCCCTCTTCACTCCTACAACATTGAGAATCCAATCTAATAGCGTTGGTGTTAGCAGTTCACATCTTCAACGGCACCTACGTCGTCCTTCGCGCTTTTATCTTTCGCTTAGCTGCTCTTCTTCATCTCAAGATCTCCGTTCAATTATATCCGTTCACTACTGATTTTTTTCAATTGTCAAATAGCATAAATTCCGATGTAATTTCATTTATCAAGGAACATTCAAACTTAGCGGAGACGCGCGAAGTGCAAGTTTGTCTTCAACGATTGTTTGAGATTTCAAATCTGTTCATCTACGAAACATTTTGAGACTAAAAGATCTATTTGTAAGGCATCCTATTAAATATAAATGTTGTAATACTTACCTTACCGGGGTTTTCCGAAAAAAGAAAATAATTTTTTTTGCCAACTCTAAAACATTCCCAACGTGCGGGAGAGAGAATTCCATGAGAGAAATTGACAATAATAACACTAATTGAAACGAAAAGAAAAGATAAAGAAAACTCAGAATATGTTTACGATTAGTACCAATTAATTTAAATAGTAAATTTAAGCAATAATTATAATAATAATTAAAGAATTAATGTAGGTACCTACTAACACTGTTGAAATATGACGGTTTAAGTGATCTACCTTAGTTCCTCTCAGTAGGTACTTGCCTGACGCACATCGATCTTTTTTATGGAATTATTCATTTTTTAACATTCGCTCTTTTCATCTTAAGGTTTCTTCAAGTCCCCCAAAGATTGGATTCAGGATGGGCGAAGTCATACCTAATTTTGATTCAATAAAAACTATCGTACTTATTTGTTTCTTAGCTTAACCTTTACGATAATATCGTTTCATCTTTACGATAATATCGTTTCATCTTTACGATAATATCGTTTCATATTATGAAATGGGCCAATTCATTGCAAAATAAGCTCAACTTGTACGATCAACTTCGCAAAATTAAAAACGCTGCAAATTTTACACAAGGGCTTATTATTCTTTGATACAGGTTACTTGTGCAAACATTTAACTCTGTGTCAATGAAAATTATTTTTTTTTTTTAAATCTTTCTTTTAAATTTTTTTTTTACTCGAAAAATATTTGACCTGGGATTTTTCAAAAATCCTATTTGTAGCCCCATGAAAGCCCTATAGATCGCAACAGTGAAATCAGATTTTTCCGGGGCCCCCTAAAATGGATTCTACGTTCAAAACGACACCTAACTCGATCCCATAGCCAAAAGCCTTCAAAAAACCCCTCCCGTAGCCCTATTTTAGCCCGATAGCGCCGCACGGGTTTGGGCGATCGGGCTGAAAACCTTGCGGGCACAACTAGATGGTAAACCGAGTATTTTGTCAAATTTTCAGATTTTTCAAAAAACTCCTACTGCCCAAGACGGCTCGAACGGCGGACGGACATTTCGGTTTTGGAATCTAGACCTTTTGAAACGGAGAGTGTCAAATTTTGATGCCAATCGGAGTCGACGGCCTCCGTCGAGATTAAGGTGTATTACCTATTCCAAGAAAAATAAACCAAAAGGGGTTTGAGTCCATGCTAGGCTCATAAATTGAGCTAACAATAAAATTGAATAGTCGAATATTTCGATTTATAATAATCAATTTTAAATTAATTATTGTTGAATAATAAAAACGAATTTTCGCAGGCTACTGTGAGGATCAAATCCTCTCCCTTGATCGAACGGGTAGCTATGTAAACCTTAAAATGAACAATAACAAAATAAAATAGTAATGTATCAGCCTCTCCACTAGGAAAACACCTCGTCACAGCCCTGAATTTCCAATGCCCCTGTAGTAGACGAGTATTCGTCGTTTGGGGATTGGTTCTGAAACCTTGGCATTAACTTGCTACCTACTTGGTTAATATGGGAAAAATTAAGAACGTGTAATTCAATCCATACTCCTGTTGGGAAGGTTTGCAGGTTTGAACGGTATACTTTCAAAGAGAAATGCGATCCTTCCTAAACTTGACCTTCAGTGTCATTTGAGCGCGAATCACCTAGACATCCTTTTGTTTTTATTATCCATGGTACGTTTCTCTTAGCTCAATAACAGTAACTGTTATTACTTAATAAAGTAACTATAACTGTTATAGTTAACTTTATTATATAATTATACTCCTGACGAATGTAAAAGACAAATATAAAATTCATGTTGGCAAGTTCAAAAGCAAATTCAATTCAAGAAAAACAATACATCAATCAACACTTTCCATCGATCGATTGATAAAAACAATATTTTCGGTTGATTTTCATCGGTAAGTAGAAAAATTGAAAATGACCCCCTTAACGTGTTTTGACGACTTAACTTTTAATTAACTTAAAAATAGTTAAATTTGAAAATCTTCAAAATGGCATATTTTGGAAAGTACGAAAACTTGAGAGGTGCTGGTGGCAGCATTAGACGCAGAAATGCATGCAGTTTGGGTTATATTAATGAGTATCATGTTTTTAATAATTTTTTATAGGCGATGAACGAGAATTTGCTATTTCGTGCAAGGCACGGGTGTCCCAGCTCGTATACAATATATTATGTGGGATTCATGAATACTGTACGAATACTGTATGAATACTGACGTATACCAATACAGGGCAACAAAATACATGCTCGGCAATTTAAGGGGTTGTCTTCTTGCTTGTTGAGCTGGTGAGCTGAATACAAATTTTAAAGCCCTTTTTTATTATTATTTTATTTTTTTTTTAAATATTTTTTTATGGCCCAATTCATCCAGAATAAAAACTTGAACTTCTAAAATGTTCTCTCCTGGCGTTGTTTGGGGAGCTCAAGGCTCAATTTACTTGGTTCAAAGTACCAAGTTGCAAAGTTTTTGAGATATTAGCTCTAGACGTTGAAAATTAAGCCGGAAATGTGAATTTTTTATCACGGTGTTTGGTGCTTTTCCTCAAACAGTATAAAAGCCAAAGGTCCGATGGAAACCGTGCCGAAAATTGTTATGTTATATGACATACCTAATGTATATTATACATTGTTCCAATTATAACATAGTTATTATTATAATAGGCGATAATGCATCCATACTTTACTCGGAACACCCGTAGCAACCCGTATGCCCGACGCATGGACTTACATGCCGGCCCATACTATAAGAGAGGGTAAAATTATCTGTTCATGTAGGTCTGCCATCAACTATAGCCTATTATCTAGGACGCAACTCGCTCGTCAATTTGTGCCCACCCTCAAGTGAATCGGTTCAGCCGTTTGGGCGGGATGGTGGAACAAACAAGCAAACAGACACCCATTTTTATTAATAGAATAGATAGATAGATAAGATAGATTTCATAATCTAAACTATAGTTTACTCCTAGTCTGAATGGCATTCCCGTCATGGAAATTCACCTGGCAATGCCTATTACTATTCAATGAAGCCGTTCGCATACCATATCAAATTAAAGTAAGTCGTAACATGTTAATGATGTTCGGACGCAGTGATCTATAATACCGGAAGACATTTGGAGTTTTAACCACAGGGGACCTTCATGCTAGAAAACAACGTCTTCTTGGTGCCGCTTCGCAGAAAAGGGAAGTTGTCACGCAGGAAGTATTTCCGCCTTCAAATTCGCCACAATGAGTGAAAAGCGCCGCGTAAATACTGACAGCATTTCGGATGAATATCCTCCCGTATTACCTCCGACTGCTCCAAGAGCGTGGAAACCGTTTTCGCCCAGGAATGCAGGTATCGCGTACACATTTTCTGAAAATAACCAACCCCTGCCCGAAGAAGATGAAACACAAAATAGCGTCAGTCAGCAAATACAAAAAACCAAAAAACCAAAACGGCGCAGCATTCTGGGAAAGAAATCCCGAAAAATTGTCAACGCTTTTTTCATAACTGGTGCCGTATTCATCGGATGTTTCCTAATAGTTTCTCCGTTCGTTGTGGTATATCTTCTCGTTACTGGGCCCTTCAAGAAAACGAACGTGGTCAATTTTAGAAACTCCGCAATAAAGAACTCCCCGGCGTACTGAATCAACTGATTTGTACGTCGTCGTCAAACTGGACTTGGACTCATCCACGACACTCATCGCTGCTCTGGTGATGCCAAATAAATTTAACTCACACTCACCCTGACTTAAACATCATTCTTCAGTAGTGGCTATTGCAAGACTTATGCAAGATTTTAAGTTAGGTTGAGTTCATATTCAAAGAGAGACACGTATCCAGATTTCAATAATATTTCGACATCACATTACATTGATGTATCAATTTTAAAGTCAAAGAATTAGAGGTGGCGAGAGTAAATTAATCGTTGCCAAAAACCAGTTTACTGACACTGTTTCGCTACTGGGTCCATTTTCAATTATTCCAAAAGCCCAACGCCTACTCTTGTTCGAATCAATAAATATATAATATTCTTACATGGCATGTAATGCATATTACATGTAATGTAGTACATGCATATTATGCTAACTATTGAGTCTGATTACATCAGCATATCTTTATGAAACACTCACGCAATAAGGTAGGTAGGTACCCAAGCCGTCAAATCACACAATGCATATTTTTTTCTTCGTCATACGACAGGGCTTTTTCGTTGTTTTACATTTTGACTGATATCGTTTCTTCGGTTTTTTCTTTTCCTCGACTCCTTCGTAATAATCGTATGGGTCTGTGATTATTGTTGATGAATCTTCCCCAGACCCAGCGTTTAAACGTCGCAGGAGGTTCGTATCGTAGGGAGCAGAGTTGTATCCCACCAACAAGGGGTTTCGATTTCCACCGCCGATCGGCCCGAAGGATCCCCAGGAGCATCCGTAGCAAGGTTGATAGCCAAGCGCCGCTGAACAAAATGGTATGCTGCCGAAATCCACGAGGCCGTTGAAACGGCCGGGAAACGGCACACACGGTTGAGGCTGACTTTGGATTCCTCCAACCCCCAGCGGATCGTTTATCATTTGCAACAAAACAGCGTCAATGTTTTGGGAAAGTCCGGAACACAAAATTGGCGCTTGCGCCAACGCGCTTTGTAAGGTGTTCCAAATAGTTAATATCAGCCAGAAAGGTTTCTGAAAACAAAAAACAAACGAAAATACCTGAAGTCTCGTGAGGAAAAGTAAAATTGTGTTTGTTTGCTGTGGAAAAAACAGTACTTTTACGATTGCAACATTAGATTCAATGTGTCAATAAAAAATTATATTAACAAAAAATTAAAAAGAAACAAGAAATTTTCCTGTATAATTATTGACCAGATGTGGGACCCCAAAAAATGGATTACTTGTCCAAAATTCCACGGAAAACGACACACGCATTTGACCTCCTGACATCTTTCAAAACTTTACCTAATTGGAGCCCATATCCGAAACCATTCAAAAACCCTTCCAGTAGCGATAGGGCTGAAAACCTTCCGAGCACAACTGATGGTGAACCGAGTTACTGAAAATTACTACCCGATACGGCCTGAACGGACGGACGTCTCCACATGAACGTAACCTATGATGTACAATAATTGTACAAAGGTGATCGGCCTCATAATTATTATGAGGCCGATCAACATTATCGTCCCATGTCGCGTAGGTGTATTATTCCAAGAATAATAAACCAAAAACTTATAAAGGAAAGAAAATGAAATAAAATTTTTGGCAATAAAAAATTTATAAAAGTTATTGCAACTTGTGAAAATTGTTATAGCAAGGTTGTGTCAATCGTTTATTGAATTACAATTATTGTAATGCAATTTTTACCTGGTCGTGGAACATTGTTGCGATTCGAACTAAAGTGAAAGAGAGAAAAGCGTCATTTAAATACCGTTTCCACCCTGAACCAAGAATACCTGCGATGTACTATTTACGATAGCCGCAATGATAAGTGAGGCGAAGAATAACTTAAAATCTTTTTTTAATCAATGAACCTTCTCAGTTAGTTTTTATCTCATCTTGAGACTTGACTTATCGTTGAACGCTCAGGAAATCTTCTTCCACGAAGTGTTACTTCTATTGTCCGTCCTAGGTTTATTGTTTCTGGACTTGGCCTTAGAAGGCGACAAATAATTAGGAGAGTCTCCATATTAGGCGAATCGAGTGTTACAAAAACATTTCCTCGTGCCCCCGCGAAGATGTGCTCCCGTCAACTGGGCTTAGCTTCATTTCCTAGTTCGACGTGTTTGTTATGGGAAGCAGTTGATAGAATTTTTCCTTTCCAATCTCCAAAATCGTACTGCTTTACTATCAGTTGGTAGTGGAAACGCAAATGAGAACTCAGAGCCATTGCAACCAATTAGATTGACAATATGAACTTAAATTCGCTTTAGTCTGAGCTGTCCAACTTAATCTGGAACAGGTTCCTCGCCAGAAATTGAAACAACCACTTCGCCGAAAATCGGAACAATAAAATTTATTGTTGCAAACTATTTGTTGTACGATCAAATCTGTACGCAAAGAAACATGAGCAGAAAACGACCTTGGCCTTATAAGTACGGGACTGTGACGATAGACCTGTGGAAATAGACTATGCATACTGTCGAAAATAATTTTCGACAATAATTATTATTACAGTTATTACTGTAACGACGACAATTATTAAGACAGTTATTGCCTATTATAATTCCAAGCTCAATTGAGAGTTTTCCAAAATGATGAGAATTTTCTAAACTGAATAATTTATAAAACTAAATAGTTTAAAATAGGTAATAAAGTTCTCAATTATTGAGAACTTTATATTTTAATTTGAGAATTTTCTCAAGAAATTGAAGCAAAAAATTCTCAGATAGAAATGGAAAGTTCTCAATTCATATTGGAAAGCTCTCAATTCACTTTGGAAAATTCTCAACAAGGTTTGAAAAATTCTCAATTCGTTTTGGGAAATTCTCAATTTATTTTTGAAAATTCTCAATTGAGCATGGAAAACCTAGGTATATGAGGACGGGACTGAATTGAGAAAGAGTTGAAAAATAATTAAGTAGGTTGTAGGCATCTCTGGATGAGAAGAGATGACAGAATAGGTACAGTTAATTATATTAGTAACTAATATACCCCCCCCCCCCCCCCCCCCCGGTGTGTAACTAATATCTAACTGTTAGATATTATCTAGACGAGAAAGTTCGGTTCGACGTTCGAGTAAATCAAGTGGTCAAGTTTATCTATAGCGTTTCGTATTCTGCCGTCCAAAGCGAAAAAGTCGTATGTGCATAGGTACCGCCCATATCATTTTTGGGAAATCGACCTAATAGTTTTGCATGGGAATTCGTCGATATTGGAGTTAGTTTTCAAAATAATCTTGAACTTGAACATTCTTCTTGTAGAAAATTTCTTGCTGAATCGATTGGCGATGTCAGAAATAGAATTTTTCCATCATAAAATAGCAAAAAACGTCGTACGAATTTTAGTAGGTAGATACGAGTATATGACTATCGAACTGCAGTTACGATTCGTGGGGCGATGTGGGAAGGTTTCACGAAGACAGGTCCGTATATGCGAAACAAGAAGCGAGTAAATCATATCTGGTGCCAGATACGAATTTTCTTCTTCTGAAAAGTATACTTACTATACCAAGTATAACGTCTCTTAGGTCCACTGGTCGAGAACTACAACCCTTATTCTTAGCATACTCCGAAAATCAGTAAAGACCCCCCCCCTCACTCATTTTACTCATTTTGGTAAAAAAATCACTTACGACTTTCGCCTAGGACGGCAGTATTCATGTAGGTACCAATTTTGGAAGATTCGCCCTACTAGCGATGATGAGAGATCACGTCACGGTACCTACCAGCCTTCTCGCAGTGGTTCAGTTGTACACTAATTTGCAATAGGTAGGTACTTACCAAGGTTAATTTGCAATAGGTAGGTTTTCAAAGGTCACACCCAGCGTTTTTTTTTTTTTTTTTTTTTGGTATGGAAATACGCCACATTTTTTTGTCTATAGGTACGCGAATACTACGCAAGTGTAACTTTGGGTATCCATTAAGCCGGAAGCTGATGTATACGGGTAGGACCAAGGATGAACGAACGAAAACGAAACGAAACAAGGGAATGAGGTGGTTAGGTTGAGATATGACTCCTCTGCTGAGTAATAAATTATTTATTTAAATAAACAGCCCAGGGAAAATTGGAAACAGTTGAACTGATATTCAGGTGAATATCAGCTGAACACCTGAATATCAGTTCAACTGTTTCCAATTTTCCCTGGGCTGAAGATGAGTATAGGTAACTGCTCGAAACCGGTCCCCACGCTGCAATAATTGTTTATTGAAATAAACAATAAATTTAGTACTCAGCAGAGGAGTCATTTCTCACCTTAACCACCTCATTGGATTAGACCTCTGCACCCTCGGCAAAAACCACGCCGAAACAAGGGAATTTCACCCTGAATTTTCGTCCGACTGGCTGCTGCAAAACAACAGGAACAACTTGTTGTTCCGAACAAGGATGAGCTATGAGATCTAACCGAGGGATATATCCTTTATACGTATGTTTTTACAAAACAAAAAACTCCCCGTCATTGGATAACCTGCCATATTAACGTGCATTGAGCACAGTTCCGAGCATTGATGTTCTGCACGGAAGCGCGATTGGAAAAAAAAATTACCTAAAAATAGGTAAGTCTTAAGCCTATAACCTGCACCTTGTGTTGTTGTGTAACCTGTTGGAGTCCACCATATTTTTGTTTTTGTTAGAACTTTTATTTGTAGTAGGTAGGTGTTTATACTTTTATTTTAGTTTTATTTTTTAGATTTTTTTTCGGATAACTACGAAAGGTCGGGCTTTAGATTAATCGCACCACCAAATAAATAGATGACGGTAACAAAATAAAAACCAAAAGGTACCTACACCGTTTTCGTCTTCGAGGAGTGGGCTGAAAAGTGTGATTTAATCATTTTTTAGGATAAACGAATGTTTCCGAATTCATAATCTGGAAGATGATGATGCAAATGCTGAGTCACGAGAAAATTTCGTCGATACGTGCGCAGTTTCGACCCGGTTGGCCACATCCCCGTTCGCTATTTCAAGTCTTCAACGGGGAAGCTACCCGTGCGTGTGCCGCAATTTTCGGTTGCTAGCTGAAAATCGCCCTTCGAGTTCGTGACAAGGCCGAGCCTCCAGGCCGGGGGAATCTTCATTAATTGCTCCACCCGCCGTTCCGAAACTCGTTGAAAAGAGTTCGATCTCTTTTTACTTCGTCCCTATCAATCAAATAAATGAGTCAAGGTCGCTCATCCCCTCTAACCCGTAGTAACCTTTTCCTTTTGTAACGCCACTTATAATAACATTTATATAATTAACATCGTGATTGATTGATTGATACGGCGGATAGAGATGATAGGGCTAGAAATCTATTAAGACAGTATATAACGGTGGTTATCTATATCTATCTATTACATTGGAGCTCTAGCCAGAGTAGGAGGAGGAGGTGGAGGAGAAGGAGAACGAGGAGAAGACTCATTTTTATTCTAAGGCACTTCTAGATGTCGCGAAAAATTTTAAATTGATCTTGAAAAATTCCTCTTGGCGCGTATAGTAGGAGAAACGTCTGGCTCAAAATGGCTCAAATGGGGGGGTCGAGGGGAGGAATGGAGGGCTCCCATCAAATACCCTCAAAATATTTTGCTTCCGAGTCTGCGAAGCAGCGGAAGCCTTGTGTTCACTTTCGGGAGAAAAAAAATTTTTGTTGTCCGAATTTAAAATTTCCAGTCGCATTTTGCGTTTCATAGCCTACTGAACAAATTTGGTTCCGTGTCTGTCGGTCTGTGGGTCTGTGGGTCTGTCGGTCTGTCGGTCTGTCGGTCTGTCGGTCTGTCGGTCTGTCCGCATTTTCTTGTTACAACCATAATTTCCACAATTTTGAATGAATTTAGCTCAAATTTTGAGGGATTATGCGGATCAGGCTCCTTGAGGTCCCATACGAATTTCAGCACAATTGAATCAGCGGTACGCTCTGCGCATGCGCTAACGTGAAATTCTTGAAACAGGCATAACTTTCTCAATTTTGATCGGATTTCAATCAAATATTCAGGAATTGTGTGCGTATAGCTCTAGATGGTCCCCTGTCAGTTTCATCACGATTGAATCAGCGGTACGCTCAGCGCATGCGCGAACGTAATTTCCTTGCCACAGCCATAACTCCTACAATTTTGATTGGATTTCAATCAAATTTTCAGGAATTGTGTGGGTATAGCCCTAGATGGTTCCCTATCAGTTTCATCACGATTGAATCAGTGGTACTCCCTGCGCATGCGCGAACGTAATTTATATATACATATTCTTGAAAATCTCGAGAAATTCAAAAATGATGTACGTTCTGAAATAGGTTGAGCGCCCTCAAGGATTTTTTCCGTTTTCCCCTCCTTCAACCCCCTCTCCTTCCCTAAAGAAGGGAAGGAGTGGGGATTTCAGCCAATATTGATCCGATTTTGATGAAATTTTCAGGGATTACGCGGGTTGTGCCGTAGATGATTACCCAGGCTTTGGGTAAAAAATTGAATCAGCGGTACGCTCTGCGCATGCGCTAACGTGAAATTCTTGAAACAGGCATAACTTTCACAATTTTGATCGGATTTCAATCAAATTTTCAGGAATTGTGTGCGTATAGCTCTACATGGTCCCCTATCAGTTTCATTAAGATTGAATCAGGGGTACGCTCAGCGCATTTTATAATGGTGTCACTTTGATTGTAACGAGGAAGCTGCTATGCCATCTCCTTGGCAGTGTATTTACGTTGGTATGATAGACCGAAAACTTCATATTATATTGCTAAATTATAGGCTTTTAAGGGCTACAGACGGGATATTTCAAGGGTTTTTCATTTTTCATCAGTCTCTCTTTCAAGAGAGTGGTCAAGAGTGGTCAAGGCCACTTGGCAAAACCCTTGAAATAGCACTTGAAAAAGCCTCATCGCGTGCTCGAACAGTTCTGGGACCCCGTGAATTGATTTTACGCCCCAAATTGCTCTGAAAACGACACCTCATTCGCCCCCTTGTTAATACCTACCCAAGTTACTAGGTACTGAAGTTGCAGTGTTGCCTCATTCCGAAACACTTTTAAAACCCTTTTAGTTCGTATTAAATAAACTTTTCGCAAAATTTTGTGTCCGAACATCCCTGAAATTCCACGGTGACCAAGTAGAGACTGTCATTCAATATAGAGGCAGGCTGTCATTGGTCGTCGAAAATTTCTACCCGCTTTTAGGAAGCGTCGATGTAACCAATGTATGGAGACTCAGAAAATGTAGAAAAGTGAAAATGTCCAAAAATTACCCAGACCCTTAAAAAAAAGTTTTAGGCCAGAAAAATTTAAATCCCGAGGAAGGCGGAGAAAGAAGAAAGATTTAATATTAAAGTTTGCCCAAATAAAATGCAGAAGTCGATAAAAGTTTCACCTGACCTTTTTACGTTCAGGTTTTTATTTTCAATTTGGGTAATGCTTACCTCACTAAATTTTCACCGTCACTTCCACCACATAAAAACTGGCAAAAATTCAAGAGCCGAAGGGGGCGTCAGGACCCTGGCCTTGGGTTTGGGGTAAGTAGCATTGATCTCTCACGCTTCCAACATTTACAACCTTGCAGGCCAACGGTCGGGCTAATTCTGGGTTTTCAACAGAGGTTTTGAACGAGATCGGACAGATTTATGAGGGTCATCCGATTTGAACGGCGTACTTTCAGACGAGTTTTGGAGTTTCAGGATAACAATTTGCGGGAAGGCAGTTATCCAAAGAGGGGACTAAGATGGAATTTTCTTTGGTAAGCATTCCATTTTTGATTTTAATAAAGTTCATCATCATCAAAAATTCATGGGGGACACCCAGCCGTCAAAGTCAATTGCATTTGACGGCTGGGTATAACCAAACTGGATCATATCAGGATGCGGATAAAGTCGAAATAATACAAGAAAAGAAGTGAGAGCATACCCCAAGGCCGTCAGATAAACCTATAGCGATCATCTCTGCCGGCTTGTGTTACCTTCCGTGGTGCGAAGGTAACCCAAGTCGCATCCTCCTTCGGTACCTACGCTGCGCCGACAGCCATCCGAAAGTCATGAACAGCACCTGACGGCAGTGACAATGAAAAGACCTTGGACCACATACATCCTAACTACGACTGTCAACTTATGAGATCACTCCGAAGATGAACCCACCCCCGTTAGGATGACATGAGAGGACGCTCCTTTCGTGAGAGGTTCAATCGTGAGCACACAAGGATGCTATTTCTTCCCTTTTTGTCGCATTTAGGTTCCACGCTCGTTCGGAAATGGTTCAAAACGGGCGCAGAACATTTGAATTAGATGTTGAGAATCACTGCAATTGATTTTTAGTTTTTGGGTTTCGTATGGTGGTATGAGTAAGAGTTATTGAAAATATCGTCGAACCGTCGTCTACTTACGAGGAAAAACAAAAATATAAAAATAACACAGATCAACAAAAGCAGTCGACTTGTAGGTCCGTTGCTAAAAAAGACTTAGGTAACTTATGTTTTTTGAGGTGCTGAATCCGAAAATGGTCTCCGTTTTCTCGGGAGCCCCATGTTTTCTTGAACTACGGCCAATTTTAGTGTTTTTGGTACTTTTCCGTTATCCCCCCCCCCCACGCGATTTCGTGTTTCATACACACCCCTCCCGATGGCTTTTAGGCACCCAAATTCGTGTACTTTTCTGTTAAAACACCCCCACCCCCTCCCACTCGATTTCGAGTTTCATACACCACCCTCCCGATGGCTTTAAGGCACCCAAAGCCAACCAAAATCGCGTGGGGGGGGGATAACGGAAAAGTACCCGTTTCGGGATTAACAAATGATACCCGTTATCTGCAAAGTCCAAAAACTCTGAAAAAATACGCTTCCTTCTTATTGAGCCTTTAATGCTGATTACGAATATATACATGAGTTGGGGTCTAAAACCAGAAAAATATGTGATTTTGCCAAAAACAGCAAAAACGTCGTTTTTTCAAAACCCAAGTCAGGTTTTTTTTGGGTAGGTACTTTTTAGCTTCTTCGTAAAAAGCTATAACCGTTAAGAATTGTATTCGAACGATGTCTTGTAGGAGGATTGTTTCTGCGTCGAATGAGTCCAACCATGGTGCACGATTGTGTGCCTCCCATAATAAGGGAGCTATGATTTTTCAAAGTTTTCACCCATTTTGGCAATATCGTAGAACATGAACTTCTGGAACATGCTACTTGATCGCAACAAAACTTTTTTCCCAGGAATGGAGGCATAAATTCATTACGATTCAAAGGTGGTTTTGTCCATCAAGAACAACTTGAAACCCCAAACTCATGTAAGTATAATATACTTACATGAGTTTGGGGTTATATTATATATTATATTCGTAATCAGCATCAAATTGCCAATAAGAAGCGTATTTTTCAGAATTTTTGGACCTGTACCTTACGGCTATCATTTTTTAATCCTGAAAAGACAAAAAAATAAATTAATTAAAAAAGAATAAAAAATAAATAAAATAAAATAAATAAATAAATAAATAAATAAAATTGGCCAAACGGAGGTTATTTTCGGATTCAGCACCTCAAAAAACGTGGTTTGTGCAAAAAATAGGTTTTTAGCAACGGACCTAAAAGTCGAATTTTTTTGTTGACCTGTGTAATCCACGTGAACAGTTCACAGGTACATACTATTCCTTAGCTGTTACTCGGAATTTATACGAATCTATCGAGGACCTTTCGAAGCACATTTTTGCACAATAGGTGAACAAGTTGACGTTTTATTCAATCCTTAGTATATAGGATAACCTAACCAACACGAATGCTGCTAACTTACACAATAAATTTGTATATTTCTTGCATTATTGCGAGGATCAGTGTTTTTCCATCTGTTCTCTGACTATCTACTTAAATCCACAGATGAATAATTCACCAATTATTGGTATTATGAATTTATGAATTATGAATTTGGGAATATTTTCTAATATATTGAGAAACATACCTATCCCGGAAATCTCAATCGTCTGGAGACACGATCTCGGGGTTGTGTACACCATTCGGGTTGTCAATCAACTTAAGTGGGCGTTCGTGGAGGCCGTGTGGAAAGGCAAGTGATGCATCAGCGTGTTTTTCTGATGAGAAATTGATCAGGTCAGTCACGTGTATCTGTACCGCTCTAGTATTAGGGGAGACTAGATGCTCCGGCTCGCTTTGCTCGCCTACGCACCCAGCTGGGGGGCTCCGCCCCCCAGACCCCCCGTGGGCCTCGCTTCGCGAGGCCGGTGCCTCGCTCCGCGAGGCCGATCGCTTATTCGGACAGGGGGGCCTCGCTTCGCTCGGCCGGGGGGGTGTGTTCAAACCCCTACTCAGACATAAGGCCTCGCTTCGCTCGGCCGACCGCTTAAGCAGACATGAGGCCTCGCTCCGCTCGGCCGGGGGGGTCTGCGACCCCCCCTATTCGTTCCCCCACCTACAAAAAAAAAAAAAAAAAAATTCCCCGCCTCCTCCATCTTTGTAACGTCCCTGAGTACGTCTTTCCAACTTCCTTGACAGCAGCCGGGTTGGAAGACCCAAACGCGCCGGGATCTCAGGAAATCTAAAATTTTAAACTCGCCGTCAGAAATCGCTCGTCGTCGGAAATCGCTCGTTGACAATTTTCTATTAAAATTCGCATCTCTAGGTAGGATACGGTCGAAACCCCGTTTCGATCCGACCATTAATAACGAAGATGGCCATATTTGGGCCAATTTGACCGTGCCAATTTTCGGTCGGCCGGGGGGGGTCTGCGACCCCCCCTAGAGACTCTTAAACGGTCGCCCGAACCAATAGAAAAAATCGCCATATTTTTAGCGCTTACCATTTAGTCAGAGTAGGCTGATGACATACAAACTGACACACACACACACAGAGACGGTGAGAATTAGTGATTTAGATAGACTAGATGCTCCGGCTCGCTTTGCTCGCCTACGCACCCAGCTGGGGGGCTCCGCCCCCCAGACCCCCCGTGGGCCTCGCTTCGCGAGGCCGATCGCTTAAGCAGAATTGTGGGTGAATTGCCGCTTGTGGGAGTATTGCCACCTGTGGGTGTATTGCCGCCTGTGAGGGTATATTGCCGCCTGTGGGTGAATTGCCGCCCCCCAGACCCTCCCTAGTGGGTGTATTGCCGCTTGTGGATGTATTGCCCACTGTGGTTGTATATTGCCGCCTGTGATTTGGGTGAATCATGGTATGAAAATGATTAGCCGAGTGAAGTAAGGCCCCCTTGTCAAAGTGCTAGTCTATTAGCTGAGCGAAGTAAGTCAAAGTGCTAGTGAAATCAATTTTCAAAAGTCTACTCTCTACCGCCCGTGCGAGGAACCGCCCCCCCCCCCCCTCCTTGCCATAGTGCTAGTGAAATCAAATCAAATTTGAAAACTCATAGGGAAAAAACCCATGGGGCGATATGGGGCTAAAAAGGCCGAGAAGATGATCAGCTGAGCGAAATAAGACGCCCCTCCTGTCAAAGTGCTAGTGAACTCAATTTTGAAAACTCCACCATCATAATAATAGAATAGAACTACCTATGTGGGTGGCTGAGCAAAGCGAGCTCCCTCTGGCCGATAACATGATCGGCAGAGCGAAGTAAGCCCCCCTCCCTCCCCTGTCAAAGTGCTAGTGAAATCAAATCAAAACTCACAGTAAAAAACCCGGTGGGGCGCTATGGGACTAAAATGCCTAGGGGGTAGAGTTAAGTGTCGTTTTCCAAGTATTTTTGGGGAAGACCTATGGAGCTTTCATGGGGCTATACGAAATTAGACCCCCTGTCAACGTGCTAGTGAAATCAAATTTCCACCATCAATAATAATAGAACTACCTATGTGGGTGGCCGAGCAAAGCGAGTCCCCTGGCCGTTAAAATGATCGACTGAGTGAAGTATGCCCCCCCCCCCCCCCCCCCCCCTCCCAACCTATCATAGTGCTAGTGAAATCAAATCAAAGTTGAAAACTCACAGGAAAAATATGGGGCTAAAATGGCGAGGGGGTAGAGTTAAGTGTCGTTGGAAGGGAGGGGGTTGAAGGAGGGGAAAACGGAAAAAATCCTTGAGGGCGCTCAACCTATCTCAGAACGTAGAGCATTTTTGAATTTCTCGAGATTTTCAAGAATATTATATATATTAGTGATATAGATTATTTATAAGGGTCTTGCGTGATCGCTCGTACATAAGTAAGGACCCCCTGTCAAAGTGCTAGTGAAATCAAATTTGAAAACTCCACCATCAATAATAGGAGAACTACCTATGTCGGTGGCCGAGCAAAGCAAGACCCCTCTGGCTAATAAAATAATCGCCCGAGCGAAGCAAGACCCCCCCTGTCATTTGAAAAGTTTGAAAAAAGCCTCCCCTGGCTGGTAAATTGATCGGCCGAGCGAGAAACACCCCCTGGCAACGTGTCAAATTTGACAACTCACAGGAAAAAAAACCCTGGGGTGCCATCAATAGTTAGTTGCTCGCCTACGCACCCAGCTGAGTAACCCTAGTGGGGTGCATAGCATCGATGGACACGTTCATAACCCTGCATCAAGGTCAACTGCTCCTTCAACATCAACCCCCCTGGCTTCAACATCAAGTCCCCTGGCCGTTAAAATGATCGGCCGAGTGAAGTATGCCCCCCCTCCCACCCTGTCATAGTGCTAGTGAAATCAAATCATAGTTGAAAACTCACAGGAAAAATTTTTATTTTATTTTAATTTTTATTTTATTTTTATTTTAATTTTTTTATTTTTATTTTTTAAATTCAATTAAATTCAATTTTTCGATAATCGATTCAGTTTAAATCGATCCTACTTTTCTCGATAATCGATTCAATTTAAATCGATTCATTTAATTTACATCCATTTCCGTCTGGGAGAGATCTCGTAGACCTCGTGAGCGCCCCTGTAAGGCTGATGTCCCACCCGCTCAGAGTGAAGAGTGAGGGTGGGGGGGTATCGGCTGGGAGTAAACCGAGCGGGATCCACCCGCCGGTGACGGCCACCCAGTTTTCTGACGTAAATTAAAGGAATCTCCAAAACTGAAATCGCCGTCCTGATCCGCTCATTGTCGGAATGAATTTGGTCGATATCTCCTATTAAAATTTGGATCTCAAGGTAGGCTACGGACGAAACGCGAAAAAAATCCTTCTATTAACGACGGAATAAATCGAAAAAATTAATTCAGCGAATTCGCGCGCGTCATAAAATTCGCGCAATTCGCTTATCGGACGTAAAATTGGTCGAGGAATCCGAATCCGATGAAAAAAATAGGGGTTCCCATTTGAAATAAGAAAGTTGATGTCAATTGCGCGGATTTGAGCGCATTTTAGAAAAATCTCGACCCCCCTATTGACTCTTAAACGGTCGCCCGAGACGATAGGAAAAATCGGCGTATTTTTACGACTTACCGTTTAGTCAGAGTAGGCGATTGACATACCCACATAGTCAGCCACAGACACGGTGAGAATTAGTGATTTAGACTAGATGCTCCGGCTCGCTTTGCTCGCCTACGCACCCAGCTGGGGGGCTCCGCCCCCCAGACCCCCCGTGGGCCTCGCTTCGCGAGGCAGATCGCTTAAGCAGACATGTGGGTGAATTGCCGCTTGTGGGTGTATTGCCACCTGTGGGTGTATTGCCGCCTGTGTGTATATTGCCGCCTGTGGGTGAATTGCCGCCCCCCAGACCCCCCCTAGTGGGTGTATTGCCGCTTGTGGATGTATTGCCCACTGTGGTTGTATATTGCCGCCTGTGATTTGGGTGAATCATGGTACGAAAATGATTAGCCGAGCGAAGTAAGGCCCCCTTGTCAAAGTGCTAGTCTATTAGCTGAGCGAAGTAAGTCAAAGTGCTAGTGAAATCAAATCAAAACTCACAGTAAAAAACCCGGTGGGGCGCTATGGGACTAAAATGCCGAGGGGGTAGAGTTAAGTGTCCTTTTCCAAGTATTTTTGGGGACGACCTATGGAGCTTTCATGGGGCTATACGAAATTAGACCCCCTGTCAACGTGCTAGTGAAATAAAATTTCCACCATCAATAATAATAGAACTACCTATGTGGGTGGCCGAGCAAAGCGAGTCCCCTGGCCGTTAAAATGATCGGCCGAGTAAAGTATGCCCCCCCTCCCACCATATCATAGTGCTAGTGAAATCAAATCAAAGTTGAAAATTCACAGGAAAAATATGGGGCTAAAATGGCGAGGGGGTACAGTTAAGTGTCGTTTTCCAAGTATTTTTGGGGAAAGGGGAAGTATTTTTGGGGAAATTAAGGCCCCCCTGTCAAGTGCTAGTGAAATTAAGGCCCCCCTGTCAAGTGCTAGTGAAATCAAATTTGAAAAGCCTTCCCTTGATAATAATAGAACTACATATGTCGGTGGCCGAGCAAAGCGAGTCCCCTGGACGTTAAAATGATCGGCCGAGTGATTTTCCCCCCCCCCCCCCCCCCCATCCCACCCTGTCATAGTGCTAGAGAAATCAAATGAAAGTTGAAAACTCACAGGAAAAATATGGGGCTAAAATGGCGAGGGGGTAGAGTTAAGTGTCGTTGGAAGGGAGGGGGTTGAAGGAGGGGAAAACGGAAAAAATCCTTGAGGGCGCTCAACCTATCTCAGAACGTAGAGCATTTTTGAATTTCTCGAGATTTTCAAGAATATTATATATATTAGTGATATAGATTATTTATAAGGGTCTTGCGTGATCGCTCGTACATATAGATCCTTGTTTGGGGGGGGGGGGGGGGGGGGGGGGAAGTAAGGACCCCCTGTCAAAGTGCTAGTGAAATCAAATTTGAAAACTCCACCATCAATAATAGGAGAACTACCTATGTCGGTGGCCGAGCAAAGCAAGACCCCTCTGGCTAATAAAATATTCGCCCGAGCGAAGCAAGACCCCCCCTATCATTTGAAAAGTTTGAAAAAAGCCTCCCCTGGCTGGTAAATTGATCGGCCGAGCGAGGAAACCCCCCCCCCCCCCCCCCCCCCCGGCAACGTGTCAAATTTGACAACTCACAGGAAAAAAACCCTGGGGTGCCATCAATAGTTAGTTGCTCGCCTACGCACCCAGCTGAGTAACCCTAGTGGGGTGCATAGCATCGATGGACACGTTCATAACCCTGCATCAAGGTCAACTGCTCCTTCAACATCAACCCCCCTGGCTGATAAAATGATCGGCCGAGTGAAGTATGCCCCCCCTCCCACCCTGTCATAGTGCTAGTGAAATCAAATCATAGTTGAAAACTCACAGGAAAAATATGGGGCTAAAATGGCGAGGGGGTAAAGTTAAGTGTCGTTTTCCAAGTATTTTCCACCCTTTGTAAAGTCCACCCTCAATAATCAAATCAAATTTGCAAAGCCTTCCCTTGATAATAATTGAACTACCTATGTCGGTGGCCGAGCATTGCGAGTCCCCTGTCCGTTAAAATGATCGGCCGAGTGAAGTATGCCCCCCCTCCCACCATGTCATAGTGCTAGTGAAATCAAATCATAGTTGAAAACTCACAGGAAAAATATGGGGCTAAAATGGCGAGGGGGTAAAGTTAAGTGTCGTTTTCCAAGTATTTTCCACCCTTTGTAAAGTCCACCCTCAATAATAATTATTGAGGGTAGGTCAATTATTATTATTGACCTACCTACATATTTATTACATATAAATATGTAGGTAGGTAGGACATTTGAATCCCCTGGCCGGTATAATGAAAACAAAGAAAAAATATGGGGCTAAAATCGCGAGGGGGTAGAGTTAGTGTCGTTTTCCAAGTATTTTTGGACGTAGAATCCCCCGGCGGATAAAATGATTCCCTAAAAAATCCCCACTCCTTTTCTTTAGTTGAAGGAGGGGAAAACGGAAAAAATCCTTGAGGGCGCTCAACGTATCTCAGAATTTAGATCATTTTTGAATTTTTATTTTATTTTTATTTTAATTTTTTTTTTTTTTTTAAATTCAATTAAATTCATTTTATGAGATAATCGATTCAGTTAAAATCGATTCATTTAATTTACATCCATTTCCGTCTGGGAGAGATTTTTCGATACTTTTCTCGATAATCGATTCAATTTGAATCGATTCATTTAATTTACATCCATTTCCGTCTGGGAGAGATCTCGTAGACCTTGTAAGCGCCCCTTAAAGGCTGATGTCCCACCCGCTCGGAGTGAAGAGTGAGGGCGGGGGGATAGAGGGTGTTGTGAGGCTGGGAGTAAACCGAGCGGGATCCACCCGCCGGTGACGGCCACCCAGTTTTCTGACGTAAATTAAAGGAATCTCCAAAACTGAAATCGCCGTCGTAATTGGCTCATTGTCGGAATGAATTTGGTCGATATCTCCTATTAAAATTCGGATCTCTAGGTAGGCGTAGGACGAAACGCGGAAAAAATCCGTCTATTAAGGACGGAATAAATCGAAAAAATAAATTGAGCGAATTCGCGCGCGCCAAAAAATTCGCTTATCGGACGTAAAATTGGTCGAGGAATCCGAATCCGGTGAAAAAAATAGGGGTTCCCATTTGAAATAAGAAAGTTGATGTCAATTGCGCGGATTTGAGCGCATTTTAGAAAAATCTCGACCCCCCTATTGACTCTTAAACGGTCGCCCGAGACGATAGGAAAAATCGGCGTATTTTTACGACTTACCGTTTAGTCAGAGTAGGCGATTGACATACTCAGCCAGCCACATAGTCAGCCACAGACACGGTGAGAATTAGTGATTTACTAGATGCTCCGGCTCGCTTTGCTCGCCTACGCACCCAGCTGGGGGGCTCCGCCCCCCAGACCCCCCGTGGGCCTCGCTTCGCGAGGCCGATCGCTTAAGCAGACATGTGGGTGAATTGCCGCTTGTGGGTGTATTGCCACCTGTGGGTGTATTGCCGCCTGTGAGTGTATATTGCCGCCTGTGGGTGAATTGCCGCCCCCCAGACCCCCCCTAGTGGGTGTATTGCCGCTTGTGGATGTATTGCCCACTGTGGTTGTATATTGCCGCCTGTGATTTGGGTGAATCATGGTACGAAAATGATTAGCCGAGCGAAGTAAGGCCCCCTTGTCAAAGTGCTAGTCTATTAGCTGAGCGAAGTAAGTCAAAGTGCTAGTGAAATCAAATCAAAACTCACAGTAAAAAACCCGGTGGGGCGCTATGGGACTAAAATGCCGAGGGGGTAGAGTTAAGTGTCGTTTTCCAAGTATTTTTGGGGACGACCTATAGAGCTTTCATGGGGCTATACGAAATTAGACCCCCTGTCAACGTGCTAGTGAAATCAAATTTCCACCATCAATAATAATAGAACTACCTATGTGGGTGGCCGAGCAAAGCGAGTCCCCTGGCCGTTAAAATGATCGGCTGAGTGAAGTATGCCCCCCCCCCCCCCCTCCCAACCTGTCATAGTGCTAGTGAAATCAAATCAAAGTTGAAAACTCACAGGAAAAATATGGGGCTCAAATGGCGAGGGGGTAGAGTTAAGTGTCGTTTTCCAAGTATTTTTGGGGAAAGGGGAAGTATTTTTGGGGAAATTAAGGCCCCCCTGTCAAGTGCTAGTGAAATCAAATTACAAAAGCCTTCCCTTGATAATAATAGAACTACTTATGTCAGTGGCCGAGCAAAGCGAGTCCCCAGGCCGTTAAAATGATCGGCCGAGTGAAGTATGCCCCCCCCCCCCCCTCCCACCCTGTCATAGTGCTAGTGAAATCAAATCAAAGTTGAAAACTCACAGGAAAAATATGGGGCTAAAATGGCGAGGGGGTAGAGTTAAGTGTCGTTTTCCAAGTATTTTTGGGGAAAGGGGAAGTATTTTTGGGGAAATTAAGGCCCCCCTGTCAAGTGCTAGTGAAATCAAATTACAAAAGCCTTCCCTTGATAATAATAGAACTACTTATGTCAGTGGCCGAGCAAAGCGAGTCCCCAGGCCGTTAAAATGATCGGCCGAGTGAAGTATCCCCCCCCCCCTCCCACCCTGTCATAGTGCTAGTGAAATCAAATCAAAGTTGAAAATTCACAGGAAAAATATGGGGCTAAAATGGCGAGGGAGTAGAGTTAAGTGTCGTTTTCCAAGTATTTTCCACCCTTTGAAAAGTCCACCCTCAATAATTATTTGAAATTTAATAAAGCCCCCCACCCCCAGGAAAACACAGTAAAAGTATGGGGCTAAAATGGCGAGGGGGTAGAGTTAAGTGTCGTTTTCCAAGTATTTTTGGGGAAAGGGGAAGTATTTTTGGGGAAATTAAGGCCCCCCTGTCAAGTGCTAGTGAAATCAAATTGCTAGTGAAATCAGTGGCCGAGCAAAGCGAGTCCCCAGGCCGTTAAAATGATCGGCCGAGTGAATTATGCCCCCCCCCTCCCACCCTGTCATAGTGCTAGTGAAATCAAATCAAAGTTGAAAACTCACAGGAAAAATATGGGGCTAAAATGGCGAGGGGGTAGAGTTAAGTGTCGTTTTCCAAGTATTTTTGGGGAAAGGGGAAGTATTTTTGGGGAAATTAAGGCCTCCCTGTCAAGTGCTAGTGAAATCAAATTACAAAAGCCTTCCCTTGATAATAATAGAACTACTTATGTCAGTGGCCGAGCAAAGCGAGTCCCCAGGCCGTTAAAATGATCGGCCGAGTGAAGTATGCCCCCCCCCCCCCCTCCCACCCTGTCATAGTGCTAGTGAAATCAAATCAAAGTTGAAAACTCACAGGAAAAATATGGGGCTAAAATGGCGAGGGAGTAGAGTTAAGTGTCGTTTTCCAAGTATTTTCCACCCTTTGAAAAGTCCACCCTCAATAATTATTTGAAATTTAATAAAGCCCCCCACCCCCAGGAAAACACAGTAAAAGTATGGGGCTAAAATGGTGAGGCCCCCCTGTCAATAATTTGGAAAAAGAATCGATTCTGATAATAATAATAAATACTAATAATAATAATATTTATTAATAATAATACTTTCTAAATCGATTTGATTTAAATCGATTCATATTTGAGAATCGGACATCCCTCGGACGACTTTGCAGGGATGGCTGGTAGATATCGACCCCCCAAAATCCCCCCCGGAGAAGAAAAAACCCCCTCAATCTGGCGGAAAAACCCTGATTTGGCAGCACTGCAAGGGGATGACTGGGAGAGATCTCGTAGACCTAGCGAGTGCCCCTTAAAGGCTGATGTCCCACCCGCTCAAGTGATGAGTGAGGGCGGGGGGGTATCGGCATTTGGTAAGCCGAGCAAGAATTCACCCGACGGCTCGCCCGACCCGCGATTTAACGAAAACTGCAAAACTGAAATCGCCGTCCTGATCCGCTCATTGTCGGAATGAATTTGGTCGATATCTCCTATTAAAATTCGGATCTCTAGGTAGGCGTAGGACGAAACGCGGAAAAAATCCGTCTATTAAAGGAGGAATAAATCGAAAAAATTAATTCAGCGATTTCGCGCGCGCCAAAAAATTCGCGCTATTCGCTTATCGGACGTAAAATTGGTCGAGGAATCCGAATCCGGTGAAAAAAATAGGGGTTCCCATTTGAAATAAGAAAGTTGATGTCAATTGCGCGGATTTGAGCGCATTTTAGAAAAATCTCGACCCCCCTAGTGACTCTTAAACGGTCGCCCGAGACGATAGGAAAAATCGGCGTATTTTTACGACTTACCGTTTAGTCAGAGTAGGCGATTGACATACAGACAGACCCACAGACACACAGACTGAGAATTAGTGGTATAGACTAGATGCTCCGGCTCGCTTTGCTCGCCTACGCACCCAGCTGGGGGGCTCCGCCCCCCAGACCCCCCGTGGGCCTCGCTTCGCGAGGCCGGTGCCTCGCTCCGCGAGGCCGATCGCTTATTCGGACAGGGGGGCCTCGCTTCGCTCGGCCGGGGGGGTGTGTTCAAACCCCTACTCAGACATAAGGCCTCGCTTCGCTCGGCCGACCGCTTAAGCAGACATGAGGCCTCGCTCCGCTCGGCCGGGGGGGTCTGCGACCCCCCCTATTCGTTCCCCCGCCTACAAAAAAAAAAAAAAAAAAAAAAAATTTCCCCGCCTCCTCCATCTTTGTAACGTCCCTGAGTACGTCTTTCCAACTTCCTTGACAGCGGCCGGGTTTGAAGACCCAAACGCGCCGGGATCTCAGGAAATGTAAAATTTTAAACTCGCCGTCAGACTTCGCTCGTCGTCGGAAATCGCTCGTTGACAATTTTCTATTAAAATTCGCATCTCTAGGTAGGATACGGTTGAAATCCCGTTTCGATCCGACCATTAATAACGAAGATGGCCATATTTGGGCCAATTTGACCGTGCCAATTTTCGGTCGGCCGGGGGGGTCTGCGACCCCCCCTAGAGACACTTAAACGGTCGGGCGAACCAATAGAAAAAATCGCCATATTTTTAGCGCTTACCGTTTAGTCAGAGTAGGCAGATGACATACATACTGACTGACACACAGACACACAGAGACGGTGAGAATTAGTGATTTAGATTTATCCATTTCCGTCTGGGAGAGATTTTTCGATACTTTTCTCGATAATCGATTCAATTTGAATCGATTCATTTAATTTACATCCATTTCCGTCTGGGAGAGATCTCGTAGACCTTGTAAGCGCCCCTTAAAGGCTGATGTCCCACCCGCTCGGAGTGAAGAGTGAGGGCGGGGGGATAGAGGGTGTTGTGAGGCTGGGAGTAAACCGAGCGGGATCCACCCGCCGGTGACGGCCACCCAGTTTTCTGACGTAAATTAAAGGAATCTCCAAAACTGAAATCGCCGTCGTAATTGGCTCATTGTCGGAATGAATTTGGTCGATATCTCCTATTAAAATTCGGATCTCTAGGTAGGCGTAGGACGAAACGCGGAAAAAATCCGTCTATTAAGGACGGAATAAATCGAAAAAATAAATTGAGCGAATTCGCGCGCGCCAAAAAATTCGCTTATCGGACGTAAAATTGGTCGAGGAATCCGAATCCGGTGAAAAAAATAGGGGTTCCCATTTGAAATAAGAAAGTTGATGTCAATTGCGCGGATTTGAGCGCATTTTAGAAAAATCTCGACCCCCCTATTGACTCTTAAACGGTCGCCCGAGACGATAGGAAAAATCGGCGTATTTTTACGACTTACCGTTTAGTCAGAGTAGGCGATTGACATACTCAGCCAGCCACATAGTCAGCCACAGACACGGTGAGAATTAGTGATTTAGATAGACTAGATGCTCCGGCTCGCTTTGCTCGCCTACGCACCCAGCTGGGGGGCTCCGCCCCCCAGACCCCCCGTGGGCCTCGCTTCGCGAGGCCGGTGCCTCGCTCCGCGAGGCCGATCGCTTATTCGGACAGGGGGGCCTCGCTTCGCTCGGCCGGGGGGGTGTGTTCAAACCCCTACTCAGACATAAGGCCTCGCTTCGCTCGGCCGGGGGGGGTCTGCGCCCCCCCCCCCCTATTCCCTATTCCCTCACCTACAAAAAAAAAAAAAAAAAATTCCCCGCCTCCTCCATCTTTGTAACGTCCCTGAGTACGTCTTTCCAACTTCCTTGACAGCGGCCGGCTTGGAATTCCCAAACGCGGCCCGATCTCAGGAAATCTAAAATTTTAAACTCGCCGTCAGACATCGCTCGTCGTCGGAAATCGCTCGTTGACAATTTTCTATTAAAATTCGCATCTCTAGGTAGGATACGGTCGAAACCCCGTTTCGATCCGACCATTAATAAAGAAGATGGCCATATTTGGGCCAATTTGACAGTGCCAATTTTCGGTCGGCCGGGGGGGTCTGCGACCCCCCCTAGAGACACTTAAACGTTCGCCCGAGAGTATAGAAAAAATTGCCGTATTTTTAGCGCTTACCGTTTAGTCAGAGTAGGCGATTTTTTTCACCGGATTCGGATTCCTCGACCAATTTTACGTCCGATAAGGGGGTCGCGCGAATTTTTTGGCGCGCGCGAATTCGCTCAATTAATTTTTGCGTCTTATTCCGCCGTTAATAGACGGATTTTTTTCGCGTTTCGTCCAACGCCTACCTAGAGATCCGAATTTTAATACTTGATATCGACCAAATTCATTCCGACAATGAGCGGATCAGGACGGCGATTTCAGTTTTGCAGTTTTCGTTAAATCGCGGGTCGGGCGAGCCGTCGGGTGAATTCGCTTTGCTCGCCTACGCACCCAGCTTCGCGAGGCCGATCGCTTAAGCAGAAATGTGGGTGAATTGCCGCTTGTGGGTGTATTGCCACCTGTGGGTGTATTGCCGCCTGTGAGTGTATATTGCCGCCTGTGGGTGAATTGCCGCCCCCCAGACCCCCCCTAGTGGGTGTATTGCCGCTTGTGGATGTATTGCCCACTGTGGTTGTATATTGCCGCCTGTGATTTGGGTGAATCATGGTACGAAAATGATTAGCCGAGCGAAGTAAGGCCCCCTTGTCAAAGTGTTAGTCTATTAGCTGAGCGAAGTAAGTCAAAGTGCTAGTGAAATCAAATCAAAACTCACAGTAAAAAACCCGGTGGGGCGCTATGGGACTAAAATGCCGAGGGGGTAGAGTTAAGTGTCGTTTTCCAAGTATTTTTGGGGACGACCTATGGAGCTTTCATGGGGCTATACGAAATTAGACCCCCTGTCAACGTGCTAGTGAAAACAAATTTCCACCATCAATAATAATAGAACTACCTATGTGGGTGGCCGAGCAAAGCGAGTCCCCTGGCCGTTAAAATGATCGGCTGAGTGAAGTATGCCCCCCCCCCCTCCCAACCTGTCATAGTGCTAGTGAAATCAAATCAAAGTTGAAAACTCACAGGAAAAATATGGGGCTAAAATGGCGAGGGGGTAGAGTTAAGTGTCGTTTTCCAAGTATTTTTGGGGAAAGGGGAAGTATTTTTGGGGAAATTAAGGCCCCCCTGTCATGTGCTAGTGAAATTAAGGCCCCCCTGTCAAGTGCTAGTGAAATCAAATTTGAAAAGCCTTCCCTTGATAATAATAGAACTACATATGTCGGTGGCCGAGCAAAGCGAGTCCCCTGGCCGTTAAAATGATCGGCCGAGTAAAGTATGCCCCCCCTCCCACCATGTCATAGTGCTAGTGAAATCAAATCAAAGTTGAAAATTCACAGGAAAAATATGGGGCTAAAATGGCGAGGGGGTAGAGTTAAGTGTCGTTGGAAGGGAGGGGAAAACGGAAAAAATCCTTGAGGGCGCTCAACCTATCTCAGAACGTAGAGCATTTTTGAATTTCTCGAGATTTTCAAGAATATTATATATATTAGTGATATAGATTATTTATAAGGGTCTTGCGTGATCGCTCGTACATATAGATCCTTGTTTGGGGGGGGGGGGGGGGGGGGGGAAGTATGGACCCCCTGTCAAAGTGCTAGTGAAATCAAATTTGAAAACTCCACCATCAATAATAGGAGAACTACCTATGTCGGTGGCCGAGCAAAGCAAGACCCCTCTGGCTAATAAAATAATCGCCCGAGCGAAGCAAGACCCCCCCTGTCATTTGAAAAGTTTGAAAAAAGCCTTCCCTGGCTGGTAAATTGATCGGCCGAGCGAGAAACCCCCCCTGGCAACGTGTCAAATTTGACAACTCACAGGAAAAAAACCCTGGGGTGCCATCAATAGTTAGTTGCTCGCCTACGCACCCAGCTGAGTAACCCTAGTGGGGTGCATAGCATCGATGGACACGTTCATAACCCTGCATCAAGGTCAACTGCTCCTTCAACATCAACCCCCCTGGCTGATAAAATGATCGGCCGAGTGAAGTATGCCCCCCCCCCCCCCCCTCCCACCCTGTCATAGTGCTAGTGAAATCAAATCATAGTTGATAACTCACAGGAAAAATATGGGGCTAAAATGGCGAGGGGGTAGAGTTAAGTGTCGTTTTCCAAGTATTTTTGGGGAAAGTAAGGCCCCCTGTCATAGTGCTAGTGAAATCAAATTTGCAAAGCCTTCCCTTGATAATAATAGAACTACCTATGTCGGTGGCCGAGCATTGCGAGTCCCCTGGCCGTTAAAATGATCGGCCGAGTGAAGTATGCCCCCCCTCCCACCCTGTCATAGTGCTAGTGAAATCAAATCATAGTTGAAAACTCACAGGAAAAATATGGGGCTAAAATGGCGAGGGGGTAAAGTTAAGTGTCGTTTTCCAAGTATTTTCCACCCTTTGTAAAGTCCACCCTAAATATTTATTACATATAAATATGTAGGTAGGTAGGACATTTGAATCCCCTGGCCAGTATAATGAAAACAAAGAAAAAATATGGGGCTAAAATGGCGAGGGGGTAGAGTTAGTGTCATTTAATTTACATCCATTCAATTTGGAAAAAGAATCAATTCTAATAATAATAAATGAATAATAATAAAATCGATACTTCTCTAAATAATCGATTCAATTTGAATCGATTCATTTAATTTACATCCATTTCCGTCTGGGAGAGATCTCGTAGACCTTCTAAGCGCCCCTGTAAGGCTGATGTCCCACCCGCTCAGTGCCATGTGTTTAGGCGGGGGGGTATCGGCATTTGGTAAAACCGAGCGGGATCCACCCGCCGGTGACGGCCACCCAGTTTTCTGAGGTAAATTAAAGGAATCTCCAAAACTGAAATCGCCGTCCTAATTCAATCATTGTCGGAATGAATTTGGTCGATATCTCCTATTAAAATTCGGATCTCTAGGTAGGCGTAGGACGAAACGCGGAAAAAATCCGTCTATTAAAGGAGGAATAAATCGAAAAAATTAATTCAGCGAATTCGCGCGCGCCAAAAAATTCGCGCAATTCGCTTATCGGACGTAAAATTGGTCGAGGAATCCGAATCCGGTGAAAAAATAGGGGTTCCCATTTGAAATAAGAAAGTTGATGTCAATTGCGCGGATTTGAGCGCATTTTTGAAAATTCTCGACCCCCCTAGTGACTCTTAAACGGTCGCCCGAGACGATAGGAAAAATCGGCGTATTTTTACCACTTACCGTTTAGTCAGAGTAGGCGTTTGACATACATAGTCAGCCACAGACACGGTGAGAATTAGTGATTTAGAAATAGAATATCGTGACGTCAAAGTCTCGTAGTGAAAACGGTGACAACTCGGTAACAGTTTTAACAGTTCTGATTGACTCAGGCAGCCTGGCTGATCAAGTTTTATAGAGCCATCCTTAAGGATTTCAGTAATGGCGATTTAGAACATGCTGGACACTTGACGTTGGTTAGGATGTAAAGTCTATATCGTACTACCAAAACTGAGATATTTGCAATATAGAATGATCCATGCAACTGATTGTTAGTAGTCCCGCACGATTTTTCGTGGAGCCAACACTTGAGGAGGTTTGAAGATGAACCGTCGAGGATATTTTACTCAATCATGCAAAAACTCATCACGGAAAGGATTATTTATAAAATTTACGAGCAACTGAATGTAGCTGTGGCTATAGGGGAGCATATAGGTTCCTATGGTAACGTCATTTATTGTTCACAAAGGCAGGGAATTTCGTAGCAGATTTGCTTGTCACGTTTCTGAAGATAGGACAATGATAAGCTATTTTTCAGAGGCTATTAAATGTGATGGCTCACAAACCGGTCTATACCCCTATCGCAACTATAGTATAATTAAAGCGATCAAGAAAACTATCTTGACTGAAGCAAGCTTATTTGTCGAGAGATCGTGAACTACCCTCAATTTGCACTGTGACAAGAGATTCACTCCCTTTTACTCGTCCTTGTAGTTACAGTGTGAACCAGTTGTAAAAGACCATTAGCAAAACGAACTGCGGGCTATATTGGGCCCCTACGCAGCAGGAGCAAGGACGTTGAAGAGGAGGCTTTAGGAGAAAAGCTACAAGACCTATGATGCATACCTTAACAAGACTTAGTTTATCTATCCAGCTGAAATTGAACGGTGAGAAAATTGTTTATCTCATCATTATCTTTTTATGGCCATAATATGAGAAGAAATTGTTGAAAAAAAAAAAAAAAAAAACGGCAAGCGGGAGTGCTGTCAGACCACGACATTATAAATCGATAGTTGTAGGAGGGCGGTGAAGCCGCCCCGAATGTGGAGAGCGGAGGGGGATAGCAGCCCCATCTCCCCACCCCGCACCCTGGGAGCTGATTGGCCAGCGCCCGACCGACGCGCCATCTAGGCGGGGAGCGGGGCCCCTAGCGGACCCCACACGGCCCAGTCACGAGACGTTGCCGACAGCCCATGAGTACAAGCAGCGCTTCATCTGCGGAGCGTAGAGGAACTAGTTACAGACGTCAGATTCGCATCGTCTACAGTTTTTTCCGTATAGATAGTTATAGTCTACAGTTTTTTCGGAAAAATATTTTAGCTGAACGGGCTGTCAATATATTCCTAGGGCGTTTAATCACCGGGATCCAAGTATTTTGTCAAAATTTCAGATTTAAAAAAAAATTCCTACTACGCAAAACGCCCGGACGGCGTAGGTACGGCGCACAGTGGGGCAAACGCGGCAAAAACCCTAACTCGCGTTTTGCGAACTATTTCCGATGATTTGCGACTATTTAATAGTTGCAGAAAAAAGCCTTGATAAGCTTTTCCGAAAAGACTGGGTTTGCAACCTTGTTTAGAGGCGTGAATCATGGGCTATTCGAAATATCGGTAAATGACCGATTGAAAGCACTGACTTGAATTTTATACGTGTCACGTATTACGTGAGCCTGAACTTACACTAAATGTTCAAATTTTGAAAAAAGTTGAGCTTTTTTGGCATGATTCCCATATATGTGGGTGCAATTTAAACGCCACGACGTTTTGTTTATGTACATTTTTCTCAGGGAAATGACATTTCAATTATGCTAGTTTTATAATTGAACGATACATTTGTTTCTGAAGCTTTTAAAAATTCCTCAGCTTTCCTCCGGTCCGGCTCAGCAATTTTCCGACTTTATGCATCAAAGTGAAACTCGTGTGAAAATTTCAGCTGCGTTCGTTTGCGTACTCGGTGCCAGTGACAGCTTGCAGTCAGAGTATTAACTAGGTAATGATAGATCTATCCACACAACGATTTTTATCCAGATTTACCAAGCAACGTCAAAGCATGTCGTGTCGGTCGGAAAATTTGGCGAAACGTCTTCTCCATCATTAGTGCATGATAAAATATCTACGGAAATGACAAAATATGCGTTTGTGGTAGCTTTTTGGCCGGAAACATGGAGGGAAAGCATTTTAGTTCCAAGATGTAGAATAATTCGTGATCAGCGTTGAATTTCCAATAAGAATAAGGGGTTTGAGAGTTTTTGCCGGAAAATCGCGGTTTTGCCCCACTGTGCGGCGGACGGACATTTCGGATTTAGAATCTAGACCACTTGAAACGGATAATGTCAAATTTCGAGGCCGATCGGAGTTGTCGACCCCCGTCGCGAAATTATAATTAAGTTTAGGTATATAATATATAATCTTAATTATAATTTCATCTATTTGATATATTATATCAACTAGATGATCACATTATTGACGAAATAGGAACTGAAATTGAAGACAAGAGTGAGACACAGCTGACAAGAGTGATAACATAAGTTCCTCTACGCTCCGCAGATGAAGCGCTGCTTGTACTCATGAGCTGTCGGCAACGTCTCGTGGCCCAGTCAGTTAGTGGACGACCACCATCCGGTCAACATCGAATCTGTGTGCGTCTGGGCGTTGTATTTTTCCCATAAGGACGCGTCGAACGACCCAATCGAAAACTTTTCTTTAGTAAGACTCAGTGTGAAGAACTGTGAAGTGTAGTGAGCCTTCGAGCCAATTTCGAGACCTTCGTGAGAGATTTTTGTACCAATTTCGGCGCGTTTCGTGTGGTATTTTTCGACGCGTTTCATGCGTTATTTTTCCCTCCCCCCCCTCAACTACGCCCGTGGAAACCTTCGGGACCCGCGGTTTCGAGATCTGCCTACTTCACCTACGAGTTCTGCAACGTCGGCGTCTCTGCAGAGGGACCCCAACTGAAACAGACCCAGGGTAAATTCGTCAGATTTATCGATCTTCCCCACCAGACCTTTTGCCCGGGATTTTTACGCCAGCTTGACTGCATTAGTTAGTTTTCCCCCTTTTCTTGTGTTTTTTTACTTTGTATTGTGTTCTATTTTCGCCTTTTGGCGTTCGTCTTAGTTACTGCTAGTTGAGCATAAGATAGGTTATTTTTCTGATAATTTCCCAAGTCGGAATTTCTTTAAGGTTGTAATTATTTTCTGTAATTTATCTCAGATATTTTCCCACTCGGGACCTAATAATTTGATTTGACACTACTTCGTACTTCCTCAATTTCGCTAGGATTTACTTTCGAAGTCACCTTGTTTTGCTTGAATTTTGTTAAGGATTTACTCCATTTTTTTTCCCGATATTCGTGCCCCTATTAGGGAATTTTCTCATTCATTCCACTGTTCGTATTTTCTGATCCGGGACCCAGTCCCAAATTTCTGGCACCATTATTATATTGTTTTTGTCTTTTAGTGTTTCTAGTATTTGTCTTGGTTCTATTTAGAATTGGTTCATGTTCTGCTATTTTGCCGTGTTGGAATGCGATTAATTTTTCTGTTTTCCCCTTTTAATTACCCATACCTGACGATTTTGGGATTTTACTCTCGCATTTTAATTAACCGGCGTGAATTGGCCAGGAGATCTAGTCCTTTCCGCCGATTTTCCCCCTTTCTTTCTTTCATTAGTAAATCGTACTTCCAGCACGGTACTGTGTTGGATTGCTTTTGGTGGATTGGTCCACGGCTCAGTGGTGGGGCGTTCCCAGCACTTGCTCTTGCTTCCGACGTGTTACTCGGATCCGAGTTGTCGGATGACCCAAAAACGGAACATTTGTCCCAGGTTGTCGTTCGACCCAAAAACGGAACATTTGTCCCAAGTTGTCGTTCGACCCAAACGGAACATTTGTCCCAAGTCGTCGTTCGACCCAAAAACGGAACATTGGTCCCAAGTTGTCGTTCGACCCAAAAACGGAACATTTGTCCCAAGTTGTCGTTCGACCCAAAGATGGAACATTTGTCCCAAGTTATCAGACGACCCAAAAACGGAACATTTGTCCCCAGTTAATAGCCGGAACCAACCCACTTATTAGCAATCGTTGGGTATTCGAGCCCCAAAGGGTTATATTCCGTTCCCCAACAGTATCTCCCTAATTTTGCATCGGGATTTCCCTTCTTTTTTTTTGTCAAATATATAACATTGTTGAAATCTGCGAAATCATTCACCCCAAATACCAAGTGGAATTGCATGGGATTGAGACGAGACAGAGAGAGCCAGGAGCCGGCCATAGTTTACTTATTCTAATTTCAGCTCCCAGGAGATACACGCCATATATGTAAGTAGCTGACTGTCGCTACCCACGAGGTTGCTTACATAGTGACTAAAATACCAAATGTATTTGAAGGAAGGTTTCGAGGCGTCGAGTGAAAACTGCATCAATATAGGAAAGTATTATTTCGTGTCGTAGGAAGAGTATCTAGCTAAGATCTGTTTTCAGTTAAAGTAAGAGAGAGGGAGAGATATTTGGCCAAAGCTGAAGAATGACTGAAGAATTGAATGGCGAAGACCAACCCAACAAAGTTCTCGCTCATCCCCTTCTATCTGAGGCCAGGGACTATCGACAACGTGGTGGTTTACTTTCAAGGAACATTCAAGTTCGGTGCCTAGGTTTGACCCTAAACCGTACTAGTGTACGGTTTAGGGTCAAACCTAATAATTTAGTAATTGGAAGTACCACATTAAGAACATCAGAGACACCATGAAAAGCGAACCTTGTGCTAGATGAACTGGAGATACTCTACACGGGCCTCATAATATCATATGATGGTTACGAGATTCGGGGCACAGCATGTATCATTTCCACACAACAGATTTAACGACAACAGAACAAGATCGTCCGATCCATCATGTGTAGGTGCGTGGTACGTAAAAAATAAGTGCTCCAGTCATTGATACATAATATTATTAATATTATTAATAAACAATTTAAGTTTAAAAGTTAATGATAGAAATAAACAGTTTTGAATAAAATTTATTGTTAAATTAAAATTTAATTTAATGGATTTAGATAAATTAAGGTATGGATAAGCTATTTTAATTTCATAATTTCAATTTATGTTATATTTAATAATTTTAATTCCTTTTATAATTATTAATTATAATTGTTCGGGCGATTTAATTTGGAGCAATGTATTTTGAGGGTAAATACCTAACTTGAGAAGAAACCAACCAGAAATTTTAATTGCAATTTCTTCTCTTTGTGGGCTATTTACTTTGTGGCCAAATGTTGTTATATCACGTATTGGGCGAAATTTTTTGAGGCGAAAAATTTCCTTGACTAAATTCGATTTAAAGTGGTAGTCGGAGTCCTCCTAAATCCTGATTTAAAGCCACGGGGGCGGCTGGGGAGGGCTTTGGGTTGGCCAACTAATGTGTCAATAAAACCAGTGGTTATCAACCACGGCCGGCCAACAAATATTGTTGCGGCTTCACCACTTTCAGTGTCACTGTAGGACAGTAAATGTCCTACAGTGACACTGAAAGTGGTGAAGCCGCATTAACTGTTAATAATAGAATTGTTGCCAAATAATATTTCTATAACTAAACTTAACTTTGAAGTCAATTCATTGAATTAGGGATGAATCGTTTCTACGAATCGTTAACACCTCATGAATAAGCCTTAATGAAATGCTGGTGACCA
Organism: Pilophorus perplexus; assembly: GCA_955831195.1. Taxonomy (NCBI): domain Eukaryota; kingdom Metazoa; phylum Arthropoda; class Insecta; order Hemiptera; family Miridae; genus Pilophorus; species Pilophorus perplexus. The sequence continues at coordinate 16,178,011 of OY037011.1, read as the reverse complement.
GCAGCTGGTCCTCATGAATAAATCATGAATCTGATGACAATCTCCTCACGTCATATTTATGGTGCTGATTGTCTTGATAATAAGCTTCTAAAACCCTTACAACCTTAGTTATAAATGAAATGAGCCGGAGGGGCCAACTACTGGAACATGGCATGGCGATTTCCCCTTTTTCCAATAATAAAAATTTGATTTTTGGATTAATATTTAATATTATTGGTAGGTACATTTAAGATGGAAGTAATAAAAATATTGAGAGTACATTGGATAGAATTCGTTGTATTGAAATCAGGACCTGGAACCAAAAAAATTCACGGAGCCATCCTACTCTATGAGTTCAAGGATATTAATATTAATATCCTTGAACTCATAAAGTATGTAATATCCCTGACCCGAGGATTATATTATAATCCTCAGGTCAAGATTAGAAGTTTCTTTTTGCTTGATTCTTGAGTACGATCATATTTTAAACAAACTTATTACCTAAGTAATGGCCCGAAAATGTACCAGTGAAAAGTACCTACTTGTGAATTAAAACTACACACTATTATTCCGAAATATAACAGCACATGCCCCGGAGGTCATTCTCGTCAGGATCATCCTCATTACGTCATCTAAGTTCTAACATTGTGCATCTCAACTTTTATCAATTTACAGGACAAGCAAAAAACTGCCTTCCTCTTAATCGGGCACCACTGTAATGTTTCTGGAAGCAGTTCAACCTAAATCTCTGGTGCTATGTTCATGAAAATTAGTTGAAAATCCCAAACAATGGGTTTAACGAAATTTCGTTGTTATGCACAAGGTTGCTGTAATTTTTTTCTGAGATGCACAATGTTGACTATTGGTTTCAATTAATTTCTTTTAATTTTAAAATTTTCGCTAGTTATTTAAAATGCTGAAGTAAAGTGTTGGAATGTCACTTAAAAGGATCGTTTGATAAAAATTTTGTTTTAATTGAAAATAATCGCGGTAAGTATTACAATGCATGACAAATTTAAACCTTAGGAAATCAAAAACTTTCAGTGTGATGAAGACTCACAGCGCTTAATAAGAAACATTTTTTCTGATTGGGACGAAACAAAAAAGTAGGTTTTCACATCCTAGGCACTTCCACTTTCAGTCTTACTGACTTTTTTAACATAACGTAACATAAAGTTTTGGTCTTAACATTAGCATAACATAATACTTTGGTCTCTCAATCAAAAGCACCATGGTAACGTACAAACATCGTAGGAATAAAACTGTTTGTAAAACAGCAATGAAGAAAAAAATGGTAGAAAGGCACACTTTTCCAACTAAGATTCAGCGCTTTCAGTCTTACTGAGTTTTTCTAGCTAAACAATGAGTTATCTTAATCACAGAATTATGGTATTAAACAAATTTAGTCTTATTCAGATCGACTTTCAGTCTTATTCAGGTATATCACAAATCGCATTCAGGTAAATCACAATCAGGTAAAGCACATTCAGGTAAATCACAATCAGGTAAAGCACATTCAGGTAAATCACAATCAGGTAAATCACAATCAGGTAAATCACATTCAGGTAAATCACGAATCAGGTAAATCGCATTAAGGTAAATCACAAATCTGGTAATACATTAAGGTAAATCACAAATCTGTAAATCATAAAATATCGCATACAAATTATTCAAAATTTCTATGGTAGGTACTCTATAGTAGTTCAAAATCACTTTCATTTTAGGAATCTCGTTTAGTTGTTGAGGACTTCAGCTGAGCCTTTTTTTTCCTGTAACTTTCCTCTACATGGGGTAGAGCCGTATAGTATAAAAATGCCTCATCGGGTATGAACCTGTGCATCAACTTCAGGTCCTCATACTTATCTCTGGTAATAGGCAGCCTGCTTGTGTATAGCTCCTTGAATGAGTGGGATGATGGTTTCTTCGGTCTTCTTGGAAGCTCTTGTAGTGGTGTTTCGAAGTTGAGTCTGTACTTGATTATTCCTTTTGGGTCATACTGAATGTGCCTAATGTCGTTCACAACAGGATCGCTTGGCTTATTTCCAGGACGTATGGAGTCATAAAATTTATGACTTTATTTAATAAAGTTGGTAGCATAGTTCTTGAAAAAATCGTAGGAGAGAAGTTTGGCTTTGTATGGAGGTTCTTTTCGTGTTGTGGAATGGAACCAACTGGTGGAATGGAATCCAACTGAGGGATAACTGAACGCACCATATTCTCAACTCTCAGGTACAGTTCATCTAGTGGTACGATCATTCTTTCCGCATCGGAGTCATCAGAATTCTCATTGGAGTTGCCATCAGCCTGAAAAAGAAAACCCAAACTACTAGAAAACTGCTAAAGAAGTAATAAACTTCAGTAAAAACAGGTGTGCAACATTGGGCTTCCCTGATTCAAAAAATGCTCAACATTGTGCATCTCTTGAAAAAAAAAAAACCAACATTGTGCATCTCCTGAAGGAGGTCTTTCAACTTTGTTCATCTCAAACACTACTGAATGAACACACTAATTTTAAATACAAGAGTGAAAAACTCTTGGTTTTGCTTTTATTCGATGCGTTTGATATTATACTAGAGTAGTAAACAAAAAATTCAATGAAAAATGAAGTAAAATTAGATGAAATAGGTTGGAAAACATACCTCAGAATGTGTTGGCGGTGGAGACTCCATGTTGCTTATGGGAACAGCTGAGAAGAACAATGTTGCCCTGACGTTTAGAGATACCCAATGATGACAAAATAATTTTTTGCTGCGATCCTATTGGCCAAACCTCAAAACTAATTTTTTCATCGTATTAGGCGCGAAAATTTGAATCCGGTTACGTATCTAACTCGTTTTTGATAAAAATTGAGTTGCACAATGTTGCTTCTTAGCCGACGATTATATCGTCGGTATAGCGTAGCGGGTCCTCGGATTATAACGCGAATAGAAGCGGTCATTGCCCAAGGCGGCCTGTTAATTGGAGCCCCACGCATCTCCCATTTACTATGTAGTAAAACTTATTCACCACCGTTGCTTAACCCCCTGGAACTGTATAGTCCTTTAGTTATGAATTAGATTGCACGTGCCATTGCAACACCTCAGGGACGATCAATCGTCTGTTCTTAGACAAGTGAGAGCACCAGGATGATCCTTTCCTTTGTCCTTGTGACTTTTTTGTTACCTCGACGATTTTACAATCAATTGATTTATATTTACTTCAGAATTTTTAGACAATAAAAGCTTATACGATGACTCCATAGTGAAGGATAGTTCAAGGAAACGCCCACATCCGTCAACCCTTTCTATAGCTGTTATTCATTCATAACTGTTTCATTCCATCCTCTCGACTTTGATGACCTAGAGCTAATTAAGCTTCTGAGAAGAACGTATTGTGAACGCATTAATGCAGGGTTAGAAAGTTTGTCTTCAAGATGATGCATAGGATTACATATATGTGAGTGTCGGTAGGAATAGCAGAAAAAGTCAACGAAATCGCGTAGATTATATTTTATAAGACCAATACAACTGGAACAACGAAATTGCTCATTCCTCGTGTATTCTTCTGACCACCAAGGTCTGAATGACTCTTACCTCTCAAAAAATGAATTTTACAACCAAAATAATACTATCTTCGAAAATGCCACCTCATTTCGAACTCCAAAGAAAATCCCATCAAAAGCCTCATAAATATGGATCCAAATGGGGAACCCCATCTATTTCCACACAAAAGTCGAAAACAAGAAACCACTCTACCTACCGTAAATCCTTCAAAATTCCCCTAATGATTAGGTACCCTATTTAGCCTCCAGAGCCCCCGGGTTTGTACGATCGGGTAGAAGAACCAACCAAACGGCGGACAGTGCGTTATTTGAGCTAGAAATCACGACGTAATAGTGGGCTCATTTGATTTGAGACACTTGTTTGCCTGATATGTAGGTATCATGCCTGACCATCGATGTAGTAAACTAACACATCCGTACATCGATGAGGGTGACTTGTACGTGTGTGAAAGATGAACGTAAATTCAATGGAATTCCAGATCGGTGTCCGATGTTTGAATGAATAGTTTGAAGTTTGCATGTTGAAATTCGGATGTTGAATGAATAGAATTTTTGTGAACATCCTCTCACGGGTTTCTTGGTTGTCTACCAGATGTGTTTCGTCTCACCGAGTGGACCAACTTCTCCAGATACTTTATTTTATCAAATCACCAACTGTTAGTAACCTCCCCACAGTAGTTAGGTATACCTACCTAAAAATTTGGAAATTTTTGTGTCAGAAATACAAATTGTAAAACCAATATTTTGTCAAAGCATGGACTGGTTCATCCCCTGACATCTTTTTGACCCCAATTTTTGGATTCGACACATCCGAAAACTTAAACCGATACCGATTTTCAGCCCGATTATATCCATATTAAGGCAATCGCTTCGATGCTAAGATTTTCCTTCCCCTAAATTGCTCTAATATCGCACTGTGTCGCGTGGACAGCGGATGGATATTAAACTTTTTTCATGAAACATAGTGCAAATTTTGAGGCCAATCAATATTGTTTACGCCAGTCACGAAAACACCGTTGACCATTCTGATTCGGAATTTATGAAAATCAATTTATGGAAAACAACTTAAAAACTAGCAGAAACGGCTTGGCCGGAGGATGTAGTTTGTTCGAATCCACTTAGGAAGGACCAAGTATGAGAGGAATACAGTTTTTGGGAAACTAATTCTGAGTGAAACAAAAACTGCGGATTATGAGGTGTCGAACAAATAGAAAACAACTTTTTTTTATTATCCTCTATTGGAGATCAATTATACACTAGAAATGTGTAGGGCCATGACTTAATAATTATTACTCGCGCGGGTTGGTTTTCTCCGTGAGGCTGCAAAGCGAAATAAGGTGAGAGCCAGAGCAGAGCGATTGAAAACTTCAACGATTTTCAGAGACAGTCGAGGGTTGAAAACCTCAAACTCATTTTGGCAAGTAAAACGCCAAATGAACCCCCCCCCCCCCCCTCAAGACCTTGAAGTAACAGCCTACCGAAGGAGTTTCGTTGAGTTTCGCAACGCAGGGACTCTTCTAAACATCTTCGGAGCACCCACTCACCCACATCGAGGCCCATCGTCAGGTCACGCATGATTTCTGTAACACCACATGGCACTTGAGGCCTTGCACCAAATCTATTATCAGTTTTTAAGCTCATCGCCTTCTATCTCAAACGGTTGACTCGCTCTGAATACGGTAAAGTGGGATAACGTAAAGATGCGCTTCAGCGTTTCAGGAGGCGTTCGAGGTATGCCCTCGATTGTACCATTACAGGTGGGGATTAAACCGAATCCCCTATAGGCTATAATAGCAGTTTTTTGGTTTATTTTCAGTTGATTAATGAAACATTGCTACCTATTCCATGTGATCCCACTCCTGATTCCCTTCTCAAGGCTTGGGAGCACTTAAATAGAAAGCAATCATGCCACTAACATAGCAGTACCCACTTGACCACGAAAATGAAAACCTTATGTGGATAGTCAGTTTCCTCACCCACATTTAATCAAACGGCCTTCACGCACGCTGCCCTGGATACATTTCACGCTATAACCCTAAAAGCCATGAAATTATGATATGTTATTTGATGTGACCATCATTCTCTTCGGACTAATATCTCATAATGGGTTGATCTTTTCTCCTTGAAGTCTTCCGAATGAAAATTTATTATTAATTAGATAGCAAGCTCGTGAGTTAACCGACGGTGTGATGTTGGATGGCAACACTCAAGAGTTCATTACAGGAATCCATTAATGCAACGCACGCCGGCGATCAAATATTCTCATCTCATTTCAAATCCACTTTGGTACCTCGTAATTTGCAAACCATCTGGAAAACTGGGTTAATAAGCATCCAATCCGAGGGCTGTCTTAGTTTTCATTAAAAAGCGATTTTATGCTATTAGACGCCGAAATTTTGAAAAAGGATCAAATCTATTTACTTGCGTAAGTTCATACAGAAACAATGACGCATTTGATCATTATTATTAATCTATAAATGAGAAGGTCCGTGCAATAAGGCCACATAATAATATTATGACAAAAGTGCGTTTTGAGCAAACGGGCTCCAAAAATTTGCAGCGCTCATTCCCTTAACAAAACAAAAGGTACCTTTGTACCTGTTACCTTTTCCCCCCAACTCCATAACTGTTCTTTTAGGTATATCTAGAATCCCATCAACAATAGATCAATATATTTTAATTAAATAATAATATATAATAATATAATTTAAAATAGCTACTTTTGAAGAAGGGTACTACTACCCCCCCCCCCCCCCCCCCCCCGGCAAGAAGGGCACACGATTTCTAAACATAAAACTCTCTGAAAACACTGCATTACCTATATTATTGTAATAAAACGGAAAATATGAAACATAAAAAACTCACATGAAACAATGGCATTTTGTTTTGTTAAGTCATTTGAAGTACCTACCTACCTAATAATACGTTAACGAAAATTTACCTAAAACTAGTTTTGGTTTACATTGAAAACATTAAACATTAAATTGTAATGTTTTCAATGTAAACCAAAACTAATTAGTGCCAAGTTAGTTTTGGGCAGTAGGAATTTTTTTTAAATCTGAAATATTAACAATTGTCAATATGTCAGTACTTTAAAATACTTGGTTTACCATCTGGTTGTGCCCGCAAGGTTTTCAGCCCGATCCCTCAAACCCGTGGGGCGCTATGGGGCTAAAATGGTGCTACGGGAGGCGTTTTTGAAGGCTTTTAGCTATGGGATCGAGTGAGGTGTCGTTTTCGAAGTATTTTTGGACGTAGAATCTATTTTTGGGGGTCCCGGAACGATCCGATTTCACTGTGGGAGTCTATGGGGCTTTCATGGGGCTAAAGTTGGATTTTTGGAGGAACTAGTAGGTAAAATATTTTCCGAGTAAAAAAAAAAATCCTTTTTCTTCAAAATATTTTTACTGACACAGAATTAATTTTCACATAAGTGACCTATATCAAAGAATCATAAACCCTTGTGTAACATTTGCAGCGTTTTAAAAATCTTACTCTTGGTCAATTGACAAGAGGTGCAGTGAATGTCAAATATTGAACTGTTACTGACAAGAAGTAAGACAAATAGGTAGAATCCCTTATGCAAATTTAAAAGTAACCAACTAAGCAGGTACTGACAATTTTATTTCAATATTATGAACTAAAACTGAATGAACTAAAAAAAAAAAAAAAAAAAAAAAGGTTGTATGAAAATTTTTCCTATATTGATCTGTCCCTTTTCCCATTTTGCCTCCTAAAAAAAAAAAAAAGTCTCAAGAAAATCCGGGCCCCCCTACGAAAGCCGGGCCCGGGGGCAACGGGTCCAGTGCCCCCCCCCCCCCCCCTCTCTACGGGGCTGATCATCACATCACTACCATCACTCCACTCAAGTAGGTACTTATTTGCAAATAGAGAGAAATAATATACAGTAAGAATTGGCCAATCAAAATGTTCGACCCCTGTCGCGAATTCATAGGTCTACTATTCTTAAAGAATACCAAACCAAAGTGCAAAACTACACCATGCGCTACTTTGAGCTCACCATAGAGAATTTTGAGAACCTGTAACCTAATGGGTGAGTCATTGACTGGCGAGGGTTTCATCTTCAAAATCAATTTCAGAATCGCTCCGACCCGAGATGCTAAATTTCCTAATAGGCAAGTTGCACGTAATATTTTATAAGCACTCGAGGAGATCAAGCGCTCAAGGCTAAGTTACTTCGGTCTTGATGCCTCCTTTTTGATCACATCAAAAAGGACCGTGGCCTTGTGTGTTCGTACCTTTCAGTTTGACGTGCAATTAATACAGTTTTTCTCTCGGTATTATCGTAGTAGGGATGGTTTTCTATTGAAGGAATGATTTATTAGAGCTAACTTTACTAATATAGGCGTAAAAATAATGGTATGAGACCTCGTGAGGATGGGCCAAAGAGCCTAATCACAGCGTACTCGGATGTTTCGGGTATTCCAAGGTTATATTTGATGTCATCATCAGGGCATCACACCAAACCGTCTAATAGGCGTCAGAGATCGCCAAATAAAATTCGTTCTCTTGATCTATCTTTTGGGTCTTAGTAATTATTCCTAAAGTAATTATTCCTCCATCAGGGTCTACGAACAATTACTAGGTATCAAACAATGTTATCTGAGAGTCTGCCTGTGAATGTTTCCCGCTATTCTTTTTTTTTTTTCAAGTTATTGATAATATCGATAATAATATATTATTGATAATAACATAATATGTTTCATTTCGTACGAAAACATAATATTATTATGTTTTCGTACGAAATGAATCAACTGGCGCGATACTGCGCCTGTATACCTGCCTTGACGAAATTCATTGATGACTGACAAGAAAAAAGGGCTGCGTTCAATCTTCCCGTGGCGCTGAAAGTTCTTAAAGGATTAAGATATAATTGATCCCGTAAATCAAGATTGGGTCATCCACTTGACCCCTTCCGATTCATCCTTCAGTCCGTACGAAATGAAGGGGGATGCGCCTTCAAACGGACCCTTTGACATTTAACCCACCTGCTCCTGTCAGCGTGATGGACCCGACGATAAATACACGGCAACCCCTCCAAAGAAGAATTTCAAACGGAATGTCTGAGTGATTGAAAGAGCAAATTCTTGAGTGCACGTCCGGTGTGGAAGTTGAATCAGCCTCCAGGATCCATGCATGCATCTGCAGGTTCCGAAGACAGAATAATTGTTATACAAACATCCCTGATGGTGTGATTAGCATAGGTCACTTTCAATAAGCGTAGTTTGATGTTGAAACGTAATAGTTATTCTTCATCATGGATAACAGATAATAGTGCACTAAGAAATAGTATATCGTGCTAAGTTAAAGAGCCCGTGAAAGATGAATATTCTCATGTACACTTAGCTAAAAATTACCCGGTGCAATTACACTTAAATAATTTTCTGCTTCAGGTAGGCAATAAATCTTACATCGTTAATGAATCACTTTTAACTGGCAACGCAATTACACCATAAAAACGACAGATTTAGGAACCTAATGCAGTCCTGGATAGCTCGGTGGTGGGGATCTTGAAGTTCAGTCAAAAATTGGTCACTCTCTTACTGGGCCAACGTTTCGATGTATTTGTACATCATCGTTAGGGAACGAAAATTGCTGCCTGTTTTTGTAATTGGAAATAATTAATAAAACAGTTCCTTGATTGCTACTATCCTGAAGTAGCTCGTCTATCCCACCGGTGAAACTAAGAAAATTTAATTTACCCATACCCTTACAGTATGTTTTCTCTTGGTTCATTTTGGCTGGGAGTCAATGAACATTTCTTTCTGACATTTCTTTCAACCCATAAAAAAAAAAAAAAAAAATGTAAAGCGTTAAGGTAGATGTACCAGTAGTCGACCACGTACCAGTAGTCGACACCCCTCTCAAAAAACGCGAAAAGCTAAGGTTAAGGATATGATCCATCGTTTCTAAAGGTGGCATCTTGATCCTTGATGTCTTCTGAATGTCTTATGATAAGTTACCACGGAATCAGGCGGGAAACAGGAAAACAGTGTCGGAGGTTTTGTGGTCTGTCTCATTCCGACCGAGTTGGAGGCGACTTGTAAGCTGTTTTCGTAAGGACTCACCTCACAAAGTAAGCACATTCCACCCATCAAACCTTAATTTTCCGTTTGCTTTCTTTTTCAACTATTCTTTGCTATTATGGAGTTCGTGTTTATTCAGTGTAGATGAATGTTCTATCACATAATACCTGAGTTTAAGGTATGTCGAATACTGGTACAAATTTTACCCCAAGTTCTAGAAGTCGACAGGGGGTGTCGGCTATTGGAACATTCGCATAATTACCTTGAGCCAGTAGTCGACAGGGGGTGTCGACTTTTGGAGCATTCCCCATTTAACCTTATTGAGCCAGTAGTCGACACTCAATTTACGTGAATATTCTACTCTAACTCACTATAATGTGAACTTACATTGTTGTTTGCACTTAAATTTATTTTAATTTAGTTTAATTTCATTCAAGTGCAGACTTAAATTTATTTTAATTTAGTTTAATTTATTCAAACTTATTATTGTTGTTTATTATTATTATTATTATTATTGTGTAATTATTATTGTATTATTATTTACTATTATTGTATTACTTAACTTTATTTTAATTTAGTTTAATTTTAATTTAATTAAGTTTAATTTAAGTGCAAACTTAAATTTGTTTTAATTTATCCAAGCTTATGTATTGTATTTAATTTATTCAAAACATTTACCGTTTCTATCAAGTTCCTGCTTACTTAGGTTTTTTTCTAGTTAAGTAGTATTTTAGACGTTGTCATTTTATACTTAAAACCCTCAATAAGTATTACTAATTTGAGAATTCAATGGTTACACGTTCCTGTGATATCGTAAAACAATAAATCTGAGGTTAGTAATTAAATGCGTTTTACTTAAGCATTAGGTGCGTTCAACAATAAGTAAATTTTACTTTTTGATCAATGCTTTTAATAATAAAGCTCTTACAACTATCCTGCTATGTCGACTATTGGTTCATACCACCTGTCGACTACTGGCGATTGTATGTCGACTATTGGTTCATACCCCCTGTCGACTACTGGCGATTGTATGTCGACTATTGGTGCATCGGCCATGTCGACTACTGGAAAATTCAAGATTAGCCATGTCGACTACTGGCACAAATTAGATAATTGAAAAAACTCGTTTCCTTCTTCCCAGGACGTAATTTTAATTATAATTACTATTTCTCCTTGTCAGGAGATACCTAGAGCACACTGTAAGCATATTCGCAACTTAAAAACAATTACCCAGTAGGGGTTACATACAATTGAAGTCAAAATTTACCTAGAGGTGTCGACTACTGGTACGTTTACCTTACCTATAAACATTTTTGAAAACTGTGAAGGTTGGTGATGGACCCATGTGAACATTGACAACTCCAGTGGTGGTGCCAACAAGTAGAGGTCTTCAAGCCGGAAGAAGAGTTTTGTAACTGTTAGGTACCTACTCATAAATTTACTCAACCTCAATCATTTGATGAGGGACTGAAATCAGTACCTAGATAGTTTTTCAAGTTTTCTGCAGAAAACATGTAGTTTTTGTGAACATTTGTATTAACCGTGACGATGACGATGTATTTATGACAAAATTTATTTAAGTACACATTTATTAACAATTGAGCGTACCCTTATCAAGATCAATACCAGTGAATAGTAGGTATGGAACAAAATCTACCTCCTCGTAAGGGCATGTGAAGGCTGTATTTGTTATGGCTGAATTGCCAAATAATGCAGTGACATAGTTTAAAAATAACATAACTTATGCCTAATACATAACATAATATTATGCCTAATCTACACTGTATCAGTCTTCCAACTCAATTGAATCTACAAGAAGGCACAACTACCAATACCGAATAGTGATTACCAAGTTTTCATAAATATAATCTAAGTTCTGGATGATAAATGTGAAATAAGGGTTGCGATTTCCAATGACCTAGGTACTTGATGAAACGAATTAGGTACCTTGAATTCAACATGTTTTGTCAATTTTCTCACCCATACAACCACATCGAGCAGTACCTTCTGGCGGTGCTTTTCCCCTTTTTGTAGCGAAATCAGGCTCATGGAAGATGATTGGATCATCTAGCGAAATGCAGTTGTAGATCATTTGAAACACAATCGGTTAAAATTCAACTTGAGAACGACATTGAAGTGAGAAAAAGCACTTGAATAAAAAAAGTAAATTTCAAATGCTGGGCAGATAGGAAGTAGGGAAATTTCAAAGGGATCGGAATCACTGGCTTCTGACTCAACATCATTGTATCTCTTTCTCTTTTAGTTTCACTTTGAACAACTTGTACCTCACCACAGTTTACCTAGACAAAATCACAGATGATACAGATTTTCCAAAAACTTGAAGACAAACAGATGATACAGATTTTTTAATAATAAATAATTTTTTCTTGTTTTAAATTCTTGCTGATTGATCAATATCTTTGATTTTTTGCTTAAATTGTGACATATTTAAGTCAAATAATATTATTTGACATTGTGAATTGAATTTTATATTCAATATAATATAATATATTATATTATAAGGTGCTCCCACCATGTGTAAGTATATTCTAAATAATTGTTTTTTAAATCTTGGCAGTACCTTTACCTCTTTTTTAAATCTTCTTCTACGGACGTAAATCGTACTTACTTTTTATTAAATGTTGTAAAAATATATTCCCTAAAAATTAACTCCTATTTCAGCGAATTTTTTTCAACCTACCTTTGAATAAATTTATTATTAGTGAATGTGACTCGCATTGTAATATAATACGACTCACATTCACTAATAAGAAATGTATGTATCATATCAAATTATGTATCATATGATATTATCATATGATATCATCATAATATGATATTATTATATTATTAAGTAGGTAGGTATTATGATACATAGATTATCCCGGTCACTAATAAGAAATGTATGTATCATATTAAATTATGTATCATATGATATTATCATATGATATCATCATATTATGATATTATTATATTATTAAGTAGGTAGGTATTGTGATACATAGATTATCCCGGTCTTTCCCTTATGCAAACCAGCAATACTTAGATGTGTTTATGGTTCACTATAAGTAGTGATGTGAGTGGACAAGACTTGTGGAAGCGGTTGTTTGCCGAAGGTTCAAAGGTCCCATCCAAATTTGTGGAGACGTTCCAGAGTGACTTGAAGCAGTTGGACCTATACTCAGTTTTAACTGAGAATCACCTCTATCATAAACCTGAATCAACTGCGTCACGTCTCTCTGGAACATAGTAGCTAGAAACCGGTCCCGGTGGTTTTGCTTATTATAAATAATTAATTGCCTATATATTATATAGGCAATTAAGAATAACAGCAAAGGAGTCATCTGTGTCGCTAATCTCCACAAAGGCTACAACCGTTCCATCTCAACGAGGCATTTCGATGCTTTCTTAGGAGGATACTACGATGCCCATGAGCAAATTATTCTATGCTTCGTCGAACGCATCACAAAAACGCACGCACATGTAGGAACTATACATTCCCTAGGCCAATAAATTCACGGGAAAAGTATGAGTGTTTTCTTCTTGAATTATGTATTATATAAATATTGTTTAGTCTTATCTATTATTTCAGTGGTTTAATTAACCCTTGAATTACAGCAAATGGGATAGAACTAAATCTGAAGGTCTTGATCAGCGCCATAACACAGGTGCTTCACTTAATATTATGGAATACTCCGTTACCCAGTTTCAGCCAACCAAACGCTGTATTTTGCTCGGCCAGTGACTTTTTGGAAGGGTCAATGAAACGAGATCAGACGTGGTTTATCTTGGGTTCATCGTTTGACCACGTAAGGCCTTTTTATTTCGAATCCGTGCATCATTTCGGTTTATCGGTGTTTTTTTGTACTAGGAACTTTCTTGTCGTCCGTCTTAGGAGGGAGATAAGATATTGGGAGTGGTTAAAAAAAACTCGTTAGTGGCACCGAAATTACCCCTTGAAAACAAATTTCGGTCTCAAATGTTATTCCCAACACCACCGTGCTGCCGAAAGGTTCGTCATGTCCTTCGCCAAGGGGATCGTTGAAGAAGAGGAAATACGGATGGAAAAAGTGGAAGAACTGAAGGAATTGGCTGCAAGTAAGTCGCATACACTTAGTTCAACCAAGTGCCAGTCATTTCAATAACTACAATATAAACTGGTTGTGTTGTCAATACACTTATAGGGTTGTGTATGGGTCATTTTCTGATGAAGGGGAAATTTCCTATTTATAGACTTGGAAGGAGATAAATTACTGCTTCATACGTACAATTTATGTTTTTCCTCCAGGTGAACCTGGCTTATACGTCAACAATGATGAAAAAATTCTTTTTCGGTTCCTGCACTACTCAAACTTTGATACTAGCAAAGCATTCGAAAAGGTAAGTAGTGAAATAATTTTGAAACAAGGATATTTTTTTATCTTGATCTTGATTTCACTAGATCCCAACATTTTTCGATTGATATGAGCTTTGTTTTGAAAGATGAAGTCTTGGTACAAGTTGAAATCATCCAATCCTGATTGGTTTGCGACCAGCGTGCTAACGTCGAAGCAGAAGCTGGCTATGTCGAGAGATGTGCACTGCTTGTTGCCAGACAGAGATCAGTTAGGGAGACGAGTGTACATCTTGAAACTCGGTGAGTGACGATTTCTCCATATTCTCACCGCTTCAAAGACAATAACTTGAACAAGACGTGAACATTTTGGTTTATTATTCTTGGAATAATACAACTGTTTTCGACGACTCCGATCGGCCTCGAAATTTGACATACCTATGTCAAATTTTGAGGAAACGGATAATATAAACGGATACATAATATTATCCGTTTCAAGAGGTCTAGATTCCAAAACCGAAATGTCCGTCCGCCGTCCGGGCCGTTTTGGGCAGTAGGATTTTCTTTTTTAATTTGAAATTTTGACAAAATACAAAATAGTTGTGGCCGCCAGGTTTTCAGCCTTATCGCCCAAACCCGTGGGGCGCTATGTGGCTACGGGAGGGTTTTTTGAAGGGTTTTGGCTATGGGATCGAGTTAGGTGTCGTTTTCGAAGTATTTTTGGACGTAGAATCCATTTTTGGGGGTCCCGGAACGATCTGATTTCACTATAGGGCTTTCATGGGGCTAATGAGATTTTTGAAGGATCCAAGGAGGTCAATATTAAATATTAAATTATCAGAATATTAAATTTTAATATTTTTCGAGTGAAAAAAATAAAAAATAAAAAATAAAATTTAAAAAAGTTTGAAAAATAAAAATCCGGTTTTGATTCTCGACGGTGTTCGTAAAGAAAACGTTCAGGTGGTTGTTAATCAGTGCCATCAGATCATCCCTTATGAGCGAGCTGCACTTAGTTTTAGCTTCGTTAAGATTGTGCTCCGTAGTAGCGGTGGAGCCCAGCAAATGATCGATCTCGAAGTAGAGTGTTTGTTGGCAAAAGGTGTCGATATGCTTGAGGAACTACGGGTACTTTGAATACGTGGATGGTGTTAGCTTAGGTGGCGGTTCTTACGTGCTGCAGGTGTTTAGGGAGCGTTTGGGTTGTTTTACATCTATTCAAGAATACCGTCTGTGCTTGCAGGTTGGCGAGTCTTCTGTTCATGTTCTTGAGTTTTATGAAGAATTTAGCTTGCGGATCGGTCTGGTTGTAAATTCTGTTATCGGCGAAGTGTTAACACCTTGCCGATAACAGAAAAATAAACAAATATAGATAAATTTAAGAATTAAATTTATGCACAAGTAGCCTATATCAAAGAATAATAACCCTAGTGTAAAATTTTCAGCGTTTTTTTCTTTCAGGTAACGTCGTCATAGGCGAATGCGAACCTTGGGAAAACTTCCAGGTGGATGACCTCTGGCTCGAATTGGCGATGGACGAAGAGGAAACTCAAAAGAACGGTTTAGTGTACATTTTCGACATGAAGGGTCTTGGCCTCAAATACCTTAGGTATTTTACCCCCTCAAACTGTAAAATCTCCTCTTCCAAGGCTGAAGTGAGTTTGAAAATGCGTGACATGTAGTAAAGCCAAGACATTGTTGATAAGAATAGTATCATTTTGCAGAACATACCGATTCGAAAAATGGAGTATCATGTGGTGAATTCCGGTTTTCTACTCAACAGCATGGTTACTATAGTGTTTCCCTTTCTGAGTGGTTCAACGAAGGAAAATGTAAGTGCTAATAACAGCCAAGTACGGATTTGAACTTGTAGAAAAGTCGTAGGTACCTACCTAATTTGAGGAAATAATCAACTATTTAATTTAGATTCACTTTCATAAATCAAACTGGCCGTCCCTTCATCAATTCGTCAGTCCGGACATACTGCCAGAAGAATACGGAGGCAATCTTCCTGCGTTGAATTATCCCAAACTCAGGACGTACATTACTGAACGCCAATCGAGACTAGAAGGTAATAAGCCACAAGTGAAATGAAACTACGTTGTTCGTTTTGCCAAAATTCATTCCTATGTCGTTGCGGCTTTCCAGAAATTGTCACCTACGGCTATCAAGACTGATGAATTCTACACGAAACGCGATTCAGCCTCGACCGATTGTCTCTCTTTTCTAAGCCTCCCTACGCCTCCCACGGCTTACCTCACTATGTGCTGAAGAGGTATACGTGATGTGACCGTTGAAAGTGTCTATTTTTGTAGGTTCTATGTCGAGATGAAGAGGGTGTTGTTGTTGGAGTGTAGTTATTTAGCGCTTCGGATGTAAAGATGTAGAAATACTTGTTAAATCGGTGATGATTCGTTAGGTACCCTTATACATGCATGTGAACCTCTTCCCTCCTCCTCCATTTACATACTATGTGTAATATGCTCGTGAATGAAAATCTGTGCCAAATTAATCCAGACTTCATGACTTTATACCATTATTCCTACACACGACTGGGTTTTCAACATAATTTCAATCATACCAAACGGATAAAATTGGGGTTGAGCCTATTATATGGTCTAAGCAATAAAATAGCAATGCTTAATTTATTCGACGTGGTTTAAAATGAAAACTTCTCAACTCCATGGAGATGACTCTTGTGGGAACACTCCAGGATTCGGATGCGGGTGCGTACCTACATGTTTTTGTGTAAGGTCTTACCTACCTAATTTGGAAGTTGAATTCCCGAAATTTAGGTATTGTGTGTTTGGCGGAGAGCCGGAGGCGTGAATCCTCGCTTTCGCCGCCGGTTGAGGAAGAGGAAAGGAGTGTGGAAACATCTCCGTCCAGGGCGTCGCAAGAATTGTCGTAAGCTACGGACTTGGGGGAGAGAGCAACCACAGTAATGGGAGATGAGCTTGCTGCGGATTAGCGTGAATTGTCAGGATCCACCGCAGAAGCATAATATCTAGAAGGGAACCGTGAGGATGTCAATACACCGCACAATGTGTCGAGAGGGGTATTATTTCTCTCAGGGCCCGCAGTTATACCGGAGTCAATGACTGCAGCTACCTTGGACAAAATATTGTCGTCAGAGGTGGCCTGTCCCACTGGTCCAGCCTTACCTGGAAACGCCCATGTGGCTTCCGTGGTCGGAATGTCAAAGAAGGAGACCTAGGCAGCGGATCCAGGCATCGGGATCTCTCCCGCTGACTCAGCTTCCCTCAGAAAATTGTCAACGAGGGAGAACTGGTCGTCAGGATTGATCCCAAACACGTTTATTATTTTACACGACGATAAAATAATAATAAACACACAAAGAATGGTAATTTGAAGGGAGGAAAGTACCTCCCTCCATCATAAGGAAGGCCGTCTCTGTGGCGGGAGAAGAGGGGTTTCACGCCGTTGCGTCTCGACTGTGGCACGACCCGTCCCCCCGCCGGTACTACTGACAGGCTGGCGAGAGTTAGACACAGGGGGTTCAAACCCCCACAACTCACATGGTTAATCATATAACACTCACTTCATCAAACTTTTATTCGTGCAGGCACTACTTATTCTATCCTCCAGATACATCACTAAGATAAAGCTTTGATAATACCTGGAAAGACCCATAGAAGTTGACCAACTTGATTACAACCACTAGGGGAAATTTAAATCTCATTTACAACCAGGTTTGGAAAAGCAGCTAGGATAGGAATAGGATAGGTAGGCTTATAAAAATGTATCTACCAATTAGTACGCTAGTGTTCGATCGAAATAGGTGAAACCACGCAGGATGGTGGATTCGTATTCTAAATAATATAGAAAACAGCGTAGGTTGAGAAAATGAATAAAATAATGTAGCTACCATATAAGAAGTAATAACAGCTAATTGATAGGGAAATTGAAATTTACATTCTGCTTAAATTCGTATTTTGGAAAAATACAAATATGCTCTCTCTAAAATACAATGAAATGTAATTTCACTTCTATCGGGCCGATACCGACTTCCCAATAACTTAGCCATAAGACATCACATTTTAATTCCTTTATCACCCAAAGTGGCCCTCAGTTTTACTACAAAAGGCAAAATAATATCACATTCACAGTAAGCACGTCAGTATAAAGTAACGTTCCTACATAAAAGTGGGGTTTCACTTCTCAGCTTCTTTGGATTCTTCGGGGTTTTCAGGGTAGTCTTTCGTTATGTACCCTAGCCGAATCATTTCTGAAAATGTAAAAGTAACTAATCAATATCGAATAAATCGAGGCATCACAGAATAAGGCTGTTATCGAGCAATTCCGGGTGACAGGAGTGATGGCTCTTTTCATGTCAATAATAGGGTGGCTTTTTTTCTTCATCTTTACGTAAAAGTGAAAACCAAGAACCACAACCAAGGACGGAGTGTCTTCATACTGTAACGCTTCATAGGCTAGATCCAGGGTCACGGCCGCATCAAGTGTATTGCCGGATGATGAATTATTTCATCCATGTAATGATATTTAGCTATCATACCTTTGACAATTCTCGGGTTACTCGAGAGTGAGATGAACCACTGTTCATAACTATAATGTGGTCTCGTCCCTCCGTAGACGGTTGGCAGGTATTTGGGCTCTACGTGTTTGTGGAGTGAGCTCAAGTCGTCTCCGTGGAAAAAGCACTGAAAATGAAAACGAACGTGAGGAATGATTCTCGGTCTAATTAATAATCGTCTGTTTGATCATTTTTCTTCACTGTAGATCCCCACTGGTTGTATTGGAAACATCGTGGAAATCAGTGAAACTGTTCTGGTTAGACATCCCATTTTGGAGGGTAAATTGACGGCAACCGCATGGAGGATGTTAATGGGCTGGAGGGCTTGTCTGGAATTACTGTCCCTTGGTATAATTGTTGTTAGCTTGAATATATTCGAGTCCTTAATGATCATCGTTAGCGAGCTCTTTGTGGGTGGAGGCAAAGGAGTGGGAGGCTCACGAGTGGCAGAGCCAGAAATCAGAGGAGAGACGCGTGCGACGTGTGCACAGGGAATCGTAATCAAATTAATCCATATACCTAACCCGAAAACCGCGAGTTTATACCCTTCGAAAACATACACAATATGTAGATTATTATAATATTATAGGTATAATTATTATGTATGTGGACCACGTAATATTATTATCTTATATATAAAATTATCGTGTCACAATGTTCGTTCCCATACTCCTCCGAGACGGCTTGATCGATTCTCATGAAATTTTAAATGCATATTCAGTAGGTCTGAGAATCGGCTACTATCCGTATTAGATTTCGTCAACTCTCTTCCTTCGTCGCGAACGGAGCTTTCCTTCGCGACGAGAGCCGGGTCAAATAGCGTCGTTACTAGGGATTGCTAGCAAAATTTTCGAAACGCCAAAACCCGATACAACTTTTGGCGTCGGTTTTGAACGAAACTACGTCTGTTAAAACGAGCTTTTCACGCTGATTTCAACGAGTACAAAACGATTTCTGTGCAATAACGCGTTTGGAAGTTATTCGATGATCGTCGGTAGGTGGGTACGAGTATTTTTGGAGAGCCTTCGATTATTTTGATAGGTAGGAACTAGGAAATTTCCTTTAAAGGTGATGGACGGAGTGCAGCGAAGCGCACCGGGCCCACTAGTATTATATAATATAATATATTATATTATTGATCAATTTATATCATTAATAATTAGGAATGGAAATTCACCCGAATTTCGGGTTAAATCGTCCTGGACCATGTAGTTAGAAGACAAAATGGGAAACATACATCATTTTTGTGACAAACAGTCTTTCACGTAGTTTATTTTCATCTTAAGTAACTAAGTTAAGTAACAACTGTTGAATCAAAAACCGGTGTAGGTGACGTCAGAGACACCAGAGTGCAGGTCGATTTTCAAATTTTTTCTTTATTTTCTTGGTGGTTGGCACTAGTGACACTGGAGTATGTAACGCGAAAATGGCTTTGTTGGGAATGTGATATAAATTAACTTATTTGACGTGACCAATACATCAGTTTTTCACACTCGTCGACCAAGTTGAAGATGTAGGAGCTGACTTCGGGTTTCCGCCAAAATTCAAATTGCAATGTTTCCATAAATTTCATAAATTTTTACGAACTGCAGTTTGTGTTTCAACCCCATTTTCAGCATTATTTGGACGCCTTCTATCGATAAAAAAATAATAATCCAGACACGTTTCCATTCCTAATTAAGACCTCACGAGATCAGCACATTTTGAAATTTAATCTATAAGATTATAAAATGTAATTATATGTTGTACTTACTATTTCCTTGTATCGGCTGGGCAGTAAGGGCTTGAAGGTGTTGAAAAGTTTCTCAAAAATCCAACTCTCGTGGAGGATGTGAATTGTGGACAGCTTATAAGGAAAACTAGTCTGAAAAAAAAAAAAAAAAAAAATTGGAAAAATGAAAATACAGTACAAAATTGAGTCGTCTAGCCCGCGCATCCAATCCGTTTCGGCTAACTTTTCCGGAAACTCGAAAAACTGTTTGAGGCGCTTTTTCAACGCTACGCTTTAAACTGGTAGCTTTCTAGCATCTATTGGTATCCTGTATTGGCGCCTGAGGTGAAAAAAAAAAAAAAATAAAATAATAATAATAATAATAATAACTTTGTCGTTCATATCTTCAAAATAAGGGAAAAAAGAATGGGTAGGACGCAGATTGACTCCAACATTGGGATAAGTTGCTGTTTGATTCTAAACGTTGTGGGTAGAATGCACTTTGATGAAAACTGTCATTGCGGGTTAGTACACCTACTCAATCTGAACTCTGGACATAGGTACTTGGAAATTTCCGCTCAGGACATACCTTACCGATTTCCGTGCAAATATACATTGACATGGTTAACAAAAAATCCACTCTTTAGGACATTTTATCTCACATTTAACACAGAATGTGTTTTTCAGGAGGTTAATTGGTTTCAAGTTGTTGGGCGTAAGGGAAGTCCAAAATATCCCACCGACCCAATACCCCGATGATCCCCCCCCCCCCCCCCCAACTGAGAACTTCAACTCCTGCTAACCCCATCCCACGCCCCGAGTCGATCCCCAAGGAGGGACCCCTCCTCAACGTGGAAAATCCTTTTTTATGTCAACTTAACTTCGGTTAAGGAACCGAATGGCAACATTGGGATCATAAGAAGGGCAGTTGGTACGTATTTTTCGACGGGGGTAAAAAATTCGATCTGCCTCAAAATTAAACTTTGTCATTAAACGTTTCATGATGTGTAGATTTCAAAAGTAATATTTTCGGTAACATAATAATATTAGGTATGTTATTATGTTATAATACATAATTATATTATAATTATGTTTTAGACAAAATAGGTGCCTACTCGGTTCTCCATCTACCTGGTTGTGTCCGAAGGTTCGCTGACACTTTTCAAATTAGGCGTTTCTGGGTCAGTCGTCCCAGGTGCTGTGAATTAAATGTAACAACTATGACCACTATGTCGCCGCCTTTGGCGGGAGGTCCAACCATTTGGTGCGAATTTGACAGCCTTTTCAAATTAGGCGTTTCTGGGACTGCTGACCCAGGTGTTGCAATTCCACCCCACCCCACAGCTAAAACTCTTTAAAAACGCGCTCATAGCCACTCTTTAGCGCCACAGAGCCCCGCGGGTTTGTGCGATCGACTGAAAACCTTGTGAGCACAACGCTCCTGGAGAGGGAAGGAAGTAAATCCTAAAACCCAGAAGCCTTTACAACTAAGCCATGCTTAGTATGGCTGAGTGACTGATTATTTTTAGGTACCTACCTAGGCACCTATTCCACCAGCCCTCTGTGGAATCACCGAAAAACAAATTCTGTGTTCCATTGATTTCATCCTTGATCATTACAGTAATAGTCCGGAGGTCTGGGGGTGTCCCCCAGTACAACGGTGAAAATATAGTTAACCGTACCTACATAGTCACAAGCGGCAATACACCCCACAGGCGGCAATTTTTTAAAATCTCTCCTCCAAATTTAATGTTTTCTCACCTCAGCAATCACCTCATGACTTTTTCGATGTTTCTCTTCATTGTTTCCGGCTTTTGAACTTACTTTCTCTTTTTTCCTTTACTAGCGTCCTTTTTTGGTTTCTAACTACCTTGTTTGACACTTTGTTTGACGAAAAAACACCATCAACCTCCGCCCCACAACAGTCTGTGGATTCGGGTCCTTGGGCCAATCAGACAAACCATGAGTATCAATATTGGTTTTTTAAATTGTTGAAGAAACATTATTTGGCGAGTTAGGATTAAAAAAGCCGACTTTTTTTTACAGTTTTGATTATTAAATCACTAAAAAGTAATACATTAATTGTATTATTGTATTATCTATATCACTTTATTGGCCGTCATGATTCTAACCTCAACCCTGCATTCTGATTGGTTGAACACCGCTTGGGATCAAAGTGAATCCCATCCAGTAAAACTCACCAGATATGATACACTTTGGCTCCAACTCCCAACTTTTTGCCTGTTTTTCTCCAGACGACTTCAGCAATGGCTTCAGCGTGAAAAATACAGTCAGAATCCGTCATAACGTAATTTTTCAAAAATTTGGATAGGGCGCGTTTTGACTCTAGACGACTCGATTCCAGGCCCTAGGCCTAAGGTAGGTATATTTTTTTGTTACATAGTTCATGTACGTTTTACATGTTATGCATATTGTTATGAAACGTTTCAAAATGGGGAGGGGCCGCAGGGGGAAACTTTCGAGGGGCCAGGATCACCCTCTATAAAGGCAATTTTATACTATCGTACTGATAATGAACGCAATAAACTTACGACAATTGAAATAGCCCTGTTGTGGTGGGAGGCTACAAGATTTCTGACTTACCACCATGATTTCAATGACTTTGGAGACGACGGTTGGAGTAATTTGCCATGTGTGTGTCATAGAGAGGCCTTCAAGGTCGATGATGCAAACGCCTCCGAGAATCTGTGCCCTGGGCTCCAGAATTCCAGCTTCCAGTACGGCGAGCGTTGCGGTGAATAAGTCGTCGACGGGAGTCGTACTTGGGTCCCATTTCCCTGTAAAATTCCAATCAATTTGAGCCAAATCAAATCTATGGACACTGAGCATTTCTTATTTGTAGCAGGCTGATTTGAATGCCACAACGAAGAGATCCGGCCGCACCATAAAGTTGAATACATGTACAGTGTATGTCGAGTATACCTACTCAATGCAATAAACGTTATAGAAATATTGATTACAGTGTATTATATACCTACATATTAAGTTTAACATGATGTTAAGACAATATTTACAATTTTGTAATACTCACGTTGAGAGTTGGATGCACAAAATAGTATGCATGTAAAAAAAAAAAACTTCAACTTAGGTATATTGCAATCTAAATTATTACAGTAAAATTTACTTTATTGTCTATTTAATAGGTAATAGGCAGTTAAGGCAGTACTTTATTGTCTATTAAATAGACCTATTAAATTTTAATAGGTAATAAGTTAAGGCAGTTATTGGAGAACGCATCCTTCTATGAGTTCGGAACATCCCACCGGATCTTATGCAACGTAGCGTAAAGCCGTGAATTGATCAAAGGATTTTCGAGAAGCCAACTGAAAAACGTTCGATGACCCAGAAACCTTGGTATTTTTTGCATTTCGTTAACCACCTCTTTAATTCCCCTTTAATTACAAGTTTACCAACTGCAAGATAGGTCAAGCGAGTGAAACAAGTTTCGCAGAAGTGGTTTCTCGATGATCATGGACCTCCACTGCAAGCCCTTCACCAATGAACTTTTGCTGACATTCATACTCCCACATGCACACCTGAGCCGCATTCAAAGTTGAAAAAAACTCCAGGGCCTGGAATCTTTTTGCTTAGAGCCTACGGCTGAAATTCAAGAAACATGGAACATGCTTTATTAACCGTGGGATTGAAACCCATCTTGCGTGTAGGAAAAGAAACTGTCCGACGCCGAACTAGTGAGCTGACAGTGAGACAAGTGACGATGCCGAACTAGTGGCCTAACGGTTCAAGATTCAAGATTATTTATTGTCGGCAAACATAGCAATATAGTTTATGACAAACGTTGGAAACATAAAGTCAACTAATAGGTACAATATGAAATAAGTTACAACAACAAATGAGTAAATTAGGTCCAGTCATACGCTTCAATTTCTTCGACCGAGTAGGGGGCCAAATCGACGAGCTTCTGCCTCACCCATCCACCAAAAGCGCCCTGCGACAACTCCTTGGCACGCTAGTCGGGGCCACCCGCCTTGACAAGTGCGAGACGATGGCGCTCCACGCAGAGCTCAGCATGCGATCGCGTGCCATGGCTGTGCACATCTCTCCGGAGACGATAATCCATGATGCGACGCCTGATCCTGGACAGCAGAGCCAGGGCATACAGGACCGGCACAGTGAGCACGCGAGCCTGAAGAGCGGCCTACACGGTGACCCAAGTGAGGATGCTGAACTATTGGCCTAACGTACGTCAGGTAAGGATGCCGAACCAGTGGCCTAACGGTGACGCATGCGTCACAAGTGAGGATGTTGAACTAGTGGCCTAACATATGACCGGTGAGGGCGCAGCACTAGTGTCGCTACAGCGAGGGATCGCTATAGCGAGGTCGACATTCAACCAAGGGCCCCACCGTTAGTGGAGTGGTGGGGGAAGGAGTACGCCAGGGGAAAGAGCCCGGCGACAGGGGCAGCAGTAAGTAGTGAGTTGATGACGAGAGAGGTGGTGTCTCTCTGCGTGTGTGCATCCTATCAAAGCTGATTATACGGAAGTTTTCCCAAGACATATCTAGCTGGTATCGTAAGTACTTAGGTACATGATAAACTATTCGATCGATCGATTATACTTATACTGTGGTGTTTATGAGCTCAGATTATACAAACTTGTGTGGCAGGTGATATTTGAAATGATACATTATATTATTTATACGTGGCAAAACCCAACACCTATTATGTGAAATATGTGTTATCGATACAAAATTCGCACGGCAAAGGTGGCCGTGGCGACATGGTGCATCTGCCGGGAAGTTCTCTCGGCTTATTTGCGTACTAATTTACTGAATTCCGGGCATATAAATATGCGTCAATTTACGTCAAGAATTCCCCCTTTTCTCATTGTTGTATTTTTTGGAAGGGCAGGTGTGTGGGACCTTGTGCGGCGGAGGTTCGGCCAGGGTTGCCACATCTCTCCCCCTTTTGACGTAAGAGATCCCGTTTTCTTCTGTTTGCGTTGTAAAATTCCCCCGACACAAAGTTCGCGCCACGACTGAAGTTATCACAATCAAACTTCAATGTTTGTAAACCGTTTCGAACGCAGAATCGAACAAAAACTATATTTGTGTTGCTTGATAACAAATATCAAAACGCTTCCCGACGATTTTTACGTCCCCCAAACAAAGCTTAGTTGGATTCGGGAACTTTAAATAGTTTCCCCATAGCTGGGGAAATTTCCCTCGGGATAAGACGAAACACAAAATAGGCAACATGGGTTGCAGTGGCGTCATCAACCCGTAGGAAAGTTACCTCTGGTGAGCGTTCCGGGAAACCCCCCTTCACCCTTCAGGGAGGAGCCTCAAGGTCGTGATTTATGGTTTCTAACTCACTCAAGCTGGTTGCCTGTACACACCGGATAATTTTTAGTCACATAATACTTCACCATGGAGGAATGGAGGTTTTAGGTGGTCTATTCCTCCTCTAGTGCTCCATGATACTACACCAACAACACACGTATACCTCCCACAACACTATACTATTCTATACCTACTATACAATATACTATACAATACCAGGTATGGGTAGGTACCTCGTTTTATACTTAGACGAGCGGGAAATGGAGAAAAGCAGCGTGATAAAATCGAAAATGGAGGCAATTTCCATCAAGAGACTTGTGGCAAAGTTAGAGAGGAGGTGGATGCCTGTGGGGGATTTGCGGATTTTTTCCCAAGACGTCCTGAAGTGGCGCGAGTTTTGGGATTAATTCTCGTCAGTGATACAAAACAGACATCAAATGAGTGATGTAGATAAATTGTCCTATCTTAGTAGCATGGTAGAGGGAGATGCTAAAAGGGCTATTGAGGGACTAGACGTCACTAATGCAAACTATAAGATCGCCGTTGATAGATTGGCTGAACGATTCGGAAAAAGGGGTCACTCATTGAGGCACATTATGCTGCCCTGCAACAGATACCAAATTCTACACGTGACATCAACAATTGCCGTCGGACCAAGATGCCGGGATTCCAAGCACCGTGTACACTGGAAGGCTGGCACTATTGCTTCTGTTCTTGCTAGCACGGAAGGTGCGGTCAGGGCAGCCCGTGTGGTGATGCCTGATGGTCCTGTCCTTTTTCGGCATAAGCTTGTGTATAAAACCTCTGTTGCCTTTTTACTCTTTCTTTCTTCATACACTGTTTGTAACGTCTTTGCTGGTATTCTTGCTCTTTTCCCATCTCTCTTCCTGGGAGTGTCGCTACAGCGAGGGATCGCTATAGCGAGGTCGACATTCAACCAAGGGCCCCACCGTTAGTGGAGTGGTGGGGGAAGGAGTACGCCAGGGGAAAGAGCCCGGCGACAGGGGCAGCAGTAAGTAGTGAGTTGATGACGAGAGAGGTGGTGTCTCTCTGCGTGTGTGCATCCTATCAAAGCTGATTATACGGAAGTTTTCCCAAGACATATCTAGCTGGTATCGTAAGTACTTAGGTACATGATAAACTATTCGATCGATCGATTATACTTATACTGTGGTGTTTATGAGCTCAGATTATACAAACTTGTGTGGCAGGTGATATTTGAAATGATACATTATATTATTTATACGTGGCAAAACCCAACACCTATTATGTGAAATATGTGTTATCGATACAAAATTCGCACGGCAAAGGTGGCCGTGGCGACAACTAGTGTCCTAACGGTGACGCATGCGTCACAAGTGAGGATGGTGAACTAGTGGCCTAACGTATGACCGGTGAGGGCGCAGCACTAGTGGTCTAACGGTAAAACAAGTGAGGATGCCGAACTAGTGGCCTAACGTATTGTAAAATGAAAAGAAGGTTATGAATGTAGTACGTTAGTGTAATTCGTGGAATGTCTGGCCTAAAACTGAACCAAAAAGGATTTTTCATTCTTGACGACCACATCGATGTGGCAATGGACATCACCTGATCAGGTGATGTCCATTGCATCATCCCCTTCTTCTTTTGCTGTGGATCTCTCGCATATATCTTCCCGATCTTCTTGATCACCTCTGGAGCCGCTGGCCCACGTGGGCACCACCAACGTGGAGTTTCTTCTCCCCGCAGGGTCCCTCGAAACCCAGGATGACGTCATTAATACCGTGTTCCCGGGGACATCCCCCCCACGGTCGAGTCTGTTCTAGAACAGTGCCATGCCAATCCCACTGCTGGACACTTTGGATTTTGGAAAACACTGGCCAAGGTTCATCTTCATTATTTATGGCCTGGTATGCCACAGACATACGAGCTTGGTGTAGAAGCTACCTGAATTGTCAACGGTTTAAAGGCCCATGACGCACTAGACCAGCACCACTGAAGCAAATGATGGTCGGGGCACCGTTTGAAAGAATGGGCGTTGATATTCTCGGTCCGTACCCCAGAACCACTCGCGGGAACAGGTATGTGCTGGTTGCATGTGACTATTTCACGAAATGGCCTGAAGCAATACCGATACCTGACCAAGAGGCAAAGACAGTGGCTACAGCCTTGGTCGAACAAGTTTTCAGTCGCATTGGAGTGCCCACGGAGCTACACACTGATCAGGGAAGAAATTTTGAGTCCCAGTTATTGAAGGAGGTGGGATCTTTGTGGGGGTTCCACCGGGCGAGAACAACGGCGCTGCACCCTCAATCCGCTGGTCTGGTGGAGCGACTCAACCGATCGCTAAAAACCCATCTGGCCATGTTTGTGGAGAAAAGCCAGCGTAACTGGAATACAAAAATCCCGCTTTTCTTGATGGCATATCGTGCAACGCCTCAACATACGACAGCTTCCCCCCCCCCCCCCCCCCCAACTGGTATATGGCTGTGAACTCAGATTACCAGACGTCTTGGTAAGGCCACAGCCAGAAGAGAGAAAGCTGGCAGTACCATACGCACTGGATCTGCGAGCGGACCTCGAAGCTGAGCGGAAGTTTGCTCATGAAGAAGCGAAGTTGAACATGAGGACGCAAAAAGAGGTTTTCGACCGTCGGGCCCGCTCTTCGATTGGGTTTGGGTATTCGACCCGAAACGGCAGCAGGGGGTTAGTTGCAGCCGACGTGGACTGGTCCTTGGGTCGTCATCAAGAGGTTCAATGACGTCCTATTCGAAGTGGAGTTGGCGAAAAAAAAACGAAGAAAGCTCCATGCCAACAGGCTAGCCCCAGCCAATGTCCGGCCGGATGAAAAGAAAAGGGGGGAGCAATGTGGTGTGGCAACCAACCATGTATGGTCGAAGAAAAACGAAATCGGGCTCTCCGAAAAAGTTTAGTTGTTGTTTTTGAGTCAAGTTGATCGTGTGGTTGAGTTGAGTTGAGTTTATTATAAGTATATTAAATATACTTATATTAATGTATAAATTGTATACATTACCTAATATACAAACGAGACACTCCCGAGCACAGATTAAACTACTGAGCTCCCGTGTTCCCAACCGGACTAACGTTTTCGAGCAGTTAGGCCACGGCTAAAGCACTTTCCACGCAAAATTATTAGGTAAAAGTTTAACTGGAACAATAAAGCAAATATACGTAGCAAGCATAAGTAATAAAATCTAACAAACCTATTTTCAAAGTGATGATTCGCCTGCCAGTTTGTTCCCGGTAGGGGAAAACGCCGATGATGTCAGCGTCACCGATGTACGACAAATCCATTGGGGTGACACCGTCGTAGTAGTTGCTGTTATTTTCTTTGAAGTGTACGTAGTTTTCCAGCTGAAACAATTTTTGTCAGATATACACGACCGATTTAAACCCGAATATAACGGCCATGACGAGAGCGCATGCAGTGAACTCGATTGCAGAACATGTTTGCGGTATTAGGTAAACTCTAAAACCACACGTTTTGCCAACCTCGAGCTCATGTCGGCTCCATGTCACAAACCTTCGCATAGTTACATAGGTACATGACGATTGACAGCGAGTAACAATACTCGAGGATGCGGAACGAGTGGTTCGGATCAGTAATTAGGTCGTTTTCGATTTCTCTTAACTTCTAGAATTTTCGGGGTTGTCACGTGAGAGCCATTGACATCCTGCCTGCAAAGTTCTTTCCGTCTTGCATAACTTAAGAAGGAACTCTTGGAGTTTACCGAAACCCAATGAAATGGGACCGAAAGTGGATCATTGTTCATAACGGAATTCCTCTCCTACACGGTAATTACCAATAGCGAGGCCACCAGTAATTACAGTACCATTAAATGGTACTGTAATTTTGCCATCGCGTAACAATTACAACAACCGTTTATACGAGTAAGCCTATGTTAGGCACAAACATGTACGGCACAAACCGGCAAAAACACCAAAATCCCAGTTTTTGCCGCATTGGGTTAAAACTTTAAACAGTCGCCAAAAATCGGCTATTGCACTTTCCGAGGTGCGGTTGGTTGCATTCGACGCAGAAATGTACCAAGTATATGGCGAGATTTTGTTGGTTTGTCTAAGTATTGTAGGTTTTTCAGAACCGTCAGAATAGCGAACAAAAATCTTCAAGATTGCTGAAAAAACCACGCTTTTTTTGTAGTTTTTTGGGCAAACAACACAATGTGATGAAGGAAGCATTTTAGACCCATCTATATATGGACGTGTTCAGCGTTAAATTTCCTGTAAGAATAGCACCTGTAAAATAATGAAGCTGGAAATTAAGAGTTTTTTGAACATTTGGGTAGGTACTGTACAGCGGAACCACTGCGTCTAGGGGAAAAACGGACCATGGATTCGGATTCAGCACCCTCAAAAACCCCAAGACCACTATCTGACCTCTTGAAGCAGGAGATCGATTTTTTTTTTTTTTTTTTTTTGTAAAGCAGTGTTATTATTGAAGACTTCAAAAGGTACGAGCAATCATAAGAATCAACCTTCAAATATAAAGCATCAGGTCAGGATATAATGAAACGGTCCACATAGGTACTAGTAAGTACATACTTACCTAGTGAAAAAAATAATTTCTGTTTCCCTGAATGGGAAAAAACATAGGATCATAGATATGTCTTGTAATGTTCATCTCGGCATAGTTCAGATGGCCCGAAGAAGCTACAAATGAAATATCAGATTGTGGGACAACGGTAGCTACATATTGTTTTCAACTTCATTTTCACTATTACAAAATCACTATTAGTCTAACTTAGTTTTATTCGTCAGTAATTCCTATAGCCGTAACCATCTTAACAACAATAACAACAACAACTATAATTTTCGGTCATTGTTGTTAAGATGGTTACCGCTATTTTCATATTAACTTATTGGGCTGAAACTACCCTCAAACTACCCTGAATAGTGAATCCTATCTCAAAATGAGGGATTCTCAGCCAACTAGATTCCCAACGGAGCCTTCATTCCAAATTTCAAGTCTCTACCACCACGGGAAGTGTCTCAAAAAGTGTGACTTTTTTTCATACCCCAGATTGACCCCCTCCCCTAAAGACATATCTATGTCAACAAGGTCATGGCGTTTCAAAAAGAAACAGGTTGATCTCAATCACATTCAAAGATTTGTAATTGGGTGAAAATCTGTCCTACGGTGAGAAAAATTGTCGAATCTTTGATCTCATCATGGACGGGTTCACTGCATGGTATGGTAACATCAACATTCAGGGTGCTGTGCAGAGAATTCACGCTTGAAGTTAGACTAACAAAAACATATAAAACCTCACCAGTTCTCAACAGTGAAACGAACATATCATGACTAGAAGTAATTTAACTGGGCTCAAAGTGAATCGCCGAATGAATCGAGGCGCACTACTCCTGTCCCATCGAACTGGGACAAGGTCAGCAGGAGTCTACCTAACCGGCTCACAGTTTATAAGACCTTCCCTAGGTTCTGTGTAATTCAAAATGCAAAAATTTACCTGCGTGCAAGAAGATACATACACTTCAATTGAAGGGTACAGGGGAAAAACGCTGAATGTCCAAAGTAAGGATTTTTGTTGTTTGTACTGCTATCTTGTAGGTTACCATCGAAACTATATTCCAAGAGCTTTCAACCGGTTAAAAACGATGATAGTCCAGTTCTGTGAGCTTTTGAAAGTTCAGTGTTATGGGAAAAACGCTGAGGGCCCACGGACATTCATCGGTTTTAACCTGGACGCATAACTTCCGCGTGGAAATTCAACGCGCTCCCGCACGCCAGACGAGTGAGGGATTAGTGGACATTCAGCGTTATTAACAAAAATGTTGTGGAAATTCAGCGTTCTTCAATACATCGTTTGGTATTTTGAGTTTCAAAGTTTCGATTAAAAATGTAATCTTTGCGCGCAGCAGTCCAATTAATATTTTTCTGAATTACAACGACCTAATGAATATAGTATATTCATATTATGGCAATTTTCGGAACCAAATTATGGCGTAAACTGTTGAAATGCCATAGTTTCAAACATTAAAATCGTTTTTTCTCAGTTTTGAAAATTTGTGACCTTAATCATATTTCCCCTGTAGCCTTCAATTGAAAAAAAAAAAAAAAAAAAATCCGCTATGGTTGTTGAAGGTATTTTAAAACTCTTCCTCAAATGTAAATTTGACAATATTAGAGGAAGATTTTGTCTCTTGATAGTTTCCGCAAAACTGGTTTCATTTGAAGTAACTCTCCCCCCCCCCCCCCCCCCATATTTTCTTCACTTGAAAAACTTGAAGGTTAACTTGCTGGGGCGCCAGAATTCAGTGCCAAGTATTTGCAGTGCCAGTGGGGAAAACCTTGTTCGCCCATGGCCTGGCCTTTAAAAAAAGAAAAACTTGGAAGTAAAATTGCAAGCTGTTGTTGATATTATTCAGATGTTCTTTGGGTTCAATAACTAGCTAGCTATTCAGGCAAAGTTGATTGAATATAGAATGCTAAAAATTGATACATGTAATTGTATGTATACAATTAAATGTGGCTAATCAGTCTCAAATGATGGATCTTTCACTTACAAACATTACGGCTCGAGGCCACTTTTGTCGCGTTAAGAGCGAATCTCGATAGACTTTTTATCCTTCGGTAGTGCTTGTCTCCTAAAAGCACCTTGGTAGGTATCCACTTAAGTGAACAAGAACTGCGTTGCTTCTTAGGACCAAACGAATTCTACCAGGTCCAACTGTCATTATTTTCCATTGATAATACATAGGAGGCCATAACAGTATCATGCCCATTTTCCCCCCCTTAATCAAACCACGAATGGACTCAGATAGATGATTCCGTACTGAAGAATGACCTTCACAAGGATGGTGACGTGAAACGTGCAGTACCTATGCGATTGTGAAGGGTGCCCAAGGCCTTTGTAGCAATCACAAATAGTTATGAGCAAGCCGTAAAGGCGAAGAACTGCTACGAAAAAAAAAAAAATAAAATGACCTCAATCGTCGAAATGATGGACCATAAACCTTACCTCATAGCATTGGCAGTGCGGCATTGAAATCGACATACCTACAAGCATTCAAATACCTGTAAAAGGTGCTTTACCTATTAACTTGTAGCCGATTGATATCTACCTATAGTAATAATTAATATATGTTGTAATTATTTACATACAACTATTGAAACTAATGTCATTAGGTGGTTTCAACCTTGACAGTATGTCTGGTCAAGAGAGCCAAATTAACGATTTGAACTAAGTGAATAGCTGAGTAGAGCCAGGCTTGGCCGTATCTACAACACCCATTCAACAATTTGCAATGTTAAATCTTTTCAAAGGACAAACATTTTTCCTGTGTAACTCCATTCAGAAAGAGCTGAAAATCTCCTGAGGTTGGGTAAGGTCGTGAACCTAGGGACAAAGCCAATATCATGGTCATGAATCTGTCCGAAAATGGTTTGAAGATCCAACCTAGACGAAAAGATGAGATTAACCTCGTTGCGCAAAATATGATCACGCCATTGATTAGAGTCGTTCAAAGTTTGGAGCCGGTTGCTATACAATAATTTCGTCGTCTTCGGGATCATGCATAAGTCAGGGTAAGTGGATAAATTCAACTTTTATGCAGCATAACATTTGATGAGGATCCCCTTTAATAACGATCTAATAACCCAGTAATCGGCCTTCGGCTTCTTTCTTTTACCTAACTTAGGGCAGTCTTGTATCTAGGGACAGAGTTTGGATTGTACTTAGGACCGAGGTACAATCCAAACTCTGTCCCTAGGTTCTAGGTTAAAACCCAGGGGTTCAAAACCAGCGTCCCTAGGTAGGGCCCTTACATGCTCTTAATATACCAAGGGACTTTTTTTAGATTTCAAACCTTTTTTTTTTTTTTGCCATTTTTGAAGGTTTTTGAACATCTATGGAAATTTTGATATTTTGGTCATTTTTGCTGATGTAAACCTAGGAACATTTTGGATTTCGTACCTAAGTTAAAATCCAGCGTCCCTAGGAACATTTCGGATACCGAGGTTCAAACTCAGCATCCCTAGTAGATGCCCTATAGGTTCATAATAATATTATGTGCATGTACCTAGGGATTTTTTTTTAATCGACTGCCGTCAAGCTACAAGTGTTTTTAAAAATATGAAAACATCATAGATATATATTCGGCAAAATTTGGCCAATGAGTAGTCTTAACTATGTATGAGAAAAAATCGGACATATTTTAGGGGTAAATTCAACGTTTAAAGAGAAATATCCCTAGGTACACGACCTTACCCTACTTTAGCGGTAACAATCATAACGGAACTTCACATCGAGCTTGTCATGCTCTTGATTGGCAGCTGGTAGCAGACTTTTTTCCGGCGAAAACGGAACCGTATGCCATTACACCATGGAGGAAAGAATGGCATTTCCTCCATGCCATTACACATTGCCGTCTACGCCTACCGAAAGTTGCTTATTCATCTAGCGTCCGTGCAGTAGATTCACTTTTCATTTACGCAGCTATTTATCAAGAGAGTCCGTTTATAACTATTACCTACATCTCAATGGGAGGATGACAATTTAGTTTACAAATTAACTTTCCATGACGAGCAGAGAGAGTGTGGGTCAGATGACGAGGGAACGTAGAGTGCCATTATGTCACAGCTTGGGGTGTTATTCCATGTAACACCGAGGACGAGTCGTGTACATGATCTGTTCTTTTCGGTTTCTTCCGCAGATTTACCAATATTCTACTCTCAGGTTTCTACAGGATTCAACTGCATTCTATGACTTCCTATTCCTAGCTGAATTTTTGAAGTAGTACACATGTTTTCTCATTTACATAAGATTCCTAGTAAGTGCTGTTTGCGCACTTTAATATGATGAAAGAATTGATATTCTCTCTTTACATTCTCTACCATATTTTGTTTATGATTACTATTTTCTAGTTTAAAATTATTATTTTCAATTTTGAAATCTGAACATTGGTAAACAGTCACAAACTGATCAACTTGGTGATCACTAGAAATAATTTCAGATAATTATGTTCAAACATATTATGTTCAAACTTCAAAATTGAAGGTACCCAGTCGTAATTATGTTATATTGAAAGTAATCGTAACAAATATGTAATTATTATTATAATATAATAATAAAAACATGTTTATTATTATAACATAATAATAAACAACCGCATATTATGCGGTTGTTTGAGAAAATTCTCAATGGCGAACATGTAATAAAACGAGCATCTATAGAATTCGTTGAGTAGATTTCACACGAACTTCATTGCGAAAGAACTTCGTCGATTAATTAGAGTATGTGAGATAACCTGTAACAAGGAAGAAAAGACTACCCACTGACAGTGGGCCACTGTTTGTAAATGAACTTGTACGAGTAATGAACTGAATTATATAAGCTGAGGCACACTTTACAGATTACATAAATTGCATAAATTATTCATTCAACAAATACCACGGTCAACAATACCACTTTTCACAATAAGAAAACACTAGCAGAATAAGAGAACTTCGGCTGTGTGTGTGTTTTTGTGCTTCGCACATAGCAATTTTCCTGTTAGCAACCATAATAATAAAAGTTCGGGAACCTGACAAATCGGTTGCTAAGGGTAGCCAAGTTGCGCTGGAACTCGCTGATCATTTTACGACCGCTCCCGTCAAAATCGGTCCGGCAGTTTAGCCGTCTAATGGGATTCATACAAACAGTTTTTTTTAGTTTTTTTATTGAGGATAAATCGTTGACCTTGAAAGTGCCAGTGGTGAAGGGAACTAAGTGCAAAAAATTGCGGCAAAAAGTGCTAAAATTAATTGTAGTTGTGAGTTTTCTTAGGCAAGACTCATCATCTGGAGGTGGAAGGAACTAAATTCTTACGTTGGCATGTTAGATATTCGTCTTCACCACCGAACGTTTTGTGGAGAAAGGAACTAAGTTCTGGAGTAGTGCTCTTCACCGCTAGATGTCAGATCTTCGTGGAAATGTCGAGTATGTACTTTGCTGGGTCTTACAGCCACGAAAACTCTTGATGACATCTGTCATTCGGCATTCATTTTTGTGTGACCGTGATTTTGGAGCATTCAAAAGAAAAATAAGGAATGCTCATCGAGCGTATACATTCCACGAGTAAGCCAAATTGATTGTCAGCAGCAAGTAAGCCGTTCTGGTAAAAATGATGCAAACTCAGGATATTATTCTAGAAACTTTGACATGTGGTGGCCAGTGTACTTCAAGATGTCTGCTCAAATGAAAATCAGATGTTGAGGCGGCAACGAAAGCAACGTTTCAAGCCATTCAATGTCATTCAAGCAGCTGGAATAGGTACACATAACATAACATAGCAACCGCGGTGTTGTGGTTGCCAGGCCAATATTTGATGCCTAAACAAGCATTCTTACTCCTTGAATCCAGGAAAACTTGCGCTATTTAGAGGTCGAATTGGGGTCCCACCGATCAACTGCCCTTCAGGATATATAAGTTGGAGGATGTCGACAAGCTTACACATTCCTTGAAGATTGTGAGCAATTTTACGAAAAAATACAAGCTTAGAACAAGATTTGGAAGAAGAATCCTGAGAAAAGAAAAAATACACTGCCAAGGAGATGGCACAGCAGCTTCCTCGTTACAATCAAAGTGACACCATCATAAAATGCGCTGAGCGTACCCCTGATTCAATCTTAATGAAACTGATAGGGGACCATGTAGAGCTATACGCACACAATTCCTGAAAATTTGATTGCAATCCGATCAAAATTGTGGAAGTTATGCCTGTTTCAAGAATTTCACCTTAGCGCATGCGCAGAGCGTACCGCTGATTCAATTTTTTACCCAAAGCCTGGGTAATCATCTACGGCACAACCCGCGTAATCCCTGAAAATTTCATCAAAATCGGATCAATATTGGCTGAAATCCCCACTCCTTCCCTTCTTTAGGGAAGGAGAGGGGGTTGAAGGAGGGGAAAACGGAAAAAATCCTTGAGGGCGCTCAACCTATCTCAGAACGTACATCATTTTTGAATTTCTCTCGAGTTTCAAGAATATATATATATAAATTACGTTCGCGCATGCGCAGGGAGTACCACTGATTCAATCGTGATGAAAATGATAGGGAACCATCTAGGGCTATATCCAAACAATTCCTGAATATTTGATTGAAATCCGATCAAAATTGTAGGAGTTATGGCTGTGGCAAGGAAATTACGTTCGCGCATGCGCTGACCGTACCGCTGATTCAATCGTGATGAAACTGACCGGGTACCATCTAGAGCTATACGCACACAATTCCTGAAAATTTGATTGAAATCCGATCAAAATTGAGAAAGTTATGCCTGTTTCAAGAATTTCACGTTAGCGCATGCGCAGAGCGTACCGCTGATTCAATTGCGATGAAATTCGTATGGGACCTCAAGGAGCCTGATCCGCATAATCCCTCAAAATTTGAGCTAAATCATTCAAAATTGTGGAAATTATGGCTGTAACAAGGAAATGCGGACAGACCCACAGACCGACAGACACGGAACCAAATTTGTTCAGTAGGCTATGAAACGCAAAATGCGAGTGGAAATTTTAAATTCGGACAAAAAAATTTTTTTTTCTCCCGCAAGTGAACACAAGGCTTCCGCTGCTTCGCAGACTCGAAAGCAAAATTGGAAATGCAACATGACTTAAAATAAAGGCACTGTTTTATTCGCTCAAGTAAAGATGTTTCATCATACCTATTCAATTTTTTTTTTTATGCCCAGGTCATTCAGTAGTAAAAGACACATATAAGTGGCAAAAATTAATTTTTTGTAATCCCCCTCTAAATTTTGCGGTTGTTCAATGATGTTTAAACATCAGTATTGTAGGCCTACCAACAGGAGAAAAACTGGATCAGAATCACTCGTTTTTGACAATTCAAGCTGTTTTTTGCTTCTCCTGAAAAGTTAGGTTTCGCACTTCACCACTGGCACACTCAATTATACTTTCGGCTACCAAGGCGAATAAATACAAAACATCAATAAGCTGTTGCGTATACATTTGAAAAATTTGGATTGGCTATTAAAATTCGCTGAACGAGTATAACATCCGTTTACGCGAATAATATAACAGAACTGTAACTTTACGTTCTATTGCATCATCATTTTGGGCACGAGCCGAAAGAAAAGCTCTTTACCGCGAAGTAGGTTATCTCAATCGCCAGATAAATATAGAGGAGTAGGAGGGGGTAAAACTTCAGATTAGGAGGAACCTGACCTCCGTATATCGACGCAGCTATAGATTATGAGAGCGTGCTGAAAAGGGGCGAGAAGGGCTGTGATAAAGGAACGTGACTTACAGACACAAACCGAAGGACCGCCCCCTTGCAGGATAAGGAAGAAAAACGGGTCTGAGGGGGATGAGCAAAAACTGGGTCTGGGACAAGAAAGTTAAGTTAGGGCGGTTCGGCCTCGTGATCTCCTATGAGAGCATTAAGGGGTTCTTTTGTATTTACTTCTTCCTATAATATATAGAAGCCCTGATGAGGCGACGAGTCCAAAATGGGCATTATATTCTTGCCAGGACCCCCTAGCGACCCACAACCTCTTGCGTTTTCTTCAGACCTTGCGTGACAAGCTTCTAGCACTGTGAAGAAACTATAGCGAAAACAACTTCCTCTGAAACCACTTATTTTGAAGTATCGTGCAATACATCTTTGGATGAAAATCCCTCGGGCTACAAATTTTGCGACATGATGTCGTTTGCACAGCATGATCGTATACAAATTAAATTGAAACCAAATACGACTAGTTGATTTTAAGAGATGAATTTCTAAAATATCACAGAGTAGGAAATGAGAAAAGAGTTAAAAATGATAAATGAACCTTTTTCTCGATGGCGTAAGCCATACGTTTCTCAATTTTACGACTAAACCCACGATGGCAAATTTTTCTCTCGTCATCTTCTAACAAGCAGTAAATCCCTTCGTTACTTCTGCATAATAAACCTGAGTGATCGGCGAAAACAGTATAATATACCAACATGCATAATATTATTGTAGGTATACTATTATGCAAGCCAAATAACAACAGAGGGTTTGAAAAGGCAAGAGTAAAATCGCAATATAAAATTCGTGATTTACATTACCACTGGAGCGCTGAAGTCGTTTCCAAAATGCCCGTCCATTCACGGCAAGTTGCCTCAATCTCAAGAGGCGATTTGGATAATTTCTTCTCAAAATCGCTCATAAATACTTTTTGGCACCCATAAACTCAATGGAGGCATGAAAAATCGAAAACTAGATAATCTGACAACAAGAAGAAGAATAAGGAATCTCTTATCTCAGCTCTGAGAAAATAATAATAATCTGTCCTTCCAGTACTACCTTTTGTTTCCATTCCAGTTCCTATTTCCTTATTCCCTAGGTAATTCTTAGATTTACTACAATATTATAATTTGCGAACTGCAATGTGTAATCCCGTAATTTTTGGGAGGGGGAGGTGTAAATTAAATGCTGGTCACATAATCGTCTGTGGTGTTCGCCCCCTAGACAATGTTTGCACCAATATTGACGCATTGGTTCTGCAGACAACCAAATTACATGACCGACAGCTCGTCGTGGAAGGTAAAATCAGCCAAAACGCAGAGGAAATTTTATCATTCCAGTGTTCATTGCCTTACAAAGGCAGGAGCGTCAGCGGAATGTAAACAAGTCGTTGCCGTCTTACTTTATTGCAACAGGTAAGTTCCTACCAGCCTAATAATCAAATCCAATTTCAATCGTTTTCAAGATCCAATCTTTTTCTGATTTTCCAATCCAGGAGCTTGTTAGTGATGTAAAACGAGGCTTCCCTGTCAGATGGCCTCTTTGACCACTTTGGTCTCATTTTGACGAGGCACACAGGTAAACCCTGTTTCGTTCGATCCTGACTTAATAATATGTATTATTCTCAAGACTGCAAAATCAAGAGGTCTCCTACGTACAAAAAGTCGTCGTCGAGGTCCACACAAATGATTATTTTCCTTCTAGCGAAACTGCGAAATCAACCGCGAACACTAATTATTTTTCAATTTCCAATTTTTGTACCCCAACATGGCTAAATTGGAAGCAAACTGAATAAGTAGGTGCTGGGCGCTTCAAATTACAATGGGTGGGCGGGTGACATGCCGTTTTTGAGTGAGTCGTCCGAGCGCCACGAAAGTTCGCATGCTTAATGTAAATCGCGATATTCGCCACCATAATATGAAAACAGAGCTACAGAAAATAACAATTGGGAGCTTAATATGCGTGAAATAAATGCTCTTAAAAAGGTAAACACGGGATGGCTTATTACCAATTTGTATGAGGGCTCGAGTTTGAAGTTCCGGGCTCGGAGAAATCTGACGAGGTAATCATCTTCCATGCTGACAGGCTCGAAATCTCCACGCTCTGTAAGAAGAAATTAGGCTTGAACAGACACTAGCGACGCTCTAAAAATCATGAGGTAGGTACTGCTACTAAAAATTGGGGTATTGCTCTGTATCCTTGCTACATATCATGTTTGGACCCTTACAATGAACCACGGCGTTCGATTATGATTCATACTCGAATGCTGAAAGAAGCGTGAAATTCAAAGGAAATTTGGGAACGCCTTGAGCCTTCAGAAGCAGCCGACTAATGCTAAACGACGTTTTTCAATTTCCCCTCGAATGGAAGGTTTCCAATCTGGAAACTACTTAGGCTGAACTGCGTGTTCAATCACAGACGGGGAATGTCACTGGGCGGCCTTTGGCGAAGCGTATCGAAGTCTTCCAAAATGGGAGTTACTTCACTCCAGCTGTCAAACGTTTGGTAGAAAGGTAAAGTGGAGGAAGTTCCAAAATGGAGCAAGTGCGTAAGTGGGATATAAAAACCCTACAGAAAAATTTCCATGGTTGCCATCTAGTGGCTACGTTTGAAACTACAATATGGTCTCACTGACTGGAAGCACATTGTGTCATTAAATGAGTGAAAGTTTCACTCAGCTGCAAGTTCAGTGCTCCGTTTTTATCGTGTTCCATCCTTCAAATCAGCGCGTATTGTGGGTGGTTTTAATAAGTTCAGGAGTTCACTCCTAAAATTGAAATTTGGTGTTGCCTTTTTCTATCAGTGAGCTGGGCCCTACCATGCACTTACCCAACTGTTTTTCAAGAAACTGGGGGGTGGTTTTTCATGGTGCGCAGGAAAGTGCGCACATACCTACCTACTATGCAGTTCCCCTGGGGCAAGTCCGTCTTATCACGCATTTACCCCCTGTTCGTTATCAATCAAACTGGTTGCCTTCTTGTATCAGTAAACACACCATTTTCCATGTAAACCATGATGTTTTTGTAGGTCTTTAAAATATTAGCAGTCCAGGCACTGACTTGATCTGTAAAAGTGGAGGCTCTGGGAGTTTTATCCCATTTCAAATGTTCAAATCGCTAAAGGATCATAGGAAGATTTCATTTGTCGCACTTGCCCCGATGAAACTAGAGTGAGTGTTCCAAAGATTAAACTGGCCAGTTACGCACTTACCCTTACAATGGGGCAACTGTGTATGTCAGACAGCTATTTCAGTTATAATGCTCACAATTGATAAGGCTGCAAAAATCAATCGTACATTGAAAAACAAGAGATCAGAGGTATGCAGGGTAAAAATAAAAATTGACGTAACGGCTGATTTTTGAGTTTTCGTTGAACTTTACAACACTTACATAAAAATGAGATTTACAACAGCTTCAAGGGTTGTTTCTTTATTTAATGTTCACTAAACCATGTTTCCAGAATAATGCGTAAACGGCCTAGGAAGCTTGAACCTGGGTAGTAGGAAATGTTTTGAAATAGAAAATCATTCTATTTCAAACAGGGAGATTTAGGCAATCTTATGGTTACGGGAGAGACTTCCTAACCAAAACCTCCCAGGTGTTTTCAACGGTTAGGGTCAAAAACCTCTTCGATTCTATCGCAGAGCCGCGAAGTTCTCGTGATCACGTGTCCAGAAGTGAAAGTGCTTCGCGGTGACCGTGACCCATTGTAACTCACATTCTCTGAAGGAAGATGATAATTATGCGTTTAGCTCTCGCAATTAACGGCGTTGACGAGAGAACGACGGGGATTTTCCTCCATGTCAGGGCGACCACGAAGTTGCATTCTACTTGTCGCTCAAGTATATCTCAGTACCAACCGTTAATTTAGCTGTTCAGCTGTTGCTTAAACAACAGTTGTTGCTTAAAACTGAACCGTGACCAAAATTTCCAGCATAATATGCTGCTGAAAAGGCCAGTTCAAAATTCTCAGACACCTTGACACGAGCAACTCCATGTTTAAGGTTTCCCAAAGCACTCAAGAATAAATAAAAACAAACGTTCGGCGGAATATCGACGAAGCAATAGGCTGGGCCACACTCAGCGAGGATCTCACAATAACTTCCTTAATACTAAAGCCGACCTTGCGGCCTTGTCTCTCGAATCGTGACGAATCACCGAAGAATTGCTTGGGACTCTGCCTTCCTTTCAAAGACGATTGTACGCCTTGAAAAACACGGCTCTAGAGGTTGTTTTTGTTAGTTCCGGTAAAACACAACTAGTGTCGTGGATAGTCAGGTCTAATAAACATTCAATTTATAATATAAGGAAAGAATCGATATTAACATTCTCTGTTCTTATATGAAAATAATGTGGTTATCAGGCTCAGAGCTTTGAGCGTCGGACTCCTGAGTCAAAGGTTGCTGATTCGATCCTAGCAGCCGCTAGACATCTTCCTTATGTACTGATCTTCCTTATGTACTGATAATCACTTCTCAGAAGGCAATGGCAAATCACCGAGAGCATCTTGCCCAGGAAAACCTCTCACAATAATTGTGAGCAATTAACAGCAATTATTGCTGTTCGGAACCGGCTTTAAACAGTAGGTTCTACTTCTGTAATAACCTGTTAACACGCTCAACAGAAGATAGTAGCAGTCGACGATGCTTGGTTACAGGTATGGCACCAAGAGAAGAGAAGATATTGAAGAATCATTGATTATAGGAAAGTATTAGGTGCCGCCCAACTGCGCCCAAGACGATCTGCCTCCCGGCCAGAACAAAAATGAAAACGCCCAACTGACTCCACAGAGGTTGACAGTCCCAACTGACTCCCCACGGGCGAAAAACTGAAAGAACTGTTCCAACTGACTCCCAGTGGTTACTGAAGCTCTGTGGGTGATTTCCACAAATTTTCCTTCCCACTTTATATACTTAGTCCTACGTGCAGGTGTGGTTAAAAATGCAACACCGGCTAACTGCCATTTTGGCGGTTTAGCCATCCCTAGCATAATGTTTCGCTAAAACGCAGCTTTTCTGGAATAATTTTAGTTGGGTTTGGGCTGATAGATCGTAAAATCACCTCATAATCATCAGTCGCCGGATGTGGAGTTTATTCCAAAGCAAGAATTGCATCTCCAATCACTAGGAGAGTAGGAGACTTTGTACTATGTTAAAACATATCTGTACTGATCGTGCACCCTAGATAAAGCTAGAGAAGCACGATAAGAAACGCATCTTTTGATTGTTGACAAACAGACCTTGCACGGCCCCAATGTGCCTTTCCCCATCTTTTTGCGGGAGTCAGATGGGATTGCAGTGGTTAGCGTTTTCTTTCAGGCCATGAGCCCCCGGGAGTCAGATGGGCTTGCCAAGAGAAAGTGCCCTCAAGTTTTTGATCCTCTGGGAGTCAGTTGGATAACGCCCATAGGATCTTACTATGATATAATATTATGATAAGTTAATAATTCAATTTTTATTACCTCCTTCAACCAATTATTTCAAAATTGAAAGTGGTGTTACAGGCATCTGAATGCAACTCATTTTCGTACTGATCAACGCCGAAACTGCAGAAATAGTTCAAACCAGTAAAAACGATTTCTAGGGAAAAGGATTTCGCCCAAGTTCGAGTTGCTTCATCCTCATCAAATGCCGTGCCACTCTCCCAGACCTTTGGTCGTATTTTTGGTCATCATCATCAACATTATGAAGATGGTGTTTGTCATGGCCTTCAGTGTGTTTATCAAGAAAGCCGCACAATGAAGACTTCGGCAACCAGTGAAATCATTTTTTGCGAAGGATCAAGTTTGAAGTTACTTACGATATATAAGTTCTCGGAGTTCATCCAACATCATCGCTCTGGTTTCGTCAGTTTCTCCTAATCGTGTCCGGGCGTATTCTCGAACATCGTCGGGGATGCCATCCAAATCGAGAGCCGCCTCAACGTCCCCCACAGGATCGTCCAGGACACATTCAGGCATACTGTAACACGAGCATTATGATAGGATTTATGAAGGAATGAGTTTTGATCAAAATCGTTCATTGAATGACACTAGTAATGCATTGTGCAATATTGCTTTTATAGGTAGTACAAAATATCTAGGACACGATAGCATCAAATATACGCGTGTTTTATAGAAGCCGATAGAAAAATTTCACCTCTTCCAAGAAAGTTGGAGTAAGGGAACAAGAAAGTTGAGACTCGTCCTGCAGTTGGGCAAAACCTGCTTCCGAAGTCGATGTACTAATTTCAAGACGGGGAAATTAGCTCAACTACGGACGGCGGATGCGATACTCAAAAAACTTCACCGAACGACTTCGTGCTGTTAGGTTGCACAAGTTAATTAAATAAGTAGGCACGTTAAAAATCTTTGAATTCGTTTGGTAATATTGAAAGCAACTGCAGTAATTTTTTAACACACATTTTTTAGTCTATTGACATTTATATGTCTTTTGGCTGGGGTTTTTTTAATACACTCATGTCCTAAAACAAATTATTCAAGTTCATTTAATCTGACTATTGTTGTACCATTTTGGTCGATTTGATTTGACTTAAAATGTAGAAAACTCCCCAATAGATTCCTCCTAGAATTGTCTACCATCGCTATAAGAGACCTTTTGAACGAACAAAGCTGTCTTCCATAAAGCATAAAACCTGCTAATAATTGGGATTGATGACTTGAATGAAGTGAAATAAGTGTTTACGGTT
Source organism: Pilophorus perplexus (assembly GCA_955831195.1). Classification (NCBI taxonomy): domain Eukaryota; kingdom Metazoa; phylum Arthropoda; class Insecta; order Hemiptera; family Miridae; genus Pilophorus; species Pilophorus perplexus. The sequence continues at coordinate 16,133,584 of OY037011.1, read as the reverse complement.
GTTTCATCGCCGCTAGTGCTAAATAAGCGTTGCTTCAATCGTATCTTTTCGTAACGTCACGCGTAAGAAAGCGACCCACTGTGTTTGATGAGATTATCGGAAAGATGAGATTTATCAAGTGCACGGCAAACGGATTTCCGTCACGGCATTCAATCTTGTCGTTTCTGTTGATAAATTCCAAAGTGGTCTGTGCATAGATTGATTAGCCAACAAGTTGTGTAATGTACCCACACAACAGAGATAGTCTTAGAGAAGTCTCAATCTGGGCTCAAATGGGTCTCCACGTCTCACAGCTTTATAGGTCTCATTGAGACTTTACCAAGACGTCTCTGAGACGCCCGTTAGCCCCCTCATAGTGGCCTGGGCATGTTTTCACTTTAAACCTGATACATCATTTCAATAATTTTCTAGCGCCATTTCCAATATGGCGACCCGCAATTTTGACATTTTCATGTCTTTACTTTGGCACACAACCGAAAAAAGCTTTACTTTTTTGAAGCGTTACCGAAACCCGTGGCAACCCATAAACTTTAGTGTAATGAAATCGCATCACGAAATTTGTAACTAAGTAGCGTTAGTTACAATAATCGCCTGGTCAACAACAACACACATAGGCTTACCCAGAACATCTTAGCAACGTCTCATTGGGTAAAGACTCGGAGTTTCAGATACAACTCTGATACGTCTCAAATACGTCTCTGACACCTGTTTTGATACATCTATGATACGTCTCAGCATCGCAGCTCTGAGACGTCTTTGTTGCGGACATAGGGATGTATCTGAGACGTCTCACCAACGTCACACGTCTCTTTTGTAACGTCACTGAGACGTAATATATCTCGTTTGAGACGTATTAGAGACGAATTTCTGCTGTGTGGACGAATATATTGCTGCGTTAATAATGAAATAAGAGCTGATAATATTTGTCAGCAAGGATATTATCATTGCTGACAAATGTAGTCCTGGTCGAGAATCCAAACATGCGTCCAAGTTAACTGCGGGTCATTTTTATTTTTCACCAAGACCAACCAGTAGGAAATTTTTACGTTTAAAGAAACCAGATAGCACGCAGCGACAAGGAATCACCCCTTGGGCTAATGGACAGATATCAGTTGGCATCCTAATGAGTTATTTGAAGTTGTTTTTGAGATATTATTCTGTTTTTCGACGCACAACGTTATTTTTTGTGCCGTGATGGTAGTATTGAGGTTCATACAATGAAATAAACACACATTAAACAACTAACTATTAAATAATTGTTATTTAGAATATTTTAAATAGCGAACAGAACAATGAAATGATGAATCTGCCCTCATTTAAAAAAAAAAAAAAAAAAAAAAAAAAAAAAAAACCAATGCCCACGTTCAAGTTAAATAGGATCGTACAATGTACGTGATGTCATCATTGCGCCAAGGTTTTTGAACACTCAAAATAGGTACTTTATATTATTTTTGGTTGCAAGTAAGAGCCAGAAAGTTAGGTACAGGGTTTCAAAAGAATACGTTTCCATTTATTATATAGTATTGTTTTTATTTTTGCAATGATGGAATATACGTGAGGGCAGTGGTTTTAGTCTTACTTCCAAATTTGTAACTCACTTGGAGTACTTTGATCCCATCGATGGCTATTCACACACTACAATATTAACAATTTTCAGTTCGAGAATGTCAGTGGGACCACAAACGCAGAAATGGACAGCGCTATGTTACGATGCCCCACTTGCTCAGATACGTGTTATCATGGAGATAAATAAAAATAAGAAAGGAGGATCCCAGCTTGGTCAGCTCTTCTGAGAGGCAAACTAACGAATGAGGAAGTTTTGACTATTCGTAAACAATGGCTGGTTGTCAATTCAAACAATTGTGACTCTCGTCATTTTTTAAATGAATGAGGTATTATGATAATTTTGCTGTTATTTTTTCTCATGGGGGATTAGATTGGTTATTTGAGGAGACGCAAGGACGATCAGTTACAAAACTAGCTCTTGAATATGAATGGGGATAATTGACCAAACTCGAATGGATAAGTCTGGACACATGTAGTCATGACTGCAGTCTGTAGTAGAACACGTGAGTACCTCTGCAAGCCGGTTACTCGTTTTGAAATGGTTTTGGACTGGAATCAGATTCCAGTCCAAAACCATTTTGGAACAGATTCTGTTCCATTCGATTCGATTTCTTTGTTCCTGTCCATCACTTGGCTTTTTATCGTTGTATACATAATATGTAATTGTTTATGTACATATTATGTCCAGTCCTGCCGGACTACCACGGGTGTCCTATTTATTCTATACCAAGTCCGTATATAGTTCTCACAATGTATGACAACCTCAGGCCTGATGTCAATGTTAACAGCGAAGTTCTCAGCCTTGGAACATGACCTAGGGTTCTTGTTCTGAATAACGTATTATCAGATAGGTTCAACAACACTTTTGGTTTATTATTCTTGGAATAATACACCTATGTTTTCGCGACGGAGGTCGACGACTCCGACCGGCCTCAAAATTTGACATTATCAGATTCTGTTTCAAGAGGTCTAGATTCCAAATCCGAAATGTCCGTCCGCCGTACGCCGTAGGAATTTATTTTTTTTTAAATCTGAAATTTTGACAAAATGCTTGGTTTACCATCTAGTTGTGCCCGCAAGGTTTTCAGCCCTATCGCCCAAACATGTGGGGCGCTATGGGGCTACGGGAGGGTTTTTTGAAAGCTTTTGGCTATGGGATCGAGTTAGGTGTCGTTTTCGAAGTATTTTGGACGTAAAATCCATTTTCGGGGGTCCCGGAACGATCCGATTTTACTGTGGCGATCTATAGGGCTTTCATGGGGCTAAAAATGAGATTTTTTTCCAGGAGGTCCAATATTTTTCAAGTAAAAAACAAAACAAAATTTTTTTGCAATATAAAAATAATTTTTTTTTTTTTTTTTTTTTCATTGACAGAATTAAATTTCTGCACAAGTCACCTATATCAAAGAATAATAAACCCTTGTGTAAAATTTGCAGCGTTTTTTTGGTATTATAACGTACATTGGAATAGTGTTCTGACATGAATAGAAATCTCTGGTACAGTAGGATAAGATCATGTACCTGGGGAAAGAAGCCAATACCTATCATGATTAAGCCCAGGGGTTCAAAACCAAAGTCCCTTGGTAGGGCCCCTACATGCTCTAAATATAACAAGGGACATTTTCAACATCTTAAACCTTTTTGGACATTTTTGTTGGTACAAACCTAGGAACATTTTTGATTTTGTACCTACGTTCGAATCCAGCGTCCAAAGGTACATGCACATATTGTGTGCGGCGTGTTCCATTTTAATTTAGCGATGTGAAACAATTTTAACCCACAAAAATGTTCCTATTGTTCCCCTAAAATGTTCCTATCTAGTCAAATTCTAGAAAAAAGGCAACGCAAAGAATTTTTTCTTCCAGAGTTTTTTTTAACGTAGAACCATATTCATGCTGGAAAATAAAAGGGGGGAGCAGGTGCATGCAATACATGAACATTCTTTTAGCAGCTAGGGAAAATTATGAAGCAGACAAGGACATCTTACCGGTCAACAGTGGGTAAACTCTTTCAGTGTGCTGAAGAAGATGACTGATTGATTGTACCCCTTCATCACTCAAATTAAAGGCAGAATTCGTTATCCATTATACGATAAGCTTGATTTTTGACATTAAATGTATAAATTTTATAATTTCCCCAAAGCATTGATTCTTAGGAGATGCCTTTCCCCAAACGCATTACCGTTTTTCCCCGATCGCATTTTTCCCAAATACAACTCGCCCAATAAACTATCGATATCATTAAGTTACGTCTACGAAGGGCGTGTATTCATGTTTCACCATCATTTACCAGCCCACAAGACACTAGGCGGTTATTTTGTTTCTTGGACATCTACTCTCAACTCACATACCTGAAGACATAATCTTCATGGAAGTATTGGAACGACCCTGCACACATACAAAATTTGTATTTGTATTTAATGCTTCCGTATCGAACATTTGACATGCCCTCGCATTCTTCGAAAGATTGTAAACTAAAAACTTCTTTTTTTTTACTGAGCTTTTCCAGTCTCGTGTCAACAAGGCCACAGTGGCTAACGCGCGTGACGGCTGTCGCAACCTACCCGAAATACACGTTTATTAATACAAGAAGTGCTATTAAGCGACATGTGCTTTGTGTTAACAATAAATATGGCAGAACATATCACCGAGAGAGGTATACGTATAAGTATATGCCGGAGGAGTTCACCGAATTCAATAATAAAATTATTGTATTTTGACTCAACAAATATAATTCAGTAACTTGCGCCGCACTACTCCCAATGTCAACAATGTTCCTGAGTTTCCATAATTCCTTTATTCACACAGAGCCGATGTAACACTGGCAAATGCTGAAGATTTATTACTTAGTAATAAATAAGAAAATTATAGATTGCAGTTAATGATAACCCGTTTGGTCATGGCTGTTGCCCACAACAGCGTATAGTTTTATAAGTTCAGTACCAGTAGGTATACCGCTACCTGATAGAGCTATAGGTCCGTACAGTCATGAGGAATGAACTCAGCAAAGCTGGTTTTCAGGTCTTTGGAGAGTTACACCTACAGTAATTGCCCTAATTGTAATTCTATACCGCCGAAGTTTAATGCGGCTCTTGCACAAGAACAGCGAAACATTGACTCACCTTCAATGGCTCACTAAATGCACTAGGTATAACCGGCGAACGGACGTACACTGCCGAGTCCGACAGCTTCGCAACCTCAGCGACCCGGCGATTCCCCTACCTTTACAGAAGGTTTGTCTCCCTCCTCACGATCACGAAGGACTCAGCAGACCACCATGGCGCGCCAGGGCAATCAGTAGCCGCAGGGTTGACCAATCCAACCTTGTCTTAGGAGTCGACGAACCTCCAGTTCCCCTAGTTGAGAGATGATGTTTATCACAACCATTTGCCGTCACGAGTCAGATGGTGAGAAAATGCTAATTTTCTTAACGTCCTGCGAGCACCATCAGTGTCTCCCACTGTAATACTGCACCAATACTGCATACTGCTAAAAAAAAAAAAAAACACGCAGGACGGGTTATTGCCACCCATCGGAAGATGTGATCTAATACCAAAAAGGGCGTTATAATGGAGGAAGACGATTTGAAAAGGGAGGTCGGCGAAGTTGGGCAAACGTTATTCTCAGATAGGGCTTGAGGGAGGTTGAACGGGAAGTTGGCTGGGGATCGAGAGGTAGATAAGACATGATCCTCCCCGTGTAAAGGACGAAATATGGGATCAATATAGAGTTTGCCGAAAGCCAATGAAAAGAAAACACCTATACTATTTCCCAATGGCTTGGCTCACCCGCGATTGCCTTAAATTGAATTTTCGGTCCATTCTATGACCACGTCCGCCGTACCAGGAATCGATACCTACTCAGGTCTGATCCATACCTAATTCACTTTAATACTTTCCCCAATTCACTAGTATAATAAACTGTTCTTTAGTTGCATTACTGAGAAAACGTTAATCTCCCAACCACAAAGGGAGATTTTTCTTAAATATATTACGTTAAACTGTGTATTTCAACAACGCACGTTCGTACAAAGCGCGGAGTGAAGAGTTTATTTGGTTCTTGAGTCAGAGATTTCAGACATAGTACAACATTTTCTGTTCAATACGCGCATTGCACAACATTTATCTACAAGGTCGATTACATTGATCGACGTTGTACGACAGGTTTTGTACAGAGTCAGGAAAAATGCACTAATTGATGTTCAGAAAATGTCAAGCTCAAGGATTCCTACAGGATTCCAAGGTTAAAATAATGAATTATTTATAGGCAATTATTGCCTTACTGCCACTAACTGCATTACAGAAAAAATGGATTCTTCAGATGGCTTCAAAATAGAAGTGGTGATGAGGGGGCGGGGAGTTATTATAATAATATCGAGGAACCTTGATTATAATAATATCTACCTATCTATAACAAAAAGAAAAAAAATTGTATCTACATAGTTTGTACAGCAGCTGTACAAACTACAGTAAAAGCTGTACTACAGCTCAAGCTGCTGTGGCAACGTGAGCCATGAAGGTCATCCATGGAATGTAAGCTGTCAAGTACATAGGTACCTCTTCATTAAGGAGTACACTCCCCAGATCCGAAGCTGTCTCCTTTCTTCCAATCATAGCTTCTGATGGTGACTGCTTTATGTCACAGTGAAACCCGTTGTTTTACTGAAATTGTCAAATCGCTAGCCTTAGCTCCAATAGAACCATCATCCATGCTCTCATCATCTATTGAACTACACGATAGGTTCTTTCGACTCTCCCTTGGCTTTGGTCAGAGGCCACCACGTGCTTCCCTGTGACAATACGACTCATCTTCGAGCTTTGTACAACAACAGGTTGTGCAACGTTGAATTCCTACCTTGATTGACTTGGTACACTTTTCTGTTCAATCTGCAAACTAGACAACAATGCATGTACCTACCAAGGCCGAATATTGACATTTCGTGCATTTTGCGGTCGGTACAAAACCGACTGTACAATCCGCGAAATACGCAGTTTTGGACTTGATACGTAACATAAATAATATATTAATTATGTTTTATACGTAACATTGAATATATATACATATAGGTAGGTAAATATGTTTGGGAAAAAAATATTGACGTGAGTTAGGTACGAATCAGAACTAAGCAGACTCAAAATATTATTACGCGCAGGGTTTGTAAGCAGAACAAGCACAGGAACCATTTACATTTAAAAAAAACAACAATAAATTATATACCTACCTAATAATTAGGTATATAATTTGAGTTTTTTTTAAACTAATTTTTTAACTATTGATTTTACGAATTTTATCAATTATTGATAAAATTCGTATTGTTCAAACAGATGGTAGTAGTAGAGGGAACACTAGAAGAATTATGGAAAAACAATTACCTAAATTTTCGCCGTATAGTTGGCTTCATCAGAGGGGTAGGAATGGTGGATGGCGGTCACTTGAAGATGAAGCGGGATGAAATGTTGTGATTCAGTGCCGCTACCAATGCTTGTTCAAGCCAGGGGTGGTTGAGGACAACAATGTGGCCTGATTCCAGGTTTTTCACATCACGGCTTGGGATGCTGTCCGGCAACTTTCGGAGGAACTGGAGTGAAAAGCACCCATTGAATGTTTTTTGATGGGAGTTGGCGTGGACCGCCACCGGACAATCGGGGTAATTGGCCACAGAGCACCTATGGGTGTTCAATGAACACTGTTCATCCTCAGTGAAGCCACAGTTTCCGTCTTACCGACGTAAAAACTATCACAGAGTTTGCAACTGAGGTACACCACATTGGATGCAGAACAGGAAGCAGATGTGGGGATTTTGTAGTTATTAGGGGTAAGGCCCATACCGTATGGGGGGAGAAGAAAACATCGGATTATCGTCTATCAGCTCGCACGATTTACAACTGGGACGATTACACCTATGCGAACCAGTTGGTGGATTACACAGGTTTACAAAAAAAAGGTCAATCTCAGGCGCCGCAGAAAAAACCATCAAACTCTATGTTTTTTTGGGGAGCTGAATACGAATCCGACCCCCGTTTTTTCCGGTCACGTCCAAATTTTCGAGATATTGAAGATTTTTCGTTTTTTCGACCTTTTTCCGTTTTGGAAGTCACAGCTAAACGTGCGGATACCACAAAAACTCTCTTCTACTGGAAATTTATCGCTGATTCCGAAAATATATATGAGTTGGTGTCTAAAACCACGAGAAATGTGTGCTTTTGCCAAAAAATGTTGAAAAAACGTGGTTTTTTCAAAACCAAAGACACGTTTTTTGATACTTTTTACCTTCTAGCGTGAAAACTAAGGCCGTTAATAAAAATTTTCCAACGAGGTCTTGAAGGTAGATTGTTTCTGCGTCGAATGGGACCAACCGTGATTCTTTACCTTCCATAATAAGGGAGCTATGATTTTTCAAAGTTTCTGGGCGCTTGTTTTTCAGGGCTTCAAGTGCAATTCCGTGAGTTCTTGATGAATAAAACCATCTTTGAGTCGGTCTGAATTGATGCCTCCGAGTCCAATATATTCCTCGGAACAAAGTTTTGTGGTGATCAAGTTGCATTGCCGACTCCAGGAGTTCATGTTCTACGACATGGCCAAAATGAGTAGAAACTGAGGTTATTATACTACGCGAGGGGGCTCCAGGCACAGATCTCTACTTTGGGGATTATTCATCAGGATAGGGTTGAGATCTTTGAGAATCTCATTGAGCTTTTCCGACCCGGGGAAATAAGTGGTGTGAAGGGCTGGTGGAAACTCCCTAGGAACCGTCCTCACGCGGGGTGAAAAAGAAGCCACCGTGGGGAGAACCCTCTTCTTAATAACCTCAGGCGGGTAACCCTGCTTCTACAGGGCCAGCTCCAATTTTCCCAAGTATTCCTGTTTGTTTTCAGTGTTACTACATATTCTGTGTGCCCGAGCCGACAGAGAAAAGGGACTGGAACGTTTGATATGTGACGGATGGCAGCTGTTGAAATGAAGGTACTGCATATTATTAGTTGAATTAACATGAAAAGCGGTCTCAAAACGTCGAGTGGAGGATTCAAAAGTGATGTCGACGTCCAAAAACGTAACTGAGGTAGGATGAATGAATGAAGGTAAAATTAATTCAGTTCGCCAAGAAAACGAACCAGTTCAGATTCACCGTGGGGCCATATGAAGAAAATGTTGTCGATTAGCCGTTTCCACAACATGGTTTTGAGGGGTTGGTCACGCAGGAAACGTTCTTCCATGTGCCCCATGAATAAATAATAAAATGATGAATAATAAATGAATGAAGAATATAATAATAATAATAATATTATAATAATATGAATGAATAATATAATAATAATATTATAATAAATGAATGAATAATAAAATTGATAAATTAGGTATATAATCAGAATTTAATTCTGAATTAAATTCTTGTTCTATGTTTAAAAACACACAAGTGGTGTTATAAATATGAAGTTTTTCTTCTTTGAGTGCCACACCCGCTAACGTGCGTTGGCAACCTCTCGCTACTAACTTCTGTTGAGAGTGTTGACCAGTTGTTACAGACGTAGTAGGGACCTACTGTTTAACGCCGGCTCCAAACGGCAAATATGAGAGGTTTTTTCTGAGCAAGATACTATCGGTGGTTTGCCATTGCGTTCCGAGAGGTGATTATCAGTACATATAAGGAACATGTCAAACGGCTGCTGGGATCGAACCATCAACCTTTGACTCAGCAGTCCAACGCTCAAACCACTGAGCCACTGATAATCACCACATAATATGTAGTTATCAGTTTATACTATACATATACTATAATATAGTACATATTAATAATATAATAATAACATCATATGTAGTTATCAGTTTGATTTCTACCTCTGAGTGAGTTGATTGACACCGAAGCAACGAAAAAGTGAGATGCAAATTCTCATTTTTTTCATTGTTCTATTATAGCGAGGAAAGTAGAGAGAACAACAGTTACTGTTGTCTCTACTTTCCTCACTATAATAGAAATTATGGATTATTCAGTGAATCACTTCAGGAATTGATAGACCTTAACTGTTTTAGTAAAATTTAATCTTGGGGAATAAGAGAGACTTCCAAGAACAAGGGAAAAGCTGGTGAGAGCCTTTCCTTAATTTATTTACGGGAAAGCAAGGGGTTCGACGGAGAGGAGACGGAAAAGCTAAGGTGGCTGGGTTTGAGGGTTGAGGGAGGACATCGCTCTGTAACCTGAAGACAGTAAAAACAACGACCAACCACGCCTTAGAACCACAAATTTCTGACAGGGTCAACTCTCGCGTAAATATTTTACATCAAGGAGGACCCTCCAACCCCCTCAGTCCTCTGGTGTTCCACCTTTGACCCAATTTCGTGCCACCGCTACTTCCCCTCCTTTCCTCGACTTGGTCTTCCGACTTGGCCCCGTAAAGTTGTTGCTTTTCCTTTCAGTTTGTACTACCGTCTACGAGAAGTTCCCTTATTTCTTAAACATAAGGTGCTCAAAGTTTTCAACTATCTCCTCGTTGCCCATTCCTCCTCTGCGGGGGACATGGAATAGCTGTAGCTACGGATCTGCCTTCAACAGCATGTAGTTCGAGCTTTAATGAAGCTCACTAGTCGCCATTTCCATCCCAATTCTACTTCCAGTGACACATTAGTGGGAAGTAGAGAATGCAGGTACCACCGCCCTCGAGAAAATTAGGAACTCACTGATACGACAGGGACAGACAGCTGACAGTGACACAGAAACTTCAAATTGAAGCATCCGGCATGAAGCGAATCGATCCTAACACTTGAAATTTCCATAGACCACTAGGTGACCTCCCGCGGAAGGAAATAAGGTTCTGCACGTGGGAGTGGCTACAATATATGACATTTCCAATGGAAAATTCCCAAATTCTTACCTGCAGGCAAGGTGCCTGCATGCACCTTCAAGAAATACTGACCACATTTATGTTTATAAACATGACTGTACTACAGTCACTGTAGTGTCATAATCGTCGGCGCAAAGTAGGCGCAAGAAATACAACCAAAACGTTTGCAATGTTTGCAACGTTTGCAACCAAGTTTTGCATTGTTGGACTGGCCTTCTTAATTCCTACTTTCATAAACGTTTGTAATGTAATACACAATTGATTATAATAAGTTATTTTGGTGCCCGGGAGAAAGCCTTGTCTCCCAAGAACCCGAATCCATTCAATGGGAAATTGGTTAGGTTTCCGTCAGTTCCCAGCTCAACCGTTCAGAGGTCGGACTAAATGGATTCAAGCTTCGAACGCTAGCGGTACCGTCTGGCACGAGTTCACTTTCCCGAAAAGGATCGCTTTTCCTATACTACTTACAGAGGAAACCCACCCGAAATCCATTGCTATCACAGCGGTACTCTTGAACGCAATAACTGGGTTTGTTCGGAGTCTTATCGAATGGGAAGCGGTCCCTTATTCCTCGCTTCGTCTCAGAAACCCTTCCTTTATTTGACTGTTAACTACGCTCGTCTATATTCAACCACTTCGTACGAAGAACCTTTCTCCCCGCAGAGATCCTTTTTTTTTTTTTTTTTTTTTTTTTTTTTTTTTTTTTTTTTTTAAATGTTGTCTCCAAGACTTAGTGATTTAATCACTTCCATTCCAGGGAGAGTCAAACTAAATTAGGTTCCGCGGCTGCAAAAGACATGAGGCAGAGATTGAGGCAGTGCACGCACGGAGTATTATCATACAGGAGAAGGTCCTCACTTCCTCAAAACATTCTCACGTTGAGGAATTCTCTCATTTTAATTTGTGGTGACATAAGCATTGTTTTTACTGAGTCTCAGTTCACCCACGTTCATCTTATAGAAAGTACGCCAACCTTCGTAATACCAGAAGTGTGGATCAAGTTATTTAAGGCAAAAATGAATTCTAGACAAAATGATCTAGTCATGGGTGAAAGCTGAAACTCCTAACAGAGTTGAAAAATAACATTGCTTACTAATATGGAATTCGTCTGTCCAGCATTTTAGAACGTTGGAAATAATTTGGCTTAATAAGCCATAATATGCACATCGAAATTAATGGCTTATGCACATGTACCTACATGGGTTTATCATTTTTTCTTATAATGTTCAGTAATTATTGCATAGTACATAATATGTACATTGTGCAGCCTTCCAAGGCACTCTGCGGATAGGTACGCCCATGACTACCTTCGGGCTCATGGCCCCAGCCCCATGATCGTCAGGACGCAGGATTCCAAGGACCCAGGCGACTCTGCTGGATACGCCCACCTTACCAAAGCCAGGATGAATCCTTCGCAGACCTTCTCCAGTACATGGTATCAACCGTCAATTTGCCTTACTTATCCCCACTACCTTCCCATAACTTTTACTACTTGACAGAAATCGTATTGTATAGTATGAGTAGATTCGGTGCCTTGGTTTTGTATAGTTTGCCCTGTGCAGTGCTGGTACGAACCCTTAATTCCGGGTATCCATTAAATGGATACCCGGAATTAAGGGGTCGTAAAAAAAAAAGGATGTGAATTCCAAATTTTGGAATTCACGTCTTTTTTTTGTATTATACTTCTCCCCTTTCCCCCTTGTATATTTGTCCTCTTCGCAAAGTTCTCCTATATTTTTATATAACTTCCTTATCAGAGATATACTATTTCTGTATTTTTACTTTTGTATATATTTTCATATCTTTCTTGTAATAAATTTCCGTTTTGAAATCTTGGTACATTATTTGTTCCCGTCCCCAAGTCAGAACAAGGGTATTTCAGTAATTGATTTTATTTCAATTGGTATACCTATCTACAGATATTTGTGAAGCATTTTATACACTACCCAAGGGAAGTGCTTACACTCGCTTGTAAGCTATTTTAACATTACATTGTCATATTATTGTTTAAAGAGTATGAGAATATCATGTTATCAGATGTTATACACCAATCAAATGCGCGTTATATGATGTACCTATTTTGTCCCTGTTGGTTCAGGAAATAAGGATTTTTAAAAAAATCGGCCCCGTCGGCCGTCATTTGGAGAGTAATAGACCAAAAAATGAATTTTGAGGTGAATCGCAATTTTCGACCTCTGTCGCTTTTATAGATTTTTCTTTCAAGTTGAGATTCGAAAGGTAAAGTAACACGGCTCACATAACATTTTCATTCCGGTTGATCCGATCCCTTATCGGAGGCACAGTTGGGCCATTCATACGGGCACGCCGATAAAATCCACAATATCCTCCAAGTTCCGATTACACAAGCAGGGCCTTGTTTACTTCACCAGGAAGACCTTGAATTACATTGTTTCCAGAAATGGAATTGGACTTTCAGATATGAGTGACGGTTTGTAGAATCATGGATATTAGTACCTAACATGGAGATCACCCACCTAGGACCTCAACCTCGGCGTTTGTAAAGAGGATGGACGACGTACCATCCTAATCACAAGCATCGAGAGTGATTAAGTCGTCATTTTGTCGTCAGCAGTAGAACTCGAGATGGAAATCTGTTTTAAGCTTAGTTATTCCGTCTGAACTAAGATAGTCCTAAATGAAACCTGCACCCTGGTGCATGCCTGGATTTGGTAGACTGCTAATTGAACCGGCAAACCTGGCCTTGTCCAACTGAGCGCCCACGATGCGCACATTAAGGACTCACATCGTCTTTTGCAGGGCATATTTTTCGAGGATGGTTAGATGGCTACAGAAGTTTTTTTTATTGGCACAGCATTCCTCGTCATCGTCGTTTGATGATGTTTTTAAAACGACGTTTGAGGATCTTAGTAGTATTGCGCATCACTTCAAGCTGATTACAGGGCTTCGGCTTGCACGCGTGCTACAGCAAAATTTGTGATTAAATGGAAGGTGGGTTTTCTAGAAGTCTGCCTATTTACTGGACTCAGAAAAATGCGTCACAAATGCAGTCATCCCGACAATTTCAGCTAATCCAGCCTTGATACCTGCACTGAAGACAAAACGCGGAAAACTTTCCTCCTTGATATAAAAGGCCAAAAATGAATAGTCAATAAACAATCATTTTTAAACACTGAGCAAAAATCGTATCCCTGCACAGTGTTTGGACATAAAAGACTCCCAAAAAATGAATTGAATGTCCAAAATTCTTCAGAAAAGGGCGCCTCATTCGACCTCCTGGCTTCTTTCAAAAGCCCCATGAAGTCCCCATAGATCCCCACGGTGAAATTGGATCGTAGTAGGACCTCGAAAAATGGATCCTACGTCCCCATATACTTCGAATACGACACCTAATTCGTCTCATAGCCGAAACCTAAAAATAAAATAAATATAAAAACCCTCCCGAAGCCCCCTTTAAGCCCCATGGGCTTGAGCGATCGGGGGTCTGAAAAGCTTGCGGGCACAACTAGATGGCAAACCGAGTATTTTGTCACAATTTCAGATTTGGAAAAAAAAATCCTACAGCACAAACGGCCTGGATGGCTGACGGACATTTCACTTTTGGAATCTACACATGAAAGATGTAAGGACATATTTTGAGACCGATCAAAATTGTTGACCCCCATCTCAAATACATTGCCTCGGGATAGTATGCATCAAGATTTTCGCTTTCAACATCTTAAATTAGAAAAGTTGAGTACTAGTGAACAGCCGAAAACGTGGTTCAAGCAATATCTTTTACAGAAGTTTGGAAATTAGGACAATGGAAAAGGGAAAAGTAGGGTAGAGGAAAGCGGGTTCGCTGTCCTTAACTTTGAAAATTTGCCAAGGGAGAAACAAAACAATGTAACTGACCCTTTCTCTCTCAAGGGTGTGGGGCAGTAATTTACTACCCCCAGATTGCTTAAGCCAACTCAATAAGGGTTAACCCAGTGTTTGCCACCACCCATGTGCTCATCCTGAAGCCATCCCCCTAAAAACCCTCCACCGCTCACCCACCGGTGAGTGGGGGGGATCGATGTTTGGAACAGTTTGAAGCGAGCGGTCGCCGAGTGTCCAACATGAGGCCTCGGGCTCTGACGGTTTTGGGAGTCGTCGTCGTCTTTTACATCGCGGACATACATACCGACCATGTCGTCAGCGTCAACGTTCCCGGTTTGGGGGCACTTCAGGGCTCGACCAACGCTTCGCTATGGACCAAAAGAACCATTTACCAGTTCCAGGGCATTCCTTATGCCAAACCTCCATCCGGAGATTTACGATTTCGGGTAAAATTGCGGATTATTTCGCACCAAATCATGCATAGGTAGATTTTCACATTCCCCCGGCTAAAACTAAATCTTTCCCACGTTCCAAATGCTTCTCAAGCTTCAGTCAACTTTTTCACACTGAATTTAAATTTCCCAAAACTAAGATTTTTATCTTTTCTATTCAAACATTTTTCTAAAAACTTAACATTAGAAGTTGAAGTTAATAATAAACACAATTAGTGATTCTATTGTGATCCGTTAAAATAGAAATTTCCCAGATTCACTAGTTTACTAGTATCCTTGTAGATATGCAAGAAAAAGGAATGACGTCATTAAGGTCAGTAGACTAATGTTGTATACACTAGTGTTGTATAAGCAAAACTAGTAAATTGTTTACTTACGCCTTTACTTTGTTGATAAGAAGAGCGCACGAATTCAAATCGCTCGTGAAGGCGATTTACAACTGGAAAATTAATTCACTCCATCACGCGGAAATCGTCCCATTCCTTCAGAAGCAAAATATTCCACACCTTGGCAAACTTCAATAATTGAATTATTCATAAGTGAATAAGTGAATTATTCATAATCGCACTTTTACAGTGTTACTTAGTTCTCGAAAAACGCTGCAAATTAAAGCCAGAAGTTTATTATTATTTTGTATAAATAGGGAGAGCACAAACTTGATTCTGGCAACGAAAAAAACGTATGCGTACCTGTATGGTAATACAACAAATAAGGGACCACCAAAAATTATTTCTTCGAAAGCGACTTCTCCTGAGCAATCCCCCTTCAAAAGCCTATTAAAATTTAATAGGCTTTTGAAATTTTGTAGGCTTTACAAATTTTTTAACGCGTAGTTCCGCGGGGCCTTGCCTGAAAAAAACAAAAAAACAAAAAAAAAAAAAAAACGTATACCTACCTGAATGGTGTTACGACAATTAAGAGACCACAACATTAAATGTTCTACCATAAATTTTATGGTAGAATTCATTTGGATTCTACATCCAACATTACTGCGAAAACAATACCCCGTTCGACCACTCTTCATAGCCCCTCAAAAACCCAATTTGTAGCCCCCCATGATCCCCCATGGTGTACTGTGATGGGTTTGATACTCCTTGCAAGAGTATGCCACTCCCAAAATTGCTTTCAACACGACACCACACTCTACCTTCTATCCTAAACCCTTCAAAACCCCCTCCCGTAGCCTCTTTTTATCTCCATAGAACCCCAAGGGTTCCCCTAGCAGACAAAACTAGGTGAAGAACCCATTATAAAATATTAGTATCTATTAGTATGCGCCATTATCTATTAGTATGCGCCCCACAGTCGAATTTCTGTATTAGCTTGCGCCCCACAGTCGAATTTCTGTATTAGCTTGCGCCCCACAGCCTATCGTGGAGTTTTCCATGTACACCTGTAATTCCTTATCCCCGGACACATCCCGGACACATCCTTCCACATCCTTGTACACGGATCTCAAATCCGTAGACAAATTGTTAAGTTGCACGAAACGAGTTGAAGATCGCATTTATGTTTATTTTTGACCGCTCAGCCACCACCGCCGATATGACCGGAAAATCAAGTGAGATCATCACGGACCTAAAACCGTGCAATCCCTTGCGGTTTTCTTGTAAATAATTACCTCCCACATTTTTCCTAACTACCTTCTCGCTAATGTGGGGCGCATTCTACCACAGAAACTTGAGTGCCAAGAGGGTTGTGGGGCGCATACTAGGTAAGTAGTAATAGAGCACCGTAAGTAAGCACTTAAATACCTGTAAGTAAAACGTAATTCGACAAAACTTCCACAGAGCACGAAGTGGCTTTACGCACATAGGGGCTTAGTTTCCTTAATTTTCAACCTATTATGTACCATGTAAGTAACTATGTAATAATCAAAATTCCAATAATTGGAAGTTTGATTACTTAATTATTACTAACTAAGAAGAAAATTAAAAGAGAAAAGTCGAGACTCGACTCGAGAGCTGAATCAGCCTCGGTAGGGATGTTGAAAAAGTATCGATACTTAAAAGTATCGATACTTTTCAAAAAAAGTATCGATACATATCGATACTTTTCGTTCCCGATACATATCGTAGTATCGATACTTTTTTTCCGGTATCGGCGCCGATACTTTTTTTTATCCCTCACATTTCATCTGATTCAAAACTTAGTTGACAGTATCTCTAACTTGACCAGCAATTGAAGAAAGTTGATGTAGGTACCTACCACCACCTCCTGGAGCTGCACCAGCTCTCATATCAGAAGAATAAGCCGTCCTCGATCAAGGGCGGAAAATGTTGGCCCAACCAACCAACCCAACTCACTCATCACAGTAGAAATTAGTGTGGCCACAGCTACACCAAACGAGGGAATGTTCCCCTTTTTTGCTACCTGTACCTACCCCCCGAGGCTTGGAGCAAGGTTTTCAGTCCGATCGTCCAAGCCCATGGGGCGCTATGGGGCTAAAATGGGGCAATTGAAAGTTTTTTTTTTAAAGGCGTTTGGCTATGGGTTCGAGTTGGGAGTCGTTTTCGAAGTATTTTTGGCGGTCCCAGAAGGATCCAATTTCACTGTGGGGATGTAAAGGGCTTTCATGGGGCTACAAAAGGGATTTTTGAAGGATCTCAGAGGGTCAAATATTTTCTGAGTAAAAAAAAAAATTAAAAGAAAAAAAACTTTTTTCAAAAATTTTTCATTGAGACAGAATTAATTTTTGCACAAGTAACCCATATCAAAGAATAATAAACCCTTGACTAAAAATTAGCAGGCGTTTTTGAAAAGTATCGATACTTCGATACCGATACTTTATTGAAAGTATCGTATCGATACTTTTAGATACTGTCTGGATGTATCGATACGATACTGTATCGATACTTTAGAAGTATCAAACATCCCTAAGCCTCGGCAATTTGTTTTCGCATAGGGATGTGTAAAACTAATCAATACTTTAAAACATCGATACTTTCTTGAAACGTATCGATACTTTTCTATACTTTTATAATAAAGTACCTATCACGATACAATGTATCGTACTGATACATTAAATGTTTTTTACCTGTATCAGACCCGATACTTTTCTTTCGAGGTTCTCCTTTCTACAAAATTCATTAATAAGTTTTGTCAAAAATTATTAACCTAATCATCTACGATGTCGATTATGAAAAGTGATAATAAGCTATGCTAGAACTCAGCGGGAGTCTTGGGTCGCTGTCGCTATAACCAGAACTCCCTGGTTATGCCATAAAATTTAGGGTCGCTAGTAAAAAAACAAGCCATCAATTGAATTGAATAGATGAGCGCAACCTTTCTGTTATTACGATATATTTAAAAGCGAGAGAAACTAAGAAACAGTGGGTATCTAGCGACCAAACACATCAAAAATATCCACGTGATGCTCATTACGTAAACAACTGCACCCTAACGACCGATGCGTAAGAAAACCTTATGCCGATCAGAGGTAACGAACGGCTCAGGCTGCAAAAATCGTTTTGGAGTCGTTGGAATCAGCCTGAAAAGCTCATTCCATAGACTCTTGTACCAACGAAATCGGACAAAAACTTTCGTCCCCCTTTTGAGGCCTCCTTAGTTACACATAAGTGATAAACAACTTTCGTCGTGAAGGATCTCCCGAAAACCGATGAAGGGGATGAGGGAGGAAAAATCAAGGTAGCCTATAACCACCCCCCGAACTCGCTGATCACAATGAGACCACCCTCATGAAAATCTGTTGAGCCGCTCGGGCGTGATGCTGTGAAAAACAAAAAACAAACATACATGTCGAAGAGGTGAGCGCACCTATCCATTTTTTGGAAAAAAGGTTGCGCTAATCACCACCAACAATCCTATTTATATTTTACAGACATACAGACAGACAGATATCAGCCAAGGAAGATTAGAATTTTGTTCAGTCCAATGGTTTCGAAATGCATCGATACATAAAAGTATGAAAATATCGACCCGATACCTTGATACTTTTCAAAAGTATCGATACAATATGCATCGATACATTTTGAATTATCAACCTCTCACGTTCTCATTAGTAGGTAGGTTGATAATATCAACCTATAGGTATAATATCAACTTGATATCGCTCCGTCCTCTTCTTCAAGGTTGTTGTTTATAAAACTGTATAAACAACAGAATCTGTTGTTTCTTATATGTAGGTAGGTAGGGCTTATTATTAGCTTTGTATAATATTTTACCATATTATGGTAAACACAATGATAAAAAAATCCGCAGCCCGATTGGTCAAAAGTCACAATTTAATGCCGACAAACAGGAAGTGGTGTTTTCATAGCTCAAGACCTGCCGCACGCTTCCGCGTCTCTGCGTTTTTTTAAATTAATTTTATCACATTCCTTTTCGTTTTCCTATTCTACCTAGTTAACTACCTAATTTATGTCCCTCATTAACCAAGATAAGTACTCCAACACCTAAATTAAATGTATTATCACAAATTTGTGATAATACACACTATTAATAGTGTGCTAGCCACAGAGTAACAGAGAGCAAGGTGCTAGCTTATTGATGTAACAATAATAATTGTTGTAACAATTATTGTTACCTACAACAATTATTGTTGTTACAGTTGATTTCTTTCGTGTGAAAAATGCCATGAAGTTTGATTCTGTCGATTATTGAAAAAGAAGGAAAGTATGGAAAACAATTTTATAAATACGATTAGGATACGAGTTAGGTTTTGAATTCAATGGGAAAGGAGCACGCAGGACCTTTGATGTAGAGAGCGACCATCCTACCAAGAGGGTCAATTTAGGGCGCGTGTTGATTTATCGTATTTAAATTTATTCAGTCGTATTTATAAATCGTATTATGAGCTCTTACATTTATCGTTAACTTATATTTATCGTATTTATATAGGTAGGTATCGTATTATGAGCTTTTTTTTGTTTTTATAAAGTGTTATAAATCAACATTTTCAGCAGATTCTCTCTTGTATTTATAAATAGATTTTTTGACGAAATTCGGACCCATGTGCCGCTTAGTTGGGTTCTTGTTGAATAGGTACCTACTGGGGTGAATATAGTGTTGGATTCAAGTGCAGCATGGTATTAATCTCTTCAGAATCTTCAAACTTTCCGTTCAAACCGGGATTTTCATCTTTAGAACTAAGTAAGGAATCGAACCACGCGCGGTAAGAGGATGTCGAGGCCATTGGGTCTCGTGTTTCAGATCGGGATCAACCCTCGCGGGGATCACTCATAACCCCTTGACCTAGCCGGGTTGATTCGGGCAGCCACTAATCGGTCGATGTATCACCTTAGTATAGGACTTTAATATAGTAGATGTATCTAATGGTGGTCATTTCTTCCATCAACTTCATTAGGGCCAAGTGGGAGTTAGCCACTGGTCATCCCGAAAACTCACGAAATTCAATATCCGATATAGGAAAATGCCTCCTCAATGAATGAATGTAGGAAAACGAATCCTAAAAGGAAATACTTATGCGAAGGAATGGTCTTGCGAATGGAAATTCTAAAAGCTTCTTTACTAAGACTTAGTAAATTTTACTTAGTAAAAAACCTTTTTTTTGGAAGCAAGTCTTGCTTCCAAAAAAAAAAGGTTTTTTCTACTTTGAAAATTTAGCTCTTCAAAGCCATACAATTTAATCTTTTTTTCAGCCACCCGAGCGTTCTGTACCATGGAAAGGCGAACTAGATGCAACGAAATTTCAACGTTCATGCCCTCAGGCATTGTATGTAGAAGATATGATCGAAATTAACCGAACTCAAAGCCATGTTGACCTTGAAGACTGTTTGTATCTCAACGTCTACACGACCCAGGTGCCATTTTCAATCAGAATTGTCGTTGAGTTAACACTAGCCTTGTTGAAACACGATGAAATCCTATTGTTCACAGAAGCCTAGTCAGTGCAGTAAACTATTTCCTGTCATGTTTTGGATTCACGGAGGATCTTTCCGAGTTGGTTCAGCTCATGGGTTTCGACCTAACCACCTGCTAGAACAAGATGTAGTTCTTGTCACAATTCAGTACAGGCTGGGTCCGTTCGGTAAGTGTACCTTAAATCAACAATTCGATATGGGTATTAAATGGCAAAAATTGCATAATTAGCTTTTCAAGTATTAAAATTTAATATTTGAAAAGTTAATTATGCAATTTTTAATCAACGTTTAATGTTGATATCTTTAAGTATCGGTATACTTCAAACAACTTATTGCAAAGAAGGATTTATGCAGAGTCTTTTCTTATAATCCCCTTAAAATACTAGATGACTTACCGAGGGCATGTTTGATTGTTCAGGCTTCTTGTCCCTTCAGGATGAGAATATATCAGGCAACATGGGGCTTCTCGACATGCTGATGGCACTTCATTGGACTCAAGACCATATTGGAGGTTTCTGCGGAGACGCTGTGCGGATCACATTATTCGGTCAAAGCTCAGGGGGATCAGCAGTTTCTCTCATGCTCGCCAGTCCACTTGCAGAAGGTAATTTTTTGAAAGCTAATTAAAACAAAACCTATTAAAAAACTTTGAACAAACCAAGTGGCTGCCGTACTGCCGCCGTAATTGTTCATCTATGCTTTCAAAATATTAGTCATAATCGTGGTGACGTTGGAGCTTGTAGGTATAGTAGGGAAGTTTTCGGCTACAGTACAGCCTTCCTTGGTAGTACTTAGCCTTCCTACGTTCATAAGAAATTTTCTTCAGGAACCACCATTGAATTGTGGTCATAACATGTTAGTTTTCTGGTGGTAATATATTATCAGCAGGTACAATTAGCTATTTTGTCACGTAACATCTTGAAATGACCTAGACGATTTCAGGGCTGTTTCATAGAGCCATCATCCAAAGCGGCGGTTCACTGTGTGATTGGACCATGGACCACAAGGCTGCTGAACATGCAAAGGAAATTGCGCGCGAAGTCAAATGTATTGGGACTAACGAAGACATTTACAAGTGCCTCAAAAACGTGTCCGTTTACGACATCCTCAGTGCTCATTCCATCTTCACGGTAATTGACGAGGCTAGTTGATTTTTTTTTTTTTTTTTTAATTAGGTACTTATGTTTTCCAAGCCAATTTTCTATTATTATTATTATTAGGTTTCTTTTTCAGTTTACATATTTTTATTTTTTTGGTTAATTTCCCATTATATAGGTATATATATTTTCCTATTCCTATTTTACTAGTATCTACACTCCTTTTATTTCAATGAAAAAAAGAATCCATCATTTGATCACGTTGGGAAATGAGACGAATGAAAATCATTTCCAAACATATAAGAAAGCCACAGATGAAATGCATCATTCTTTATTTATTCGACCTGATTCCCTGTACCATCACTAAGTTCTTCAATATTACAGGAAAATACTATAGCCAAGTACCACCAAGTAAATGTGAACGGAGGAAACCACGCTGTCGTTCAAATAGCTGGAACCCCACGATTTTTAACTGAGGACCCAAAAGTCGTCTTCTCAGAGGGCCGATACCATAAGGTACCCACCATGGTCGGATTTACTAAACATGAAGGCACATTAATATTGGGGAGTAAGTGTTCTACTCTGTAGTACCTATGGAATTGGTCTAAATTTTAAGAAAAACTGGGTGTATTCAGCAGATTGCATTTTGAGGGAAATATCTAAAAATATTGTTCCCTCAAAAACTTAAACCTCGGTATGCATTCGTGAACTTTCACATAGGACGTATTTTTCAGACATCCATAATGTAATGTTATTTATTAAGAAACTAGTAGTTCGAGATGTAGTTATACCTGATGATGCATTTGCAAACGGACCGATGACTATAAGCGGTAGGTTGTTATCAACAGATTTCATTGTTTTTCCACGTTTTTGCAGTTTCTATCTGTTTTGGATGTTTCAAAATTGCATAATATGCAAACATTACACGTCGATGAATATATTATATTCATCAACTTGTAATGTTTGCCAATAGGTTGGGAGTGAAGTGACAGGACTTTCAGCTTTCAGACTTAAATAAATTTTGTGGCTGTCGTTCACAATTACTGATGTAACGAGTCTCCTCCATTCATGGAACTCAATGCCTGGCCCGGAATTTTCAACTTCTTTTACCAAAGTTCTGACTCAGAAACACTACTTCCCGTAATCATCCCTCTAAAAATTAGAAAGGGAGACTCGTTGAGTTAATTTTTAATATACGTCGGATCTCGTACTTCCTCCAAGCCTGGTTTGAACATCACACAATGCCTTGTATTACTTACGATTACTTGAGGTTCAACGTCTTTTACTCTTTATATTCTTAGAAAATCTTATTTACTTATTTATGTATGTCATAGATTCATTACCCAACTCTCCCTAAAGTAAGCACGATCCTACCCAACAACTTACGTGAAGCTGCAGTTTTGTCGATCCCTTCACTAGCTATAGCTCGCAATCTTAGTCGCTCGTGACATGGGGAAGAATTTTCTCCGGATTTTTACTTGTTCTATTTGGCATGGCAGTTCATTTTCGTTGTTTAGTTCAGAGAAAACAACGTTTCTTTAACTTTCATCCAAGTTATTTTAGTGTTCTATTTTTAATGGTGGTAATTTTAATGTACTATCTTTGTAGTCTCGCATCTACAGGTGAATATTTCAATTTCATTTCTTTTATAGATGTGTACGATTTCATTTTCGATCGGAACCTTACTTCAGGCTCGGAATTCATTCATAACGGATACACCGAAGCCGCCCTAAAGTTTAGCGGTAAGTTTTCTTTGATCCTCATAAACATTAATGACATGTATATTTAAAACCCCCAAAACAAGAGACACGCCAGTATATTGCAGAGGCCTTTTTCAATTATTGTTGGACACCTTCCGCACGACGACGGGCAGACAATTTAAGCCCCCTGGATGACAGGAAAATGTAGAAGTCACTCAGGCATTCCAGTGACCCCTTTCGGCCTCTCGTCAAGTTGACAAGTTGTGTAGTAGGATTGTGCTTTTTGTGTTCAGTCTCCCCATCCGTCCTTGTGTCACTTCCATTTACGAGCCACTTGTTGCCCGACAACAGTGGGACCAGTTCCGATTTTTATTACGACATTCGAGCCTACTAGCTCACATCTAAATTAAACATCAAGATTAACAATCACCTTATTCACTGTGCTAGTAATATCAGCCGTAGGTGTGGAGTAATATCACATATGTATGTGTGTTTACAGTAAACAAGGTTAAGTTCCGAGTAGTTATACTCAAACAGTTTGAGTATAACTACTCGGAACAAGTTACTTATAATCCACACCATCTCCTCTACTTATCCTAATTGTTTTATACTTGCAGGTATAAATGACCATTCAGGAGCTATTGCTGACATCTTCAATGAACATTATTTTCAGCGGTCGCAAGTGGGAAACTTCCGTGAGATGGTCCCTGGATTAGTAGATGTAATAAGATTTTTCTATTCTACTACACTTGTGACCGTAACAAAATTCATTGCGCCTCTACAAATAAGTGATTTATTTGTGTAATTGCCTAACTACTTGTGTAATTACCATATGTTACAGATATGTGGGTTATTGTTGCTAAAATCCTGCATTTTCATGCAAGCGAAAAAGCTGTACAATCGGACGGACACATACGTATACACGTTCAATTATCAAGGTCACCTCTCCAAGTTTGGCTGGGGATCAGGTCTTTCGTACCCGTTTCCTGGAGGTACGAAAGTTGGTCTTCATAACAAAATTGGTGGTGTAAACAGCAGCTCGTTTTGCAAGAAACCCCAGTCTCGATTAGATTGTTCAGACATAACTAAGAAGTGTATCTCAAATTTGGACATGTCTCAATCAATCACACAATTAGTCATTCTATTTATTAGAATGGCGCTTATCATCACTGGAGGCTTCAATAGATTGTTAGTTACCCCATAGAATAGATACCGTCACTCAACTATTATTCTCTCGGAGCAGTCTTCAATATTGTGAGAAGTCGTGCCTGCTGCATGGACAGCGTCTCCTGGAGAAATTCTGCGAGGTAGCTCGCGTCGTCCCTGCTTCCCTCGGAGCAGTCTTCAATTGAAGACTGCTCCGAGGGAAGCAGGGACGACGCGAGCTACCTCGCAGAATTTCTCCAGCAGACGCTGTCCATGCAGCAGGCACGACTTCTCACAACTATTATTCTGACATGTAGGTATGTATTGCAGGTGTAGCTCACTCTGATGATTTGGTTTATTTGTTTCCTGACGACAAGGGGAACCTAACAGATAAGGAAGAGCACGTAGCTAAAACTATGGTAGAGCTCTGGACGAATTTCGCCGTTAGCGGGTAAGGCCCTCCAAAAACTGCGAGGTGGTAATTGTGTGCTATTTGTCATCACCGTTGGAATGATAAAATAGATAAAATAAAATTTCTGAAATGTAAACAGATTGTAATACCTACGTCTCATAGTTTGTTGAAATCATAGTATTAAATTTTTAACTTTCGAGCACATGCGATCTTTGTCTAGGTAGTTACAATAACAATAACATGGAAGCAAGAGACACAATAGTGAAGATAAAATTTATTGTGATATTTGATTGTGAGAACCGATATTTAATATCGGTTCTCACAATCAAGGTCTGCTGATGAGGCCACCTCAGACTGGCCGGCCGCGCCAGTGTTAAGATGACTATACATCCTGTGCGGGTCAACAAACCACGAATACATACCTACCTTTTTCGTTGCCAGTTATACGACCCAAACAATGCAACAAACCCCAGTGTTCTTAACTTCAGTCCTCAACAACCCCATACTTTTTTTTTTCTTCTTCTTTCCTCTACCTTTCTATTTTATCTTTCCAACTACCGTCAGAGTAAGATATTTCAATTACATAAAATTCGCAGGTGAATGACAAATAGCGCACAATTACCCGATTGTTTCCCTATTGCTGGGTAACTTTTTGAATTAATAGGTCGAACAGTCTAAAAGAACCTTGGTAATGAGGTGGTTAGGGCGAGAAATGACTCCTCTGCTGAGTACTAAATTGTTTATTTAAATAAACAACAATTTAAATAAACAGTTTATTTAAATAAACAAACAATAAACAATTTAGTTCTCAGCAGAGGAGTCATTTCTCGCCCTACCCACCTCATTGGATTAGACCTCTGCACCGTCGGCAAAAACCCCACCGAGAACCTTGGTAGGTTGATTACAGGAATTTCACCCAAATACATACAACTGATTTCCAACTTCCGACTTTTACAGAAAGCCCACTCCAGCCACGGGAGTCAAAGACTGGCCAAAGATGTACCATCTTCACGGACCGTATTTGAGAATCAAAACTCATCCAGAAGTCAGAGACAACATTCTCGACGAATATAACATCACAGTAACCGAGGGAATATACAACTACCCCCCGCCGGATTTGTACGATTCCGACCCAAATCGTGGCAGCTTACCACCAACATTGGGCATCCCTCTAACTCTAATTTTTCCCCTAATTTATAATTACTGCTAAAATTAACGTTGGTAAATGTATTGAGCTGATAAAACCTGAAAGATACAGTTTCAATTCATTCGAAAAATCTAACAAATTTGTCAAGAGTTCCTCTTCTGGTTAGGTATAAACCAGAACGTATACGCTCATTTTAATTGATAGAATGCAATGAATAGTACAAGAATTACTGCTAGTCACGATCAAAAAAGAATTTGAACCGTGGAGACGCATGAAAATAGTTGTTTGTAAATAACTAGCATAACTAGTTGGTCTCTTCCGCAAAAGCCATGAACGCATGAATAAATTTACGCTCATAAACCTATGTCACAATCCTACACAATGCACCGAAACAAAAGACGTTGGAGTTAACAAAATGTACCTTCTTGGTGGTGTAAATTTGTAGGTATCCTAATAGGATACCCTCTTTGCATCTGTTGACAGTTAGTGCTGCCTTCAAAATGGCATTTCGTTTCATAATTCCCTTTCCCTCATAAATATACGTAGAAAAAACTGTATTTTACCTACAATATAAAAGTATTGGCAAAATGTTTCGATAATTGGAGTCCCCTCGCTTGACCCAAAGTTTTCGTTTTTTGTATTTGTGAACATGTTCTGTGTATGTAAATAAAAACTGATTTTCTAATGGAGGGTAAATTCATTCTTCAGTGACAGGAATGAATAATTTAGTAGGCTTATTCCCTGATCGGGCTTTGAATTGGGAACTACATCAACAAACCACCCTCCTGTTCAAAACCAGACAGGGACGGCACTGGTGACTTTTACGGCTTGGAGTAACTGCAGCCAACGGTTGGGCATCTTCGATTCAGCATTATATTATTAGGTATTTCCAGCATACAGTCAGGGAGCAATAGTTGGTGTCAAAACATTTTCCTTTCCACAGAAAATGATATTGAAAGGGTTAGATTCAAAACCTTCCTTCTCCATAGATCCTCTCAGCAAATCAGAACCAAGTTTCTTCTTGAAGTTAAACTTCTAAACTTGAAGTTAAAATAACTTTAACCTCAATGTCAATAATTGGCGTCGAGGTTAAAGTAATGAAAATGAGCTACGGGATGATAATATCAATGATATTATATGGCATATTATATGGCGTGAGCGACGAAAGGTCAATAATAATTACACAGGTCAACAAAAACAAGTCGACTTTTAGGTCCGTTACTAAAAACCACTTACCTAACTCTTGATTTTTGAAGTGCTGATTCCGAATATGTCCTCCGTTTTCCTGGGAGCCCCACTTTTTCATGAGTTATGGCCAATGTTAAGGTTTTTTGTGTCATTTCGGGATTTAAAAAAAATAATAGCCATTATCTGCAAAGTCCAAATGTTCTGAAAAAATACGCTTCTTATTGGAAATTTAACGCTGATTACGAATATATAAATGAGTTGGGGTCCAAAACCAAAGAAATATGTTTTTAAAAGACGCTAAGAAAACGTTGTTTTGTTTGTTTTTTAACCAAAGTCACGTTTTTGGTATGTACCTACCTACTTTTTACCTTCTAGCGTTGAAAACAAAGTCGTTAAAAAAATGTTTCCAACGAAGACTTGTAGGTAGATTGTGTCTGCGTCGAATGAGACCAACCGCGGTTCTGTAGGTACCTTTCATGATGAAGGGAGCTATGATTTTTCAAAGTGTTTAACCATTTTGGCAATATAGTAGAACATGAGCTCCTGGAGTCGGCAATGCAACTTGGTCGCAACCAAACGTTTTTCCTAGGAATAGGTATATTGGACTTGGATGCATAAATTCATTACGATTCAAAGATGATTAAATCATCTAAAAACATTTTTATCCATCAAGAACCATTTGAAAACCAGCTGTGACGGAAAAAAAAAAAAAAAAATTTGCCATTTTCAGTCCAAAAACGTTTTTGTATGAGTCTTTCGGCTATGGCGGGTGGTTTGTCCCTTTGAAGACACCAGCAATAGTCTGCCAACATAATATTATTGCAGTCCCAAAAGCCTTGGTAGGTACCTTGTTTGTATCGTCCTGAAATCTTGGTGGAACCTCTTGGCTTGTTCATCGCTGAAATCAAACAGGTTGAGAAGGAATTTGACCAAGTGACTGAAGAGATAATGCACTTTTATGCTCATATTGCTGCCCAATTTTTGAAATTTCTTAAGCATGTCATTCAATATTTCAAGCCATTAAGTAATGCCATTCAAGCCGGGTGACCCATCTTAAATCTTCTGATAAAACGAACCTCAGGAGCGTGGAAATCTCATTGACGTGGTAGGTACCTACTGTTTTTTTTTTGTTTTTTTTTTAAATATATATAAATTTCAGCTGATCAATTTTTCCAAAAGTAGGAGGTCTGAAAATATCCCTTTTTGTGATATTCACCCATCAGCGCTTGCTAGCGGAAAGCTTTCTTAGCAACAAGATAATAATAATCTCTGATCCGGTATACCGTAATATATTATAATATATTATACCGGATCAGAGATTATTATTCTCTCTTATATAGATATAAATATAGAGGCTGAAAAGAGGGGTCCAGCATCTTTCTTATATTTTTTCATGTTGTTTAGGGTCATAATATGGGTATAATAAGGTATAATGAATCCAAGTTTTCGTCATCCCCTCCCCAGTCCGTTGTATTAACAGTTAATCCGTTGTATTAACAGTTAATCCGTTGTATTAACAGTTATTAAAAGTTACTTTTCTCGATGTTTGCCGCGGACCCCCCCAGGGGAAGCCCTGTACCTACTACCTACTGCTCTCCAACACAGGGGCTGCTTTTCCCAAAATTAGGTAAAGTACCTACCTCCTAAAAAAAAAGACGATTTAAGACGAAATAGTCTACAAAAAAAGTACCTCCTGTGGCGGTAAAATCAAATATACCGTCGAGGAGCCAGAAGGAGGGCCCCACGACGGGACTCCTGCTGCATCAGCACATTCCGCCCGGGAACGTCATCACCAGCTACGTGACCGGCGGAGAGCCCCCTCCCCCCGAGCCCACATTCGGTTGAGTTCCAGTGACGGGTGTGGTTAGCGGTGACGCATATTTTACCAAAGGAATTATTAAACTTATTTGCAGTATTAATTGAGTGCGTGGTTATTCACCTTAACTAACGGGGGAATACGTATTCATTACACTCCTACTTGAATAAAATTAATATTTCATTCTTTTAATGTTTATTTGGCCCGTACAGGGACTGCAGATTGCAAAGCCTTAGGGCTATTTTTTTACCTCATGGGCCGTAGGTAGGTAGGTATGAGTCCGAATTTGATAAAAAGAAGGTGGTAACCCTAGTTTTGACGAATAACAAATTTTAACCCCGTTCGCGAGAACAAGTTGATTATTCGGAAAATAATAAACTAAAATAATATAAGAGAATAATAAATCGAAACCCAGCTGTGTTCTAACATAATGTGTTCTCCCTACTCAACTTATTGTTTTGGGGCAGTCAAACGGGAACCAACCAAGAGTTCCGACGGAAAGTCGAAGAAGAGAAAGAAGCTTATCGTTATCGTCCAAGTTCAAGGTTCAAGTGGTATTTATTTATTTTATTTCCTTTTGATTTTTGCGTTTCCCATTGGTTTCCTTTATCGTTAGTTATCGTCTTCCTTTGTCTATTTAGTTAGTAACGATTTTAGTTTGATGGGTAACGTGTCTCTTCCGTTTGAATACCTGTCTTCTTGTGTAACGATGTTCGGTAATCTTATTTACAAAATCCTCAAATCAATAGGCGTAATCCATCACTACGATGCGATGAAAAATCGGACGGTGAAAACCGCGTACAGCACGATCGATGCTTTTTTTAAAATCGGGCTGTCCGTTCTTTTCTGTCTGGTTCTCATTTGGATTTCCGTATTGATGTATGTTCTGTTCTACTATACTTACGTGCCTTCCATTGAACATATCAAGCCTGCCAATCTGCAGTTTACGTGAGTATAATATATGTACTCCTCTTATGAATAGGTATTAGGCCAACCTTGAGACATGATGGGTTGTTGGAGTCTGGTTTATTGGTTTGCTTCTTCGCAAGAGGCTTGATTAGTATCCTGAACGAATTTCATACATTTATGAAACTAATCACTGGCATCTTATTGTCACAGGTCTTGTGAAGCAAGATCACAAGATGGACCTGTCCCAAATAAGGCTGTGTGCGGTTTCCCACAAGCCCATGTTCAACTCACTCGATACAACAGTCTTCTTATGGTGGGACAGCCCTACAAGATCACAGTGATGATGGAGTTGCCCGAATCTGAGAGCAACAAACAGCTAGGTAATGGTAGAAGTAGCCTATCCGCTGAGACGTGCACCTTCACCTATTAATTTCGGAGTTTTTCAGGAATGTTCATGGTGTGCGGGCAACTGAAAGGCAAAGGAGGAGCATCTGTGGCCTATTCTTGTCGATCTACAATGCTGCGGTATCGGAGTCCCCTGCTTCACGTCCTCCGCCTCTTCGCTCTTGGGCCTCTGTACGTGTTTGATTTCCTGGAAGAAAAACAATTGTTGTCTATTGAATTGTTCTCTAACTTCGAGGAAGATCAGGTGAGCATTCGTATGATCTTGATAAAATTATCCACTAAAGTCCATCACTTCAAGCACAAGCAGTTTTCTCCACCTTCTTACGACATTTTAGAAGGAGCAGAAAAAAAAGAAAAAAAAAAACGCGTAAGGATTATAGAGCTAATACAATAATATTATTTTATAGAGCTATAAATGCCACAGCAATTCATCTCTTAATTTTTTTAATTTTTTTAAAGGCCATCATTTTTTTCACTCTCCTGGTTGTCACAAATGGGAGGTTGATAACTTCAAGGAGCAAGATATAAGTGAGCATGTGGGGTTAAGGACCTTTTCAAGTGAGGAGGTGGTGATCCTATTTTATATCAACATTTATTTTGATTTTTTGGACACCCTGAAGTATACATATTAATTTTACCAGGATTTGGATTAATCTCTCATATTATTAGACAAGAGAGAGGAAAAAATGAAACATTTGGATCCTTAGGAATAATTTATGCTATACTAGCAATTGGATTGTTAGGATTTATCGTATGAGCACACCATATATTCACCCTCGTCTTTCTAAAGTGTAGAATGCCCTCCTATTACATGAGAACACCTTTGAGCCATTGGCGAGGAGGGGAGTGGGTCGTATTTTAGTTTTCATCTTTTGCTCACTCTCCTGGAAATTCTGTTTTATCATGGCTAAGTACAGCGCGGTTTTGAGTTCAAGACATTTCTTCCTTTTTTGTTGGCACCAGTGGAGCATCAGATGTTGAGCTGGCTGGACCGGATTGGTTCTAGCCAGCTAGCTCAACCGTCTTCCAGTTCCACGATGGGAAGCGGCCATTGTGCTTGGAGTCTTGGAAAAATTGTGCGTATTTTTATTACTGTTCCTGGCAGTAACTGTTGGCAAATTGTGCGTATTTTTATTACTGTTCCTGGCAGCAACTGTTGGCAAATCAATCGTAAATCCTCTGAATGGAGGATTTTAGATTCCCGTTTGGTCAAGAGATGATAATTTTTAAGCACTTGATTTCACTCTCATGCCACTATCAAAAAATGCAAGTGCTTAAAAATGCTTATCTCTTGAACAAACAAACAGGAATCTAAAATTCTTCTTTCAGAGGCTGGTAGGGGTCATTGAATGCTGACGGTTTTCAAGAATCATGCACTAAAAAAAAACGTAAAAAATAACTTTAAAAAAAGCTGTAGGAGTTTACATGGAGCAGTACTTTTTTACCCGCTCATGTTCACTGCTTGTCTCTGAACTTCTCAAAAATTAAGAAAATGTTTCACTCTCCTGGGACATCGAAATTTTCAAAATCGTGTGCGACGGCCATTTTGGATGTTACTGGCTACCACGCAATACGTCCATTAGAACCTCAATAAGTTAAAAAAAAAAAAAAAAAAAAAAAAAAATCAGCCCCATTGGTGGATGTAGATATTTGAAAAAACTGGACCAGAAAAGTGGTGGACTTTCATGGAATGACCAAATTATTCTTTGGTGCCTTCATATTTCTACGTAATTATTCCTTTCCAGAATTTTCCCGTCACGGACATGTACATCGAGTTGCAAACAGACCGAGTTGAAGTCTACTCCGCCAAAGTACACATCGATGCTCATCTTTGTGGTCTTCGTTACGTGATGTTTCATTGGCCTTTCTTCTCTGCCGTTCTTGGCTCAATATTCAACTTGGGCGTCATGGTTTTCGTCATGTTATTATCCTGGTACAAACTCTACGGCCCTACCTCAATAACAGGTGAGATACGTCCCCATATCAACAATGTTTTGTTCTTGAGCGTATCTGTTCGCTCAAAACGTGCACCTACAAGAAGTAGATTTGAAATGGCGTTGGCTGCGGTTTCCAAGGAAGGAGTTGATCACTAGTTAGTCGCCAGGCCAGCCCCTCCAGGAATAAGGTTGAAGCAGATTTCTTCTTATTAGTGGAAACTACCAATCAACTGTTTAGATAGATTTGAGTTATCGATGAAGATTGGGTTCAGGATTTTACGTTCTTGGGTCATTTCGTTGGATGATTAGAGTAGAACTGCATCACCTCTACTGTGCCCTTGAGGGATGATCGATTCGCCGGTCTGGTGTTGCTTTGCTGCTGTAAAACTAGTGAAAGGCTCCCATTTTTTTAACTTCAACTATTCGTCTCACGTTCGAACCGCCATTTTGTTAATTGTCCATGTTTCTTTTTATTTGTATTATAGGAAAAGAATTTCTCATAAAGCAGATAAAGGAACTTGCCCCTGTGAGAAAGTTGGTCTCCA
Source organism: Pilophorus perplexus (assembly GCA_955831195.1). NCBI lineage: Eukaryota > Metazoa > Arthropoda > Insecta > Hemiptera > Miridae > Pilophorus > Pilophorus perplexus. The sequence goes on along the minus strand of OY037011.1, from coordinate 16,100,745 downwards.
TTTCAAAAGTGGATTTACTAGGTAAATTTCGACATCTAAAGGGTTAATTCTAGGGGCTTTGTGTGCATGTTGGTGCATACAATGATTGCCAACTTGGGTTATGGGTCAACGCTGTTGTCATTCAGGCATTCATCTAATCGCTTCACTTCAAAATTATCCAATGCCATTTCATAATTCCATCCATTTTCTCGTCATTTTTTTGGTGATGGTCCACTGTAGGTCTCCCACAAGAATATTGCGCTCCGACCCTGAACTCTGGTGGTGGAAATCGAACTACTATTAACACGAAATTTCCCCATTCCCTCTCGTTTTTCCCTTCCTAGTAGCAGCACTTCTTTTTTTCTCCTATTTGAATAGAGCCTATCGACTTATATTTTAGTTTGTCGTTTTGCAGTTATTAGGAAGAATAATTCTTCCTAATAACTGCAAATAATAATTTATTAGGAATACCTCAAAATTTGAAAAAAATTACTTTGATTCTCTGTTTGTCCCCTCAAACGGTTTCAGTATAATATACTGAAACCAAAATTTCATATTATGAAAAATTTTGATTTCATGATAGAACCTAACGACTTTTAGTTTTGTTGTTGTTATCATGAAGAATTATGAATAGGTACCGCACAATTTAAAAAACAGTATTGTTTTAAATAATTTAAAACAATACTGTTTTTTAAATTGTGCGGTACCTATTCTTCGATGAAGAATTATGAATAGGTATGTACCTCACAATAATTGTGAGGTACCTATTCATAATTCTTCATCGAAGGTCTGTCGAAGAGGTGAGCGCACCTTTTCATTTTTTGGAAAAAGGTTGCGCTAAAAAACAGTATTGTTTAATTTAAATTTAAACAGTCGATATTGTAAAGTTACAATAAAACAAATAAAATGAACCCATTTCATGTCTATTATGTAGTCATTATCTATTCTAAATATTACATACGTAATTTTTGACAGTCGGAATGCCCGTCTTCGTCATTTTCAATTTCCCTTGCTTGACTCTGCAATGGCTACCCATGAGAAATTCTACTTTTTTTTCTTCAATCATTGAAAATATCGACACGAACTATCAATACGACAGGGTGATGGAAACAAAACAAGTTTTCAACAATGGCAGCAAGCTGAGAGTCTCAGAGACAATGTTACCAACAGAAAAAAATTGAAAATCCCTTTGCTTGGCCTCTGCTCAGGACGCCACATCGGTGCTTCCTTTTGCGGCCACCAGGCTTCAGGGTTGTAGCGCAATATTCTTGTGTGTGAAGCATGTTTTTACAAATATGTGTAACCATTGGTTGCTAACAGGAAGTTTTCATGGTGTTATAACGTTCTACTATGGGCGTCAGTTTTTTGAAAATTTCAGAAAAATTTACTATGATGTTAATAAAATTAAATGTTTCCTACAGCTGCGTTCGCAGAGTAATAATTACTATTATTCTGAATATTCCGTTCGGCGCATGCTCAGTTGGGCCTTTTGCAAGGGCCGAGGGTGGGGGTACATCGGCTTCCAGGAATTAAACACTAAAATTCTGATGCTCTGCGATCGCAGAACTCTTTCAGAATCGTCAGAATCGATTCCGGCAGTTCTGATTTTTTTCAGAACTTCCCGAACTGATTCCAACTGCCTCCTGATTTTGGAAAGTCACACACGCGCGATTCATTTCCTTCTGTGATCTCGTGGAGGTAACTTCGTAGGGACTATTTCGTTGGCGGAGGACCAAAGTTCGTCCGTTTTAATTCCTGGAAGCGTTCGAGTTCTGATTCGATTCCGAACGGCCAGAAGAAATTACTCTGCGAACGCAGCTTATGAGTAGTCCAACGGAACGTGATGGCTTGTGCTTGAACGTGAGTCATGGCGATCTTTGCAAACAAACCATGCATAGGCCCATGCAAGGCCTAAAAATAAAAAATAATAAAAAAAAAATAAAAAAAAAGCTAGGTGGCAGTTATCTCTGTATCTGAAATCGTTCATCTGGTGGAGAAACGCTCTCAGATCCTAGGGATGGCCAAAGTCGACCCCCGAAACATCGATGTATCATTGCCAACCAGTAAGAGGAGTGTAATTCATTTGTGTCGTTGCTCATCATGGGTTGCAGACCTTTTCATTGTGGTCGTGGGATTTCTTTTAATCAAACAGTTCTTATTACACATAGTGTGTGATGCAGGTACGAAATTGAAACCCTATGTAAAGGAAGTTCCTGCTCCAAAAGAGGACGAGGAAAAACCCACCAACAAGGATGTCTTCATCCTAGGTACCTATGCAATAATTAAATTCTATTATTTATTAGCAAGACAATATCACCTTTATTTTCACTTTCTTGAGGATTGTTTTATGATCAATTATGCATTGTGCGCTACTTGTGGGTGCTTATGAAACTACAAGGGTATCCAGATACTCGACGGTGTATGTCTGCCTGTAGAAGTCAGCTTGCGTTGTCCTTAAATGAAGGGCTGAAAAGAAATGACGACCCATACTGGAAGAATTATTCACCCAGTTCTCAGCGAATGATAACTCAGAGCACTCACTAGAAAGGTCGAAGCCATAGGACAATGAGGTTGAAGTGCCAAGCAGACAGCTATTTCCCGACTGTATGGCAGCCCAGCCGCTACAAACTGCAGCATTCTATGTTGAACTTGTTGACTGGCTCAAGAAACTCCTCCAAATTTGAGGAAAGCTGTGACCCTTGTTCTTCGCTTTCCCCAGCCTCTGTGGCTCCGCATATACACAGACGGCTCGGCTGGAGGGGCAAACTCATGCAGGCGCTGGGGTGTACAGTATTGTTTTTGAAAAATGTAGTCCCGTTGGAAGGGTAGCAAGAAACTTCGACGGCCAAATTGCTGGTATCCTCATGGCCTTGGAGGAGTTGCTGGTCAGGGATGTACCATTAAATGGTACAGCAAATTTTGCTGTTATTCTGGTTGATTCCCAGGCGGCAGTGGCCTCCAACAGCACAACCGATTCCGGCAAGGTCATCGAAATAAGGAAAAGTATCGCAGCAATACTTGGTTGGGGAAGGCAGTTTGTGGAACCATACGGAGATACGGCGAATAATTAAGGCCGAAATGAAGAGCACGACAGTGGACTCTGGGCCATGGACCATGGACAGTGGACATCCCCGCACCACGACACGTGACTGTAGCATGTTTCCGGCTTGCGACGGGTCATACTACCTACAGAAACACCTACATCAGATTGGTTTGGCAACAGACCCATTCTGCCCTCTGTGTAACTCAGGGGTAGAAATGACTTCAGGCCATTTGGGCACCTGTTCTACCTTGGAGAACACAAGAAATCAAATATCGAACGACGAAACCCACTGGCATCGAATGGCGGGTCTCTATTGGGCTGCTAGAGCGCTTATGGCTGAATTTCCAATTAATGCAGTTTCACAGTTTGAAAAAAAGGTAATCGACGATTCACCCTATTACGGAAGCATAGATCTCACCATAGAAACGCCATGGTTCTCGATAATTATGAATCATTATTAGTCCGATTAACAATCATATATGGTGCATTACACTTGCAGCATAATTAACTTGAGCATGTCCCAATCGCTATCTACATAGATGGTAGTTTCTATAATGATTGTACCATAACGGTGTTACTCTTCGTGTATTTAATGGATTGGTTTCATCCTGGTAACGCATGTTTAAATTTTGATGTTATTGCAATTGAACCGCAAAGTAGACAAGATCAATCTTTATTCGACTTATGGTTGGTAATTCAGGAAAAGGAAAAAAAAAAATTCGTTTTCTTGAATTATTTCCCTTGATATTCAACCGATGTAGATGGAATTGGTCTACGAATGGCCAACAACGGTGGTTTTCCATCTATGGTAAACAGCCACAACTGGTTTCGCTGATTTTTATGAATCTGACCTAACTGTCGCTCAAATCATCCCAAGTGGAGGACCGCCTGTTTTCCTCGTCATCAATAATTGATTATCGTTTAATGAACCAATAATTGTTAGTAGTGGTCATTTTTAAAGTTCTTCCATCTGCGGAATTTCAACCGAAATAAATATCGTACATGTACGATATGTATGCTATAAGCATGTATACTTATCAAATCATATTCTTTATTCTTTAGGGTCTTCATGGGAGAGTGAGGACTCGCCTTTCGAGTCAGGAGATACTGGTGAGGCAACCTTACACTATAATTTATCAATGTGACAGTATAATATTATGTCACATTTCTGTAGGTCAAATGAAAACTAGAAAACTCCCTGGAAATAGCACTAATTAACTAAAGACTCCCAGTTGATGTTGTCGATTGCTTTTCCCAGGTGATGATGACTCAATCGAAAACGTGGAAACCATCGAGGGGAAAAAGTGTCTCATTCTGAAAGACGCAGAATTCGAAGAAGAAGCTCCACAAGAGAGGAAATTCGTATTGGAACGAAAACTATCCAGCAGCGAAGCTTAAAATGAGAGCCTTTGACGTCAATCCTTATTTTATATTGTGTTATAACGTAGATTAAATCGTCATAACCCTGCACATTAATAAGAATCCAAATCTAGTGAGCTATTAGACGCTTTGAATCAATGAAGGTGTGCAAATTGCGTCTGTCTTCAACAGTACTGCAGTATTCGAAAGTCATGAGCTCCAACACACATGAACTACTTCGTAAGGTTAAGTTGTTAGTGAGTTAAAAGAAAACTATCACATCGTTATTGTAGGGTTTTACCTATTCTAACCTTTGCTGTTTTTAAGTGCCAAACTATGAGCGTGTTCTATCACCGTGCTGTTGTTTTAAGGTGATAAGCTCCTAGTCAATAAAATCAAAACTACTGTGTCTTCAATGCCTGTGATGTAACATTTCAACGAAAAATGACAAGTGCTGACAAGATAAGTACTGCCTATAAATTAGATTATTCTGTACAAAAAGACTGATGGTGAGGGGTGTAATTTATTTAAAAAAATGTTAGCATCTTCCAAAGTAAGTGCCACGAATCACGTTTGTATTAAATATAAATTTTATAGGGACCAAAACGCTAAAGAAACGTGTCTTTGCAGAGTTATATTTTTAATAGGTGAATTGAAGTAGGAAGGAGAAAATTATTATTTGATAGAGGTGAAGTGTCTTGATCCGATTTTAATGCAATTTCTGTAGGTTTTTGGAATAAATGTCTTTCTAAATTTGTACTTCTATCTTTTTATTAAAACGCCCCAGATATCCTAAGTTTTGACCCCACTTCGCCCTCCTCACTGCCGTTTTTTCGTCAATTTCCCGAACAATGCGGGTTATGGCGTAAGTTACAAGGTACGAATTCTGAGAAAATCAAAATTTTAATTCAAGTAATTCAAAACCCTTTGAAAAAGTAAAGAATAAATTTTGAAAAACAGAACTCTGTTCGGAATTTATCTGAGATGAGTACCTTTACGAGAAAAAAAATTAATTAAAATTTTGAATGTCTTTTATTCTCCAAAATTACTCTGGACAAAAGTCATTCTTCCCCGGTTTTTTCCCGTAAGGGTTCATTCTACTTGAAGACCCGAGGAAAAGGACTTTTCTCCGCCAAACTGGGAGAAGAACAACCAAGGTCCGTAAAATGTGGACGTAATCGTCTAATACTTTCCCTTGCGTCCCTATAATACAGAACTTGAACTGTTTTTGGCATGGGTGACCACACTGTCTGAAAGCTTCTAGTATTTCCTCAAAGATGGCAGTGATAGGTATCTCAATTTCCGCAAAAAAGTGGACATAATAGGTGCGCATACTATGTGCCCCCCGTGTATAGAAATGTGTTTGCTCCATATAGTCAATGCGTAGGAGGGCGTGGAAAAAAATATGGTTGGATTTTTTGGTCTTATTCCAAGTTTTGTGGGGTGCTGAATCCGAATCTGGAGAAATCCAACTAATATCAGATATGCGTTATCCAACAGATTCTGTTATGCGTTTTAAGATATTCGCAAAAAACTAAAATGTTTGCACTTTTTTCAGTTTATTGCTTATAACCTCGAAACTAGGCGTCCTACGGCAAAAGTCAATATAAAAGTAGTGACTGAAAAAGTGCCAACATTCAACCAAAAACTCACTATCATGCCGTGCAGGCTTCTGGAATTTCTATCTACTTTTTTATATATTGTAGATGATGGGGATACCTTCAAAAAGCGTTAAGATTTGCATAATGTTGTAAAAAAAAAAAAAAAAAAAAAAAAAAAAAACAGGAAAGCAGAGAAAAAGAGTCGGCTAGAACGCGTTTTGACAAAAGTGGAAAAATGTGATTGGTTTTCAACGCGCTCTAGCTCCCTGTTCTACTGGGGTCTACAATCAAAGTTGACCAATGAATTTTATAGGAAATGCAATGCTCTTTCTCTTCCATATAGTGACTTTTGCCGCAGGACGCTTAGTTTCGAGTTATACGTAAAAAAAAAAAAAAAAAAAAAAAAAAAAAAAAAAAAAAAAAAAAAAAAAAAAAATGGGGGTGTGGTTTTATGAAACCACGGTAAAAGTGAAAATTTTTTTCACACTAGTTTCAGGAAATGATGCCCATATTTATATATTATATATCAACCCCCCTGGCTGATAAAATGATCGGCCGAAAATTTCATCAAAATCGAATCAATATTGGCTGAAATCCCCACTCCTTCTCTTCTTTAGGGACGGAGAGGGGTTCAAAGGAGGGGAAAACGGAAAAATCCTTGAGGGCGCTCAACCTATCTCAGAACGTTAGAACATTAGACATTAGAGAGAGAAGTAAGTTCTTTTAAACTATTAGAAATCATACTAACATTGCGTAGCTCATAAGAAAGAAATTTTTTGTTAATTATGCTTGCATACGAGTCTGCAACCTGCAACACATTGGGGCATTTTGTCTTTAGCCCCCATTTCCTACTCAATCACCTACCCTTGTATCTCTACCCACGGCTTCATTTTGGCGTTTTCTCAAAGTGAGTTCTAACGTGGCAACTGATAACAACAAAACAAGCGGCATTGTTTACTGCATCCATTAATAACATCAATAAATATAAAATGGGACATCATTATTAAATTATAAAAACTGAAAAAAGTACGCACATTTTCTTCTTTTCTCGGTCCCTACGTGATGGAAGCCATCATCCAAACGTCAGGTTTGATAGGAAATTTAATACGCTTCACCGCGAAAGAAAAAAAAAAAAAAAACGAAATTTGAATCGGACCATAGTTTCCGAGCTATAGCCAAAAATGTACCGAAAAACGTGGTTTTCGTATCACATCTTGTTACAACTGTGCCCCCCATTCGTAGGTACGGTAGGCACTTTGGGTGCCGATCCTATAGGAAATTAAATTTTAGCGCTCTACAACTTTCATTATGTAACATTTCTCGGTAGGGGCGGCCGTTTTGAAGTGCGAATAAGTGATTTTTTTCGAAAAACGTGTAAAAAATAGCTCCTGAACTATTGGGTCTACAATCAACTTTAATTACCTAGTAAATAGCAAATCCAACCATATATTTTCTTCTACGTCGCTATCATTTTCACTTAGGTACACTTCATCATCACCACTTTTTTCCGACTCACTTTCAACTCCATGGAAGGTGAAATTTGCAAGTTACTGTATTGTTACCCCCACCAAGATCAAGGGATACGCGCACATAAAAGCACACAAGGTTTTTCACATAATTTATTATCTTTCTAACAGCATTGTTAGTTACATGTTTTCCATAACGTATTTAACGTTTGTTGTCTTTTTCATGCATTTTATACGCTAAGTCGTCAAAAACTTCAATTTCAAAAGACCTTAGCCATAAAATTACGTGATCGAGCTACTGTAAAATTTTTAAATTTTCCCAAATAGGAATCTCTCAACAAGATAAGAAACGTAAAGGTACTTGAGTTGCGCAGTCGCTTGCAGCTTCGTGCCAAAGTTGATAATTTGGAATAACTCGGATTGAACAGGAAAAAAAAAAAAAAAAAAACCGAAATATACCGTGCTAATATCTCTCTAAATAGGTACCCACCCAACCACAGAACTACTTTTATAGATTCTGAATTTAATTAAAATAGTTTACGTATATTTCTATGAATATAGAGCTTTATAAGAAAATAAACTTTCCCAGAAGTGCATCAGGTATATTTCTGTAGCTGTGCATCGCACGACAAAATTTTTCTTTAGCTAGATTGTCCCTACGAAAATGTCAAATTCAACCACCACAAAATGAGTGTTCCCCCGACAAGGTACCAACGTTTCGTTCGTGAATAAGGTACGTTTAAAAATCCCTAAAATGCTTATATTCAAAAGTGTAGCGGATGAACACAGGTAGACGCTATAGGTAGATCTATCGAGATAGTAAAACACGCTGGAAAACTGCTTCGAATATTTTTTTTTTAAATTTGTCTTGACGAAATATGGAAGGAATATTTCATGCTGGAAACCTATCGACAACCGACCAAACTGGAACATTCTGCTTAAACTCTAACACTCTACGGATAGCGAGGAGGAAGGTTCTACTCTACTTCAGAAACAATCCAAATTAGGGGTAATCCTACATTTGGGATTTTGCATTTCGATAAAAGAATCAACACGATAGTAGTTTTGTAAATTAACTTCAGATTATCTCATTTGAAGCAGTAGTAACGGGCAAGAGATGAGAGAATGACCACGAAGGAGGCTAAAGCCTGGTGGGCAATAGCTTCTTGAAGAGCCCTGAAGGGTTATGAGGGCAACAGTAAGCAGGAGAGACGCCTCTAGTTTGCTGCACGCCATCATTTGAAGGCAGGCCAAACGGGTTCAATGACTTCCCCAGTAGAGGTCAGACGTTAAACGGTAAATTCCGAACAATTTATCTCAATTGAATTACGAGCCGACATCAGCAGCCGTCATGGAGTTAGGCAATAGGCTGAAGATGGCAGGGGGAGAACTGATACTGGAGACAGTTCTGCGTGCAGCTGACGGAGGGTGCGTTTTCGATGAGTTCTGTGAGGATTCCCCCCTCACTTTATAAAAACTCAAGAAATATAAAAGAGCCGACAGGAGGGTCATTCCGCTCACCATAGCAACAGCTGACCCGGCGCCTCCGCACCGGTATAAAAGACGGTCGGCTGCCGCCTCCGCCAGTGTTCCCAACCCTACGTATTTGTACGTAGATCTACGTATTTTTTGTACAATCTACGGATCCTTAGGTAAAATCTACGTACTTTCTGGAAAAAAGGGGACACGATCAACATTGTACGTATTTTCCACTTTCTTCCAAAAATCCAGAGTAGGTATGTGCGCTCAGTCATCTTTTGATTTCCGACGTCAAAAGACTGATTCTTTCTTCTATCGAGAGCGTATTTCGATAATTTAAATATGAATCAAACTGCCTACTTGTGTGAACATTTGTTACCAATGACTGATTCTTTATAATTCAACGCGTTTTTTTTTTTGCGAGACTTTTTATTTCATTTTTTCTGATGAGTCGTTTATTGGGTAGACTTATTTGTGATGTTAGTTGATGATGTTCATATAAATATTTCGACGACCTCGTTGAGTCGTTTATTCATAGTCCTGAAGTCCTATTTCTCTACAATTGCCTTTGAAAAATTGTTTTTTTAAATCAAAATAATATCTTAATTCACTTTAGTTATCATGGAAAATAAGTATTTTTTAATCAAAATAATCTATTAGGTACCTAGTTAGTTTTAACGATGATCCTGCCTGTCGATAAAAAAAAAAAAAAAAAAAAAAAAAAAAAAAAGGTAGGTATTGGGAGTACAGCTTGTTTTGATATTTTCTGTTGCACCCATATTAAATGAATTTTTATATAACTATTGTCGTTGCGAACTAATCTACTTTGAGAAGGGAAACAATGTCGTATTTATATGCAAAATTCGACCTAAGGCATGTATCCTCATCCTGAGAAGTGGGTAAACTTGAGTCTGGGGTATTTTATTCAAGTTTTTCGCTTGATGGGTGCATAAAAGTTCAAGGCGACGTAAATGATAAAACGGGTTTTAATGTCTCTGATCTACGTATAAACATACGGATTTCAGGTTGGACACCTACGTATTTTTTCGAAATCTACGGCTTTTTTGAGGGCATCTCTGTATTTTTGGCAAGCCCGGGTGGTAACACTGGCCTCCGCATTCATTCTCATTTCAATTTTCTCTCTCGAAGGGTGAACCCCTGTCGGTGCTCTGTTCAGTTTAACCTCGTCTTTTCTTTTCTCTCTCACGCTGTAAATTCACACAATTTCGTCCTTTAATAATTCGAGCAGCCTAAGGGCCATCGGTTATTAAAGGACTAGCCCAACGAGGCCATCGTGATCCGAGAGGCCCAGGCCATCGCTTAGTTCGAGCGGCCCAGGCCATCGGGATCGAGAGGCCCAGCCATCCTGGGACGAGGGGCTTCACCATCGGTTAGATGAGCGGCACATGCCATCAGTAAAATGAGCGGCACATGCCATCACTAACTCGAGTGGACACAGGCCATCGACCAAGAGCGGCTTTCCTGAGCTAGGGCTAACGCACTCGAACGAGCTGAAAATGCAGGCACAACAAGTTCTAAAACCCCTAATCTATCTCAAATGTCTTCAATCCTAAAAAAATGCAATACTAAGTCTTAGTTCTTAGAACAAATAACTAACGTACCCCCTCCCCACCTACACAGTAAACACACACATCTACTCATTTCCTAACAACAAATGCTCCAGTTTGGTCCAAATGAGATAAGTAGGTAAAATTCGTTACATCCCTATTGTAATTTTACTATAATATCAATATAATACACTTCTTTTTCTCTCCGTAATTACAAAATTTACAATTTTGTTCCAACTAGAATAAGAATAATTGAAAGAGGAATATGTACAGTAGTAGGTAGGCAAAGAGTTTAATCTTTAAAATTTTTATGAATATCTAGACAAACTTCTTGCATCCGAACGTTTTCAAAGAACGGTCAAATAACGAAACGAGGAATTTGCGATGTCAACAGCATTTTAAAAAAAGCATCCCCCAATAGGAGGCCATACACGAGCAGAAATCCGCGGCAGATTTGGCGTTTTTAAACGATATCTGTGGGAAATATCTGTGCGTTAGTGGGCGTTGAAAAGACGAAATATAAGCAAATCGGCTTAGCGATGTCTGCGAGAGTTCAAATCTGGCAGACGGAAATCGGGCGTCCCCCCCTAACATGCAGATTTCTCGGAAGCGATGTCGGTGGTTCTGAGAACTGTTCGATTCGGATCGGGCAGAGTCCCTTAACGTTCAGATGTCCACTAGTTCTCCCTTGAGATCCTCCTTATCTCTCCTTATCTCCTTTATCGGTGTTTTTGCGTGGTGCGTTTTATCAAAAAATGGATAAAAAATAGTCCCCGAATACCTGATGGGCGGAATTGGGTTTTCCTAATTTTTTTTTGAAAATCGCGATTTTGGGTTTTCTCACTACAAATTCTAGCATGATTTTTCAACAGCCATTTGGGCTTCAGGAGGTTAAGATAGACCCTGCTGGTAAGTTAAACAGTTTTCCGTACGGATTTACGTTTAAATCGAGCTGCTATGAGGAAAAGCGGGTAGGCGGAAATTGGCTCACTTACCAGAACCTCAGGACGAGTTTCAGAAACGTGGTCACCAACTTCATGTGTCCGAAGTTTCTTCTTTCCGAAACCCAAGACTTCTCCCAAACTTATATAATTTTGCCTAAGTCATTTTATAGGTACCTAGTGAAAAAACTCCGGAAAAAAGATCGGTTAATTTACGTTTGTTATCACGAACAGTCACTAACCCCATGGCATCATCAACTTACGGCGCTGCAAATCGGCCACCGATCTCAGAAATTTTCGGATCCAACCGAAAACTCGAATCTGCCAGACGAACGTCGGTGACAGACCTGAATCTGCCAGATTTCATCCCACTAACGATCAGATGGCATCGGGAGGCAGATCTCGGGCACGAAAGATCGGCCGAAAAGTTTTTCGTGTTAAGGGGCAACGACCGATTTCATCGGTCACTCCAGATCGTTAGCGATATCTGTCAGATGAGATCGGCCGACCAAATCTGCCGCGGATTTCTGCTCGTGTATGGGCCGCTAATGGCACCACAGAATTGACTACTAGGAGCTGCGTAAAAAAAGAAGATCAGCCTGACCAAGACAAGATAGGCGTAGGGCCGCAGAGTAATACTGAAGATTGGAAAATCAACCTACGTAAAGTCATCGACGACATTACAACCTTGGGTACTTAAAGGACACCAAATTACATTATTGCTGTCGATCAAATGTATTTTGAGCGTTCAAATAAAGCATTCTGAGCATAAAATGTTCTTTGGTAGGTAAATTGTAATAAATTACGTATAAAACGAACTAAAGGAAAAACGCACCCGAGTGCAGTATTGGAGGATGCCTAATAAAAACATATATAAAATCTCAGTAAAACTTCAACTCTGGGCTGACGAGACAAAACGAGTCGGAGCCAAATCTTAATACGCGTTACTGTACAGTCTTCTTTACCCCTCTAGTATCACAATAATAATTTTTTTGCAATAGTAGCTTAAAATTCTGGTCTAGCGTGCGGTCGACCTATCGTGTTTTACGATCGATACGAGGACGATTTTCTTTACAATTCCCAAGACATTCCTCGTAAACTGTAAAAAAGATGTGACCCATCAATCCGGCTTTAGAGACCGCACACTAAAAAGCAACGTAGACAACATTTGAATAGAACGACTTTAACATAATTTATAAACCAAACGTAATCGTAGCGGTCGCTATTCATCATAACAGCTAAAAAAAAAAAAAAACAAAAAAAAAAAAACTACTTGATCGAGAGGAAGAGGTCATAGTATTATACTTTGTATACATTGTAAGTTGAACTTTTACTCCTATATACAACAATTTTCTTAAAACACAACCAGAACTTTTATCTCTTTTACTCGGAGTTTTGATAAAATATATAATTCTCTATACGTTGCATTGGTATTTTGGTTGAGCTCAGTAGCTGGCCTCGTGACCGGCGAGGATGTGGAGATCTGCGCCAGATCCTTCTTCAGCGTGTGGCGCCGGCGGTCCGGCCCCGGGTGACCGGTGTGACTCCAACATTACCACCCTGGAAATCCACCAAATAAGTAAACACACACAAATAGGTTTGTTCTTGTATTGGTGCGAGAGTGAGAGGCGATGTAAGGAGCTTGCGCTTGCACAATGCTACGTTTCGTTGGCCACGCCCACCAACTCACAGTCCCAGGAGAGACATGCGAGGAAGTGTGAGGATCGAATTTACTGTTCCAGGAGCGTGAGTGTGAGGCGATGTGAGTGTGAGTTACCCCCTCCACAACTCGCTTGAGAACCTTGAATAACCTGGCCAGATCTCTTATAAACAACCCGACTTCAGATATTTGTTTAGTTGAGTGTTGGTTGTTGATATTTTGTTTACCTTGGTGCTGTGACCAACAGAGATTCGCGTCACTCCAAGAAGACCTCACTCGTTAACGCATAAGTATGCCTACATCCTTGGAAAATCCTTTCCAGCAGCGTGAGCGCGACGCGTTCCAGCGCGTTAGCATCCTCACGCCCACACTTACATCCCCTGATGCTCACACTCACGCTCCAGGAACAAACCTAATGTCTTACCGCTTGTGATTGTTTTAGCTTGGTCTACGTGTAATGATACCTTGACTGGGGGAAGCTGGAAAAAACCCTCAAAAACGAAAATTAGTTTTGCGAACGTTATTATCCTAATTAGTTGTAGAATAAAACCCTGTAGACGTTGTCCAGGAAGAATTTATTTTAAGCTAGAAGAGAGGGGTACAGTGTGGTTTTTAAGGCTTACAAAATTCTTCGCAAATAGGCACAAATTACAAACAAATTAGCTTTTTGAATATTCAAAAATGATCGACGGTGTTCCGGTAAAAGGGCGTTTGTCGCATTTTTGGTGGTATGTCGGTTATGGCAGCATTTGGCTCATTCCCCCATCCCTGATTCAAAAATAACCGTAAAAATTTCAATTGCGAAAATTTGCGAATTTGGACGAGGGATTGATTTTAGTGTGGAAAACATCGTCGATTCGGCCGATTTTGGCTGAGTTAAACGAGCTTGATCGAACATCAAGATGCTTTTACCGTAGCTGGAGGTTTTATCGGTACAAACTTCGATCATTTCACATAATATCCCAGACATAAGATTTAGACTGTTCAATCCAAAAACAGCCGTGTTGATTAGATTGAAGATTAAAACAAAGAACGTGGTACACGCTTTTCCCAAATTTAGAACTCATTTTGACACTTAATGTCTTTGTTTCGGTACACAGAATCGAAAAGCGTCACTTTTAAACGTGACAAGAATACAATTGTCACGTTACCCACGTAACGTTTAAAAGCAGTACTCTATTATAGGAAGCTGAAATTCGGTAAGGAGCCTCCCTGAGACACAACGAAACGAATGACACGAGACTCTTTTGCAAGCGTTTTCAAAAAGGCATTACGTTCTGAATGGTTTATACAGTTCTCAGGAAAACCATCCCTTACCACCCCCTGTCACCCCTGAACCAGTAAACTCACTCCCGCCTGTTTTTTACATTTTTTTAAAAATCAGGGTTCCTTCAGTAGAACGCCTGGCGACGTATTGTAAGGTGAGAACAAATTGGGCCTTCAACCACTTCTGGAACACCGAAACCCACACATCCTAGAGGGGAATGCTCTCTCCCTTCCAACCTCTGGGCTACACCCAGAAGGTCCCTGCCATGGAGCTTGCAGCCACTCTTTTATTTATATGGGGTGGAGTCGTTCATTACATTCCCGCTCTTTAGAGCAGCATGCCCCTAGCAAAATGCTTGTACTATGCATGCTTTAAAAACTTTAGAAATATGCTGTGAGCAACTCACTTGTCAGATCCTAACAATCGATAGACTCGGCTTTTGTCGACAATTTCCTGCGTGACTTCGCCGTTCTTCAGACTCCTGCCCTGCACACCATGTTTGTGGAAAGCAAGCACACTGTCGGGCAAGCAAACTGGAAACAAAAGTTTGTCAGTTATTCACAAAGCCAACCACGCCGCTGTATCTTTGTGGCATTGCTAGTTCAGAAGCTCAGCTCCTGATTCACAACATAACGGCTAGCAATTGGAGTTAAAAGATGGCATTTGGACTGGGAAAATAGGCTATGACACACAACCCGGGAGCCACAATCCCGATCAGGGGGGTCTAGCTCATCATCATGGCTAGACGGTCGTGCTTCTTCACCCTGATCAAGAGAATGACCACCAGCACACTCTGGCCCTCATATCATACGCAATCATTTGGACTTACCGACTGACTCAATAGGAAAATCGAAGTGTAGTTCAGAAACTTGCTTTCTGTTAGACCTAAATTTGCCTTGAGGGTTTACTATTCTTACAATATCTGAAAAAAAAAAAAAATAATAATAATAGTAATAAAGTTCAATCAACAGATAAATAAACCATCTACAATATAATATATTACTATCCTAATAGTAATAATACCTGGTAGTAATACTACCTACCTATAATATATTATGCTTACGTCAACTCTACTTACTTGAATAACAGACTAGAATTGCATCTTTTTCCAACTGAGAAACATTAACAATACTCAGATTCTCTCTTTTCGGTATCACGGTAGCTGTGAACAGAAAAAGTAACCCATTCAGGCATCACAGAAATGTCACAAGGACAACTAAAGTTCTAAACAAAAATATAAATAATTCAGCCTGATTACCTGTGCCATCGACATCTTCTAGTTCGTCACTATGGAACCAACCAGAGCCATAGTTCATGTTTATCAAGTCGAGCTTGAGTCGATCGTGTTGGTAAACCTGCTTGACACTAACGCAGACTACTGGGTACTCGAGTTCAGGTGTGATGACCATTTCAAATACATTGAGAGGGTATGGAAGGGTACATTCAACATGCTGGAAATGAAGAGGAATTTAAATGATGTGTTATTTATGTGGCAGGCTTCATTATTAAATGAGCACAAATAATTTCAACCGACCTTTAATAGCATGAATTTGTTGAGTGGATCATACCACTGCATTAGGAAGATTTCATTTGGAAGGGCTCCACATAGGTACTTGTAACCGTTGTATGGGTTGCGACCCACACAGCACCTTGTACAGCCTTTAGTGTCTGGGACCCGAGTCGTAAGAGCGAACTTCCGGGGGACGAGCCTTTCGGGTATTCGGTTCATGTGAAGAGAAAACCTGTGGCTCTGTTTGCTATGGAGAGCTGGAAGATCGTGCCGGTACAGCTGTGGCGTTTTACCTGTAAAGAAACATATACATCACACATATACTCATGCATAGCCTCTGGGTGGAACCAGCAGAATCTCGTTGGCGTTGGCACTCATTATGTTGGTAATAGGTAGAGTATTTATTCATCCCGATAAAAATTGCCGGGTAACATGGATTTAAATAGATATTTGATGAAATCAAAAAATTTTGCAATCGATTGATTGAGCCGACTTTTATCCCGAAATTGATTTTTTTTTGGGGGGGGGGGTGAAATCGATTTAGATTGGGGTGTTTATTTTCTGTCTTTCGTACCTAATCCTTGTATTATACATACACAGCAGACCCAGGAGTACCTAGGAGAAAATAGAAAACAATGACAACACATCGAAGAGAGAACCAACCGAAGAATAATCATGAATGTCCACAATGAGAAATTTCTCTGCAGACAGAGAAAGATTACCACCGCCACCACTACCTACTGGTTCAGTCGTTTATCTCGAGTCTCGTCCTCCATCGCTCCATTTTTATTGTGTATATATCTTCTGAGCTGATCACCCCAACCTCATTTTATTTTTTCTATGCAAAACGACCTTTTGGCCTGGAAAGACCTGGTGTTATAGAATACTATACAGTAACTGTTTCATTATTTTCGAAAATAATTTGCATAAAATAAAAACAGTATTTTGGTAGGAAAATACTTAATTACCCATAAAATTTATGGGTAAATTTAATTTACTTAATACATGCTGTTTTAATGCTAAGATATACAATTGCTTTTAATAATTTGGTTAATTTTTTATTATTTTTTTTAGTCCGATTAATTGATACAATTGATTGTGAGCCTTCGATTAAAAATCGATTGCAGGCTTACGATTTTGCATCCCTACCAGCCAAAAAAGGGGGAATAGTCTAGGGCCAACAAACGAAGATGCTAGCGTTTTCTAGGGTTTTGTCTAGCCTCCCCCTCCGTTTCCCCTCGATGGAACCGAGGGGAAACGGAGGGGGCCAAGGCATGGCTTCCACTCGTCAGGTTACCCCTCTCCATTGTCTTGACGCCCAGTAGCCCACAACCCTGGTAGAACCTACGAGACCTAAACAAGATCTTCATACACAGGGATTCTTACCCTGAGCCACAGAAAAATATTTGTCCGTAAATCCTCGCGCATGCACAGCTCTCCGTCCCACTTTTAGGCCGTTATCTTCCAGAGCACGAGAAAAGGCCGACGGGAAGGATAAAAACTCTATTACGCCTCTACCGAAACAACCAACCTGACAACGACATGAGGACGTCCTTAATAACGTAAAGCCAAATCGTTCTTCTTGGATAAAGCTGGTCCATAGCTGTCTCGTGAAGTTCGTTGAGGTTCAAGTCATAAATCCCTTCTTCAGCACCAATTAGGATGTGCTGGTCTCTCGTTTCCGGGTGGATCCAACTAGCTGTACAGTGTATCCGTAGCGGGGAACCATTGAATATCTGAAAATTGCAGTAAGCTTCAAGTCAAAACATGTCTTCAATCTAACACTCACGCCTTCGCACAAACCGCCACTTGCCACGAACCTTGGAAAAGCAAGCGCCCATATGCACTTTAGGTGTAGGGGGAAGACCGTTGCTGACTGGCCTTGGTGGAGTGTGCCTCTTCTTTTCTCTTCGCCTCGGTGGGACGGGAGGTGTGTCTGAGAGCAGATCAGGACCTTCGCTTTCACCAAAACCTGAAACGACCCATCAAATTATTTTGTAAAAACCTGGAATTCTACGAAAAGAAAGTGGGAACTGTGGAATGTTTTCATTGGAATTCATATGGGAATTCTAATGGAAACACATTAAAACGGAAATTTTCCTATGGGAACTAGCTTAAAAACCTCACAACCCAACATGTCAAGAGCCCCCAATAGGTTTGTTCCTTCCGCGCCGAATTCAGATGTGAGGTGTAGGGAAGTTGGATGAACTCAAAGGGTGGGGATAGGTTCAGAATTATAGGTTTGTATGTACGCCCCTTTTTGGCTGTATGGACAGTCATCGAACTAGTTTGGGATTTCTAGTTATCGGTTCAAAGAGTAAGTTTGAGACTGCCGAGAACTAGTTCAATCAGTCCGATATTTTTGTCAGATCTTCCTGTTCGGGACTTGCGCAGTAAACGTTTTACCCCCTGTGGAGCAGCGGTGTTAATCTGCCGCTCCGAAATTTCAATTTTTTTCGGCCTGCCATCCGTACGTTTTCCGTACGTATGAGCTCTATTCCCGTACAGCAAAATCTCGACCTTTTTTGAGTTCTCCGAGCTAAAAACATTAGTAGCAATGAAAATATCACTTACCACATGGATATTTTCCCCTAAATAAATCGTCAGGGTTGGTGGGTAGGCAACAAGACCCTTACCTTCAAGACCGTCTACCTAGTTTAGTCTTTTACATAATTTGACCAGAATGGTAGAATGAAATGGGTAGGTAAATAAGAAGTAATAATAAACAAGAATGAACCAGAATTTCCCATTTGCAAATGTGGTAGGTAGATAGGTTACATTGGTAAATGTATATAATGAAATCATCGTGATCAGAACCGTCAGGAAGATGAGATGAGTGTAGGTAGGTCCCATTATGAAAATCGAAGAGAGCCTGATGAATTTTTTTTTATAGGTAATTTATAGGTATAGGTATAGGAAAATCAGGTTTGCGCACTCGCACGGAAGGAGTGTGTACGTTGAAAGTCAAAGAAGGCATGCACTCGCGGAAGGAACGTGTAGGTGCATCTTGCGACCTACGCAAACCGACTGCGCTGAGTCTTAAAATTTAAGACGATTTATTTAATAAATCTCATGGAATAACCGTACCTAGTGTTTTAACAATGATTGGCACTGTCCGTAACTCAATTTTGCCAATATCATATCAGACAATATTAAAAACATTCTCGTTTATGGAAAATAAGGAACATGCATTTCATTTTACATGCATTGCGTGATGAACTACCGTTCGTGGGAGGCGGCGGTTCTTCTTTTTCATTGGGCCCGCTGTCGCTAAACGACCGCTGTCGAGAACCATTTAGCGTCAGAGTTCCCGCGAGGCCGAGAATCTCGTCAACAGAGCTGTGCCTCCTGGGAGAGCCGTCTGGCCCTTCACACACAAACAGAAACATTAAAGCAACGTCCAAAAAACAAAGGCGGAACAGGTACGGAGAAAAAACGCTTCAAATTTTACGCAAGGGTTTATTATTCTCTGATAGAGGTTAGGGTGCAAAAACTAATTCAGAGTTAATGAAAAAAGTTTGGGGTTTTTTTTTTTTTTTTGCAAATTTTTTTGCTCGGAAAATACGAACGAAAAAATAAATTTGACGTATTAAAAAAAAAAATCGTATTTGACCTCCCGGGATCCTTCAAAATTCCCATTTGTAGCCCCATTAAAGCCCAAAGATCCCCACAGTGAAATCGGATCGTTCCGGGACCCCCAAAAATGGATTCTACGTCCAAAAATACTTCGAAAACGACACCTAACTCGATCCCATAGCCAAAAGCCTTCAAATAACCCCTTTTGTAGCACCATTTTAGTCCCATAGCGCCCCACGGGTTTGGGGGATCGGGTATGAAAACCTTTCGGGCACAACTAGATAGTAAACCGAGTATTTTGGCAAAATTTCAGATTCAAACAAAAATTCCTGCTGCTCAAAACGGCTCGGACCGCGGACGGAATTACGGGTTTGGAATCTAGACCTTTTGAAACGGATAATGTCAAATTTTGAGGCCGATCGGAGTCGTTGACCTCCTTCGCGATTACAAAGGTGTATCATTCAAAGAATAATAAACCAAAAGTGAGCACCCAGACAAAAATCACACGTGATGTGCGTAGGGGCAGATTATGAGTAGGGAAAGAAAATACGGATTGAAGTGACTGGTTGAATTTGAAATTCTGAATGGCATCAATGATCTCTCCAAATACTTCCATATCAGTTACCAAGGACGGTGTCAGGACGGAAACAACCATTTTTGCCAAGATTTTACAAGGAGAAGTACCAATATTGGTCACAAGTGATGGTTTTCTGTTTTGACCCCGTCCTTGATAACCAATATGGAAGCTGGAGGAGAAAGCAGTGATGTCATTCAGACGCCAAGTTCACAACCAAGCTGTCAGTCGGAATTTCCTGTCGCGGACTGACATGGATTAACACGTGGAAATTGAATTACACTGTGCGATATCCTGCAATGGTATGAAAAGCGTTTGAGATTGGTTTCCCCTAGTAGATCAGAACTGATTTTCTTAACAGTGTCAAGCGCCAGCTCTTAAGAGCGCCTTGGGCGCCTGGGAGAGCAAAAAAGAGAATTCAGGAAAACAATAATTGTTAATAATTAACAATAATCAGAGAGGGTCACTAATGTTGATAATTATTATCCACAACAGTGACCCTCTCTGACTTCAACTATCTGCCGTTCTGTAGCTGAAGAAAACGAGATGTCGTAATACCAAAATCCAATAAACCCACAAACACCTAGAATCAACGCAAAATAACTCCCCGTCAAATGGTTAGAGTCAGGTCGGATAAATGTAAACAAGGGGTAAATGGAAACAAGGCCCATTACCGCCCCTGTAGTAGATTGTGGAACTTCAAGTAAACCGTATCAATGCAACCTCGATGAGAGATGTGAGGGGATTATCGCATTTTCTGAACGGCTGATCACATATCAGGCGAGTGTTCATAGCCTTGTGATAAAAATTGAAAATCGAAGTGGACACCGACGATCAATTTCAAGACCCTGTGACTGCTTTTGAAAAACATCTTGTTCAACACTTGTTTTCATTCATTTATGATGTGAGTTGGATTTTGATCGAAGCTGTCATCACTAATGAGCAAATGGATGTTTATAATTACCCCATACGTCTAGCAACTTTGTCCCTCTGAGTTAACCCAAGAAGTAGAGGAGAGGTTGAAGTTGAAACAGCGCAATTTTTTCTACAATTACCCCGCCTGACCCTACCACCATATTGAAAAATCAAGCATACCTCCCGTTATAACGTGAAAAATTCAAGCCCTTTGTTAAATTCCTCTTACCAGTAAGGTTGGTGTAGTGGCTACCACACTGATGACTAGAAGAGCCAGCTGTTTCACCCAAAGGAAGCGTAGCCCTAGGGACAAGATAACACCTCAATTAATTTACTATTCGGAGCGTGTGCTGCTCACAGTATGATGATGAAGCGCAACCGTCATTGTCAAATTGAAAAGTATCTTCTTTTCTACACTTGCCAAGCTTGTAACGTGTAATGTTCACTTTCATACACAGGCAGCACTTTGATGTAATGGTAAATGGTGGAAGTTATGACTACATTGTAGTCGAGGTAAAGTATTGTTCCTTATGTTATTAGGATTAGTAGATCCATTAATCGCAGCGATCAAAGAGCGTAAAATGATAATACCGCAAAAGCGTTTTCAAAGGCTATCGCTCCACGCTTTACGTGGATTTTGGAATAAATGTATAAAGACTTATGCGAATTGAGAAAATCTACATTTAGAGAGAATGTGGGATGTTAAATATTACAGGATTAGTAATAGCGAAGCAGCCTACGTTTGTAAAATTCAGGGTTATTTGGCAAGCACAACAATTGCATTATTAAGGACATGGAACCCCATGGCACCTGCGTAGTTAGTAGTTAGATAAAAAAATAAAATAAAAACTAGAACTCTGGGGCTGTATAATACTTGTGTAACGTACTTTTACAAGGTGTACAATTTAAAGATTAAGGAAACGTGTCGAGTTTGATGATGTAGACGAGCAGTGAGGTGTGCATGTGTAACACAGTAGGCACATTTTTCATACAAATACAACCGACTGTGCAAACTAATGGCAGCTGTCTAGTAACTAGACAGCAGTTGATGCCCTAAAATACCTATAGTGGAAAGTTGAATTTCATCAATTTCAACCAGATGGGGTACCTAACCTATCAATGAAGTATTTAAAGGCACGTTATACACTGCTTTTGATGTGTTCAACATAACTCTACCTACCTTGGGGACATTCATCATAGGTAGAAAGTAATAATCATTTTCAAACCTAGCTACCAGCACTGACGTATCTGTATAAGGTCTGTTAGACAATGCAGAGGCGAAAAGTGAATGAAGATTTTAAATAAAACGATAGAGGGAAAAGCTTCGAAATAAGCTCGCCTGTGGTTGGCGGATGCTTACAAGCTGGATTGAATCCGAGTAATGTAAGCTACTTACTGCTGAGAATAATTCTCGGACGTTTCGTAGAGAGCCAATCCTTCATTTCCCCTGATACAAATACAGACAACATTCGAAAACAACTGTGCACTGGAAAAAATGTACAGCGGGCAACATTGAGAAGAAATTATAATATCACGGCTAAGGCCAACGAACCGCTGGAAGTGTGTTCCGGAAGATTTTTTAGATTGGTGTTGACGTTGTTGACGGTTCAGTGGGAACAAGGCCTACTTTGCACGAATTAGTCAAGAAAAATTTGCAAGCTTGGCAGAAAAGGAATAAATAAAGTCAATTTTAATTCGGCCAGTGTCACTGCGTTACTTCAACTAATCACCACCACATAAAGCTACCACGAAAGGAAAACTTTACTCATCGGGTTTTATTGAACTTTTCAAAATTGACTTCAACTCCACGTCATTGATTTGAAGATAGCAATAACAAACTTCAGCTAGTTTATAAATCAGTAGAAATAAACTCATCCCATTCCTTCTGGTACCCAACAGCTACTAATTTCACATTATGGACAAACCCCGACCTTGAAGTTCATTCCCAGGTAAGGAATCCCAACTGAGCCATCAACACCAGCAGACGAAAACGTCAATACCGACAGGACGTATCCTACTTTCGTAGAATCATTTCCCTGTTATAGTTTGCATGCTAAGCAATCGATACCTACTCAGTATAAAAAATTAAAAAAATTGCTTGGCCAACTTTTCACAAGTGGAATGGAAGAATGATCTAACAACGTTTCAAGCCAGCTTCCCGAGCCAAATATAGTCATTGATCCTGAAACTTCGTTCCTCACCACTCACAGAAATCATCTTCGAATTCTTTCAAAGTTGGCAAAGCAACGCCCTTTTCGCGATTGTAGTCGTATGTTTTATAGTTAGTTACATGCAACTAGCTCTATTTATTTTGATTTATTCGGCTTTATAATGCCTCAGCTTGAAAAAGCTAGCAAGATTAAAACATGGGGCTCAAAATCGAAGGACGCAGCCAATTAAAACAAACCAATCAAGAAGAAAACGCAACCAAATAATTTTGAGAAAATTTGGATGAATTCGTATGGTCAGAGCCGTAATACGGTTATGTTCTATATATATATTATCTACTACGAGATCTATCTGCCTATCAACTGCTTTGAGGATGGGTAATGTTACAGTGCCGGGAGGAATCGTTCGAGAAGAAAATGTATGACCCATTGTGATTAGTGCTTAAATGGATTCACATTATTGATGTATTATCCGATTTGGAATTAAACCAACAGCGACATGATAATAAAATTATTTCATGTAGGATTTTTTCTAACAGTCAGCCACGAGCGTAATTTGGAATCTACACCTATAGTCTGTCTGCAATGATGTTGGGCTCCTGACCCACTCTCCAGTGGCTGACGCATGAAGCACGTCCAGAATTCGGGAATTTTGCTGCGGTGTGTTGGTCTCTAGTCGGCTGCTGGGATCGGGTCCAGAGCCCAACTTCATTGCTGACAGATTATGGCTAAGAATGTTGAGGATGGCTTAAAACCTCAATTAATGAACAAATTAAAACTGTGTGACTGATTACATTCAAGCTTCGTTCTTTGAAGAGTCACACAAGGACAGCCCATTATAGAATAATACTGTGACATAATATAAGTTATACAGTTTGAATAACACAAAATGATCCAAAGGTTGCAAAATGCAAAAAATGCAATGAGTGAAGACACAATCAGAGCAGTTGATAAGCAGACCGATAAATACGTGGACGTAGTCCACAACAACGCTGAAATGACAAAAACTCACAGATAAACACGGAGTTATGTACAATCAAAAACCGTCCAATAAGTTCTTTCACGAAATACAAAATCGGGACGGAAAACGGCAAGCGAAAAATTAATCAGTGATCAAATTGAACTTGCAAATAGAGCAGTGAATGACTCCTTGCAGCTCTCAAGTATTTCCTCTAGTAGAGAGTTATCAAAGATATGTACCTTTGAATAAGTTCTTCATCTATGTACTGCAAGAGGCTCCTATGGAGATGATAATGAAAAAACAAAAAGAACGTTAAAAAAGATGAGAAAAATTAAAAATTAATTCAAATAGGTATAAAAATGAAAGTAAGAACTCAAGATGGCAAGAAACGGAACGGAAAACCAAAACCGTAGATATTGAATAAACTACTGGCTTGAATAGAGAAATCTATAATGATTCATAAGTGTTGAGAGAAGAGCAGGGGATAGGTACAGGATATTACTCAGGCCACCGCTGTGTTTCATCTTCAGCTACGACGTTAAGGGACCCTTAAGAAACAGGTCTGAAGGAATTGAAAAGAGACGGTGGAAGAAATTTCATGTCGAACGATCAATACAAGGGAAGAATCTATAAACGCCATGGTGTGCACTAATGCAGGAAGATTTGGTTGTACAATGAATCCTTCAACGAAACCCTTAATCTGCAGCTTGATTTAATGTCCCCTTCCCCACCAAATCCCAAGTTCTTACGATCACTGACAGCATTTCAAAATCGTATGAAACGTAATGAAGAACGCAAGGACAAAATAAACATGCTAAAAAAATAAATTGGGAGATATGAGAAAATTGTATCATAGAATGGCTGCAAAAAAACCTGAAGTTGTAAAATAAAGAAGAAAGCATGTACAACGCAGGCTTAATAATTTACGACATAGGTTGTCAATTTGATTTGAAATGGGCTAACTGGTTAAGTGCGTGGTGAACAAAATTTCAATTTATTGAGGGCATGGTTTAAGGAGTTTTTTGTTCAATCTTTTACAAGAGGAAAAGATTACGAAAAGAACAAGATGGTAGGTACAGTAAATACCATATTTTTCCATCGAACGATTTATTTTAGAAAAGTACGCACCATGACATTTTCAAACAAAAAGAAAATTATCATAGCAGATAACGAAAAGAATTGGATACAATAAGCAAGGCATTTAATGTACTCACTGTGAGCACTAATAGCAACTATGTTGGCACTCGGCATGCCTCGCAGTGTAGAGCTGTTTATCACTGAGTTAAAAGTAAGCCATCCACAAGAGCTTAGATCGCCGAACCGCCCAAACAAATTAGTGGGTAGATTGTAAATCAGCGTTTAGGTTAAGGTATGTTATATTTCTGCAGCCATTCCATGCACTAAAGATAGCTGTTGTAATCAGATTTAAATCGAGTCAAAGCCTAAATTATTTGAGAAATAATATACATGCTTTAATTTCAATGGGAGAATTAACAACTGTTCAAGAAAGTTCCACAAAGCGTAATTTCAAGGGCAAACATGCAAAATACAACAGGAAATGATCCACTCTTGCAACACTCGGACAGGCAGCAGTGACGAAGAAATCTATCAGGACGTTGCAGATGCGTCCCAAAAAGTTACTATTTTACGAAGGAATAAAAGGGTGTGAGAAACACGGGAACACGTGTGATAAGTCATAAAAGTTTCTAACTAAACACTCAATTGGCAAAGGGTCGGGGGTCATACTATGAAACACCTATAACCAGAGCGGCACTACTAACATGGTGTCAACTGAAAAAAAATACCAGTGTGGAAGTGAATGAGATTTAGGCTGGTAGGCTAGTAGAAGGAGAGGGAGATTTAAAATACCACAAAACACACCGAAGCGGTTTTCCAAATCCAAGACAAAAATACCTTAAGGACATTTTCAAGATGGCGGTGCCAGAAAGTGGCGGTGGTCTTGAGTCCCTAACCTCACAAACCAGTTGTCTAAAATAACATCAACAAAATACGTCGAAAACACAGTAACTAAAAAAAATGGGTACTGGAAAATGAGAGTAAAAACCGTCTAAATAAAAACTAGAACAAGAAAAAATATTAGTGCTGTTCAACGGAAAAAAGTGCTGATAGCCATTGCAGGGGGGAAGAGGATGTGATTTTCCGTAGATGAGTATGAAGCGCCCAGATTCCACCAACGTAACAAGTTCAAAATTTTGTTGTGCTGATACTAATCAAGGTAGCCAGATCCCATTACCACGCACAATCCCCCTAGCAATACGATTCATATTGGAACTAAGAAGTGTTATGGAAAGGGTGGAGCGTGATAACTGTACTCACTTGTCATCTGGGATGTCTAGGGCGTCCTCAAAGAGCGGAGTATACGGGGATTTAGCGTCACAGTTGTGGTGAACGTGCTGGAAAACCCAAAGTTAACACATAACGAAAGTCAGTATAAGGTCAACTCACATTCCGGCTGAGCGGACTTATCTTGACAACGTTGCTATCAGAAAAACCCAAAAGGTTGTGATGCTTTATGAATACAAGAATGACGATAAGAAGTACCTCACTACTTGTCATGACATGGTTTATGTCCATGATGTCCCAAGCACGGTTAATATCAGCAAAAGTAGTCCCAGGCCCAGGACTGAGGTCTCCATTACCTGTAACATGTTGAAATTCCACAATCACAATACACAAAAACTTTAGTGTAGGTAAAGACTCCCAATTAAAAATAAGAAATGAAAATAACAGAATCTCATTTTGCACTTTGGATTTTAAAAGAGAGATGTAAGTAATGAGATGCAACAACAATCGAATAACAGGGACGATGACAGTTTCAAAACTTACGGGACAGGCATGAAATGGGTTGAACTTCGGACGTGACAAGCCCAAAGTGGTCTTAACACGATAACTGGGGGGAGGGTTGAAAAAAGGATGAACCTATTCATTGGCATCACGTAGCAAAAGAGATGTAGGGATAAAAACGGGGTATAAAGAAGTGTCGGAATCTTGACAAAGACTAGATTGACGGAGGCTGAGGCGACAAGTGGCAAGCTGGGCGGAGGAAGGGGCATTCCGATTCTAACAACTAGATCAAGTAGATTGGTCAGATCAAGGAGCCAAGTGATGCCGGGAATGCGGGTGTGGAGGGATGAGACAAGGGTGCGAGAGGACTGTCAGCGAGTAATGACGTCATTTCATCATGCGTTGATTCGGATATTCAACCCAAATAAAAAGGAATGAGCAAATTTCATCTCCCACAGTCAAATAGTTTACCAATCGGTAATTTCGTGCGTACTTTTCAATAACACCACGAAACCGCCATCTCAATTCACCACACCAAGAAAAAAAAATACAAACGGGAGACGGTAAATAAAAGGGAAGGCGGAAATAGGAACGGATAGTAACCTGAGCCAGGCGTGAGAGGCGATTCCCGGGACTTGGGCTGGCCCGTCATCCGAGAAGCGATTCGTTGAGGAACGTTGGGAACGGACTGAAAAACGCGTTACAATTATGCGATTAGCACTCAGCTATTAATACGGTTGTTAAGGAGCGACACACGCCAAAGGATAAGCAATTTGATCAACATATCAACTTAGAGTGAAATTAATTAAGACGTACTCCATCTTCATCAGGTTCAAGCTCCGAAAACGAGTGAGAAGGATTGCTGACTTTTTGCAGTAAATCTAAAGCTATTCTCTTACTCATATCAGCTAAAAGGAATGGATGCTGAAACAAATACACACATTTAAGTACCAACTGCATTATAGGCTATAAAAACAGAATTATTACTTTCTCATGTTGGTCGCGCTTACTGTAAGCAATTTTTCGGCAGTAGGCCTCTTCTTAGGATTTTTGGTCAGCGAAGTTTTTACAAAGCTATGAAATACTTGACTCCTGAAATACAAAAAATTAAAAAACTCAAAGAAAATATGCATACTCACAGATGAACATTCATAGTTACTATTCAAATGCAGCATGAAAGACAAACACGATGTTGCCTTACCATTTATCTTTATCCTTAAGTGTAGGAGGTTTGAAACCGCTTTTCGACATGAGGAACAGCGCCCTCATAGGATGGAGATCGAACATGGGAGGCTGCAATTCTGCCAACTCGATAGCAGTGATGCCAACGGCCCAGATGTCGCACAGCTGGTTGTAGCCTCCTTTCCTTTCCACAGCTGCCACCTGCAAGGCACGACATTAGTTCCGGTAACGGGTTATTTCTACTAGAGCAAAAACTTTAATGTATCAAGAACCATGTTTACACCAACAAAATGTACAAAGTTGAGCGGAGTAATAAACAGACTGATGTGCTATGAAGTGTAGAAAATGTAAGGAGCGATTTTTTACCTCGGGGGCCATCCAGTATGGAGTCCCAATAAACGATTTTCGCTTGTTTATAGTTGCTGTTATTTGAGCGGAAACTCCAAAATCTGCCAGTTTTACATCACCAATGTCTGTCAGAAGAATGTTAGCTCCCTAAAAAAAAATATATATATATGATGATACCAGGGCATTTTTCATTATTCTGAAAACGGTTGTATACCATACCTTGATGTCCCTATGCATTTTCCCCATAGTGTGTAAATAAGCGAGACCATGAAGTGTTTCTTTGCACATGTAGGCAATTTGCAACTCCGTCAGAGGGCCAGTGACTGTAAGAGAGAATTATAGATGAACACCGAGGCAATTAGAAGCAAGGGTTTAACGTGGATATTAGGGGGGGGGGGGGGGGGTTGGAAAAGAACACATCGATGGAAGTCTGCCAGACGGTAGTGTTGGCTGGGGGGGAGGAGGTGGCTGAAATGGGGAAAATTATCACAACCAACGCCAAGCGGTTGGCGGTTTAAGCCGCATGACTTTGCTTAGCGAGCGATTAATATCGGAAAACCATCAGAGGTTCGTTTGAAATTTATTGAACCAAACCACTCGCGAAGCACCGACATTGAAAAAAAAAGAGGAAGCATAAGAGAGAGAGAGAATATTTATTCACTGTTGAAAATACTAACGTTCCGCGATAAGAAAGAGGCCCTGGGCCAAGTACCTACTTCTTTTAAAACCGACGAATGCTCCTAGGAAAACGTTTCCTCCAACAACTGAAATCTGAATAGTCCTTCAAAATCTTTCAAAGATCCTTAAACTGACTCACTGTGATAGATATCCTGTAATGAGCCACCTCCGCAGTACTCCATGCAAATCCACAATTTGTCGCGACGAAGGTAACTTCCATAATATGCTATGATATTCTGATGCCGACAATCTTTCATCATCAATATTTCTTGCTGAATTATGGCGAAGTCATCTCCTGGAACGATACAGAAAATTGTTCAGGTCGGTACATGAACCATTCGGCAGGTCAATTTTCCCAGCCACACTTTTGGTTGCTTCGCCCAATTTCAATTAAACTCGACGTCGAGTTCAAACCATATTGAATGAGGTGCCAATCATTGCAACAGGAAGTAAAAAGTAATTACTCCCATTAAATTGGAGTAATTACCAAATTTTGGTATCTCGTCGTAAAAAAAAGTAGGATGGGGAAAATTGACCCAGGATTAGATTAATTTAAAATGAATCAACCAATGGCTAATACGCTCGAAGAAAATTACAGTAATCCCTCATTATCCGCGGGTTTCGATTATCCGCGGTTTTTTCCCAGTGCCCTTGAACCTATTGTTTGTCATCACATGTTTGACTTTTGAACGTTGTTGCCATCATCTAGTCATGAGTTATCGTCGTGTCAGTCAGTTTTGTCACCTCAGTCAAACGATTATGTCTAAAATCGAGAAAAGAAAACGTGTTGTGCTCACTTTAGTTGAGAAACTGAAAATTTTAAATGTGAAAACATTCACATCCAGCACCATTCGCGGCGAGTAAGGGATGGTTTGAAAGGTTTAAGGCTCGATTCTGCCTTCATAATCCTCAAATCGAACATCCTAACGTACAGGTCATGTTTCTGCCCGCCAACACCACATCAATCCTACAGCCATTAGACCAAGGGGTAATTGCTGCTTTCAAGGATCCTCTGCAAAGCAACTCAGCTGGCGGATCAGGTGGTTGAGTCGGATCCCCTTATGGAAAGTGCCCTTCGCTTCAGAAAAGGTCTCCAGGAGCTGATGCTGCCATACGAAGAAGTCCAGAAGGAACTGGCTAAATATTGACTATATACATTATTTCTTGTTGTTCCTCTATGTACCTACGTGCATCCACAATACCAAATTCTCTCTAAAGAACCAAACCCCCCGTTTCCCATTCAAGTAAGGTCCCGTTATCCGCGGTAACTCTCTGGAACCTAACCCCCGCGGATAATGAGGGATTACTGTACTTCAGTTTTATTGTTAAATTCTCATGTTCCAAGCTACAGAATGAACAGAGCTCAAAAGGCTCACAAGTCATTTCCACGTTTGTGAACTCCTTCAATCAAGTGCGAAAAGCATCCCAAAATCCGACATGCTCACGCTCGACATGCAATGAAAAAAAAAAAAAAAAAACGCGTGGAATACCTACGGTTCAGTTTTGCAAGACAACTTGACCAAATTAACTGCCGATTATCTTTCAAATGGTATCCAAGTCGACAAATTAGAATAAATTTCAATAAAGCCTTATCCCGATAGCATCCTACGAGTTGAAAATAGAAACGAAACCCTTGAACACGATACATTACAAACGTCATCACCAGATTCAAAAAGTGCACCAGTGGTAGGTTTCAAAAGGGAAGCACGGCGACAAACAAAAATTTCAAAGGAAGACAAGCACACTCGAAAGACCAAACCGGTGCAGTAAATATGATCAACTCACAAGAACCTGGTTGATATGACCGTCACTCTTATTTACCTTGAGTCTTACCTGGCTCAAGCTTGATCACTTTGATGGCGGCGAGGTCGTTAGTGGAAAGCCTTTTTGCCTGAAAAAAGAAGGGAAAAGTTAATTATTCCCGAAACGCGTAAAAGAGGCTCTCAGAAGAGGATAACGCTCAACATTCACACATGGAAATGAGACAAGTTTTATTATATAAAAACTTGGCCCAGAAGGGAGGCATGACTATTATGCATTCATCGTTATGGGGAGAACCAGAAGTCAATGCTCCCAGACGATATTGTAGAATTACCTAAAGGCATTGATCTTTCAAACCTGAAATGACTGAGATCACCAATAAGTAAACATGGCAGTTGAGTTAACGAGCGTTAACGGCCTCAAAGTGACGCTGGCATACACTGTGGCGGTAGGCTATTATGACGCATCCAACCTAGTTCTTGAGAAGAAGTTATTGTGATCTCTGAGTTCCAAAAGGGACTTTTGTCCCATTGTGGCGCAGGAATAACAAGTCAACTGAGGCAACAAATGAGTCAATCAAGCACCTAGTGAATTTTACTTCCGAAATTGGACAACAATGAAATCGTGAATCTACTCCCGAGAGAGTGAGCAAAAGAGTAACAAAGAAATCCCAACCCTGAAAACTCTAATATTCGGCCCACAAATGGAGGTCGTGCCTTCCAACATAAAAAAAGGAAAAACAATGAATTTGGTATGCGGGCAATCTATGGAAAGCTTCGAGATAAGATTGGGTCACAACCTCGCTGCAAACGAAGAAATTACATTCCTTTTGTAGGGAACAACGGCGGCATGCTCAAGAACACAACTTCTTCCCCCTGACCCCTTAATTCGTAACAGGAATCCATTTTGGCATCTAGGGTTCAACCACCAAATTGACAAGGGAAGTAAAACTGATCCAGCCCTAAATAGAGAATTGTGGAGGGAAAGAATCATGCGATTTTGGGAATAGCACGCTGTCCGTGGCCCTTCATCTCACTACGGAATAACCCAAAGTAGTCTCAACCATAAACGAACGTTCATTTCCATCGCAGGCGGGACTAAGTTGTGGCCAATAAAGGATGAAAAACGGTGCTCATTGGATTACATATGTGAATTTTAGAATGTAACACCCATAGGTGAAGTCAATGCTAAGTTCACATGTGTTTAGACTCATGACGTGTACTCACGTCATGAGTTAATCAATCCTATAACACCAATCTAAAGTATGTAGTCGAACGAGTCTGAGGCCCCCACACATCGATATTACGTCCGAAATTACATCGAAAACGACCTCTCACTTGACCTTTTTACCAACACCCTTCGAAAACCATCATCTGTAGCCCTTAAAAACCACCGTAGGGGTACGGGGAATCGTGCAGAAAGCCTTGATGGACCATCGAGTAGTTTATGAAATAATAATATTATGTAAGATGTTTTATGAAACTCCTACCCCCTAAAACGACGTAGACGGCGAACAGTTGACAGATATTAGATTTATTGAAATATATCTATTCACGCAATATCCCTCAAACAGCCAAGCTAATGCTAATACATCGAAAGCGATCGCCACTAGGACCAAAACAGGCCGTGATCGGACTCAACATACAGATGATACCTATGAAGGTGAGAATGCTCATTCACAACGAAAATTAATCCACAATGATTCCTTGGAAATGGATATTTCCCATATTCTTCTCGATTTGGCTGACGAGCTAAATAAGGCTCATGTCGTATATTGTAGAATATGCAAGAGTTGGATTCATGGAGGAATTACAGCCCCTTCGAATGGGATCCCTTTTTAGGAGACCTCGAGGGAGCGAGTGAGCTCTGGAAAGCGGGAGGTCGTTGAAGCCAAACATGATCTTCCTGTTATTAACAACAGTAGACATTCCAGCACGAGCGCGTAAAAATAGCTCTACTGCAGCACACTTGTTTCGACACAATGTCAGGTCCGGAGGATTGTATAATATCGTAGTCAAATATGATAAAGAACGGGTACTATTGTTATGTGATACCTACAGGCACCTAACGATGTTGTCGGGTGATACCAACAAAATATTCTAATTTTAATAGTCAAAAATGTAAATCGTCCCTGGTCATTTATAAATGATTATAAATAATCCCAGGTCATAATCTGCCCCACTAATTCACAACGTGCCTGTGGCTGGCTGGCTATGTATGTCACAAGCCTTCTCCTCCTGAACGGTAAGCCCTAAAACTACGTTATTTTTTCCTATCGACTGGGGATCCCTGCCTCTAATCATTTTGAAGGGGGTAAGATCCCGCGAAGATCCATGCAATTGGGTATGTACCCCGATGAGTTTTAACGATTAACTAGCATACGGGCAGAGGGGCCTCGATTAGCTCGGCCACTTTCTCGGAGCCGAATATTCGGGAACATGTCATTTAAAAAAAAAAAAAAATCCACGCTCACAAATGGTCAAGCGGAGCGAGCCCCCCCCCCCCCCCCCGTCCACGTGAAGTGGCTGAGTAAAGCGAGGCCCCCCAGTACCACTAAGTTTTGACCTGATAAGAAATTTAATGTGCCCAAAAAATGGAAAATGCGCTTGCGCGCCCTCTAAAAATAGTTGAAATTGTCTGCAAATTTACCTGGGTGAGTTTATCATCCTGACCAACCAGAAAGTACGAAGTAAAAGAATTTGGAAGAAACCATTTTTTCGGACCACCCTAGTGTAGAAGCCTCTACTGCCAGCAAAGCTAGTTAAAATAAATCGTTCGAGTACAAGGCTTCCGTAAAACAAGTCCAGAAAAGCAGCTTAGACTCAAGTAGGCATTTTATTACTAAGGCTTTACAATGATATTCACTTATATGGCTTCAATGCGAGGGCAAACGGTAAAAAAAGTTGTGTTCTAATTCAACATAATATGTTATATTATAATATATTCATCGATGTAGTAAACTAACGAACTAACTACATCGATGAATATATTATGTTGAATATCTATAACATATATATTATATAACGGAATATAAATAACAAAAGAATTGGTTCCGAATTCTCAACATTTCAAAATTTGACTATTCCAAGTTCTAACAGCTTCAGCTAGTTCACGGCTAGAAGTAGAGAGAAATGATTTTCGAATAAATGCGGTTTATAAAGCCCACTACATGTAGGGACATGTAGGGACATGTAGGGGGATTGGCTCAAAAGAAATATGGGTGGATGAAGAAAGGGATGATGTTCCAATTGAAGTATACGTCTCTGACCGGCCTCCACACAACACGCACATCCACTACTTATCATGAGCTTCTTCCGCGAGATTCGTGTGAGAAAGAAAGATGCGGAGGATGAGAAGTTCACGGCCCCCCTCATTTCACAGATGTTCGTCTCATGCACTCGCATTTCATCTTCGCTGAATGAACTTGGCACGAACGTAGAGGCGATCCGCAGGCCTCCGCCTTGCATACAAGACTTTCTACAAGTGAACCTATTGGGCAACACCTCATCAGCAAATGAACTACAATAATACTACCTACTTCTATTATTTAGTGCAACAACTGAAGGGCGTGGGATGCAAAGGGCCTCAGCACGCTTAGAAATTAGTTGAATAAATTAATAATTGAACTGCCTTAAATTGATTAAATTAATTATTAAAAAGTTAAATCAAACTAATTTATTGGATAATTTTTTCAATTATTACGTCGACTAATTCTTACTTTAGGTAAAAATATAAGCAGGTAACTTACACATACACATCCTATGAGAGGCGAGAAAGGACCGTGACTTCCAAAAATGAAGCCCGTTCGCAAACGCAGAGAGCGTTCAAAGAGATTTTGGAGCTACCGTTAGAATTGGGAATGGTCCTTATTGTATTAGATTCTGACCGTTGATGGGTGCAACCGGGCTTTTCAACGTCGGTAGGGGTGCAACAGTTAGTTACTGTAGGGGTTTTTACAGTTAGAGGCGTTTTGCAACAGCAACTAAGCACCCTGAAGGGTATGACAGAGGAAACTTCAATGAATCGCACACATCCGGGGTACTTAGTGGTATAAGTCCGAAATGGGCGGTTTTGAATTATAAAAACCACCTTGTAACTCTCGACGAGCTCTACAAGAGGATACATTCGGTTTAACGATAACTCGATTATTCGCCGCTAGATAGCAGAATCTGCTATCTGTTGTTTATCTGATAAACAAACTACTATTTTTCATAGCGCTTCATTTGAGATGCTCCACTATATCTCCAACTCCCCTTTGGTCTTCATGTATCATTGGAATAACATCAGTCAAATGTACCCCCAAGTACTAATATTTTGACGGGATAAATAGCAATTTCGAATACGTAAGAAGTTCTACAAGTTCTGTAATGTTCTCGCATATATGCACCACTTTACATTTTCTCTGATTCAGTTTTCTACTTTTGATTTCACATCTCCTTGAATAATTCAATTTAATATACACCACAACAAAAATCAAACTTTCAAACTTTCAAAAATGCCATTTCTTTCTTGCGCCAGCCTTTTCATTTCTCCCTATGTCTTCGCACTGTCTACTGCTATTATAGCACTGGCTCCTGCTATTATAGCAGGAGACAGAGCGAAGATATAGGACGATTTAGGGACCTGCGGAGACAATCAATCTATAATAGATTGATCGTCTCCGCAGGTCCCTAAATCGCCCAGTCCTGTGTGCTCCTTGAGTGTACCAGTCCAGCGCATCCTTTTCAATGGCATTCGTCTTCCTAAGGGTACGCCTGGTCCGTCTCCCATTTCCTGCAAAGAACCTCTGTCTCGATGGGATCTTGACCAGCTTCTGCCCAGAGATCGTCGTCTCGGTCCACCAAATGTTAATAATCTGTCTGAGATATCTGTTCAAAAAGACCTGTAATCGGCATGTGATGTCCAGAGTTCGCATCCATACAGCAGGACGGATTTCACATTGGAATTGAAAAATTTTTATCGCTCACACGGAAAAAAATCATGGCATGGATATGTCTCTTGGATTCGTGCAAGCATTGAAAACTTGGATTTATAGTAGACATTTTCGTACTCACGTAGCCCAGCCAATAGACATAATATTATCCACGTCAATAATTTGTATTGTTACTTTTTTTAAATAGTAGGTATTATTCATGATGATGAGCAATCAAAAGTACTTACCTAAATTGAAAACTGTAACCTTAGGTCAACTACCTTATTTTCTTTTCAAGGTTTTTTGAACCTTGCGTTGACTTTCTTAATTCTGACTAATACAAAATTAGTTAACTGAAACGATGTTCGAGTGCCAATTTCATTTAAGTAGGTACTTGAAACAAAAAACATTGGCTTTCAAAGTTATTTCACACATGTTATATTCACTGGGTGGAGAAACTGGCCAACAATGCTCCTGTCCTCCGAGGAGGGGAGTAGCAGCATTACCTATGCTTGTCCGTCTATCAGCCCATCTCGCGATACCAACCACAACCATTGACAGTTGAAAAATGGCAAGTCGGTACCTAGCGGGCGCTAACGATTCAATCACCCCCCCCCCCCCCCCCTCAACGTTAACTGGCAATCTCTGGGAATCATACCTGCATGTCTACCCGTGTAAAACCATCATGCACAATCTGCATGGAAGGACTCTCACAGAACCACTGATAATATCGGAAGCAATCATGACAGCATCATGTGTCTGGTTCCCCACTAGTTACATGCAGTGCAGCAAACGCAAGTAGTCAGGGCCCTGTATTATAGTATTACATTACTAGTGAAGTATAATACTTCACTAGTAATGTAATACTATCCAGTAGAACATAGGAATTCTTCTTCCCTGCTGTAATTCAAGCCTTTTGGTAATAATTGGCACATAATATGACATATTATGTATAATATACTACATTGTAGTATATTATACATAAATTGTATAGGATAGGTAAATACATAGGTAAATTATCAGTTTCACAACAAATCATGTCATTTGTTGACAATGACATTGCAGTATCATCTAAATTGGTGGCCCTTAGGTTACAAAGTATACCGAAATATAAATTCACGCGCTTTTATTGTATTCACGAAAAAAAGAGAACAATGTTCGCCACCACGCGAAAGTTAAAAACCGTAAGTACGACTTACCTTGTACACATCGCCGTAAGTACCACTTCCGATTCTTTGGATCAGCTCGTACTCGTCCTGGGGATTCCGACGGCTGATGTCCGACGACAACGAAGCAGTCGAGCCGTGAGCCATTTCGCAGAGCCCTCAAAATTGTCGAAGATTCAAAAAGAGACAAGAAGCAAACAGGACGAAACTGAGTGGAAAAGAAGGGTTTTCAATGAGGGTCGTCTTGGTGCGAAGTGATCGCCATAACTGCAGTTCCTCTCTGTACAAAACGACTTCGGTCCCATGAAGATTGTTTCTTTCAAACTACATCCTAAACCCGCAAGTGCGTCGAACCCATAAACAAACCCACTCAACACTAAATATGAACAACAACTACGATTCGCATTGTTTGGCACGAAGAATCAAAGAGATAGTCTCAACAATTAAACTCAAAACTCAACCCAACTACACAACCTTTATTTACGTCTTCAACAGAGTACTTTTATCGATAAATCCCCTAATCCCATCGAGAGATCAGCTGACACGTAGAACACCTTTCTGAAAACTTTGCCCTAGGAATAATCCAGAAATGACACTGTGAATGAAAACAACACGGTTTAAAACCAGTGTAAACATTTTTCAGGTCAAAAAATTAAACAGGAAAGCAAAACATCGAGGAAAACTCAAAAATAGGAACATGAAGAGATCATAAGCTTCGAGGAGATCTGAATAAAGTCTATGGGCGCGATCAAGTCACCACAGATGTTGAGTCAACTTTCTCTGTCTTGAAAATACTCTTCATGGACGAGAGTACAAGACCGCAAGGGGGTGGTTCCTATCTTCTACCTACTAGATCAGATTTAATCTGATCTAGTACAAAATTCAATCAAATTTTGAGTTGAGTCTATGCGATCAGGATTAAATCGAATTTTGGTTTTGACAAGGGTGAACCCAACACCCGTTGGGAATCAAGTAGTGAATCACAACCCATAGGCAAGCGGGTAGTCCACATTAGTGGGCCCTGATAGCCCAGCAAATTAGGGGAAAAAAATCAGTTAGAGGGAAAACTGGTTTTGTAGGTGCATTCAAGAACAGCCAAGCCATACCAGCCATAGCAGCTGGGGAACGATTCATGGTGGAAGTATACAACTCCCAAGGCAAAAAGACACCTTCAAGCTTGGATTCCTTATCAACAAGGAGGGTGTTTTCAAGGCGTCATCCAAAATCAAGTACATACAGCAATGGATGGGGGTTGAAAAGCGCGCCAAGGACTGAATAGGACACAGATTAAACTAATGGAACAGGACCACCAACGGGCTTGAACCAATCACGACACTTCTTGCCCCTGCTCTCCCAGAATCGCTGAAGCTGGTGACATGCAAGTGCACTTACAATAATAATTATATCACAATTATTGTGATGTAAAGTTATAGATCGTTCCTAAGGAAATGGAATGTAAAAAGGTGCGATATGTAATTTTTTGCGGTTTTTGGGGATCATATCGCTAGAACGCATAGTTTCGGAGATATGAGCTCCAACCAGAAAATTAAAAAAGTAGGTAGGTACCAAACTGACTTTTTTTGTTTTTTTTTTTGTTACTATTTCGAAGAAATTCAGCAAACTTCAAATACGTGTTCTGCGACCCAAAGAACATAGAGAATCGTGATTATTACGACTATCATCATTTTTCCTTTATAGTTTCTAGTTTGCCTGGG
Organism: Pilophorus perplexus; assembly: GCA_955831195.1. Lineage (NCBI taxonomy): Eukaryota > Metazoa > Arthropoda > Insecta > Hemiptera > Miridae > Pilophorus > Pilophorus perplexus. The sequence goes on along the minus strand of OY037011.1, from coordinate 16,062,111 downwards.
CTATGATGGCCAGGATCCTTATGCAGTGTAACAATTAGTTGGTAGTACTCAAATAAAAAGGGTACAGCTTACATGCTGTACTGTATCATGACATGATATACTATACATTGTATAGTGTACAATGTACATGTCATGATACTATAATAGTGCAATTCGTTCACCTTGGCATGAGTGTAACGTAGGGTTGCCATGTCGATTTTTGCTAATAAAGGACATCCAATTCAAATAAAAAGACAAAAAAGGACACCAAATTACCATATGAGGACAAAAAAAGAACGCTTCTAATCAAGCGTCTGACTCCTGAAGCCTTGCAAAACAAAAGTAGGTACCTACGTGCACGTACTAAGTTTAGTACCTAGAGTTTACCAAAAATAGTGTTGGACAATTTCTTTGCACGAGGGATTTAGTTCTATAGATAACATGACCCAATTGAACGGTCTGCTGATACCGTTAAAAAATAATAATAATAATTTTCTAAACTAATAAACTATAATAATAACTATAAACTAAACATTATCCAAACGCAAGTAGAAGTGTCTGAGGCCAGTCGGGCGAGGTCGGGGGAAGGCTGGCTTCAGCCAGCCAGGCTTGGCCCCCTTGGTGAATAGCTGGAATTTAGGGCCCATTTTGGTCTCACCCAAACGCCTTGCCAAATTCGTTAGGGCCACTTTAGTCCTCACAGTGACAAAAAGAAGAAAAAAAAAGAAAAAAAAAAAAAAAAAGAGGCAGGGCCAATTTCGTTTGCATGCCTCATTCATAGGACCCATTTCGAAAACTCTGGTTGAAATGAGTAGGTGGCCTATTTTTAAAGGACGCTTAAACTTAAAAAAGAAAAGGACGTCCTCTTTTAAGAGGACGTATGACAACCCTAGTGTAACGAGGCTGAAACCGTCCGAGAGCACTGAATCTCACTGATCAGGAGCCTCGCCAATGTTTCTGGAAGACAGATTGTAAGCGAAGCATTACATTTTGAACTGCTTACTTGAGAACTTGGCAATTCAGTTTACAGGGCTCCTGATATGGCTTCGATGGAATTGATTCACATCAGCCCGGCTATACCTACACATAATTTAACAAGCATCATGATTTCCATAAAAATCAAATCAAGCGTTTATTGCTTCAGTTTTACTCTGACTGTCCAATATAAAGTTTTAGTGGTTTCAGCGGGCGTAGACAGCTCCATTGTTTCCTTGAATACACTTGACTGCAAACCATTGAGTTCGTACTCTGGAAGTGGGTCTGGTTTTCCCGATCTTCCGAAAAGCCTTTGAATGAGTCCTGGTCTCTTATGTGGTCTGAAAGGAGGCTGTCATCACTCCTCGTGGCCAATCCTCTACAACAGCGGTATATACCATAATCGATAATGATACTCACGTTGTTGCTGGGCTGTGACCAATGGTCGAGGCAGATCGTGAACTTGTAGTGCGCGAACTGTCCTTTTGCAAGGGGTAATCAGGCGAACTGCTCGTTGGCGTAGGTCTTCTAGCTTCGCGTCGAGGAGTGTTGAATATTATCTCCAATGTTCGATTTGAATCGCTCGTTGAGTTGTCAAAAAATGGCTGAATGCGCTGTTCATTGTTGTGTTGGACAGATGCATGGCCTACCCGCCAAACCCTAGCATCCTCAATTTGAGAAGACACTGAGGATGAGCTGAAAGTGATAAGATGACTGACGCTTGATGAATATCATTAAAAAGCGGTTAACCCAAAACCCACTCAGACAAAGGGATGGGCCGCCGTGTTGTTTCCGAAAGGAAACGAGACGGTTTTAAATGGGATGCTGCTGTTGGGAATGGTATGTAAATCACCAACCGAAATAATGTTTACAACTATTAGAAAAACTGAATGATGCTACACTATCCTATTATGAATGAACGGTAAAACTCGGCACATCACTACTCAGAGATGTCTGTCAAGCATCAAATAGAAAAAGGTTTTTGCGAAAAAACCCACTTTGTGTTCTGAGTACCAATAGATGGATCTTCTTCTCTCCGAGTGACTGCATCCTTGCTGCAAGTTTCCGATGCTCCCTTGCATGACATAGGAGAACCTGCTACAACCAATGTAGGGGGCTGGCTGGACGAATCGGATTTCTTTCTTTTGCAGATATATCTGCTATTGGCGAAATACTCGTATTCACCGTCGTCCTCGCTTTCGAAATCACTAGTGGTTTGGACGGTAAAACATTTGGCACACCAACTCATCGCGACTCCACATCATTGAGCCCAGCTAAGAGAAGCATTGGTAACCATTGACGTAGTCCCTACCTACATCACAAGATTCATAATAAATAGGTACTAATAAGTAGAGCTTGATTAAAACGAGAAATGACGCCTCCTCTCACATTCAACCGAAACAGAAGTCAAGTGACTCCTGAAAACGAAATGTCTGTAACATGAGGATTTAGCAGAGGAATTGACTCATCCGTCAATAATACCAGCTAATTTCAAGGTTATCGAAAAATTCCGAAAGCTTCCACACTTCCAGTATCTTCTTCTCCATACGCACACACGAATAGGTACCCCCTTTAACTAATCAAGGTAGGGGTCCAAATGAAATACATTAATGGAAAAGGAAATTTACTCGGAACATCCAAAGGACATAAAGTCATACATTATACATAACGCGTATACGTTCTCTTAAATCATTTAAGAGAACGTATACACGCTGAAAGGTGCAGATATTCTTAAATAAATCACAGGAGCGACGCGTGTTAAGTATGAAAACGAAACGATGTGGGAGCCGGGGCGTAATTAATATAATTCATAGGTTTTAAAAACAAGTACGTACATACATAACAGCACACTTGGGTTAAAGAATTTATAGGATGAAAACGCAGGAGCCGCCGCGAAGTGCGAGCACAAGATGGAGCACGGAGCCACCTTGCACTTTGTAGTCCTGAGCTGTTTTCTCATCATTCCTGAAACAAGTATTGCAAGTAAACAAACAACCCAACGCCAACCATTTTTGAGAAAAGGAAATTTTCCTAGACAGACCTTAAATTGATCGGAATGATTTCTGCATGTGCTGGGCTAGATTAAGCAATGCGATAGCCAAATAACGGGCAGATAGGGATTTATTGTCCTCACATCAGACAGGTACCAGATAAAATTGATTGATTCAGTCTACACAAACATTGAATGCAGATTCTAAGAGGCCGTTTCATTAGAATTTAAACCTCCAATTCAACACTAAAACGGCGTTTTATTTAAGGTACAGCGGGATAGGTGCGACCAATTTTTTGATAAATTTGACTTCACTCGACTGTCTGTACCACGAAAATTACAAAAGTACTTTGCAGTCGCACTCCCCCCCCCCCCCCCTTCCAAAACTAAATACGCCAGGAAAACGAATTGGTTTATTTGTAGTAACATTCTCTTGGTAGAAATGGCGTTTTGAATCGAACTCATCTTGTGAATCTAAAAAATCAGTCAAACAATCTTATATTATATAGTTACAATATGAAAATAAGAATAATACTCATATATTATGTTGTTACAATATAACTTACAAACTGTAACCACAATGCACTTCATATTTCTGACGCAAAATTAGAGTACAGCAACATTATTTTCTTGCAAAATTGCAGGTATGGGGCAAGTGCGACATGGGACATACCCAGTAGGTCAAGGTTTTCAGGGTTGTAAACTTAGGTATGAACTCCTCTAAGGGCCCCTAACAACATAATATGTTTATATTATAAAAAATCCGCAGTTACATGCAACTTTGCAAGGTCCAACATTAGATTGACTGGCCTATAGGTTGCACTTCCCCACTCTTTTGGGGTCACACTTGCCCCTCACTGCTTCCAGTAGGGGGGAAGTGCAACACCCCTCCCCCTTTCACCACCTAAAAACCTCCCACATGCACAAATGAGACATAAGCACTTCAAGTTATCAATAAAGAATACTAACAGCTTGAATTAAACTGAGAAGAGCACCAACTCGCTATCAAAGTTGATAAAAGGATGACAGTTTGAAGCCTCCTCCACCAAGCTAACCTTCCATTTCAGTAATGCCAACTCATTAGAATGGTAGTTTATGGCTCTATGAAAGTTTTCAGCATTTATAGTTCAAAACCCTCCCAATAGAGGGCAAGAATCGAAGGCGGACGCACTTTGCTCCACGGACGCGCTTACACCCTGCTGTCTTCGCATTCGCTAAAATCGCCTTTTAGCGTCAAGTCTTTGGTAAAACCGACCCTATCAATGAATGCAACCTATCAAACCGACTTTTCGATACGTGACATTCCTAGTAGATACCTACGCTAAAGTGGTAGAGCGTGACAAGAGTACTCAACTCTCAATTGGTTGATCCATGTTTCTCTCAATTCTTCGTATTCCCTCAAACTTACATTTGTTTCCCTGAGAAGATCAGTCTTTGCTGTTGAGGTGGGATTCCTTCTTTTTCTTCCACCCTCTCCTTGATTCTTTCTACCTTATCGGTGGGTTCGATGTCGATCTCAATCTGAAAGAACCAAGCGCAACAATTGGTGATAACAGACCGAGCCAGGTTTAAATTTTACGAGGATACTCCACACGCTACGTTGGATAGTGAAGTTTACTGTACTGTGGTGGGCATTCCAAAGCCATAATAAACCCAAAATTTGGGTTTACATTTAATGTAACTTTATTGAACCTTCATTACCTTCGTTACATTTAATGTCCTTCAGACAACATCAATTCTGTACAAGTGCCACTCTAAAAGCGACATTCTGTCAATTTAAAATTAGTTCGACTTCTTACTTTTGAACACAAAGTATTCATAAGAGCGAACAATACCAAATCCAGTCAATACATTTTATGTATTGAGTATATCTGTCAAGCAACGGAGGTAACAACGCGCAATACAATAATTGTATTGTCACAATTATTGTGACCCTACTCAGCCAACAACTAAAGCCAAAAACATGATATAAATTCATGTTATGTTTTAAAATTTATGGCGCAATGCACAATAAGACGGGAAGTTATCGAGCGTTGCACATGGGCGTTTAGACCAAAGCTAATTATAATGGGATAGGAAACAAGGTCAATGAAATGGGGAAATTCGGTCGAACTTAGTTACAATAATTACAAACAAGGTACTCAGCGCGATTAGCAATGAGAAATTAGGTGACTGGACAGAGAAAATGACTAGGGAATATTCGCTATTTTGAATTCAGCCCAATCCGTCAGAGTGCACACGCGAAGGCGTGAAAAAATAAAGCGAGAAAGACAAATTTCTTTTTTAGTTTTGTTATTTTGGCGGCCATGAATGCGTTGTTCCCGCTGAAGAATGTCCGCCTATGTATGAGAGAGCCGGTCCTGAGATAGGGGAGACGGGATGTTTGGGACATGGGTTGTAAATAGCCAACTAGCACATTTTATCCAACGATTATTGGTTACAAACCTATAAACATAGGTTTGGAGGGTTAAGAAACCTAAGGCGTGATTCCTGCCGTATTTGGAAGGACATATTTAAAAATAAGAGATTTTTTAAAAATTGTATGTTTTTGGCGCCGCTTGGCTTGTTTACACCCCTCAAATCGTGAAATTGGGCATGCATTTCGAATGGTGTGTTGGCGTGTAATTTTTCTCCAATCCAAGTGGCTCCAACTCCCATCAACTTATTAGGAACTAGCTGAATGCAACGGAACCTACTCATGCAATGTCGTTTTCGCCTTGAATGCTAATGCAATACGGTGTACGAGCGTTTTACCTTTTGGTTTATTATTCTTGGAATACACCTATGTAATCGCGACGGAGGTCGAGAATCAGATCGGCCTCAAAATTTGACGTTGTCCGTGTCAAGAGGTCTAGATTCCAAAAACGAAATGTCCGTCCGTCGTGTTGGGCAGTAGGAATTTTTTAAACATCCGAAATTTTGACAAAATACTTGGTTTATCATCTAGTTGTGCCCGCAAGGTTTTCAGCCAAATCGCCCCAACCCGTGGGGCCCAACGGGGCTAAAATGGGGTAACAGGAGGGGTTTTTTTTTTTTTAAGGATCCCAGGAAGTCTTATATTTTCCGAGTAAAACAAATCGCACATGTAGAATGAAAGGGGCACAATTTACATTATAAATGCATTGTACATGTGCCCCTTTCATTCTACATGTGCGAAATGTCGATTTTTTTTTTTTTTAACTTCTTTTATTGACAGAGAATTAATTTTCGCACACGTATGAAAGAATAATAAACCCTTGTGTAAAATTTGCAGCGTTTTTTTCCTTGTTTGGGGAGGTGTGGGACCACCACCCCAGCACAAGTGCTTAGGTATTAAGTTTATTTTTCAATTTACGGTATTAAAATCTAGTTTTCATCGTTCCAGGCATACTTACATTGGTTCGGGTAGTCCCAACTTGAGGAGGTTTCGGACAAAAAATCCTTTTTTGGATTTGGAACTTCTTGGCCAGGAAAGAAGTAATAATAAAATGTGGAAAAATCGGAAATGCTTGGTGAGATGAGTAGCTAAATGTAGGACTGCCTTAGACCTTCCTCTTCTTTGGGTGCCATACCCATTGGCGACCTCTCGCTACTAGCTTCTGTTGAGCGTGTTGACCAGTTATTACAGAAGTAGTAGGGACCTAACTAGTGGGGACTTAACGCCGGTTCCGAACGGCAAATTTGAGAGGTTTCCACGGCAGAATACTTTCGGTGGGTTGCCAATGCCTTCCGAAAGGTGATTGTCAGTATGAGAATGATGTCTAGCGGCTGCTGGGATCGAACCAGCATCCTTTGACTCAGTAGCCCAACGCTCAAACCACTGAGCCACTGATAACGCCTTGGACCAATTAATTTAAATATCAACAATTCGCGGCAGGATATCAATACCTAATTCAAATTCCCAGGACAATTTGAATTACACCGTAGAAGCCCCAAACTCACTGCTACTGATCAAAATTTGAGTCAATATATTAAGTATTATCGAAATTTAATTATTACGTTCTTTCGGAAAAAATATTAGTCGAGCTGAGGGTCTCTAGCCAATTGCTTCGATGTACCTTCCTCTAGCTAAGAAAATTTCTTCTAGTTTTCTTCTTCATTTCTTAGTCTTCTAAAAAATCACATTTAATGTCACTTTCATTCATTTACACACGGAAAGTTATGTCATGATATGATATTATTTGCTAATACTTAATAACATAATATGTTATTATATAATATTATTATAATATAATAATATAATAATATTATATGTGAACATGATATTATCATGTTTACGACAAGGAGGATCCTGTGTATATGTCATGGAAGGATACGTCTAATATGATTAGAAGGCCATATTGAAAGAATCTTCATCTGAAGAAAATATTATTCCTCTCAACATCAACGACAACACGTTGGAAACTAACTTCTTTCCAACGAACCCAACCTATTAGTAATTCAGAACGCCTATCCCAAAGCAACGCCCTTAGAGAAGGCCAATTTTCACTGAATCAATATTGAGAACTGATGACAAATTTTCGTTATAAACTTACCTCTTTCCCAGTCAGCGTCTGCAACAAAATTTGTTTAATAGATACACGAGATTAGAGTACACTCGGGTACTAAGCAATTTCACTTCTAATATTATTATGAGGATAACTAAAGCTGGGAGACTTTAAATTTTTTATAGACATATGTTTTAATTAAGAAAAGGTTTGACTTAGTCCGAGTAACGAATTATAACTAGTGTATGGGAAACATTGTGTAAATAGCACGCTTCGAAGATCCTGACAGTTCAACTTACCTTAACTTTGATTAGCATGATGATAAATTGTTATATTGGTTTATTGATTGTATCGCTCAAGCTTCCACTGTTCAGCCCACAACCGAACTCAATTTCAATTTACAACTCTAAAAACTGCAAAAGAAACGACAAATGCGCCGCTCGGAGACGGAGTTGAAGAGCAAACTAACCTGATCGCGAGGTAACCATTGTCAGTAACAGTGCTGCCAGAGATCCGTCCCAAACCGCCGAAACTACTGAAAATTTGACAGTTTTCAGTAAAATTTACTTTATACCTAATATGTATAATAATAATATATAATACACCGTATATCAATGCATGGATTTCAAAAATGCAAAGCTACCCAAAATGCAAGAATTTTTTGTTTGTTGGTAATCTGATATTTTGACACGGTTGTAAAGGGTAAAAGGTAAAAGATATCAGTAGGTAGGTACTTATCCTTCCGCCTAATCTCCACACTTCTCCACAATATTATACCTAGTTCATACTATTATAGTTGTACCCGCAAGGTTTTCAGCCCGATCGCCCAAACCCGTGGGGCTCTATGGAGTTAAAAAGTGGCGAACTGGTGGGATTTTTGAAGGATGTAGGGTGAATGGGCATGCGGAGTGTCAATTTGGAGGTAGAATCCACTTATGGGGTCCCACACCCATCCGAATAGGATCTACTCTCTCAGGATCTATGGAACGCATACGGCCGATGGACTACGGGGACGTTTTCGAAGCAATTTTGGACGAAGAATCCATTAAATTTTTTGAGTCTTTTAGAAAAGACTCAAAACATTTAGTGGATTCTTTTAATGGATATAATTTTAATAAATTATATTTAACGTAGGTATGAAATCAAATTTTGATGGTTAATATAAAATTTTAAAGTTAGCGCAGCTTTTACAAAATGATAATAACCCCTTAGGTATATAACATTAAATATAAACAGCAAATTTTGCTTCGCTTTTTGAAACGTTTGAAGCCTCATGTTACAAAATACGTTACCTACAGAAAACACCCCCGTTGAATAGACTTTACATGTAGGGTCCATGTTAGATGAGTTTCTGTTTTTTTGTTTTTGTGTATTACCATAATATGGTAATAAACATATTATGTTCGGGTGGTAACATAACTATTGATTTCCTGGGAAGGTAGCATCTGGACAAGCTGGCGGAGAGGAATCCTGTCAGTTTCAGGAAACTGATTTTGTATTGATTAGCCCTGAGACTCAGAGTCAATCAATACAATATCATTGTCGCCGCCTTTTTGTGAAATCAGCCATTTTGGTATAAAGCCTAGCCTCATTACAAAAAGCCTGATAACAAAAAGGCTGCGACTCATATAATATATGAGTTTCGTATTATATTATAATACGTATAGATTCATTAAAAAAAAAAAAAACAATGTTGAAGAAATTTCTCCTTTTTAGGAAAAACATCAGATCATGGATATATCCATGACATAATAATAATATTATTATGTCATGGACATAATATTATTATGTTATACCTATGTCTAAACTTACACATCAACTCCATCGTGTGATTTTTAACCTAGCAATGATTTTGTTTAACCTAGATACTGGGGTGAATATTTCGTGACGGGTGAAACAATTTTCCATGACCACCAGCCAAAAGACATACCTAAATATATTATGTCCATGTCAAAATACTTAATATGATCCATGTCAAAATAAAACAACACGCTTGCATACGAGTCTGCAACACATTGGGACATTTTATGTCTTTAGTCCCCACCACCATCAACCCCATTTCGCTAGAAACGGCTTGGTTGTACGTGAAAATCATCAAAACACAACTGGGACAATTTTCGTCAACAGTTTTCGTGACGATTTTTGAGTTGATGTGCCAAAGCAAAGACATAAAATGTCAAAATAAAAACGGACGGTAGACAAATTTCTACAGTCAGATATTTTAATAAGATTGATTTTAGGCATTTCTTTTTTCCCAAAAAATGTTTTCTCATCTTGTAACCAACCGCCAAACTTCCTTACAGACCAATCATAATAATATCATATTATGATTGTAGTTTTCACGATTATGTTGCGTATCGCTTTTTTATGTCAATTTCGGGAAGTTGGATCGCGGTGGCCCGGTAATAACATAATATTATTATATTATAATAATGATTAACAGGACGTTTTAAAAATGTTTTCCTAACGTCCCAAATTCTACGCCGGTAGGTACCTACCTATAATATTATATTACCTGTACCTATTATACCGCTATAATAGCGGTGGCCCGGTATTTTTTTAAAAAGAATTCCAATGTTTATCTACCCACAATGTGCAGCGAAATAGCGAAAATGTAACAACTGCCCCAACATGGGAGTCATCCTGCATGTGTTACATTACAATAATTTAATAATACAATAGGTATGTTACCTACATTACAATAATACAATAATAATTATTGTACCCAACCATAGTAACTGTAATAGGTACAACCCACAGGTTGTTGCTGATGTAATAATTATTATAATTAGAATTTAATTAATTAATTAATTATTATTAGACTCGAAATGTAACTACCAATCGAACTGTGCCAAAGAAATGGGGGGCTGTTATAGCCTCTATAATATAGAGATATATTATATCTCTATATTATCAAAAGTAGGAATAAAACTGTAGTTGGGTATCTATAATAGATCTGTACTGTATCTATCTAATAGGGTATCTATAGAGATTTGTACTGATGATGGTTTAGTAAACCGAAACGCGTCTACAAGTTGTTATTTTATTAATCGTGGAAATAGACTACTTCGTCTGAAATCGTCTTTTTATAGGATGGATTCCCACTATTTCGCCGCATCTACCTTACGTTATGTACAGTTTTATTCCTACTTTTGATAATATAGAGATCTCTCGTTCGGGTCTCTATTTTCTCGGATTCATGCGAAATCTGAAAATCTAGTTGTTTACTTCCGACCAGAATACCTCAACCGCTTAACTTCCATTTTGTGCGCCAACGAGTTAAACTCAAGATCTTGATGACACTACCTACCCTTGATTACACTACCCCCGTTCACAACAACATTCTTCCGGAGTTGGCCACCTATATAAGGAAAAATCTAATTATGTTTGTTCAGTGTCGAGTTGACTGTTACATATGTAACATAGGATATCCTTCCATATTTATCCAGTCCAAGCATCATGCTTGCCTCAGTAAGTACCTAGCAGATACATTATATGTAACTTGTAACAAATTTTGTAAATGTAACAAATTTTGTATCTACGCATTTGAAATTGAAATGTGCTAAGCCCGTTATTGTCATTACTCCAGGGTTCCAGATGGATGGGAAGAATGGTTAGGAATATGACTGCATTTAATGTACTTACATTTAAATGGTGAATTTAGTCCAAGTGAACGCGTATTTTAACTATTAAGGGTTAACTTAGCTATTAAAGAGCTTTTACTAATGAATGAATGAATGATGAATGATAAGGTTTAATTGTAAAGGCCTTCCGGCGATACAAAGTAAAGAGCTTTTACTACGTTTTTGAAACCTTTGGAAAACGCAAAACTATCCCATGTTGTTAAAACGATTTTGACTTTTTTTTTTTTTTTTTTTTTTTTTTTTGCTAATAGAGCGAAATACTTTACAATCTTCAAAAATTTTTCTGATTTTTTCAACAATGGATTCTAGTAGGTACAGGAGGTGGTGAAGGTGCATGCACTCGTCTCGAGAGTAGCTCAATTCTTTAACCCTTAAAATTGAAATTGAGTTTGAAATTCGGTCACATAGCCCTTTTTAAAAAGATACATTTCAGGATTGAAATAGTTGCGATAAGTACTTAGCTTAATTTATATGAAATATAAATTTTATTAAATTTTTTTTTAAATAAAATGTAATTGGACAAATAAACGCCTTTTCCGATACCTATGAAAGGTACCTACTATAGGAACGTACATGGTAGAAAACGGTGACTGCATAGTGGCAGCAAGTTGTCATTAAATTTCAAATTTTGAAAGCGGTTGTGGCGCACATAGCCCCTTTCAAAGGACATCGGAAATTTCAACCCGCTTTTTTCTAGGAGGAGTAAATATTCGAGCATAATTTCAATCACAATCGATGTAACCGTGTATAGATAACCCGACACTGTAAAAAAGTGAAAATGGGCAACAATGAAACGAGTTCAAGTAAAGGAGGTGGTGGAGGTGCATACCCTCGTCTCGTTAGTAGCTCAATAATTGAGCAGCAATAAAAGAATTATTCTTTGCCTTGTGAATACAAACATTATGATATTATTGAACTTTAATAATCTCCGCGGATTTTTAATTTTTAATGAATTTATGATTGCAGAATAAAGATGCAATGATTATCCATACCTACTGATCAGTGGTTTTCTCAATTCCCAGGTGGTCTTAGCTCTGTCTATCATTAGCACAGCCTACTGCGCTCCTCAAAATCATGGTCTGTTGGACAAAACAGAAGTCAGGGACGACTTTAATCAGTACTCACTGTCCTACAGAACTGGTAAATGCACATGTGCCACGATTTTTTTTTTTAAATTTCCCCTTTATCGAAACTACCTATTTATCCATATTTTTCGTTTCCTCCATAACATACTGTATTATTACCTTTTAGCTGATGGAACTGCTATTAGCAACCACGGAGAACTGAAGCCGAGCCCTAATGGCTATGTGCTCGTTCAGCAAGGTACACTGGCCTACACAGCTCCTAATGGCGAACCCGTCAGTTTGGCCTACGTCGCTGATGAAAATGGTTTTCGGGCTGATGGTACTCACGTCCCCAAAGCTGCTGTTCCCATTCCTATTTAAGCGCTTTAACTCGCCATGTAAATTAACTTGAACACCATGTAAAGTACCATGGAGGAAAGTACGTAACGTACGTACCTTCCTCCATGGTAAAGTACGTAATAAACGAAGATACAACCTGTAAATGTAGTGGTGTTGCCAAACCTATACCAGTTGAGTTGGGTTGGTTGAGCCCAAATTTTAAAAGTATTTTACTAAAAAAAAAATCTTTATTTCTGTCAGAGGAAACCGAACTTGCACGGGGAAAGAAGTTGGGCCTGAATACAACCGTAAAGGTGAAGACCGTGCTGTATAATTCTTCTTTGATAGGTACCTAGGTAGGTAGGTGTACTCACATCAGATGTGAAATTCTAACCATTAGAACAACAGCTGCAAGGCCAACTTTGGGAGGGTAAGTACCTACCTAAGAAACCAGATTTCCAAATTTCTCACATAACAGCTGTACCTACTATAAACTTGTACATGTAATTTAATGGTACATTCATGTATATGCATGTATTCATGCATTCAGATTCATGATTCTCGGTGGAGTGGATGCAAAGTGTTTAAGGTTCGAGTTCAGCGAGTTCAAGGCCGGTCTACGCCAGAGCCGGACTATGACCTTTTTACTGACCAGGAAACCAAATAATCGGTTTATTGGCTGGCCTCACGGTCTCCGGTGGGGGATCAGGAGACCATCCCTCGACCCCTCCAGTTTATATCGTAACATAGGACAGAAAACAATTATTGTCGATCGATTCAAGTAGAGCCATTATAGTCGTGCGTTATCAGATCAACGTACCTACGTAGTGTTTGTCTAGTATCTGCACTTAGGTAAATTCAAAACATTTCAACACAAGCAGTTCTTTGTAAGGACATGCTCTTTTCTGAGAGAGAGCACATTACATTTGGGCATTACACCCCGTCGGATTCGTTTGTTCCGATCTACGATACAAAAAGGTGAGCCATATCTTATAAAATGTCTATTCTTTAATCTCTGTTCTTTTTTTACGGAAACATCATATTTCAGTCCCGATCGAGGAGCAGCTGTTCATGCTTGACAACAGTCAGTTGTGTAGGCACTGATTTAAAATTAAGATAATAATATGGGGACTTATAACGGTGCCGAACACGCTCATAAGTCACAAATTTAGAAAACTATAGGGGGCAAATTATTTCCTTGATGAGGCCTCGTGGTCCGGAGAAACGTTCCCAACCTATTTGAGTAGGTAGTATATTGCTTTCAAACGGGCTTATAGGTATCCATTTTTGGAAGTATTTTTTTTAACGGATTCTGAATCTTTGGGATAAGGTGGATCTGAATCTTTGGGATCATCTCACGTGTTTCTTTCCTTCCAAATTGGTATATAATAAAGGAGGATATTATCCTCCTTTAAAAGCTTGCTAAAAATTTGTTTACCACCGAAATGTTTCATATCCATCCCCTTATATTAAAAAAACTGTTATTATTATTATTTTTATATTAACGTGGCTTTTATCCGTCTGTTACCGTTTATTTATTACCGTTACCGTTAGTTTTTATTTCACATCGAAAGGGCTTAAGAATATCCAAATTAATATTTTCCGCTTCTAATTCAAAATTTGATTGAAATGAATTTGAATGAAACACATTTAATGTGTTTCATTACTCAACCGGAAGAGGGAAACTCCAGACAAGACTCTAGAATTATATAGTCAGTAACTACTTACTAGTAAGCATCTTCCTCATACTGATAATCACCTTTCGGAAGGCAATGGCAACCCACCGAAAGTATTCTGCCGTGGAAAACCTCTCAAATTTGCCGTTCGGAACCGGCGTTAAGCAGTAGGTCCCTACTACTTCTGTATTAGCTGGTCAACACGCTCAACAGATGTTAGTAGCGAGAGGTCGCCAACGCCCGATTACGGGTATGGCACCCAAAGAAGAAGAAGAAGTAAGCAACTCTCGCAATAGATAGCGTCGCCAACACTGTTGGACATAATAAAAACACATACTATGTGTTTTTATTATGAAGAAAAGAAGAAAAGAAGAAAATATTATGTCATAATATTATTATGACATAATATTTTCTTCTTTTCACTGGGCCGGAAATGGCATTCGGTACGAAGGTCGATGTGAAGTGAAACTTAGCTTGTAACGTAGATTAGATTTGTGGGAACGGCTACCAACCAGAGGAGAGACTACGATGTTTACCTATCAGGTAATCAACGGAGTCTCACCTTGAACTTACGCCCGGACGGCACATTGTTCACTGATATGGTACCGACGACTCTATTTGCCTTCTGGTGGTCGAGGTCCAATCCCTAATACAAGACTTATCACTACGACTGAAGTCCATCAACAAGCCGGGGCAGCAGCCCCCAGCTCTCCCCCTCAGTCGTAGATTGCTGTGGCTAGTTTAACGTTCTCAGCAAACGAAGACAATGTTTTTCTACCGGTCCACCAGATTTTTATCCCGGTTCGAGGTCCCAAGAGAGGTTCGTTCATGCGATCCCTCGATCTTGTGTGTTGAAGACGGATGTCTCGGCCGCCTTCGTCACGGGAGCCTCTGCTAGGATTCACATAAACGTTCCAACGTTCAGAGGTGAATTGTCAACCGACAAGACAGGTATTCCAACACATAATTGACTTTTGGTCAAACATTGGTGTTCTTCCCCGGATTCGAACCAGGCTGATCAGCGCTCCGACTGATTGTAAACAGGCGTCTCGCTGACGCCTTAGTCCACGGGGCTACCCTGTCCCCTCCTTGTAACGTAGGTACAGCTCATTCGTCTTACCTTATGGTTTTGGTTTATTGTTCTTGGAATACACTAAGGCCCATTTGAAGAGGGGAATACTCGGCCGAGCTGATGATGTTCGAATTCATTATGAGTATGAGGAGTTCGTTTTGAAATTGTTTTCCAAAAAGCATAATATGGGAGAACGAAGCTATCGCGATATCACAGCTGTTACAAGTTGTAACTTACAACCACAGAAGTACCTATCGGTGGTGTCTCGGCGTCAAGGTTCTATTGTTTGACCCATTTAGTTCTTTTCGGTGCCTGCCTGAATCGGCCTCGTACCGGCGTTCACGGTACTGCGATCTATCTTTCAGTTCCTTCGTTCGTTGTTCGTTAAAATAATGTATGACAAAAAATAAAATTAAAAAGTTAAAATAAAATAAAGACAATAATATTGTACAAATATTATTATTATTATTATTATTATTATTATTATTATTATTGTCACGTCCTGAGTCTCGAATGAAATGATTTTTTTCTTTCCTTGAATTAACCGAGGAAAGATATTGTGATAACACCTTTTGAACAATTCAACAACGTGTTTTTGGTTTATTATTCTTGGAATAATACACCTATGTTTTCGCGGCGGAGGTCGACGACTCCGATCGGCCTCAAAATTTGACATTATCCGTTTCACGAAATCCGCCGTACGCCGTCCGGGCCGTTTTGGGCAGCAGGAATTTTTTTTTAAATCTGAAATTTTGAAAAAATACTTGGTTTACCATCTAGTTGTGGCCGCAAGGTTTTCAGCCCGATCGCCCAAACCCGTGGGGCACTATGGGGCTAAAATAGGGCTATGGGAGTTTTTTTAAGGCTTTTAGCTATGGGATCGAGTTAGTTGTCGTTTTCGAAGTATTTTTGGACGTAGACTCCATTTTTGGGGGTCCCGGAACGATCCGATTTCGCTGTTGCGATCTATAGGGCTTTCATGGGGCTAAAAATGGGATTTTTGAAGAATCCCAGAAAGTTAAATATGTTTAATTTCTTCATTAACAGAATTAAATTTCTGCACAAGTAATGTATATCAAAGATTAATAAACCCTTGTGTAAAATTTGCAGCGTTTTTTACCGCAACTTGTGGTCAAAAATACACTTTGTTAATTGTTCGAAAGTGGCCATCACACTGTCCCGCTCTACTTCGGCGAGAGCCATCTGGTTCACATGGACCGTTTTCTTAACTTTCCCGGTCGGTACAGCCTTGGGTTCGCCCAATCCAGTCCGCCTGGAGTTCTCTTGATCGTCACTGACCGTGAATCCTTGCCCTCGCGTCCCCCTAGCTATTGTAAGCTACTTCGTTAGGCAGTTTCGGGGGCTGTAGCGTGGGAATTGAGAAATTCAATTCTGAATAGAAGCAAGCTTGAACAAAATTGTACCCTGTTCCGAAAAGAGTTAAAATATACACACTCTGACTAGGACGGGGCGAAATGACGTAGTCGACAACCAGAGACAATTTGGGTTTAAATGGTTATAATTAAATGAAATAAATAATGTACAAAATAATACAAGAAATAAATGAAAATGTATCTGCAATGTATCTAAAATGTATCCAAAATGTATCTACAGAGTATCTGGGAGAGAGTACGTGAGAAATGGGTGAATGTATCTACAACGTATCTATAATGTATCTGCAGAGTATCTGAGCAAGCAGGGGGGAAACATAAATGTGGATGTACCTGAAGGGTACCTGAGTTGTACCTAGGGTGTACCTGAGGGGTATCCGCTATTGTACCTACTGGCAGTACCTAATATAGATGCCTGAAGGGCGTACTCCAATAGTTATAACAAAATAAGGGTTTGTATCTGAAGGATATGTGCCCGTACCTGAAGGGTACCTACGTTGTACCTGAAGGGTACCTGAGAGTTTGGGTACAGAAGCACCAAGAAAGAATTAAGAATCACGCGCCGGCGCTGCGCGTACCTAACTAGAAATAGAAACAATCACGCCGGAGAAAGACGTATCTAAGTACAAACACTACCACAACGTATCTGAAACAACCTGGCTTGTGACAATGAAGAAAGAGGGAGGAGGACTGAATTTACCGTATCTGGATGGTCTAGGAGTCGTCTCAACTGTTGTACTCTTGACGTACCTGGAGGCGCCTGACGTATCGGGAGGGCAGAAGACGGTCCTGGGCGAGGGGAACACGGGCCCGAAGGTATCCGAGTGCAAGTTAATTGGTTGAGGGACAAGGGAGAAACAAGCTGGATACGTGGTGGGTACACGAGAGATACTGTGTGGGTACTTGGGAGATACTGTGTGGGTACTTGGGAGGTACACTGACACTGAAAACTGGAAGACTTTTGGGCTTAGATACTTAGGCCGAACACAACTGAACAACTGGAGCTCTGATGACAGACTGACTGGTGGTGGTGGAAGATCTGGGAGAGGGAGAGCCTTCCCCACTCCTCACATGGGCATCCCTACTCTTGAAGGCTCCTTCCTGGTGTTGGAGGTGGTCCGGAGAGGGGGAAGAGCTCATCAAATCCCCTGTAGGGGGTGCTGGAAGCTGCAGGTGGATTCTGTGTTTCTCCACGGGGAGCGCTAGGGGTTGGCGGCAGATTTAAAGTAAGCGCCAGCTTACACTATGATATTATTCAATATTGCCGAGGGCAAGGATTGAATATTATTCAACCTGGAACACCCTCCAAGGCCCCAAAACCGGGGTGGTCCGTAGCGTGTTCAAGTTTCATCGGTCACGATGGCGTGCGACTTGTAGACATTGTCCTCCTCGGCGGTCAGGACCGAGACACGTGGCAGGTTCATTTTCACGCTGGGCGCCAAATTGTGATAACACCTCTTGTGTATTTTGACCACAACAGTACCTAACTGTTGTTACTTTTCTACTGACTATTCGACATGTGATCGACGTGACTTGACAATATTTGACTTCAATAAATTCTATCCAAACGTGATTCACAGTGTTAGGTATTTCAAAAAGAGCCTCTAAGCGAAAACTCAGTGTTACCATAAGATTCGGGATTTTGTGTCTATTTAAGCGTAGGAATGAGCAAATGTGAAAATTTAAGAGCTCCCATGATTTAAGAGGGATTTCATGCCCTACAACTTTGAAGCAACTACAACTGTTGTAATGTAAAATGAATTCAATTTAATATACAATGATATACTTTCATTATAATAGGTAATTCTGTCATGTTATGAAATTTAAAAAAATATATAGTAGGTAGCCGTTTTCTGATCATAGTCGTTTGTACATGAGCATAATTATGGGTTAACCCATATTATGGCAAAGTTGTATAAAGTTGACGATTTTTAACAAACTGCTGAGACTAAATTCCTTGGCCGAATTCGACCACGTAATTAAAACGTCCAGAGCAGAATATAAAAATGAGCATGGGGAAAAAATAAAAAAATAAAAATCTCCGAATAATGAAACTCCCTCCGATGCAATCCCTGGTGATCCATAATTTACTACGATTTGTTTTTATACCTATTTTGAAAATGAAAGTCCACAGACCCTAGTTTAAATACCTATAACGGGCGTCATTGAAACTTGAGCGTTGCTGAATTGAGGTTTTCAATGCGATTTCAGTCAGTTCTTTCAGAAACGACTGCTGTCCGTCGTTATAAACTCTTGAGTACCTGTTTATGATCCAAAATTAGAACGAAACCAGACTCCTGTCGATTATTTTCCCAAGATAAGCCACTTATGACGATATTGATGGATCGGCAATGATCATGAGCAATCACCGACCTCCGATCAGTCTTAGAATAAGAGCGGCTGGCTACAATTTTTGCTTTCGGATTGTCACAGAGATTCCTAGTATGTGGGTCTTCGTTCTCTTCCTGGCCATCGCGGCAACAGCTAGAAGCGAGGAAACTGGGAATGGAAGTTGTTCTTTGCCTCCGGAACTCATCCAGGAAATTGCCAGCTACAAATCCGTGGTGGACCGAATCATTTCTGAAGTCGTGACGGGACCGTTAGCTGGAGCCGTTTGGACAGAATTAGCTTATTTCACGGACAGATTCGGGAGCCGCCAGGCTGGTACGCAGAACCTGGAAAATGCAATTGACTTCATGGTCAACCGATCAAAGATGTTCAATTTAGATAATGTTCACACAGAAAATGTAAAAGTTCCGCATTGGGTAAGGTATGTACAATCAAGCAATAATTACGTACATAGTTACCTAATAGTATAAGAGCCGAAATCAACCACCTACCTACCTTATAAGTCTTATAAGACCAAATAAAAAAGTTATCATTATTATTCACGTGCGTACCCTTAATAATCAGGGTAATTAATATCGAATTATTACGAAATCGACATGTAGCATGCTACATATCGATTACAGAATAAGTAACTGCAGTTACTTATTCTATAGACGTAATGACATTGTGTCTTCAATTTTCGCAGGGGTGAAGAATCAGCGACCATGCTTCTTCCACGAGTGAAAAAATTGAACATGTTGGGCCTTGGTGGCAGCGTAGGCACGAATTTGCCTGATGGCATCACTGCGGAAGTTATTGTCGTCCAGGACTTCGACGAGCTCAAGAATAGAGCTGCTGAGGTAACCTTGAAGGGCTTAATTTATTTAGTAATCTAGCGTTGGCAGTCAATAACATGGAATGCGAGTCTACGGTCCTCTAATTCATCAACAATGATGGTAATGTTACAGGCCAAGGGAAAGATAGTGGTTTTTAATGAAAAATGGGTCAGTTATGGAGTGACAGTGGCGTACAGGAGTAGAGCGGCTACGGAGGCATCCAAAGTTGGTGCAGTGGCGACACTTGTCCGATCCGTGACGCCGTTTTCATTGAACACACCTCATACGGGTTGGCAGTCGTACGACAATGGAGTTAAACCTATTCCAACAGCTTGCATCACCGTGGAAGACGCCAAATTGTTGCACAGACTCCACAGAAGAGGTAACAAATGGAACAATCAGTATAATAGGAAGCCTGATTGCTACGTGCACGGAAATAAAAATATAAACACCATAATATTATATTTCCGTTGTGCAGATCACCTACTTTTTACATTAATTATACTGACAGTAGTGGATGATGTCTTGTAGCTATTATTAATATCTGTCCCAAGGTATGAAGATCATGATTAACTTAAAGATGGAAGCAAAATCCCTGGGCAAGAAAATGTCAAGAAATACGATCGTAGAAGTGACAGGCCATACAAACCCTCACTTGTATGTGTTGGTGTCTGGTCACTTGGATTCCTGGGATGTAGGAAGTGGTGCCATGGACGACGGTGGCGGCGCCTTCATCTCCTGGTACACGCCAGTGCTTCTGAAGAAACTTGGACTGAAACCCAGGAGAACGGTGAGGTGAGCAGCTCCACTCTTATAACGGTTGTATCAGCAAGTCATGACTTCCCTGTTTCAACTACATCATTTGTCAAAGGGGAGTGAGCTCGTGAACGACTTTTTCTCCTCAATATTTAGGATAGTGGTAGGAGCATTAGTTATCAGTTGTTACAAAAATAACAATGTTTGATTTGGTATACCTAATTATGTATACCTACATAATAATATATCATCAATTATTCCAATAAATAGACAGTTAACTAATTAGGTATACAAAGCCTTTTCTTCTTATTGCAGAGCGGTACTCTGGACTGGCGAAGAACCCGGGCTTGTTGGAGCAGTAGCGTACAAGAAAGCTCATCAAGATAATGAAATCGTTCTAGCTATGGAAAGTGACGAAGGGACATTCAACCCAACAGGTTTATTGATGAAAGGAACAAACAAGGCTACATGTATTGTTCAAGAGATTTTGAGGTGAGCAAGTACAGTTGTTATTTTTTATTCACGATTTTCCTTCGTTATTATTTTTTAGATAGAAACATTGGATTGAACAGAATCTGTTCATCTGATGGTTTGTCAGATTCCAACTCTGAAGTCGATTCAAACGAACTAGGTACATTCATCAAACATACTTCTTTTTTTTTTTTTTTTTCTTTTTTTTCAAATTTCAGACTCCTCAAACCAATAAATGCCACTAAGTTGGAATTATCCAACGATGTAGGTTCTGACATTATGGTCTGGGCTAATACCAAGGTCCCTCTGGCTGCACTCGGCAACGAAAATGAGCGGTATTTCTGGTACCACCATACTGATGCCGATACTATGGATGTTGAAGACCCTAATGTTCTAGACAGGTAATATTTCTACTAACATGATGTATTTATTATGTTGCTTAAATTTATTTAATAGTAATTAAATAACTATTAAATTTTAATAACTTACTTGTGAATTGGGATGCACTGGAAGCACTGCCGTGTTCGTTTGAGTGTTATAATTTATTGCTTACGATAGTTGCTTCCAATAATTGGAAGCACAATAATTATTATTGCTAAGGTTATTGTTGAAGACTAATATTAGTCTTAATAATTTTATTGTTAAGGTTACTATTGAAGGCTAATTTTTGTTCCAGATGCTTAGCCTTGTGGGCAGCTGTTTCCTATGTAGTGGCAGATTTGTCTGTACGAATCCCGGTGGGCAACTAGTACATACCTGACTTTTTTTTCTGAAAATCAACTCGATTACAAAATTTGAAATTGCTATCTACTTTTTGTTCTAGTTCAGCACTGTTTACACTTGGTTGTTTGATATTGTTAATACAGCAACAGGCATGCTCTAATAAATTAAAATTAATGTCAAAGAGATGTTTGCTATTTATACTCGTTTCTTTTCTCAGGTTTAGGTTTATAAAAGACCAAAAATGTAAATTTCCTGTTTGTCAGACGGCAGAAAATATTCCGATTATGAAATCCTGCGCCCACTGCTCTGGTGTTGAGAGATCATTTTCGAACGTCAAAATGCTGTTGAGAGCAATTTGACCGTTAGCCTGAGTGATTTGCAACTTATAATAGCATACTACGATACGAATTAGGTACCAATTTACCTAGCAGTATTAGCATGATATAGCTAGGTACTACGATACTGTCGAACCTAACTATTTAAAATCTTCGTAATAACTCTTTGTTTTTCTGGGTTAATAGGTAGGTACGTTTATTATCACAGGGAAAATAAAAGGTACCTATAACTCCTTGGAAAATATAAGGTTTTTAAATACGACCCATTATTCTATGTCGCAAGGGTTTTCGGGTGAACATTTTGGTAAGGGTAATGTTTTGATCATAAAGACTTGAAACTGGTGTACTTACCCTCTACTTTAGCTTTTAATGTGATGAGTGGAGCGAGAAAAAATTTATCTAGATAAGATTGAATCTAGATTTTCTTCCCGAATTTCTATTTTGTTATTAATACTTAAACTCTTCTTGTTCAAAGTTAATGGCAATTTTATATTTTTTCGTGGAAAGAGTTGGAATTCTTTAGGAATTTCTTGTTACAGTGTGTTGTTCTTGTTACAGTTGCACTGTGTCTGGTTGACCTATTTTCTCACAATATGAAAATGGTTTACTGTCGGATGAAATTAGTAACTAATTAACTTTAATTGAGGAACATACAACTAAGGCATTTTTCGTAAAAGTAGAGAATTTTCGTGCGCCTAAGTTTGCCGACCTCTTTGGTGATCGGGGTTGGAAGCTCAATTTGGTTCACATCATTTGGTCTCTTTTACTCTGCGGTTCACCGAGTAAAAGAAACCAGATTTGGTTGTAAGTTTTTCTGGTTCAAGTTTTGTGTTAATCATCTTTCAATTTTCATGTGCATTTAACTCAGACCCATTAAAATTTAATCCTAGCTTTTGAGTTCGAAGTGTTTTTAAACATCTTTTTAATAGGTATTTACTTTCAACGGATCCCGTTTTATTGATTGGACTTAGGGTTTTTATTACTGCTGTTGATGCTATTTCAATCAAAGACTGCTCTGGATTTTAAAAAATGAAGCTCTACCACAGCAAAATAATACTGGTGGATTTTCAGTGAAAAATTGTCACGTAATGAGGAGCTATCAGGTAGGTAGTAAGATTTCGTCAATGCGTACATGTACGCGTCTATACAGAAATTGATCCTTTGATGAATTTAAAACGTAACTAGTTGGGTCATTCCATGAAAGACCACCACTTTTTTGGTCCAGTTTTTTCAAATATCAAAATCCAACGATGAAGCTAATTTTATTTTTTCATTTGTTTTTGTTTTTTGAACTTATTGAGGTTCTAAATAGACGACCTACCTATTGCGTGGCAGCGCAGTAAGATTCAAAATGGACGTCGCACACGATTTTGAAAATGTCAATGTATCAGAAGACTAAAAACATTAAAATTTACATATTTAATTTAATTAAAAAATGTCTCAATTTTTGAGAAGTTCAGAGACAAGAAGTGAACATGAGCGGGTAAAAAAGTACCTACTGCTCCATCTAAACTTTATTAAGTGGGTAATTTTTTATGCTTTAATTTTGCGCTTGAGTATTTTCATTACCTACCATTAAATGGTAAATTTTACTCTCCTGGCACTTGGCAAATCAATCATAAACCTTATTACTAATTTTCTCAAACGTAAATATGTATTGCATTCAATGACCCCTACCAGCCTCTGATTGGAGAATTTTAGATTCCTGTTTGTTCAAGGGATAATAATTTTGAAGTACTTGAATTTTTCGATAGTGGCAGGAGAGTGAATACCAGGAGAGTTAAATCAAGAGCTTAAAAATTAAACCAACATGGCATTTATGCCATTGTGGTAACTATTGCATGAACATAATAATAATAAATTTTATTTTATTATAATGTTATTATTATATTTTATTGTAATTGTCCAGTTAATCATTAAATGATAATAATATTATATACATGACCATGGAGAAAAGGAAAGGAGATTCCTCTTCATAGGAAATCGCGTCCAGGCTCGCAACGCTATTTGCAGGATCTCATTTTGAGTTGGCCCTTCTTTCAGTTCTTGGCCCTTCCTTTCCTCCGTGATACATGACATATAATAATACGTGACATATTATGATTTGCCGCTAATTTCGTGACATATTTTCCTGTCTGATTTTCCATACCACCATATTATGTTGAATGGTACCATTAGATAGGTACCTACCTATCTAAGAAGGGAAGTTGTATTGGCAAAATTATCTATATTATTTCAACATGATGATCTTGAAATCAATCACGCTCCATTTTGTAAATTAATGTGTGAAGCATGTACCTACCTACCATGTTCTATGATTTAAGGCTTGATTGAAACTGACATAGTCCGGGGGTCTGGGGGAGCAACCAGCAGTCTTGATACAATATAATATGACATATTGTATGACATACATTGTTTTACCTACAGTGAAAGCTCAGTCAAAGCTGAAAATCTTTGGCGATTGCTGACTTTTACCGAGTGGACAACACGGCCCCTGGTGAAAGCCCGAATTCAGGGCTGTAATAATGTAATAATGTTATTATTATATTATATTTTATTGTAATATTATTATAATGTAAGGTGGATGCGCGAGACAGAGGTAATCCATCTTAGTCTATTTCCACGACAAAATAACATAGGTAACTTGTGGTCGAATGCCGCTAGATCAGACCATCACGGTGACCCACAGATTGAGGAAGTTGTAAGAAGTTCCTTCTTTCCTTATAGGTATATAAAAGAGTGAAATGTGCGTCATAGTGGGAGATGGTGGTTGTCCAACATTCGACGAGCATCAAACATGCACCATCCAGAAACAATCACGAGCGGCAATACACCCACGGAAGGCAATTTTTTCACACAATAAACCACTAACGACCCTGGTAATTGATCAACCATGACCTAACTTTTAGCAGATCCAGTGACAGATCTTTGAAGACGAGCAGCTAGCTCCATTAAAATTTACTGGAGCTCATTTCTTAAAAATTTAGTTTTTGTGACTTGAGACAGCCACAGCTACTCCAAGTACCTATGTGGGTCACCGTTGTTTTCCTGGCAATCATGGCAACAGCTGGAACCGAGGAAACTGGGATTGGAAGTTGTTCTTTGCCTGCGGAACTCATCCAGGAAATTGCCGGCTACAAATCTGTGGTGGACCGAATCATTTCTGAGGTCGTGACGGGACCGTTAGCTGGAGCCGTTTGGACAGAATTAGCTTATTTCACGGACAGATTCGGTAGCCGCCAGGCTGGTTCGGAGAACATGGAAAATTCAATTGACTACATGGTCAACCGATCAAACGTGTTCTATTTAGATAATGTTCACACGGAAAATGTGAAAGTTCCGCATTGGGTAAGGTATGTTCAATCAAGCAATTATTACGTAGACCTACGTACCTAGGTACCTGTACCTAATAGTATAGGACCAAATAAAAAAGTTATCATTATTATTCACGTACTCTTAATAATCAGTGTAATCAATTTCGAATTATTACAAAATCGATTTTAATATGTATGTAGCAGTTAATAATTTTATAGAGGGAATGTGTCTCCAATTTTCGCAGGGGTGAAGAATCAGCGACCATGATTCTTCCACGGGTGAAAAAATTGAACATGTTGGGCCTTGGTGGCAGCGTAGGCACGAATTTGCCTGATGGCATCACTGCGGAAGTTATAGTCGTCCAGGACTTCGACGAGCTCGAAAAAAGAGCTGATGAGGTAAGCCTAAGGAGTCCAAGGTTTCAGTCAATTTCAGAATAATTCTTTATTTAAATTTAAATTTAAATTTTCATTTTTTTTTTCATTTTTTTCTTTTTACAATAAAAAGCTTAGAATTCGCATATGAATAATTATTAGTTCTTTGATTCCTCAACCATATTGTTAGGCATATTATAACAAATTTTGTAATTTTATAGGCGCTTGGAAAAATAGTGGTTTTTAATCAAAAATGGGTCGGTTACCATGCGACAGCGAAGTATAGGAGAAAAGCGGCTTCGAAGGCTTCCAAAGTTGGTGCCGTGGCCACACTCGTCCGATCGGTAACACCGTTTTCAATGAATTCACCTCATACGGGTTGGCAGTCGTACGAAACAGGAGTTTTGGCTATACCAACCGCTTGCATCACCGTGGAAGACGCAAATTTGTTGCACAGAACCCATTTACGTGGTAAAATGTGGACCAATCAGTATACCTAATAAGCAGACCAATTTGTTGCTTACAATCCATCCTTCTTCTTGAAACGCCATTTCTTTCTGCTCTGTGGCAATTACTCTCTGATTTGAGTCTATAGCCAGTAAGTACGCCAGTTACAAACGTCAGTGTGAGAGGCTTTTGGCAAAGTTCTCTCAGTGGTTTATGAGTAGGCCCGTAGGTATTCGGCAGTTGGAATTTTTCTTTGGCATCGAATCATTAGATGAGGTAAAAAGTCAAAGAATCAGTATAATAAACCGTAGGAAGTGCTGATTGATAAACCTTATGCACCTACATCACCTAGGTACTTCATCATTAAAATTTAATGATGATATTTCAAATTTTGTTGGCAGTGGATTAGCATCTTGCTAATATCTGCTAATATCTGTCCCAAGGTGAGGAGATCGTGATTAACTTGAAAATGGAAGCAAAAACCCTGGGCAAAAAAACTTCCAGAAATACAATCGTAGAAGTGACAGGTCATACAAACCCTGACTTGTATGTGTTGGTGTCTGGTCACTTGGATTCTTGGGATGTAGGAAGTGGTGCCATGGACGACGGTGGCGGCGCCTTCATCTCCTGGTGCACGCCATTGCTTCTGAAGAGACTAGAACTGAAACCCAGGAGGACGGTGAGGTTAGTAGCTCCATTCATAATATGAATGTAACCAGCCCTAATTATATGATGTAATATAGCAACATGATGCCCCTCTTTAATGCATCGGAAGTCACTGTTCACCAGTGGTGAGTGTTTGACTAAATTATAACATAGGTAACATAATATAATAGATTATAATCTTCTTGCTTCAGCAGCAAATCGATAGTAATACATCGATACGTTGGTCAGTTGATATAGGTAACGTGAATTAAATGTCGATATAATATAATTAAATATCGATATTTAATTCACGTTACCTATATCAACTGACCAACGTATCGATGTATTACTATCAATTTGCTGCTGAAGCAAGAAGGCTAATAACGTATAATAATTAGGTATTATAACCAATAATAATTTAACGTATAATTTGCTGTATACACATCGTATCGACAGGCCAAGTACAAAAGCCTGTAAGTAAACAAATAAAAAAATATTCAGGAAGCGATAAACCTTTTTATATTCACTGCATCTCAACTGGTACGTGAAATTTTCAATGATAAGTAAGTAGGTATGAATGAGATGAAAAGGAAGAAAAACAATCTCTTAACAAAATGATGAAATAATCTAATTTTGAGCATAAAAAAAAACGCAGAAACATCTTTTCTGTGTTTTTGGATAGAGGTGTAGAGTAGAGCTGCATCGTCCGACTTGCCGGTTTCACATTGTAACCAGAATTGTAACTAGAAAGGCTTTCAACTTGCACGTTTTTACAAGTGGTTATGGAGAAGAGATTCAGCGTTTTAGGCATTTTTTCTGGGCACGAAATGAGCGCAAGAGGGTGCTTAACCACAGCACCTACCTATCCTTGATTTCGACCAACAACGTACACGCTTACAGGCTTTTGCACTTTGGCTGTCAGTAGGTATATTCAGGTACTGTATAGTATAATATACTATACAGTACCAGAATATTATTCTGGTATATTATTAAAGTATATTTGGCTGTCAGTATATTCAGTTGTGTAAACCGCAAGATCCATAGGTCCTCCGGACCCTCCTCTTGCCGTTTTTGTGTTTTGGACCCTCCTCTTGCAGTTTCTTCACTGAGTTTTTACATTGACTATCGCGCGTGAAGTCGCTTCCAGTGAAGGATACCCTTATTCTAGTTCTTCTTGTTAAGCTTGTTATAAGCTTGTTGCCTTTTCTTATTATTCTAGAGCGGTTCTCTTCACTGGCGAAGAACCAGGACGGATTGGAGCTTTAGCGTACAAGCAAGCTCATAAAGCTGATGAAATCGTTTTAGCGATGGAAAGTGACGAAGGGACGTTTAGCCCAACTGGTTTATTGATGAAAGGAACAAACAAGGCTACATGTATTGTTCAAGAGATTTTGAAGTGAGCAAAACACAATAGCAGAATCTGACTCCTGTTGATTTCAGCTTTTCTTTCATCTTGGTTTACTATTTTTAAATAATCTATCTTTGTTCTGGTGGCGGGGGTCAAAATTAATTTTTGATTGATCACAATTAATTGTGATCAACCTCAAATTTTGTTCTCTTATGTTTTTGCCCGGAACCAATCACATTGCTGGTCGGAATTGGCGTTGAACAATACGTCCTAACTAGTTCTGTTAGGTATCATAGAAAGTGTTTGGCCAGAGGTCGCCAAGGCCCTAAATCGGTATGTGGTGTGTCCACCAACTCGTCTTTTTGGGGAGTATCTGCAATTCTGACAAAATACTCGGTTCTTCATTTAGCTGTTACTGCAAGGTTATCAGCCCAGTTGTAGGTAGGTAGCCTATAGGCTAAGGCCTAGGCCTAGGCCTATAGGCTAGGTTAGTATACTAACCCGTCAGGCTAAAATGTGGCGGTGGGGGGGGGGGGGGGGGGGGGGGGGGTAGGAGGTTTTGAAAGCTTTTGGGTATGGGGTCGACTGGGATCCTGTTTTCGAAGTATTTTGGACGTTATTACACTTTTGGGAGTCCCTGACCCATCCGACGGGGATCTATTTGGACTAAAAATGGGGTTTGTGAAGGATTCCACGAGATCGAATAAGCTGTCGTCGAAGTAATTTTGAACGTAGAATCTATTTTGAGGATAAATGATTATATATCAAACATTCTAGATGTTGGGAAAAATTTGAATAAAAAAAATCGTCTTGGCGAGTTAATCGCCAAAAAAACTGTAGATGACGAGAAAAGTCTGAAAACACCAAAAAGTTGGACAATTTGATAGGATTTTGGGAAGAAGGTAGGGCGGGGGCGGTGTCCGCGATTCGCGAATGAACGCCGGTAAATTGCACCAACCCCCCCCTGACGACGGATTTTGAAAAGGTCTCCGCGGTGTTTGAAAAGGCGGGAAAAAGGTGCTCATTAAACCCCCCCCCAAGGGCCGACGGGGAAGCAGTTTGCGAGGGTGGAGGGCAAAGTGGATGTTTCCCTTCCTCCCTTGCCAGCGATCAAAATTTAAGGTGGAGTCCCTTAGTTTTTTCAATGATTACCTCTCCTCCTATATACCTAGAATATTCTCTGGTATCTCAAATATTTTTTCAAGCTGAATCCACATTTGAAATTAGAGTTCTAAACCATCGTCCTCTATTTCTTTAAGGGAAAAAAAACTATTCATTATAAAAATAAAAGAATAAGAAAAGAATAAGTCAGAGGCCAGGTGGGAAAGGTCGGGGGTTGGCTGGCATAGCCAGTAGGGGGGTGACCGCCTGAGAATAATAAACCCTCGAGCAAATTTGCAGCGATTTTATTTTTAGATAGAAACGTTGAATGTACCTAATAAAAATAAAACAGACGCTCCACACAATTTTCTTTATCCGCATGATAGTTATTGACGTGTGCTATAACAACAACAACAACAACAACAACAACAACAACAACAACAAAATTTGTTGTATTTAATAGGTACAGCGTGATGGTTGGGATGGTAGAAATGGAACTCTTAAAAGTTAGAATGAACCTCGAGAAAAACACGAAAGGCGTTGGTACATTTTATTGGGCATCTTTTCTATTTGACTTCTTTTTTTAAAATTTTTTTCAGGCTCCTCAAACCAATAAATGCCGACAAGTTGCAATTATCCGACGAAATAGGTTCTGACATTATGGTCTGGTCAAATACCAGCGTTCCTCTGGCTGCACTCGGCAACAAAAACGAGCGGTATTTCTGGTACCACCATACTGATGCCGATACTATGGATGTTGAGGACCCAAGAGCTCTTGACAGGTATTATCGTAGTAATTTACATATTAAGTTGAGAAGTGAGCGCCGTGGTCATGCTCGAAGAGTTTTATTACACGTAATACGTGTGATGGTACGTAATGGTACGTGTACCATTGTTACGTTCGATCATTAATGTTGATATCTGTTTCCAGATGTTTAGCCGTGTGGGCATCTGTGTCCTACATAGTGGCAGATTTGTCCATACGAATCCCCGTTACTCGACGTGCGGTATCACCAAAGAAGTTTGAATGGAATGGGCCCTCGGTTGAGGGCTCTCCTAGGAATGGACATGACCAGAAAGCGGTGGATAATGAGTGGATAGACAGATGGCCCCTATAATTGACATTCAATAGCTATGGCAATGTGAGAACAGTGGATTTGCCATTAAATAGTTCAGTCGAGCCATTGTGTATCTATACCCTAGAGGCACAGCTTCCATGAGATTCGTGAATTGAAATTCTTTAGAATACCCTCACTTTCAATACGGTGACATAAAAGTGGAATAAAAATTATTATTATTACCAGCCACCCAAACTCACCCAAGTCTTGTATACAAGGTGCGAGTACCTTACAACGAGTACGATAGATAGTGTTTCGTAGAACCTACAGAACATTGTACAACAGTACGTACAATGTTCTGTAGGTTCTAACTCGGATCTATTTTATTATTATTTTATATATTGTAAATTTTACAATATTTGCTAAGCAACCATAAGAAATCTTTATTAAAATAAAAGTTACGTATGAGATTATAGATTCCCTTTTCTTTCACCATTATTCAAGCTTTTGAAAATGATCTCTCGTTAGAATTAGGTAGTAAAGCAATGAGGGTCAGGGAGAGAAAACGACTGCTCCCTGGTACCAGCAGAGGAATCATTTTCTTTCCCAAACCACCTTATTGGATTAGACCTCAGCACCGTCAGCAAACAACCACTTCGTTTAGTAAAGTAAGTCTGAGCGATTGAAAAAATGGGTTTTCAATAATTGTCATGAACATAAGCAATCTCGTGAATGAGTAGGTACAGACCTCCAGTCTTCGCAGAAGAGTTGCTATCTACAATTTACTTATGCAGCTACAATTTATACAATTTATTTAGGAGCGTCACAGAGACTCCAAGTATGCGGGTCACAATTGTTTTCCTGGCTGTCTTGGCCATAGCTGGACGCGACGAATTTGGAAGTTGCTCTTTGCCTGCTGAACTCATCCAGGAAATTGCCGGCTACAAATCCGTGGTGGACCGAATCCTTTCTGAGGTCGTGGCGGGACCTTCATCAGGAGCCGTTTGGAAAGAGTTAGTTCATTTCACGGACAGATTGTGGAGCCGTCATTCTGGTAGGTTCAGTTGACCTGGAAAACGCAATTGCCTTCATAGGGGGTTCAAATTAGATAATGTTCACACAGAAAATGTGAATGTTCCGTATTGGGTAAGTACGCACAAAATAGATCATGAATGGCCCATAATCAAGGGAAATTATTAATTAATTGAAATCCATGCTAATAATAACTGTTGAGAAAGAGTTTATATTGAAGTCTTCAATTTTTTGCAGGGGTGAAGAACCAGCGACCATGTTTCTCCCACGAATTAAACAATTGAACATGTTGGGCCTTGGTGGTAGCGTTGGCACGAATCTGCCTGATGGCATCACTGCGAAGGTTATTGTCGTCCTGAACTTTGACAAACTCAAGAAAGGAGTTGATGAGGTAAGCCTGATTTGAGTAAATAGCATCGCCGATCTAACAGCTTGGAATGCGTGTCATTGGACCTCTAATTCGTCAACCATAATGGTAATGTTACAGGCGAAGGGAAAGACAGTGGTTTTTAATGAAGAATGGGTCAGTTACGCAGCGACAGTGAAGTACCTGTACCTGTAGGTAGAGTGCGGCTTCGGAGGCTTCCAAAGTTGGTGCAGTGGCGACACTTGTCCGATCGGTGACGCCGTTTTCATTGAACACACCTCATACGGGTTGGCAGGCGTACGACAGTGGCGTATTCCGGCCGCTTGCATCACCCTCGAAGACGCCAAATTGTTGCACAGAATCCACAGGAGAGGTAAAAGTTGACCAATCAATATAATAAGCAGGTGGAAGTCAAATCAATACAGTTGATGGCCGTGGATGCATACCTACTAGGTGTAATTGTTATCTGCCAGCAGGCGAGAAGTAAAAACCCTGGGCACAAAACTTCAAGAAATACAATTGTAGAAGTGACAGGTCATACAAACCCTCACTTGTATGTGTCTGGTCACTTGGATTCTTGGGATGTAGGAAGTGGTGCCATGGACGACGGTGGCGGTGCCTTCATGTTCTGGTACACGCCAGTGCTTCTGAAGAAACTTGGACTGAAACCCAGGAGGACAGTGAGGTTAGTAGCTCTATGCATAATCATTTGTCTAGAGAAAGTTCGTGAATGACCTTTTTTTCATTATCCATGATAGCCAGGAATAATAAGTAATCGGAGAGCTTCTAATAAAAATAATTGGTATAATAAAATGATGAAAGGAATAAAAAAGCCACATGTAGGCCTATAGTTCAAGAGATTTTGAAGTGAGCAAAACTAATAGCAGTTATTTTTTATTCAAAAATTTGTTTCATTTTTATTTTTAGATAATAACATTAAATGTTAATGTACATTTTATTGTAAATTTTACAATAAGAAAACGAGTAGCTAAATAGGTTTATTTTATCCAAATAATAGGTAGGTATGTTCTTTAAAATAGAAATCAGAAGAATGGAGGTATTACGTGCCCTTTTTGAAGTTAGATGTCATCATTTCTTACTCTATCATTAAGCGCATTGCTGCCATCGACTAGGATTTTGATGCCGAAACTGAGGTCAACGCAATCTTTTTCCGCCCATTTTCTTGCCACGCAATTTTTTTTTTTGCCCCCAAGTTGCAATTATCCGACCAAGTAAGTTCTGACATTATGGTCTGGTCAAAGACCAACGTCCCTTTGGCTTCGCTGGCCAACGAAAACGAGCGGTATTTCTGGTACCACCATACTGAAGCCGACACTATAGATGTTGAAGAGCCAAGTGCTCTTGACAGGTAGGTAATATCACAATAAACCTATTAATTTCCTAGCTAAATAACTCGGTTGTGAATCGGGATGTGCTGGAAGGTGGAGTGAGGCCCCTGGTCACGTTCGTTAAGTTTAAATACGAAGGTACCATAGTTCCTTCCGATACTATGCTGATTTCTGATTCCAAATGTCTAGCCGTGTGGGCAGCTGTGTCCTACGTAGGAACACGTATACGTAGTGGCTGATTTGTCCGTAAGACTTACGGTAGGCAAGTAGTAGTTACCAGTCGCTTTGTTTCACTGAATAACTTCTCGATAAGAAGACTTGAAAATTGATCTCTACCTTTGATTCAAATTCATCTCCGTTCACTTTTGGTTGCCCGACATTGGCAATTCATCGTGCGTGCATGTCATTTCAATAAATTGAACGCTGAAACGATTAACGTGGAAAATCATAAACGTGATTGCTTATCTTTTGTTCTCTGTTTCTTAATTGTCTCCCCCTTTTGTTCAGGTCGTCATTATGCAAAGACCAACAATTCCATTTTACACTTTATATTGAACAGCAAACAAATACGGACACCATTTTGAGAGATGTAGGTATGGAACAACAATTACCTTGAGATTTTTATTAAAATTTATCCGAAAAAAGGACAAATAATTGGTACATAACGACGATTCTGAACTGGACAGATATTTCACACCTTGTAATTTATTCCGAATTAGCCAAATTGAAAAGTTACTCTATATAGTAAACAATGTAAATTTAATATTTCATAATTCATCATTCTGTTGGACATTATATTGGACAAAGTTCTCAGTATACACGGACATTGTGGTACCAAGGTAAATATGTTTTACGAGAAAAGACAGATAGGTACCTACATACAAAAATTGAGACAACTATTTTTGTAAAAATATTTGTTACCTACGCATTAAGTAGGATCGGTCAGAAATAGGTAGGTAGGTCATTACTACTGAACGGCTATAGGACGTAAACGTGAAATTCTATAAAATTTAATGTACAGACTAACGACAAGTAACCTATCTAATGACATTCATGCTCATTTTTCGAAGCAACTTCAATTTAATGATTTCGTTAACATAGCAATACAAAGAATTATTGAAGGAGGTTGTGAATTGAAGATTTTACAACTGCGGGTTGGAACATAACGGCGACGTTGACTTCGAAAATTTGGTTTGGGACACAGAATCGCCTGATAAGAACTGTATTATTGTAACTGACTAAAATTCCTCGGCTAGGCATAGTGAGAGGAATGAAAACTTTCTCAAGATACCGTTTAGTGAAGTGGTACGACCTTGAACATGGGGAACAGATCATACAGATGAGAAAGTAGGGGATGTTTTGAAACCGGCTTCATCTTTTCATTGCAAAGACAGCTCATTACTTATTTCAAAACCATCTTAACTGACAATATATATCCAGGTAGCTTCATAAACGGCAAGGATCTTTTAATTTCAATCTACTACACTTTTAAATCACCAATCTGTTGAGACATCTAATGTATTATAATTAAACAAGCCAACGTGAAAGAACCACAGAAAAACCAAGGTCTGGAATCAGAGTACTTAGTCGAAGGGTCCGTGTACGTAACTATGTATTCCAATTTGACGTTAGGTTAGACTTAGCCAAATTGGACCCACTTCTGACGAGAAATTGAGTCTTCATCTTCAGTTGACTATCAAAATTGACTTTTAGGTTGCTAATTTCTGACTGAACGAGTCTACTACCGAAAAAATATTCATTGCTCTAGCATTTCAAAACTACGTAAACAATCTCGTACGTATGCTTTTGGCTACTCTATGAGAGAGTTATTCAGAAATGATCGTTTCCCAATAACATTGAAATTGCACTCTCCAACTCAAAGCTAGGTTCTAAATTCAAAAACATGATTTCTGTCAATCAAAAGAAATCTACCGAAAAATTGTTTTCAAATATTTTAATGAAAAAATAACAAACAATAATAAACGTTTTATGGGTACCCCAAAATGTTCTAGAACGATAAAATTAGTGAATATTTCTTGCTAAATTTTACTTCAATCTCAAACTTGGGAGGGCACGGTCTGTCTTTTGAGCAATCCTGGGGTCGTTTTGCACATAAAGCTTACCCTGTCGTAATCTAGCTCTATATGTGCTCAGCTACGTAAAAATTGTCTTTTTTTCACTTGAGGGAAAAATTGGATGGTTCGGTGGATTAAACTAGGACACAACGCAAGGCAGTTCAACTATTGAAACAATCGTGTACGTTCAGCACTTGAATATTTCAACATTTCCAAAATTCGAACGCTTGAATAACATTATCTAAAATTACAACTTTGGCACTAACATGGGCATCTTTTCAAGAATCTACCCTTATTCACCTCTCTACTTACAAAACTGTTTCAACATCTTTTGCAGATCCTATAATGCTGCTAATAGCATTTTATCACAAAACTTAAATCTCTTAAAACTAATAACGCGAACCCTAAACGCAGATCTAAACATAAAAAGAAAAGCGATTTCGACAAAAATGAAAGCACGTAAAACAGGCTAGGCATTAGGAGATGAAAAGAGAAGTTATTTTCTTACCAACATTTCAATTTTTGGTAGGTCTAAGTATACGTCCTCTGTTATCTCAAAAGGAGCATGCAAACGGCCAAAACGTTCTTAATTGAACAGCTTGTGGAACAACCGGAGATACGGACGATGATTCGTTCCTCCTACTATCCAATTTAGCCAAAGGGCAAACTCCAGGAATTGTAGTTCGGTAAATTCCTGTATACATCAGTAGGCAACTGATCTACCTACACATGTTAGCATAAACAAATTGCTCTCTTCTCACCAATGCCTAGACTGAAAATTCTATACAAAATTCGAAATAATCGAATCGAATTAATTAGGAAAGTTCAACATAGCATTTCGAAGTGGTCATTTTTTTAAATTCAAGGAAAGCTGATGATGTAAGGAAGCTGATGGGCGTTTTTCCGCCCAAGTGGTTTCGGGCCTCTACCGGGTGGATCTGTCTTTGGACTTCGTCAATTCAGCCGTCGGCAAGGGGAGGGGTAACCCAGCCGTATTTGTCGTGGGTTTTCACCAAACTTCTGAAGGACTCTTCTGCAGAGTGCCGGTTGAAGTCCTTGCTGCTGCTTTTAGTTTTCTTCGAAATTCGCCCCTTTTGGAAACAAATAAGAGATTACGTTCCACGAAATATCAAGCAATAATGACAGATTTTTCTCCATTTTACCAACCTGCCCTTTTACAATACTAGCGGCAAATTGCATGACTATGGCTTCGACGGTGTAGGCACTGGCCCATCCTCGGGGGGTTAGCAGCTCCATACATATTGCACCACCTTCCATCACGAATCCTGCAAATCAAAATATTACAAAATATTGCAATATTGACCTTACTTTACCCAACTACTCGTAGCTGCAGTGTAAAATTAACAACACAGTAGCTAACCTTTCTCTATCCTTGGGGACACCACTCTCATAAACGGAGGGACGAAGGGAAAGTTGTCGGGAAACGTCAACTGCAGGGAAATGCACTAGAAACAATAAAACACCAAAATTAAACCTCCATGACATAAAATTGCGCTTAAATTCCGCGAACACTAAAGCAATAACTGTAAAATTATTATATAACAACAACATTTTGGGTGATGTAACTTATCTACTTATAGTTACGAATTGAAGAATAAATCAGAGAAAACGTTTTACTCAGGAGCTGTAGCTTTCTGCGAGTAAAATTTACTCATTTTTACATTTAATGTCGTTAATTGGATGATGCTAAATAA
The DNA here is from genome assembly GCA_955831195.1 of Pilophorus perplexus. NCBI lineage: Eukaryota > Metazoa > Arthropoda > Insecta > Hemiptera > Miridae > Pilophorus > Pilophorus perplexus. The sequence continues at coordinate 16,025,240 of OY037011.1, read as the reverse complement.
AAACATTGTGACATGATTATCCGAGCCTGGGAAAGATTCAAGGTGAAGGCCAGCTTTCATAATCATCTCCTATTTCGTACGTTTCTTTCGTCCCTGCAAATACCCTCCCGTCGATAGATTCAAATTGGATCATTAAATTGAATTTCAGAAGAGCCAATCGACCCATTGAGTGGAACTCAGAATGAGAGCTATTTTTAGCCTGCAGTGAGGCGGGACAGGATTTGGCGGTGGACTTGAGTTACGTAAAGTGATTTATCTAAGTAACTAAGCAGCTCAACTTTTGTGTAAGGGTGGAAGGGAATCACGACGAAGCGGTCACGGAATGCGTGACGAAATTCATTTCCACCCTCATTGTAAAATGTTCCGACAAGATTCACCCCCACCTCCGAAAACATTAGTTGATGAGTCATCATGAAAAATGGGGGAGCCATCCGTGATGAGCACGCGAGGTTATCCAATGTCTCATCTAAGCCGAAAACGATAATAATGAATGAACTATGAATGCAGTTTGGTGGTACGATTTGTGGCTTCACGGAAATGAACACCCCATGAAGCATTAAAATTTAATTTACAAATTAAATAAATTTTATTTACAAAACGCTGCAAATTTTACACAAGGGTTTATTATTCTTTTATATACGTTACTTGTGCAGAAATTTAATTCTGTCAATGAAAAAATAAAAAAATAAAATTTTTTTTTTGGATTTTTATCTCAAAAAAAATTTTTTTTTTGATTTTTTGTTCAAAAATGTTTCGTTTTCAAAAATGCTGTATTTTTTACTCGAAAAATATTTAACATCCTGGGATCCTTCAAAAATCCCATTTTTAGCCCCACGAATGCTCTAAAGATCGCCCCAGTGAAATCGGATCGTTCCGGGACCCCAAAAAATGGATTCTACGTTCAAAAATACTTCGAAAACGACACCTAACTCGATCCCATAGCTAAAAGCCTTCAAAAAACCCCTCCCGTAGCCCCATTATAGCCCCATAGCGCCCCACGGGTTTGGGCGATCGGACTGAAAACCTTGCGGGCACAACTAGATGGTAAACCAAGTATTTTGCCGAAATTTCAGATTTTTTAAAAAATTCCTACTGCCCAAAACGGCCTGGACGGCGGACGGCGGACGGACATTTCGGATTTAGAATGTAGACCTCTTGAAACGGATAATGTCAAATTTTGAGCCCGATCGGAGTCGTCGACCCCCGTCGCGAAAACATAGGTGTATTATTCCAAGAATAATAAACCAAAAGTTGAGGCGATCTGTGGGAAAGCTATTATCTGGGAGTATTGCTAGGTTCATAATGGTTTTACTCGGACTTTACATAACAAAAATTGACTCAAACTCACTGGTTGAACAAAAGTTCCCTATGAAAATGTCTTTCCATTGGAAACCATAATGGGACTATGATAGAGCCATTTGCAGTGTGGATGCTAAAGGAACCCCTACCACTAAGTCTCCGTGCACTTCTTCCAACTTTCCTAATTCCTAGACTTGGTGAGCAAATTTGTCGGAATGACTTACTTTGATATCGTGCAGCCTCATGTCGTTTGCTAGTTCTGACTCCTGGTCGATGGAGTAGAGCCGGACGTGCCAGTCATAGAGGTTATCATTGATGAGCTCGACAGTGAAAGCCGGATTATCTTTTCGCTGCGACCTTTCGATGTCCTGCAGTTCTTTCATCAGTCTTCGGGTGCGGACGCTCTTCTGGTGCACCTCCAGCGCCGTGGCGCCTGCGTCTAAGCAAGATGGAACTAAGTTCTCTTGAGCTGTTTATTGGTATTAGAGACACTGGATCCAAGAGCCAACATCAGGAGTTGTTGGATAGGTGATTTTTTATACCTTTGGTGGGTTGAGAAGATTTCTTTTTGAAAATGGAAGAGCCGGAAGATCTTGGGGAAGGCCCAACCGGCTCCTCTGAAGGGGTGACTCCACTATGATAACCTGCGTGCCTCAGCAGCCTCCTTGCTGGTGACCTGTGGAGAACAAATTTCATTACATACGGCACTGGATTACATGTGAATATCACATTTTTTTCAAGCGTTTTTCTTGTTGCTTTGGTCATCGATACCCAATTCTACCTTCAAAAATTTGAACCCGGTTCCTTTTTTCGCTTCTATAAATTCACTGGATTGTAGTCCTACCAGCGTACAACTCACTTCGATGACACTTCACCCTTCGAGTCTTGAGCCCGACGTAATTTCATTTTCGTCAAGACAGCTTTGAGTTTTGACCTGATAATTTCCAGACATCATTCAGGAATTGAAGTCAGCGCAGTAGCAGCAGAGATGGTGTTAAATTCATTCCAAGCCAAGATGTAACTAAAAGTAACATTATCTTAACATACCCTTGAGCCTTGGAAGAAGAACTGGATGCGGACTGCTGCTGATTTGAGGATCCTCCCTGGTCGCCACGTTCGTTCTTCTCGCTCTCTTTCCGGAATAGTCTGCTGAGAGCTGAGACAACTTTGTCTTTGGCCCGTGAGGTCATCGCTCAGATCCACTAAACTCTACAAGTTTAGTCTTATCTGAAACAGGATAATAACGATCAAAATAACTTCCGCAAGAAATTTGGGACGATAGCAAAGTGTTCGAGGGGTTCTAGCTCAACGCAGTCGTTCATAGTACTATTGAACCTGTCAAAACAGCGAACTTAGCAAAATTTGGTTGTATCATTTAATGATACCTTCCGTAACTGCATAGTTTCTAACTCCCACTCCCTCGCCGACTCAGCCCCCGGAAGGTCCCAGCCTTCACAGGATTTCTTGAAAAATCTCTAGCGCGCACTACTTTCTGTTGGTGGATGCAATCTTGGTGACGAGGTATAGTTAAAGTCATGGATACCAGAATGGCCTCGACGAGCACCATAAATGATTAATGTTGAGGAGTGAAGTCCTTTGCATGTTAACAACAGAGTAATTTTCTAACGAGTGTGTACGGTGGATACACATCTGATATGTTTAGAGAGGCATGGCAACGGTAAAAATAAGGTGATGCATTTGAAGGTTCCATGGATTATTCACCATCCATTGAGTTGAAAATCCTCATTTCAATGACGTACGTGCCTTTATTTCCAATGCGAATGCTCAGTCTGGGCAGCACTACTACACAGATTGCTTCCTTACAGCCTGAAGCACGAAATCTGGCCACATATCCGTGATGAGGTTATTTACCTTCGACGGAATAGTTCAAACGTTCGGCTCCAAACAGAGGACAGTGCCGTTCAATTCTGTCGCCGTCAATGTCAAATCAGTCTGCTTCCTGAAACTGACAACCTCTTGACCCCCATTTAGTAGGATTTATGTCGTATGATACGCGATTATGGATGACAAAGTGCACAAGGGGTTCATTCTCCAATGTAGATATCTCCTTTCTCCGAACAACATGGAAATAAATGAGAAAATAACAAAAGTTGTTATTATGGGCTAAAACAATTTCAACCCTTAACACAAATTCGATGTTTTTCATTATAATGTATACTATAGTTTAGGAACGTACGGAGGACTGAAGAGAAAAACTTTTTGTGTGTGCCAAGATAACTTGTACATTGAGATCTTTTCGTGACCGTGAATTTTCTATGATGACCCCCTGAAGGACATATTCAAATTCTACGAAACCTGTAATTTGGTTTAAGCGAGAAAGAACGTCATCTCTTATGCTGCTTATCTAGAATTTAATCTCACGGCAAGATCTCGCATGACGGGCTTTTATATTCAAATAAAGAGAATAAATAGCTTCGAAAATGAAAATTTACCTACTGCAAAATTGACGCTCGTGTTTTTGTAATTCTAGTTTTCGCGTTGTTCAATTGAACTAATCTGTCGTCACGGAAGTGTACTAGTAAGGTATACCTACCTACACAATGTAAGATGGATGCGAAACGATTTTAGACGAAGTACTCTATTTCAATGATTAATTTATATACTTGCATTCCCCGGTTTCAGTTGGTTAGACCATCATCTCATCAGAGGTACCTATACCAACTTTTTCGAAAGAATTGTTTTATCACCGCGTTCAATGGTAAAATAGTGCACTTATGTTAGCTGGGTTTGAACGTTGATGGAGGTCTTCGCCGTTCATGATAGGTTTGTCGATTTGGATAAAAGCTCGTTTTTTTTTTCTGGTAATAAGTCGATTGCATTAATCCCAGACGTGGGTCATGTGGCGTATCAGTATGAAGAAACTTGATGCGCCCTCCCCCACCAACAGACGTGGCAATGTGGTGAAAGCCAAATCCACACCCGGCACCTTCATGTGATTGTTTTCGCTCCGAACTACGAGTACCTACAACCACGAAATAGCCAGTCGACCTACACGCCAAGAAGCGTCAGCTGGTGACCGGGAATTAGGTACCTAATGACTAAACCTCCGTCATCCACCTGCGGTGCTGAGCGTTGACATTGAACCTGTACAGTGTTGCTCTTAGATTGACATTTACGGAAGCTATGTAGCCAAGGGTACATACCAGGCCAGTTCAAATTACCATTGAAAAGTTCGCACGCCGTACCTTCACTCTCCGCTCCACATCTCGATTCATTCAATGAAATGCCCTTCACAACTTCCTATTACAAATGTCGAATTTATGACTCTAAAATAGTTCTACCTATTCAAGGAGACAGTTGTACGGCTTTCCAATACAAAAACACTCAAACGGAAGTCACACGGTTAAAATACCAAAATGATAATTCTGCACGTGGAAATAGGTACGTCGGGGAAACTGTAACAGTAACTGTTACAACTGTTGTACCTTGATCACGTTCACAGAGTAGTGGTGTTGAACTATTGATAGGACTATCGATAGTACTATTATAGTACTATCGATAGTCCTATCAATAGTTCCTATAATAGGAACCAACTAAACACCGCCAAAATTAAAAAATACGCGTTCCCAGAAAAACACTGTAATGCAACAATGTATCTTCAATTGTTTCTTTAGCTTGTTTATTTAACTTTTCAGGGTTTATTACAGATGCTAATAAAATGATATTACTTCTATTAACGTTTTCAAGGTTTTTTATATTCATTTTTTAATGCTGCTACTAAGAATAAAAACGCTGCAAATTTTACACAAGGGTTTATTATTCTGTGATATAGGTTACTTGTAAAGACATTTAATTCTGCCAATAAAAAAAATTAAAAATTTTTTTTTTGGATTTTTATATTTCAAAAAAAATTTTTTGGGGGGGATTTTTTTCTTCAAAAATGTGTTTTTTCAAAAATTCTTTAATTTTTACTCGAAAAATATTTAACTTCTTGGGATCCTTCAAAAATCCCATTTTTAGCCCCATGAAAGCCCTATAGAACGCCACAGTGAAATCGGATCGTTCCGGGACCCCCAAAAATGGATTCTACGTCCAAAAATACTTCGAAAACGACACCTAACTCGATCCCATAGCTAAAAGCCTTCAAAACACCCCTCCTGTAGCCCCATTTTAGCCCCATAGCGCCCCACGGGTTTGGGCGATCGGACTGAAAACCTTGCGGGCACAACTAGATGATAAACCAAGTATTTTGCCAAAATTTCAGATTTTTAAAAAAATTCCTACTGCCCAAAACGGCCCGGACGGCGGACGGCGTACGGCGTACGGCGCACAGTGGTGCAAAGGCGGCCGAAACCCCCCAAATTGAGTTGTGCCTTTTCCCAGTTTTTATGAGTGGGTTTTTCACCTTAATACTTGTAGAATGAAGCCTCATAATTAGTTTTCTTTTAAAAAATTATTTGGAGACTTGAGAGTCCTTGAAAGTTGATTTTTTTTTTAAAATTAAAAAATTACGAATTACATGTTACTTTTTCACCATTTTGGTTTATTATTCTTGGAATAATACACCTATGTTTTCGCGACGCGGGTCGACGACTCCGATCGGGCTCAAAATTTGACATTATCCGTTTCAAGTGGTCTACATTCAAAATCCGAAATGTCCGTCCGCCGTACGCCGTACGCCGTACGCCGTCCGCCGTCCAGGCCGTTTTGGGCAGTAGGAATTTTTAAAAAAATCTGAAATTTTGACAAAATACTCGGTTTACCATCTAGTTGTGCCTGCAAGGTTTTCAGCCCGATCGCCCAAACCCGTGGGGCGCTCTGGGGCTAAAATGGGGCTACAGAAGGTGGTTTTTGAAGGCTTTTGGCTATGGGATCGAGTCAGGTGTCGTTTTCGAAGTATTTTTGGACGTAGAATCCATTTTTTGGGGTCCCGGAACGATCCGATTTCACTGTGGCGATCTATAGGGCTTTCATGGAGCTAAAAATGGGATTTTTGATGGATCCCAAGAAGTTAAATATCTTTCGAGTAAAAATTAAAGAATTTTTGAAAAAACACATTTTTGAAAAAAAATCGCCTCAAAAAATTTTTTTTGAAATATAAAAATCCAAAAAAAAATTTTTTAAAATTTTTTTTATTGACAGAATTAAATTTCTGTACAAGTAACCTATATCAAAGAATAATAAACCCTTGTGTAAAATTTGCAGCGTTTTTGGTTTATTATTCTTGGAATAATACACCTATGTTTTCGCGACGAGGGTCGACGACTCCGATCGGCCTCAAAATTTGACATTATCCGTTTCAAGAGGTCTACATTCAAAATCCGAAATGTCCGTCCGCCGTACGCCGTCCGCCGTACGCCGTACGCCGTACGCCGTACGCCGTCCGCCGTCCGCCGTCCAGGCCGTTTTGGGCAGTAGGAATTTTTTTAAAAATCTGAAATTTTGGCAAAATACTTGGTTTACCATCTAGTTGTGCCCGCAAGGTTTTCAGTCCGATCGCCCAAACCCGTGGGGCGCTATGGGGCTAAAATGGGGCTACCGAAGGTGGTTTTTGAAGGCTTTTGGCTATGGGATCGAGTCAGGTGTCGTTTTCGAAGTATTTTTGGACGTAGAATCCATTTTTGGGGGTCCCGGAACGATCCGATTTCACTGTGGCGTTCTATAGGGCTTTCATGGGGCTAAAAATGGGATTTTTGAAGGATCCCAAGAAGTTCAATATTTTTCGAGTAAAAATTAAAGAATTTTTGAAAAAACACATTTTTGAAAAAAAAATCCCCCCAAAAAATTTTTTTTGAAATATAAAAATCCAAAAAATTTTTTTAAAATTTTTTTTATTGACAGAATTAAATGTCTGTACAAGTAACCTAAATCACAGAATAATAAACCCTTGTGTAAAATTTGCAGCGTTTTTTAACCTATTGTAATGAATAGTATAATTTAAGTAACCACCCATGAACTTTACTGTACTAATGTAGTTTCCAAAATTTGCTTTAGTTGAGGGATTAATTCCAGTTTGTACTGTCTGTGCCACGACCTTGTCGGTAATAAAAAAAACGCATTTTTCGCATTTTCGATGGAATCGGGGAAAAAAGCTGCACCGAGCTGAGCTCCGCGAGTAGAAACATTGTAATCTGTGCCTATTGGAATGTCTTTTCTCAAATTTTCATCGCCGTTATCCGCCGTATATGTTCAGGGTCCACGTTGTAAGTCGCTAAGATGGGTGCGTCAATCGACAACATTCTGAAAGAACAATCGTACAGCTGTTGTGTATCGCGCAATCAGCAGCTCAGAGCACGATAATGCTGAAGAGGACAAACCGGCCTCACCAAGAGAGTGAGAGATGAAAGAAATTAATAAAGATAGCGTCCGCGATAATCCGACAAGGTCTGAAGAGTGTATCGCCACCTCTTGGAGAGTTCAGTTGCAGTGTACGTCCTTTTTGCAAGAGGAAAGATGGAAATGGTTATTCCTCATAGTGTTTTGTGCGATATATTGTTTCGGCCGGGATGCACCCTTAAACAAGGGTTGAGAGAAGAGTACCCGCATTTACATGAGGACAAGCTGGACCAGGTAACACTTGAAGTTACTAAAAAATTTTTTACCCACCTTTTTATAAAAAAAAAGAAAGGAGTGCAACACAGTAAGGTGAATTTTAAGCGTAAATATGAGGAGTGGCTGAAGCGCAATTTTCAGCTGGAATTTGAATCACCTTGTGTCGATGCAATCAATGTGGGTGGAAGGCCTTCTAAACATTTCGCAGATTGTGCTAGTCGAACGCAACGTAAAAAAGTCCAGGATTTAAGACGATTTTTAATTGAATTTTTATTTACCTAGCTGTCATTGTAATATTTTAAACGATTATTTCCTTTTTATTAAAGAGCTTTCAAGTCAAACTAATTGAGTTAATGGTATATTATTCTGAAATTAACGCTATTTTAATTTTCATTCATTTTTATTCCATAAATTTCGTAAAAATGGTTTGAATTGTTTTCAAAACCCTTCCTTCAACCCAGGATTCAAGACACAATGGTTTTTTACTGTATAGAGCGGTGAACTTGGGATACATTTTATGGGTTATACTCGAAAATAAGCAAAAACAGCTGAAAACGTGGAGAGCCAGTGAGTATACCCATTAAAATGTTGAATTATGGTCTTTAAAAAATTGTAGCGCAATAACTGACGTCAAATTCGGATTCTACGCCCCGAAAAACATGAGTGTACCGAGTTTTATTGAAATACTCCGATGAAAAGGGGTTTTGGCCGCTTTTTGGCGGTTTTGCACCACTGTGCGGCGGACGGCGGACGGACATTTTGGATTTTGAATGTAGACCTCTTGAAACGGATAATGTCAAATTTTGAGGCCGATCGGAGTCGTCGACCCGCGTCGCGAAAACATAGGTGTATTATTCCAAGAATAATAAACCAAAAGTCTTCGTTCACTATAATATAGTGAACGAAGACGTTTTTATTCTTCATTTTTTCTCAAAAATACCAAGTGTTTCAAGGTACACAAGCGTTGAACAAAAACGTCCCTTCGGATTTGCTTCATAGCTTCGCCTATGCTTCACGGAATTGCCATTTTGGCACGCACAACTTTTAGTCAAGACTGCTGTAAGGTGTTGAAACCGAACGTCGAACAATATTGATGAATTTCAAAGCACTATCTCCAAACAACCAAGGTACAACGGTCTCCCCTACACGATCACATGATGAATCTGGTGTACCTATCTCATTTTGTCTTGCAGTTCGCAGGACAAGAACTCCCAGAAGCCAGTGCAGATGGGATTCACACAAAGACACAGGCAGACAAAAGGGGTGACAAACCGTCACAAAAGGCCGCCTCTCACGATCGAAGAGGTTGGTTTGAATGAGGGAATGGACTTCCTGCCACGAAGGCCTTGCAAAGTTCTTTCACCATGTACGATTCGCATTAGTCCCATCAACTCTCTGATGCACAAAAATCTATGCGGTCCTATTCTGCTGGGATGGAACGGGGAAGGTTGATGAAGGCGGGCTCATGGATTACGAAATGCATAATGCATAATATGCATACCTATTATGCATATGCTCAAACAACCTTCTTGACAAAACATCCAGTTAATCTATAATATTGTTTTAATATAATATTATTATGATGCACTAGAGCTAAGTTCTAAAAAATTAAAACTTGATGAGGTCTAGCAGAATAAAAGATAGGATGTTATTCGATATTGTGATGAGGAAATGAGTGCAAAAATATTCTAATTGCCGGGTCCTAAAGAGCTATTCTTAGCATGACGGCCTTCAAAGTCAACAAAATCGGGGACTATAAAATTATTCGAAGAATGGCGTCGTGTAAAGGTCAAGAGCGCCACAAAGCTCGACTATCAAGGACTAACAAGGTTGGGGAGGTGTGGGAGTCCGGGAACAAGTCCAGGTGACTCCGTCCCTCCCTGGTCGACTTCCAGGCACTCAGACGGACCGCTCAAACGTCTCCTACGAGGAAGAGAAGGCCCAAAGAGGAAATCAAGGTGGCTGTGACTAGACCGAATATATAAAACCCGCCTACTTTTCACAAACTCAGACAGTCTAATAATTTCCGTGATAAATCATCTTCTCAACGAAGTTTGTGAGAGTTATCTGTTGACGGGCATTTTCCACCTCCCACCCATTCCACCCATGACAGCTATTATTATAGCAGCGATGTCCCTGTCAGTGCTCTGACTGAATTAAGCTCAAGATAATGGATCTCCAATAATTAGAGTATTGTCATTGCGTGACAGCGCAATGCTTTATAAAGTTAGACAATACCTACCTCGTTCTTTCGAAGTCAACGCTTCGGACGAATGGACTCTCACCATTCCTCAAGAGAAACATAAATTAAAATTCATTATTTTCAACAATTTACACTAGGTATCTGAATTTCATTTGAGAGCCCTACTAGGACAATATGCCCGGTTTTGGTCGTACTTATTACAATCAAGTTGTACCAAAGCGTACAATCTAACCAACGATAACTTCACTAGGTATCGCTGAAGATAATTCCTTATTGACATTTCAAACAAAACCATTCGTGTTGTACATTAAGAAATACAAACATAACTTGGCTTTGTTTATGCGCTCATAAAACTCCGTCAAGGTCTCGTCAACGCCGCACGATACGAGTTTTCCTCCGCCAATTCGACGAAGAATAAAAGCGTTAAGAGTCCCACACGCAACTTCAGCGTTTCACTCCTGTGGAGAGGGGGAGGTGGAATTAATTAATTTAACGCGTGGAAGACAACAAAAAAAAAAAAAAAAAAAAAAAAAAAAAAGAGGCGATTGGGGTTAGAGGGAGAGGAAAATTATAATTTTTAATAACATCAAGGAAGATAATTACCGTTGAGTTATTCCAGACAGATTTTCTCGTGGGAAGTCGTACGAATATGTAGGGTATATTGTGCCCGTGGTAGTTTTTTTCGAGAAACGGGTCCGCACTTCACAAGATATACTGCTATAAACCCGAAAATGAAGAACATGCTCGCCTTTCGGCCAACGTTATTAAATTCTACTATATTTTAATAGAATAGTAGACAGGGGGGCTCAGTGTTTCGTCTGATTAGATTTTAGTTCTAATAAGACCTTAAACAGAGAATACCAATGTTCAGTCATTCAAGTCGACGGGCAACCTCTAAACCCTTAGTTCACATGTAATGTAATGTAATCCCTTAGAGATTTAGAATAAAGCAAAGCCAACTCCTACAGTAAATACGCATGCCAACTGTAAATCGTCGTGCTCGTAAATTGCCGGAGCAGTTACTTCCATTTGGTAGAATTTTTTGAAAGTGCACTCATTTAGGAATTCAGCAGTAATTTGGCAAAAATTTCTGGACCACTCAAGCGAATAAGATAGAGAACCTGATCAATAATCGCTTATCATTCGGTGTCAACAATTCAGGGAGTAAAATTTACTCCCTGAGTTGTTTGCATGTCTCATTTAATGTGATTTCCTTCGTTGTAATGCGTTTCACCGTTTCAACATCACGATTTATTCTAAGAGAAGTGTCAAAACCAACACTCCCGAGCAGTTTCTGAGTTTGAAACTTGGCAAATGGAAGGCCGTAACATTACCAACTTTGGACTTGAGAAGATTAAACAATTTTCCGTCTCTAATGAAAAGGAAAGAATTATGGGAGTTAGTAAAAAGTCGGATGGCACCTGTTATATGTATTCTCGTTCATTTAGGACCGATTTCCCGTACCATCGGGTCCAGTGGGGTTCCAGGCTGTTAAGCCCATACAGCTGGAAATGAGCCGACCGGGAGCCGTAAAACCGGCCGTAAAAGCTCCAAGTTGAGAAACAGCTTTTAGTTACTAAGAGTGTTGTGTTCGCATGAACAAGTAAATTTTAAAAAAAAATATACGTGACGGCATAAAACAAGTTGGCTGAAGCATTGTGTTACGCCCTGTAACGCACGGCAATCTCATGGATGATGGGTAAAAATATAGCGTAAGGACTCTCGTAAACCTAGAATATTAAGTGCACCTTACAGTGCACCTTTACCAGCTTAAAAAAAAAATACTTGAGTGTTGTTAGACGGTTGATATTTCGTGATTTGAAGGGAATCACTCATTGAACGTACCTACTGTAGGTTCAAATGGACTCATTTGAGCGCGACTCACATTGAAAGTTGCATGAAGAGCAATAATAATAATAATAATAATAATAATAATAATAATAATAATAATAATAATAATAATAATAATAATAATAATAATATGCTGCGTACGATAGAACTTCTGCCATGTCCTATGCGTTTTTTGTTTTTTTTTTAATACGAAGGAAGCCTTTGAATTCGTCGCAAAACTTTTTCTCCTACATTGGTACAGGCATCTGAGGTTGTTTTCGACCCCCTTTTATTGCCTCGCGTCTTTCATTGCCTTCTATCTTGATGGGACCATCTTTCCAATCTTGAAACAGGCAATTTCCCTCGTATTTCCTGAAAAGGATTATTCCCAATAGGGCGCCTTCCGCCCAGCCCGGTATCGATGAAAGGAAAAAAGGGCCTTAAAATAACCCATCGATTTTCCGCTAAGAAGTTTCGGCTTATCAAGTTGGGCACAAAGTTTCCCGGAGAAGTTCCCCCTCGAGTTTTCTCCTCCGTATACGGTAACCTGCAACCCCGCAGATTACAAGCCAGGAGTCGAAACTGTAGAAGTTGTTGACTGTTCCGGACGTTTATTGGCACATCAAAAATTACTTGGGGGATTCGAAGGCTTGGAAAAGTACTACCAAAACTGAAGTCGATAGGAAACCGATGGAAGAAACATCTTCCAGAGCTTAGGTTGTCCGCAATAAGACTACGTACGTCCCCAATATTTTTCCGTCCCAATAGAATGTGGCATGGGTTTATCAATCCCCCTATCTCGGCTACAGGTAGGCTACTAAGGCTTCTAAGGCATTACTTTTCTGTCGGTTTTGGGTATAGCACAGGAGACAGTAGCTGCAGTTCTGCCAATAGATGTTTGTAATAACAATTCAATACCTATCTCTTATCCTTTTAATGATGATAGGGGTTAAATTGAACTCAGTTGTTGAGCGTGACCAGTCTCTGGCCTTGATAAACCGATGCACGTCCAAAATTACTAAGAGCAAGAAAACAGTTTAGCTGAAATCCATCTAAAACCACAAGTAAACTAAAAGATCCAATATCAGATATAGGATCATTCAGTAGATCCTGCTTGACAATTGGTGTTGAACACCTTGCGGGACCAACGATGCGAAGAATATCAATATTGGCATTTTTCGAATCCTTATAAATTATAGGTAGGTACGCGGTTACTGTGTGTGGTACTTTTAACCGTTTCGCGACTAAGCCTAGCCATATAATAAATGTTATTTTAAGGTTATTTGTAAACGGTTCCAAAACATCAGTCCAAAATACCCCCCGGCATATCTCATCTCTGGCCCAGAGAGGCCACTTTTCCTCATTCGGTATCTCGTCTCTGGCCCAGACAGGCTACTTCTTCTTGCTTGATATCTCGTCTATGGCCCAGACAGGCTACTTCTTCTTGCTTGATATCTCGTCTCAGGACCAGGCAGGCCACTTCTTCTCGCTTGACATCTCTTCTCAGGCCCAGGCAGGCCACTTCTTCTTGCTTGATATCTCGTCTCAGGACCAGGCAACCCACTTCTTCTTGCTTGATATCTCGTCTCTGATCCAGGGAGGCCTCTTCTTTTTGCTAGATATCTCGTTTCTGGCCCAGGCAGGCCACTTCTCCTCACTAGGTATAATATACTGGATCAGAGACAATATTATTGTCTCTGATCCAGAGGGACCACCTCTTCTCGCGATTTATGGTCGTGAAAGGGTTAAAGTAGCATCAACACTACAAAAACTCGATGCTTTCATTTTAATCAGCGCTTCAATATCCTTTACAAATAAGACGTAGTTGAATAATATTTCATTATCCATTTGTTGGTAGGATAAAGAAATGGACTCGCAAGAATATGCTCTCTCGGCTTGTTCACTTAGAAAAATGGAACTACTTGTACTACTCAGCTTGTTACCTCTTATGTTGAGCCGAGAGTCCTCCATGTGACCGTGAGGTGGAGCTTCAGCTGTCTCGTATATTTTTGTGCACTTGAGGTAAATAGGTATTCATCCTTCAAAGAAACGTTTAGTGAATATTACATAATTATCAGTACTTCATCATAATAAGTACTTAGTACTTCATCATAATAATATTATTATGATGTAAATATATGTACAATATAGACGTATATATACAATGATGTTTCTCACAGACAATCTAATTTTATCAATACGTCGATCGGCAATATGATAAACGGTAAATGATGCCCACTGGCCCACAGTGATGAGAAAATTTCACACAATTTCCCCTTTCAATAATATCCTTGTTAGCTGTTGAAACGGGACTCATTAAGGGGGAAAACTCTTCCCTTTTTCTTACTTTTTGTTCAAACTCATTAAAATCGTTGATTTTCCCCAATGTAGGTACGCCCGTAGTCGTTGACACTAATTTATTTTCACTCGAGGCGAGACAATGAGAAATTCTTGAGGGGCGAACAAACCGGAACTTTTGCGCGGGGAGTTTAGCGGTGTAGTTAATGGGGAGGTGAACAATCGAGATCAACCACTTCCTCCCGTAGGTGCGACAAACTTCGAAGCTTAGCCTCATTTCGAAGAACAATAAAGCAGAGGGTTTAATAACCGGTTTCCCTTCTGATTACAACGGCAAACTGAGTCTCAAGGTTTACAGGCGAACTCGTGATTGGGATTGATTACACGGTAAAAAGAAAGTTCACGACAAGAATATAATTTGAAGAACAAATAAACATTATGATGCAGAATGACATCAAACAGACATTACCTACTTTGAATGAAGTCGTTTGATTACGCTGAGTTTCACGCTAGTTACATCTTCAGAGCTTACGTTATAGCCATATTGTTATGGAAGTTGGTTTCTCAGAGCTCATGTCGGTCAATGTAACAGGGTGTGCAACGAGGCTCACAAAGGTCCAAGGAGGGCCGAAAATTCACTTTAACGAGCTCTAGGGTATTGCGCAAGATCCACCTCCTAATTTCCCTAGGCCATTATAGAGATTAGTACACTGTCTCGTAATTAGGTAACCAAGGACACATTAAACGGTAGATACTAACCCAGCAGTTGTCTTAACCTCAAGCAGTGTGATTAATTTACCGTTGCGTCTTTAGCTCTTGTATTAAGCAGCCGACATTCGAGCGGATGGATTTATTTCAAGGGCTTTTGCACTGATATATAATAATGACAAGGGTAGGCCTGTTTGCATGGTCTTCTGTAATTCAGAGCCGAGCGAACTTCCGCGAAGTCTTCGAAAGGTCAATCCAATACATCGATTGACCAACGCTACCAGCTAGAGACGCTACTTCCAACATCAGTTCCTATCGTAATTTCACCACAAATTTCAGTTTTGACACGAAATAGGTTTGAAGTCGATTAATGCAGCTGCTTATGACAAGACTTGGTGCTATCAGGGACAATTGACTGAAAAAGAAACTACTGCTCTGGTTTAGAAATGACTACAAAGGTTAATAGTACATGAAACAAGAGAAAACCCTCAACGTTTCACGATCCCTCAACACCGATTAGACACGCGCTACGGCACACATTTGGCAGGCGCTCTCCACTGGGCATAGATTTCGTCACACAAGTGCACAGCAGTCTAGAAGAAAAAAAGTTCTCATTCAAAGGTCTACTGAAAGGATTCCTTGCAGATAATATGCTCAAGAGGCCACGACCTTAAACCAATGTACAAAATTATTTAATAATCCCTTTCTTGGTAAACCTTTGCCGCCTCTACCTCTATTGGCTGTAATTCAAAGGCATGAAATGGATTTTGCCCACGTCCATGATATTTCTAGCATTCCGCCTCGTCACATGATAATTTTATTCACGGCCACAATTCTAATAATAAACCAGCACCAACGTCGGGAGTCTTTACGGCTAGTTTCCGTGAAGTATTGATAGCATTGCTCGTAAATGTGAAAAGATGCCTGTGAGAAATAGTCAGGAACGACAGTTCGAGTGTGAGGAAATTGTCGAGGCCTTCCCGTCATGGCAAATCTAACTGCACGTCTAGAAACGGCTGAACTGATAATCTCAAAACATAAATCGCCGTGTTGTTTTCGTCTCTCTGGCTTGCCGAAAGATCTTTTCCGGATAAAAATAAACATTTATAATTGAAAAGACTGCAAATTTAACGCAAGGGATTATTATCCTTCGGTATTTATCGTAATCTATATCTATAAAAATCAGTATTTTGTTGCTGATCGCATTGGTTTCCGGAAAGGGGACAGATTCCACACATTTTTTAACGCATATCCAGCAGTACAACAATTGCTTCCAAATGACATCTTTCGGTGCGACAAACGTAATTCGGGATACTTTTATGCCAACTTTTAAGATCCAAGGTCAAATATATCATCGAACAGGTTCGCTATTGCCACCACCAGATGTAGACTACAAATTTCTGCAGATATATTTCATGGGTAATTCAGCACAGCAAGTCGACCAGCGTTGTGCAGTGCACAATGTGCACACAACAGTTCAGTGAAGAGACCAATTGTAGAACAGCTGCAAACTTTCTTCCATCACCACAATGGACTGGTCGCATTATTCAAAACTGCATTGGACCACATGCCATCTGATGATCACAAAATTGTGATTAGAGCAGATAAAACACCAACAGGAAAACACGCAAGACGATTTAATGCGCCAACTATTGATGAAGTCGCCATTGTTGTCGTGGTCGAAAATTTACAAAACCGTGATATTGTTCTACATCACCGGAATGATCAGCTACAATGTGTGTCTGAAACCCATCGATCATACGATGCGTTACAATATCCCAGCTTCTGCTTCTTCTCACCGTCCATAATTTACTCAAAATTATTGTGAGTAAATACTTATTATATTGTGATTATACTACTTATAGTGTGAGTAAGTACTTATTATAAGTACTTAATAAATTACAGAACTATAAGTAAAATAAACGGAGCAAAATATCGTAAGCAGCAGACCTATGATGAATAATGTGGTTTCTAATAGTGTGCATATTATTCTATTTACCTGTAACTAAGTAGGGTCCGTAATAATATAGTAGGTTTGATATCTGAAATTGATTCCTAGCAACTTATTTTCTTATATACTAGCTGACCCGGCTAAATTAAATTCTAGAGAAGAAGTTTAACGTACCTACTAATCTTATTTTAGATATCTAGCTTAATAGTAAATGTAGACTAACAGTGTACTTAAATTTTATTTTCGTAACATGGTCATCGAGCTTATACGGGACAAATTATGTTTCTTTGAGTCGGTCTGAATTGATGCCTCCGAGTCCAATATATTCCTCGGAACAAAGTTTTGTTGTGATCAGGTTGCATTGCCGACTCCAGGAGTTCATATTCTACGACATGGCCAAAATGGGTAGAAACTTTGAAAAATCATAGCTCCCTTATTATAGAAGGTAAAGAATCACGGTTGGTCCCATTCGACGCAGAAACAATCTACCTACAAGACCTCGTTGGAAAAATTTTATTAACGGCCTTAGTTTTCACGCTAGAAGGTAAAAAGTATCAAAAAACGTGACTTTGGTTTTGAAAAAAACACGTTTTTTCAACATTTTTTGGCACAATCACACATTTCTCGTGGTTTTAGACACCAACTTATATATATTTTCGGAATCAGCGATAAATTTCCAGTAAGAAGAGAGTTTTTGTGGAATTTTTGGGCATCCGACATTTAGCTGTGATTTTCAAAACGGAAAAATGCCGAAAAAACGAAAAATCGCCAATATCTCGAAAATTTGGACGTGACCGGAAAAAACGGGGGTCGGATTCGGATTCAGCACCCCAAAAAACATAGAGTTTGATGGTTTTTTCTGCGGCGCCTGAGATTGACCTTTTTTTTGTAAACCTGTGTTATTGATAAGGAGTAATTGCGCAAAAATTAATTCTGTATGTTTTTTACAAATATTATGAAAAATTTAGGTATTAAAAAAATCAATCTGTAAGATGAATGGATAGATGACCACGAATAACGGATTTTGTATCTAAAATTACTCGGAAAACTTCACCTTATCTATTTGATTCTTCAAAATTACTCGGAAATCTTCACCTTATTTGATCCTTCAAAAATCCCATTTATCGTCACGGTGAAATGGATTATTCGTCCGAAAATACGTCGAAAACGAAACCTAACTCGACCCCAAAGCCAAAACCCTCATCACCACCCGCGTCATCAAAATTGTCGACCCCCGTCGCGGTTGCAAGAATATAAAACCAAAAGCTGAACTATTGAATCTCGGCAGTGCTATCACGGCAATAAAAAAAAATCTTCGCTCAGAATAATACATTAAATGTATGCACGCAACAAAGAATTTTGTATAAACATGAACAAAATTTGTTCTGGAGATGATTTAATCATCTCCACAAGAAACGGAGCGAGTAAAGAATGTGCTGATGAGAAAAAAAGAGGAAAGTAGTACGAGGCCAGTAGACTTTACAGTAGAAGGAGGATTTACCAGCTCAATTAAACGAGATGCTAATTTATTAGGGATACCGGCATTAACAGGAGTTAACCCCTTCTCACCCTGTTCAGTTACACTCCAACAACCTACAGTTGTGGATTGCCTTAAGGCAATCTTCAACCCCTTTCATGCTCGATAGAAGTAACCGACGTTTACAGATTCGCCGACGTATAGAAACTAGAAATGTTCTAATTTTTTAGCCAAATCCCAAATTTCATAGTAAAATCTACACAATTGACGAAATAGTTCACCCCGTTCAACGATATTAATTTAAAAATTTAAATTGAAAATATTGTGATGCTTCGTGGTCGTGGTATGGAACTATAAATCTGAATATACACTTAACAAAAGTGCTGAATCTCACTTCCTAACTTCCTAACTAACCTAGTTCGTGCAACCGTTCCAACCCCGTGAATCCTTCGAACTCGCCTCCGCGGTTTACAAAACCACGTCATCAAGCCAATCGATCGCTTTGCCGTTCAGACGTCGGCTCCACCGAGTCCGCAACTAAAATGTTGTTTGCAGGAGAAAAGTCGTTTTTCACGGCCTTCTTGAAGGTCACCGTCGGGCTTTCCGAGACGCAGGGAGAAATTACTATTTCCTCCGGCTATTCGTAACGATTAAGCGGTGGACGAGAAAATGTTTTTTCCTCGTAGAAAACCGGAAAATGTTGCTTTTTCTTTTAGAGACGATCATAGGAGGAGACATCCTGTGCGCCTAGCGGAAGACGAGGAGCGCTGGGAGGGCCAAAAAGTTTCGTGTGCGGTGGCACTGTCAATGGGATTCGGTAGTGGGGAATACGCTCAGGAAGACGGAACTGCTTGGTGGGCGAAGTGATGAACTGTTTGGGAAGGAAAACGGTGAGGGAGAGTCACTGAAGGGTTTCAGGAAGGGGTTGCAGAGGCCACGGCGCGCGGCGCTGGTGGCAAGAGGAGGTAGGGGTTACTAAAGTAGTACTGAGGGCCTTTTTGTTACAACGCCCGCTACTATAGTTACACGGAAGTGCACGAGAGGGGGATACAACCGCTGGGTCTCGAGAGTTTTTCCTTTTTTCCTCTACAAAAGAGGTTCGCTAAAAAGAAGTGCTCCGGTTTTTTATGAAGCGTCTACGTCCACCCGCGTGGAGCTCTTGACGCGCTTGTCCCATTTTTTCCCTCGTTCTCCTTCCCACCACCTCATCCTCCTTCGTCACTGTCTGAAAAGTAGAAAAGCTGCAAATTTTACACAAGGGTTTATTATTCTTACTTGTGCAGAAATTTAATTCTGTCAATGAAAAAATTAAAAAAAAAAAATTTTTTTTGGATTTGTATCTCCAAAAAAAAATTTTTTTTGGATTTTTTTTCAAAATTGTTTTGGGATCCTTCAAAAATCCCATTTTTAGCCCCATGAAAGCCACATAGATCGCCACAGTGAAATCGGATCGTTCCGGGACCCCAACAAATGGATTCTGCGTCCAAAAATACTAAATACTAAATACATAGCTAAAAGCCTTCAAAAAACCCCTCCCATAGCCCCATTTTAGCCCCATAGCGCCCCACGGGTTCGGGCGATCGGACTGAAAACCTTGCGGGCACAACTAGATGGTAAACCAAGTATTTTGTCAAAATTTCAGATTTTAAAAAAAATTCCTACTGCCGAAAACGGCCCGGACGGCGGACGGACATTTCGGATTTTGAATGTAGACCTCTTGAAACGGATAATGTCAAATTTTGAGGCCGATCGGAGTCGTCGACCCCCGGTCGCGAAAACATAGGTGTATTATTCCAAGAATAATAAACCAAAAACGCTGCAAATTTTACACAAGGGTTTATTATTCTTTGATATAGGTTAGTTGCGCAAAAATTATTTCTGAGTCAAAAGAAAAAATGTTGGAAAAAAATTTTTTGGATTTTTTTTGGATTTTTTTTTTTTTTTTTTTCAAAAAAATTATTTTTTCCAAAAATTCTTTATTCTTTACTCGAAAAATATTTAACCTCCAGGGATCCTTCAAAAATCCCATATTTAGCCCCATGAAAGCCCTATAGATCGCCACAGTGAAATCGGATCGCTGCGGGACCCCAAAAAATGGATTCTACGTCCAATAATACTTCGAAAACGACACCTGACTCGATCCCATAGCCGAAAGCCTTCAAAAACCCCCTTCTGTAGCCCCATTTTAGCCCCATAGCGCCCCACGGATTTGGGCGATCGGGCTGAAAACCTTGCGGGCAATTTTTGAAGGATCCCTGGAGGTAAAGCGAGTATTTTGTCAAAACTTCAGATTTAAAAAAAATTCTACTGCCCAAAACGGCCCGGACGGCGGACGGACATTTCGGATTTAGAATGTAGACCTCTTGAAACGGATAATGTTAAATTTTGAGGCCGATCGGAGTCGTCCACCTCCGTCGCGAAAACATAGGTGTATTATTCCAAGAATAATAAACCAAAATATTCTATTCTATTCTATATTCTATTCCTAACCACCTCACGCCCCTCGTACTTCTCTTCCCCCACCTCTGGAACTTCCTACTGTTCTAGTTAGTCATGAGAGTTTGATCTCTTTCAGGTGAGGATAGAAGGACCCATTGAAGAATTGCCTTACGATAATTGGAAGGACCTGTACGACTCTGAGCCGCTTTTCTGCAAAATCCGAGCGGTCGTGTGCCACCAGGGGACTTCCATCGAGTGGGACGAGCTCAAGAAGCACCACGATCAGATCCTCAACGAATATAAGGAAGGAGCCAACGCCCTCGCCAAACCCGACCACGTATAAGTGTTTTACTGATACTGTTTACACACATTTGGTCATTTTGCGCTCACAATTTATACTTGGAATAATTTTTTCACCGAGCGCCGAAATCTGTTTGACGGTTGCTGCCACCCTTCGAGCAAAATTTCGTCTTCAGACGTGTTCCTCACTTTGACGAAAGCTTTCAATTGTTTCAGGGTCGCCTACAAGATCTTCCCGTCGATGATCGAGTTTTACGAGTCTCTTGGGCCCAGGATCGCAGACAGAGTCATGTACCTCAAAGAAAAGAACAGCTGGAAGAACGAAAGAATTGCCGCCTAAGTGAATGAAGAACATTTTGACATTCTCATCTGGGGCTCATTCTCAAATATTTTTATTAATTTGTCACTTTTTTAATAATAAACGAAGCTTTTCGTAGTTCTGTGGTTTTGACTGGACTGTCTGAATATCTCACAGCTCAATGTTCGAAATGAAGGCCTGACCTAGTTGGTAAACATTATTACTGCCTACATAATAGGGATCGTGACGGGACTGAAAAGAGAGCGTTCTGGTGGCGAAATGGATATCACTGACCGATCTGATGAATAACAGGCTCGTTCCAGGTTTGACGGACTGTTAACAGAAATCGACGGAGACAAGCTCAGTTGAGAAAACTGCTGTTCCAGGTCGATTTGTAGGTTGACAGTAGTTCAACTGCAGTCGGACCGTAACCTTCAGCTCGAATGAGTTCGGTTGGGAGCTGTCGACTTTGGTAAAGCCCAGTTGAAGCATCTCTCATTACCTTCTCACTTTATTTTGGTGCTCGGCGCGTCAAGTTGTACCTACTCGCGTCCTCCCAAAGTCCTCGTAGATACCCTCAAACACTTTAAATGACTCATTCCCGCCCTTATGATACTCCTCTCTCGAAAAAGGTTGATTATTCTGAATACAATAATACAATTTTGTTGACAGTTCGCGTTCCAGGTCAGAAGGTGGGCTATTCGACAGAGCTCAACAGCGATTCAGAAGGCAATGGGACTGCTGTCGACAGCTGTCTGTTTTGTCAACAGACGCCGTCAGACCTGAAACAAACCTCATTATATTATATTATATTATATAAAATCGGGCCTTCGAACTTTCTACACAACACGGTCTTAGTCTTCGGGTCAGGGTTCAGGTGAAACTCATTTGCATATAGGTACTACAAATCCCACACGGGGAATAATACTGTTATTATTCCATGTCCGAATTGGCAATTTTGATTTATGGGTGATTCTCAGATAAACACAATAATCTTGTTTTAAGGTCATAACTCCCGTTATAACTGCCTAGGAGATATTTTAATAATGCTGTTTGGTTCAGATTTTGTTCTTCGTCCTTAAAGGGGAAATCGAATAATATAACTAGGTATTTATTTTCCCATTCGACCAACAACAACAACAGCTGTTGGAAAAGTTGGAACACTGCGGCATGTCATCTGGTGCAATATCTTTCTTTGTACAGTACCTGTGCGGCTGGCGTCAGACTGTAACCACCCACTTCTATCGACATAAAGCCTTCACCATTCGATCCCTCAATGCATGATATGACACGATTCTGTGCCTTCTGAGCTTTTTCTCCTTTGTTTCTTACCTTGCCAACTATTTCGAAGAATGAAAGAACTTTTTTTTGGACTTTTGTCCAGCTAGAT
Source organism: Pilophorus perplexus (assembly GCA_955831195.1). Lineage (NCBI taxonomy): Eukaryota > Metazoa > Arthropoda > Insecta > Hemiptera > Miridae > Pilophorus > Pilophorus perplexus. Next base: position 16,002,534 of record OY037011.1, on the reverse strand, counting down.
TGGCGAAAAAAAAAACACAGTGCGCCGCCGCCGACTGCAGACGCGTCAGGGAAATTCCAGTGAAGACAGGGTTTGTTGTTGGAGCTGAATGGAAAGATGACTGTCGGAGAGTGAAATGGCTCTCCGTTTGGGAGTCAATAATTATTATATTATGAAATGAGGGTTAATTGACTGATCTCTCTCCCAGGCAATCAGGAGGTATGGAAATTAGTTCCAAAGGGTTGTGACCCTAAGCGTATTTATTATACAGTGAAATAAATATATCGTTCGTGAACATCCTAACACCCGATACCGAACGCGAAATGTCTTCTCACGAGACGTGGGAGCTATAGCCTCGCTACTCACTTCGCCTATAGGCCAATCTACTCACGATGAGGGTCGCTGCAGTGTAAATCGCCAGGGACTTCATCTTACCGACGTAGGGGTCCCGGGAGTCCTGTCCGGAGTTGCCTGGGCTGTGAAGTGAGTCCCGGAGGTCCAGGGGATCCGGTGACGATCTGGAAGGTCCAGAAGATGATCTGGATACGAACTGGAGACCCAGGAGATAGTCGACTCCTGGGCCTCCGACGGGCAGACGGGCATAGGTACGCTCGCTCTGACTGTCTGGAATGCACTCACCTTGATGCAGCATCCCCTCAGTCCCTTTATCCGAATCCCTCGTTCACGTGAACGTGCCAAACCAGCCTTGATTCGCCCTCTACTTGGAGGCCGGTCAACACAACAGATTCTGCTGTGTCGAGACGTCACGTCCGCCGGTTTCGTTAACCGGACCGCTGTCCAGGATCGATCTCGACAATGACCAACTCTATCTTCTGGGAATTGAGGTCGATAATCAACTGTCTTGGGCCAGGCACACAGAGGTACGTTCATCTAAGCTTTTCTCCTGCATATTTATGCTGAGAAGATTGGTTGGCGCGGTTTCTCCTGAGGTTCTACGCACAGTTTACTGCGCTTGTTTCCATGGAAACAGACTAGAGCAGCGTACAGGATCCCTCTATGGGGGAACTCATCTCATCTCTCGCCCAAAATATTCGTTCTCCAAAAAAGTGAAACAATGTACTTAATTTGTGGATGGACCTTAATACAGTTAACCCTCACTAACAGCGGTTTTTTGCCTAAATGCCCTTAAACCTTGAAATCAATGGATGCTGCTCCTGAGCTCACAGCTCCTTTGATGTGGAAAACCCACAATATCGCACATTGCTTATACAACATCAAGGAATCCATCGATAAAATTATGGCTTGGAGTGGTCGGAGTGATGGATCCAGACAAAAATTTGACTGATTCGGAAACAGCAACGTTGGGTGAAATTTTAGAGATCGCTCATAAACTGGAGGGTGAGGGATTTTCTGAAATATGGTTCAGGTGGTTGAGTGGGACTCCCTTATGGAAAGCTTTCATGGATATATCCATGAAAGCCTATAAGCTATCCACAGTTAAATTGGATCGTTCCGGGACCCCAAAAAATGGATTCTACGCTCAAAAATACTTCGAAGACGCCACCAAACTCGACCCCATAGCCGAAAACCTACAAAAAACCCTCCTGTAGCTCCAAATTAGCCCCATAGCGCCCCACGGGTTCGGGCGATCGGGCTGAAAACTTTGCGGGCACAACTAGATGGTTAACCAAGTATTTGGTGTAGGTGAACCTATACAAAATATATTTTGTCAAAATTTCAGATTTTAAAAAAATTCCTACTGCCCAAAACCGTCCGGACAGCGTACGGACATTTCGGTTTTGGAATCTAGACCTAGGTATTGAAACGGATAATGTCAAATTTTGAGGCCGATCGGAGTCGTCGACCTCCGTCGCGATTACAAAGGTGTAGGTGTATTAGGTGTAGGTGTATTCCAAGAATAGGTAATAAGCCATAATCTGTACTTAGGTAGGACATAAAAAAAAAAAAAGATTTTGCGTCCAAGATTACTCGGAAAACTACACCTTATTTGAAACCCTTCAAAAATCCCATTTGTAGCCCCCTGAAAGCCCAATAGATCCCCAAAGTGAAATCGGATCGTTCTGTAACCCCAACAAATGGATTCTACGTCCAGAAATACTTCGAAATCGACACCTAACTCGACCTCATAGCAGAAAACCATCGAAAAACCCTTCCCGTAGCCTCATTTTAGCCCCATACCGCCCCACGGGTTTGGGCGATCGGGCTGAAAACCCTGCGGGCACAACTAGAAGGCAAACCCAGTCTTTTGTCAAAATTTCAGATTTTTCAAAAACCTGTTTAATACCTAAGGTGTCGTTTTCCGAGTAATTTTGGTTTTTTTTTTTTTTTTTTTTTTTTTTTATGCTACCACTTTTGTCCAACCTAATAAGTAAGTAGGTAACTATTTTTTAATTTTTTCAAAAATATTTCCTTTGGTACAGAATTAATTTTTAATTTTTTCAAAAATGTTTCCTTTGGTACAGATTTAATTTTTTCATTTTTTTTCAACCTATAGGTACCTATCAAAGAATAGTAACACTTATTCACTTTATACACTTTATTCATGGAATTTTCGCATCATGAGATGTTTAAGGGCAATGTTGAGTCCCAGAGGGGTCAAACATTTAGTATAGGTACCTAACTAAGAATAATAATCATTGTTATTATTTTTATTCATTGTTACCTACTAAGTTGTAGCCCTCTCGCGGAACCACAGAATCTCTATAAGGCCTGTAAGGTCTGCGCGTTCGGCCCGCAGACCTAGCTGTGTAGACCTTACACGAACACCAGCGGAGTTCGTGCAACATGCCACATCGAACGACCGCGAAGGGTGTGGCCCCGTCCTCGTCATCACTCAGTCTTCTCCCAGCAGCTCTACGGGGAGGTCATGTTGGGGTATTTTTTAAATTTAAATGTAATTTCAGCCCAATTCATTTGAAATTATCTCCACCTATCGCACAATGTGATATTATCATCCGGGAGAGTAACGAATAGAAAGAAAGTTGTCGCGTTGCCGTGTTTTAGACGAAAACGTATTTGGTATGAACTGATTACAATAATAATTATTGTAAGATGAATTATTCATCTTTTACGAATAATTATTGTTTCTCACTCGCGGTATTTTCTATTCATGAAGCCCACAAACCCTCCTGATTGGTTTATTTAGTTCAGCATCAAATTGATCTCATTGAGGGATTCTCTGTCTCTCTTGTTGAGCTTTTTTTCTACCGTTAATGAATGTTTTATTATTCTCGTGAGTTTTTTTGGAATCGGCCTCAAAATTTGTCATTTCACGTTTCAAGATGGGTACCTAAGTTCCAAAACTGTAATGTTCCCTCCCGCCGTCCGAGCCCTTTTAGGCGGTACCTAGGATTTCTTTTTTAGAGTCAACAAATCTGAAATTCTGACAACATTTGTACCTACACATTTAATGTTGTGCCTGCAAGGGACAGTCAGTTCGCGATGTGGCAAACTTGATATTCGTATGTGGAGGTTAGGGAGAGAAATCGCCTGTTGTTGCAGTTTTAAGGGGGGGGGGGGCTATGTCCGGGGAAGTAAACATTTTTAAAATCAGGGGACTGAAAATTACGCTTTAAAGTATTGCAGCACAAAAAATTAATAGAATATTGATTCATTTCATTTGGTCAAAGCATCTTAAATAAAAATCTAATTATTTATTGTGATTATTTCAGAGTAATAAAATATTTTCCTCGTTTCGTTGGGGGGGGGGGGGGGGGGGGGCTACAATTATAGGGTCATGATGGGTTTCGAGCAACTTAACTCAACTACAACCCAGAGTAGGCCTACCTACCTAACTTGAAGTAGTTGAACCTATACTCAGGTTTATACTTAAAAATAAAAAAATAAAATAATAATAAAAAACCTCAGTATAGGTTCAACTACTTCAAATTCCTCTGGGCTGTAGATGAGCTTAGTTGCTCGAAACTGGTTTCCACACTTCAATTTAGTACCCACAACAGCAGAGGAGTAATTTCCCTCCTTAACCTCCTCATTAGACCTCTTCGGTAAAAAACTTCACTCAAAATTCGTATCCACTTCATTCGTATTCAATACTCCTTAAAACAAAAGTAAAGAATCATTCAGTTCACAAAATCATTCACTAAATTCCATCGAGAAAATAACTAATTCTCAATGTCCTGGCAAATTGAATAAAAAATCAAAATGGTATTGAGTGTAAAGGGTTTTGGGGCCTGCCAGTGATTACATAACTCTGGTTGAGCCCGTCGCTTGCTGTTTTGGCGGTGGCGAGCGCTTTCGATGTGATAACGTCATCAATAGTCAGACGATGAGGTTTTCACATTGAAAGCGCTCACCACAACCAAAACAGTGGTGACAGAATCAATTAGAGTTATTTTTAAAAAAAAATGAAAATTTATTTCTAACATTCAGGTAAAGTGGAGTGTGAATCATGGATTGGGCTGAAATTAGTTGATCTTGGGAGCGTAAATAGGAGCAACCGCGTTGGGCCTCATCGGAGTGTTAAAGTGCAGTGTTGTGTAAAGTGTTTTAAGTGCGCGTAGGCTAGTTAGGTGGTGTCAACAGGATTTGTGAAACGGTTTGTAGGTAAACGTGGTACGCAGCAAGGATAAGCCAGCTCGTAGGATCCAGCCTGCCATTCGTTATTTGATAGCTTGCGAAGCTGTGCCTCCTTGCCTGCCTGCCGCGTGGATTATAGATTGTAAGTTAGTTATAGTCTTTCCCATTAGGTCTCGGGTAGGTAGGTAGTCTTAGGGCGGATGAAGTGGCAGAAGTGGTTAGCAAGGCTGGAGATCGCTTCTGCCATGGTGATTCGCCGTGCATGTGAGTGGGTGGTCACTGTGAGAGTAAGGTTGCTTTGGTTGGTCAGCTCCAATTATCAACAGCTGGTAAACTTGGTAAACGGATCTGAACTTCCGATGCTAGTGGCAGGCGTGGTGGACTGGCACAGTGATGGAGTTTCAGTTTGGTTCGATCTGGATGGTGGGGCTGATTGTGTAGGTAGGCTCTGGTGGGAGGGGGGGACTAGGTACGCCAACCAGTGAGAAACAAAACTCGAAACGTTTCTACTGTGTTAGTTACCAGTAGCATTGAACTCGACAGTCAGGCGTATATATTATCATTGGCACGTAACGATTGAAGAGCGTCAATGCCAGTCTGTGTGCGTGGGCTATCACAGTGATGGTAGTGTAAGAACACACTTCCTGTTTTGACACCACCGAGAAGAAAAGAAGACTTCTAGACTCAGTCAAGACCTCGAGACTTGCTCCTTGGCCATCACTCCGTTTGTCGACTTCACAACTTGCCTCGCCATCGATGCTGCTGCTGCCACATCCATCCAACACGCGAGTGTCCGTTAATGCTCCCAAGTCTCGCGGCGTTTGGGTGGGGGGTGGGGTTTGGGGGTCTTCTCCGAGTTTCTCATAAGTTCCTGAACGCTTCATGGACAAGGTTTGGGTGGTGAGTAAACTCTGCGTACATTTTGTTGCAACGTAGGTACTGTACAGTTTCACATCATTTTTTTTTTTAACTTTTTTTTCTTTTTCAGGCATGCTCATCAACATTTATTGAGCCAGGTACAATTCAAAACATGCCAAACCATTCAAGATGGCATTCAAGTTCCTTTTCAATGTTCTTGTGACTTGATGGTCACTACTATGAAAATAAAGGTTCTCACTTTATTTTCATTCTTTTCCACTCTTTGAAGTTTTCAAAAAAACGCTAAAGAAATTCGTCAAATGGTCAATCTGTACTTAAAGAAATGCTTAAAATTTAAGCATTTAAGCATTGCTGAATTTAATACTACCCAACCTGAATGCCATTTTGTGGAGCCACTGTTGGAAATTAGTCTCTTTCCCCCCTTTGGCATGTTGAACTTCATGAACTTCAAGAACTTCAGCTGAAGGACGACGAGAGGATGCTTCTTTTATCCACAGACATTTCACGTGGTATTTGTTCGTTTCAAGAATCAAGAACACGAAGAGTAGGTACATATTTAGGTGGCTAGGTTATATATACAACACACACCCACCAGCTCACCCTCACACACACAAACTACTTAGTAGACAATTCCAATAATTACATTCCACAAAACAATAAGTAACCCACGTAGGCATAAACGTTGTTCATTACAATTAGAATATTCTTCAGAACTCCCACAACTCCCTACTTCTGTTTGCATAAACCAGTAAAAAAACGCACATGTACACAAAAAAGCTGGTAAAAAATTACAATAAGTTTACAATACATTAGTGGCCTCAGCTTACAAAGCATAAATTGACTCAACCCCCCCCCCCCCCCCCAAATTGACTCAACTGTATCCCCCCAAATTCCTCAAGAGAGAACAACTCAGCTCTAATGTTGTGTTTTGAAGTGGTAGGCTTCGAACATTCTCCTATCAATCTCTATTCTGTAGTAAATTGCATGCCAGTGGCTCCAAGGTTTTTTTTTTAAAGCAATTAGGGTATTTTTTAAAGCATTTAGGTAGGCAACTGTTGTCTTTGTGAAACAAATTGCTATAGATTGTCATGTTTCTCACGCTGGGTTCCGGAGCCAGGTGTTGGCTTCTCCAACCGGCACAATATTTGATGTTGTGGGCATAATGTTGTTGTCTTTGACTTCTACATTGTGCAAACTGAATATCTCTTACTGTGTCGTCCATCCGTGAAGTTTGGTGGACCGTGCTCAGCTCGGGGAATATGACGACCAGGCCTGGTTGTTGTTTCGACTGTTTTTGCCTTTTCTTCTTGTATTTGGTGAAACAAATTGCTGTAGATTGTCATGTTTCTCACGCTGGGTTCCGGAGCCAGGTGTTGGCTTCTCCAACCGACACAATATTTGATGTTGTGGGCATAATGTTGTTGTCTTTGACTTCTACATTGTGCAAACTGAATATCTCTTACTGTGTCGTCCATCCGTGAAGTTTGGTGGACCGTGCTCAGCTCGGGGAATATGACGACCAGGCATGGTGGTTGTTTCATCTTTAGGTACTTCTTCTTTATTTAGCGGAACAGTCATTTCGTAACCAGCCTCTGATGTCAGACCACGTGAGAGCATCAGCGTCATTTACTGAAGTAAGTAAGCAGGTACCTACTCCGAATGATGGGCAAGACTACCAACATAATAATATTATGTAACATATTATGTTGGTATTATCTGCTCATCGTCTACGAATCAATCCAGTTTTTCTGCACTGAAGCAAAGTGATTCTGCAGACACCCCAGACAAGGTGATGCAGCAATGCGTTCAGCGTCATAGCTTTCTTCGTGCTCCTTCGGTGGATTATGTTTGACTCCATGAAACAGTCCTCAACATCTGCAGCTGCCATCATTGACTGAATTTACAGAGAAGACATTGTTGGTGAGTTTGATTGACTACAGTGAAATAAATATGAAGTGGATTTCCTTGCTAAACGGTCATTTTGTATTTCAGCCTCGATGGCAGGCTTCTTGGGAGCATCAGCGTCATTACTGAAGTACTCTGAATGATAAGACCACCAACATATCTTCTCATCGTCTACGAGCCAATCCAGTTTTTCTGCGCCGAAGCGACACACCAGACAAGAGTTGCTGCAGCAATGGTGTCGCCAAATTCTGCATGAAATCACCAGAAAGGCAAATAGCTTTTAGTGAGTTTATTTATAGAACGCTTCTCAAATCCCAAAGTGTCTTCAGTCTGACGCTACTGCCAATCTGCTCCTCAACATCTGCAGCTGCCATCATTGACTGAATTTACAGAGAAGACATTGTTGGTGAGGTTGATTGACTACAGTGAAATAGATAATATCTATTTCACTCAATATAATATCATATTATGGAGTGGATTTCCTTGCTAAACGGTCATTTTGTATTTCAGCCTCGATGGCAGACTTCTTGGGAGCATCGGCGTCATTACTGAAGCACTCTGAATGATAAGACCACCAACATATCTTCTCATCATCTACGAGCCAATCCACTTTTTCTGCAGCGAAGCGACACAACAGACAAGAGTTACTGCTGCAATGTTGTCACCAAATTCTGCATGAAATCACCTTGAAGGCAAATAATTTGACGAATAGCTTTGTCTTTTAGTGAGTTTATTTATAGAACGCTCCCCAAGATCCCAAAGGGTCTTCAGTCTGACGCTACTGCCAATGGTGGGGGAAGAATGGCGTGAAGAGGAGCAGCAAACTATGAAAGGTTAGGTAGGTACTGTTTTGTCTTTATCGAAAAAAGTTGTGTTTGTGAGCCCTCTTTTTAAAGTCTTATACTTAGATGAGTCCTTTGACAAAATGAAGACATGTAAGTTCTGATTATCTACTCTTGGCTCTCGTTCTTTAAGGGTTCCATAGGTTGCCCTAGAGGTTTTTGATGTTGGCATTGTTTGCACTGTCCGTTCTTTCAAGTTTCTGGATTCCATCATTGACAAGTCAGGATTGTGCAAATTGGATATTGAAACCCGGATTTCAATAGCCAGAGGAACAATTCAAGCTCTCAACTTTCAGTGGTGGGGCAGAGAAATCCATTGCCGAAGTAAACAGCTCATCCTCAGTGTTTTTGTTGAAAGTATACTGCCGATGGAGGGGGATGAATGGTGTGAAGAGGAGCGGCAAATTATGGAAGGTAAGAAAACGTTGAGAGAGAGTAAGTAGTTACTGTTTTGTCCCCAAGGAGAATCAGCTGTAGCTCTTTGGACAAGAGGACGCTCCAATGGTACAGGCATGTTTGTCATAGGTATGGCCGCAGAAAGGTTCTTCACAAGGCCGACTGAAGAAGGGTGCCCACTCGATGCGTCGCCTCAACCTCACCAAGGATGATTGTCAGGACCAAAGGGTTTGGTGTCGGGCGATATTGAGCAGCCCCTGGTAAGAGGAGAAACCCTCAAAAGTAAGTACTTCCGTTGGACATTGCCTGTTGCCTGTGTAAAGTTATCACCGCTAGTTTCCATAGTTGGAATTTCTTCCTTTCCCTGGCACCGCTTGTTGCCATAGAATGTTTACAGACTGTTTGCTGCACGAAAGTTAATATTGCCTTTGTTCTTCATGGAGCGTGCCCGTTTCCTGCTTGGAGCATTTATACTACCTACCTGTTTGCTGCATTGAGTGTTTATACTGCCTGTTTCCTGTACAGAGCATTTATTCTGCCTGTTTGCTGAATTGAGTGTTTATGCTGCCTGTTCGCTGCACAGAGCATTTATACTTCCTGTTTCCTGCACAGAGCATTTATACTGCCTGTTTCCTGCGCAGAGCATTTATACTGCCTGTTTGCTGCATTGAGCGTTTATACTGCCTGTTTGCTGCCTGGAGCATTTATACTGCTTGTTTCCTGCCTGGAACGTTTACCGCCTGTTTCCACACGATTGATGCATTGTTCCAGTAACCTAACCCAATTGGAGAGGAAGGTGTGACTATTTGGGGAAAGCCCCCCCTTAGTTGGGGGGGTAGGAGGAGGTCACATGGGGGAAACCCCTTTTTACAACTAATTAATAATAATTAGTTGTAAAAAGGGGGTTCCCTTTATATATAAATGCCAGGGCCGAGAGTTCGATCCTTTTCTCATCATTTTCACATTTTACAGAAATTGGCGTCAGCTCGGGTTCAATTCCCCTGTATTGCGTTGGAGTCACCAGTTCTCCAGTGATCGGAGGCTTAAACATGGCAGATCCAGAGGCTTCCCAGTCAACAGGAGAAAAAAAAAAACGCGAAAAGGAGCTCGAGGAAGAAGCTGGACCAAAGGGAAGAAGAGAAGGCTGGCAGAAGAAAGGAAGATGGTAGGTGGTAGGATGGCTCTCGCTAAGTGCCTACAGTGGGTATTTGGTTAATGTTTAGGAATAGGTTAGTTTTTCCCGTAGTTTCCCATAGTTACCCATCCTTACGAAGGCTGAGGTCGAGTAATTTGTTACATTTTCTCCCTCACTGCATTATTACACATACCAAGAACGTCTTGACAAAATCTGAACACACATAAGAGGACACACACGAGTTCGAAGAGATCAAAGAACTGGACGAAGTTGTTCGTATACGACTATAGTCCATCCTTTGGGTTGGTCAAGTGTTCAACTGGTACAGGCATAGGAGGCTCAAGGAGTTAGGGGTCTCTCTTCTTTTGAGGAGGGACGAGTGTAAGGCGGGCGCCTCCATTGAACTATTGGTTGGTATTTTTTGGGACTGAAACATATCAGTAGGTATATGTTTGGAAACAGTTGTGGAACCCTTGTCACTCGCCTGTATCAAGTTGACGTTATTTCGGACTCATGAGTAACACCCCCCCCCCCCCCCCCCACCATTTTCTTTTTTTAAACGTTTGACGAGGTGGCTAATGCCACTGATATTGGGGGACAACGTGAGCAACCTCCTCGCGGTGTCCTCTGGGTAACGCTGATAGCTCACATTTATCTACGACTTGGGGGGGGGGGGGGGGGGGGGCTAAAATCAGCCAACCCCCGACTCTGGCCTCTGACCTCTTTTACTCGCTTTTCAATAATGATTCGTTTTTTCTTAAAATACAAAAATTGGGTTCGCAGGAAATTCATTCTTTGGACGCCGAACAACTTGTCCGTTTCATCACTGTTGATAGCACTATCAACATCACTTGATGAACAAAACGAATGATTTAGATAATCGAATGATCATCAGAATTGGAGATTGGACGAAACGAACCTATTTCTTTTACTTTTCGAACAGAACTACTCTTCTCCATTTGAACGTAGGACACCTAATGAAATTATTGGCATCCGAACAGCTATGAAGTGAGATCTCGGATGCGAGAGCTTCGCGAAGACACTGCCATGCTGAGCTTATTCTGCTACTCATGAGCTTTCCCAGTAGGTTCCAATATTACATTTTCGCGACAGAGGTCGACGACTCCGATCGGCCTCAAAATTTGACATTATCTGTTTCAAGAGGTCTAGATTCCAAAACCGAAATGTCCGGGCCGTTGTGGGCAGTAGGAAGTTTTTTTAAATCTGAAAATTTGACAAAATACCTACCTACTCGGTTTACCATCTAGTTGTGCCCACAAGGTTTTCAGCCCGATCGCCCAAATCACTGTGGGGCTAAAATAGGGCTACGGGAGGGGTTTTCGAAAGTGTTCAGCAATGGGGGTCGAGTTGGGTGTCATTTTCGAAGTATTTTTGGACGTAGAATTTGGGATTTTTGAAGGGTTTCAAATAAGGTGTAGTTTTCCGAGTAATCTTGGACGCAAAATCTTTTTTTTTTTATGTCCTACCTAAGTACAGATTATGGCTTATTACCTATTCTTGGAATACACCTACACCTAATACACCTACACCTTTGTAATCGCGACGGAGGTCGACGACTCCGATCGGCCTCAAAATTTGACATTATCCGTTTCAATACCTAGGTCTAGATTCCAAAACCGAAATGTCCGTACGCTGTCCGGACGGTTTTGGGCAGTAGGAATTTTTTTTAAATCTGAAATTTTGACAAAATATATTTTGTATAGGTTCACCTACACCAAATACTTGGTTAACCATCTAGTTGTGCCCGCAAAGTTTTCAGCCCGATCGCCCAAACCCGTGGGGCGCTATGGGGCTAATTTGGAGCTACAGGAGGGTTTTTTGTAGGTTTTCGGCTATGGGGTCGAGTTTGGTGGCGTCTTCGAAGTATTTTTGAGCGTAGAATCCATTTTTGGGGGGTGCCGGAACGATCCGATTTCACTGTGGCGATCTATAGGGCTTTCACGGGGCTACAAATGGGATTTTTGACGGATCCCAGATCAAATATTTTTCGAATAAAAAACAAAAACGCTGCAAATTTTACACAAGGGTTTATTATTCTGTGATATAGGTTACTTGTACAGACATTTAATTCTGTCAATAAAAAAAATTTAAAAAAAATTTTTTTTGGATTTTTATATTTAAAAAAAAATTTTTTGGGGGGATTTTTTTTTTTTTTTCAAAAATGTGTTTTTTCAAAAATTCTTTAATTTTTACTCGAAAAATATTTAACTTCTTGGGATCCTTCAAAATTCCCATTTTTAGCCCCAGGAAAGTCCTATAGATCGTCACAGTGAAATCGGATCGTTCTGGGACCCCCAAAAATGGATTCTACGTCCAAAAGTACTTCGAAAACGACACCTAACTCGATCCCATAGCTAAAAGCCTTCAAAAAACCCCTCCCGTAGCCCCATTATAGCCCCATAGCGCCCCACGGGTTTGGGCGATCGGACTGAAAACCTTGCGGGCACAACTAGATGGTAAACCAAGTATTTTGCCGAAATTTCAGATTTTTAAAAAAATTCCTACTGCCCAAAACGGCCTGGACGGCGGACGGCGGACGGCGGACGGCGTACGGCGGACGGACATTTCGGATTTTGAATGTAGACCTCTTGAAACGGATAATGTCAAGTTTTGAGGCCGATCCGAGTCGTCGACCTCCGTCGCGAAAACATAGGTGTATTATTCCAAGAATAATAAACCAAAAGTAGAAGCACTACGACGGTAGTAGTGACACAGAAATTGAAGCTGAGCTACTACTACGGTAGTAGTGACTCAGAAATTGAAGCTGATTCGTAACGAATGGGAAGTTTCAGGGCTTATAGTTACGGTGACCAGATTTTTTTTCTATAAAAGTAGTACATTTTCCAAATTAGAATATATATATATATACCAATGTAATATATTATAGGTATAGACTATCCCTTATCTTATTAAAAAATGCAAGGTAAAAATTAATAAAGCGTTGATTTTTATTGCACAAAACGGTTTTATTCTAAGATCACGCAGAATTATTACACAGATCACGACGAGTGAAAAATTTATTGAGAGCTCACAAACGAGTCAATATTTTCCCTCTGACCACTTAGGTCGCTATTATAGTTCCCCCTTCCCACCGAACTTTAACTTTTTTTTCCTTTTTTTTTTCAATTTCTGGCAAGAAAGGCAAAAGTAGTACGCTTGGTAGTACATGATACGTGGTAGTACATTGAGCCCAAAAGTAGTACATGTCCTTCCAAAGTAGTACGCCTGGTCACCGTACTTATAGTACCTACATAGTAGGTGACGAGGGAGGTTCGTCATCATACACCCATGATGACGAACCTAAGCATTTTCATTTTTTCCAGCCGTAGTGAGGCGTGGTTTCAATTTGTTGTTGTTGTTTTATTTTATTTTTATTTTTTCAGACAATCCAATTTTAAGGAATTGAAGGGTTGACATTTTAAGGAAACAAGAAAGCACAAACAACTTTTTTTTACTTAAAAAAAAAAAGTGAATTTTGTCATCATACCCCGTTGTCTACCGTCTTCTAGCTCCATATCCATGTCCCTGCCAGTGTCTTCGACGTGTCTACACCGCCATATTTTTGAAACAGTTTCATCAAACTGCATTTCGCTCCCTTGGAACAAGACCATCATAACTCAAAAAAGGCCATTTTTCAGTAGATCCGTTTAAAGTTTTGAACGCGTATTAAACAGTTTACTTAATAGGGTAGGTACTTGTATTTATTCAGCAGATAAGTAATATTTATGACACCATCATAATATGATGGTGTCATAAATAATAATATTATTATACTCCTTGCCCCACTAACCCCCCCACCACCGCCTCTTCAACTATTCATTCCACTACTCAAAAAAAGATTACGCTTGGCTTCCAAGGGGTCTAATAAGTCACTATCGTCAGCTCTTGCACCTGCCCGAGTACTAGAAAATCCTCTGCCACGTTACCATGGCTTTCTCGCATCTTAAGACCAAAAGATTTTGAAAATGTGGACAAAGGAACATAAAATACTTGTACCTACTACAAATTTTGCACTCGCATACTTAAAACCAAATCTAGGGGTTGTGTACCCAATCCAATAATCCAATAATAATTATAAAATATTGCATTATTTTCAAAACTATTTGAGAAACTTGCAAGTTATTCCTTTGACGAATACAGTAACTGCCGGAATAATTTTGCGAGTGAATTCGAGCGGATAGGTCTCTACACACGTACCTAGTAAATAGCGAACGAGAGTTTGATAAAAACGTGGAATAACGTACGAAGCTACTTTGGGGTGTGCTTTATCGCATAATGACACTTGAAAACCTAAATAACCATACGCAGGCACTCTCGCCCTATCGCCAATTGATTTCTCTACTGAGTCACGTCATATAACTCCCCTTTGGGGTAACGTTCCGTGATTAACTCGGGATAAACTGTGTTGACTCGTCCGTGTGATCGGCCAATCAACGAGCGTCAGAGTTTTCAATCCGGAGATCGCTAACCATCATAACGTGGACCTTTCATTGCAATCGAGTACACGAGTCGTAATTAATTTCCCTCCCCCCTGAAGAAACGTCAATCCAGTAATATTGTGGAGGTTCATCAGAATCGCCGGTACATCTTATTGAAACGGGGTTCAATCAGACAGAACGCAGCAAATGGTTACGACCGATCGCACAATGGATTGAAATAGACGCACAGCTATGAAAAAAGTTTTATTCAGATGGATTCAGGGTACCTATCTGGAAATTTGGATATGAAACTAACGACCACTCAACGCTTGGTACGCTTGGTAGTATGATGATTGTGCAAATTTAACGACATATTCCGTTGAGGTATGGCGGTATGCCTCATCCTATTGTGGGAGGCTTGATGATATGAGCTGCTTAATGAATAGATTCTAGGAGCTGATTCCATGAGCTTTTATTAGATGAGATGGGCTAGATTAGAAAGCTGATTTATGAGCAGAATCAATAAACTTCTTTAGATGAGCTTTTTTAGATAGCTGATTCTATGCCACACAACGGAATCTTTCTAGGAAACTATGTTCTCTGGTATTCTCTCCTCCCTCCGAACTAATTCTTGTAGGGGACCTTTAGACGGAAGCACTAGTCAGATGCTGTCCTACTTCAGTCCATCCGGAACCCTCTACGACCCCACTCCTGCCGCGTGACGCATATGGAGTTGTTCAAAGTGGATTCTACGAGTGGTCGTGGGAGGGGTGAGTGATCATCTCAAACGATCAATAATAAACGCCCTCGTAACTCATGAACCCATCGCCACCTTCCATCCAACCTCAGTCACACATGCTACCGAAGGGACCCCCAAAAGATTGGTACTAACACCCCATAATCCATAAATCCTTTTTTCCGTTTAAGTATAAGTGGGGAATTAACCAAAAATTAAGTTCACTTACATTCATAAATCTATGAGGAATTCGTGGTATTGTGATGATGGAAGAATAAGCACGGTTTTAGGCTTGTTAGGAAAATATAGAGATACTTACTTAAGAAGATAAGTTAGGTACATAATATGTACCTAGTATGTATTTAAAAAAATGGACTTTTATACGAAAAACGCAAATTCTACTCGTGCAAGTCTCGCACGTAGTAGGAATGCCTGGTTCAACGTCAGGAAAGCAAATCGTGAGGAAGAAAAAAAAAACAAAAACACGAAATCCCCGAGTTTTTTACGTTGGTATTTTGCGAGTTGATTCGGGAGATGGAAAGTGTCAGTTTCAGCTTGGCGTGAGCCTATCAGCCACAAATCCACTCGTCCAAATGCTTTTTATTCTTCCATACACAGAAAAAGTATGGAATAATAACAACCTGCTTGCCAGACAGAGATCAGCAGTTGAAATGCGGGACCCCCTAAAAAACCGGAGGGTGGTTTTTCACGGATATTTTCTCGGCTTTCAGGCACGGGAACTAACATTAAATGTTGTATTTTTTTTTTGTACAAATTTTGTATTATATACGATGAAGGACAATAATTATGGACAAAATTTCGAGTGAACCACCCTAAATCGCATCCGACCGGTGACCTTCTACGGCACTGAAGAATTGCAAAGCACGTGTTGCCGATAGATCACTCCGAAATGCCCATCACTGCACACCTCGTAATACTCATCAATCACTCGCTAATTAACTGTGATTCACAACTGAATGGGCAGACGTCCTAATTTCACCAAAGAAGAGTCCTGGGAACGAGCTAATGAACGAATGCCAATCTTGAACCACACACTTGTTAATTAAACAATATTAATTGCACTCCTTTTGATGGCATATTTGGGTAACTTCTCGCCATATAGCGGCGGCAGTAGGTGCCAAGGTCACAATAAAAAAATCTCCGGGACTGCAGCGTTATGTATACCGAATGTTTACACGGTGTGTATTGTTAAGCGACTCCGGATTCTCGTCTCTGGACGTCAACAAGTTGCAAAACACAGTTGTTGTCGAGAGACAGAATAATCTGTCCCAAAATAATTTTATTGGGAACAGCCCTAAAGAAGCTCTATAGATCGCAGCAGTGAAATTTGATCTTTCCGGGACCCCCAAAAATGAATTCTACGTCCAAAAATACTTCGAAAACGACACATAACTCGATCCCATAGCCAAAAGCCTTCAAAAAACTCCTCCCACTGCCCCATTTTAGCCCCATAGCGCCCCACGGGTTTGGGCGATCGGGCTGAAAACCTTGCGGGCACAACTAGATGGTAAACCGAATATTTTCCGTTAGACTCCATCGGCATTATTAAATTGTATTTAATACACTGCCAAGGGGTACATGGCACATAGCTTACTCGCGTTCAAATACTCCCCCGATATACAGCCAAATTTGATTATTAGGTATATCATCACAAAATTGACGGACTAACAAGAAAATTAAGTTCGCGCTAGGGCAGAGCGTACCGCAAGCAAATTTAATCATCGTGGAATTTATATGGGATCTCGAGGGGCCAGACCCGAATAATCCCTGAAAATTTTACCAAATTCAGATCAACGTTGTGTTGGTTATGGCCGTATCAAAGAAATGCGGACAGACACGGCACCAAATTTGTTCAGGAGATTCTAAAATGCAAACTGAGAGTGGTAATTTTCATTTTGGAGGACAACATTTTGACATTTTATGTCTTTGCTTTGGCACATAAACAAAAAAATCGTCACGAAAATTGTCCCAAGCCGTTTCTAGGGAAATGGAACTTGTTTAGACATAATATGTCCTAATGTGTTGCAGACTCGTATGCAAGCGTTTTTTTCGATCCCGTAGGTAAGTGAAAAGAATGCTTCAAACTCTGAAAACCACTTGTACAGCCCATATCTCAAAATCGTTACCACTTGGGTTTGGTCCCATTCAATTCAGCACAAACCCATCGAAGAAGTTCCTTCTTCCATGGCACAAACCATTCGGTTGGAAACAATTGTATGATAATAATTAATTGGAAACAATTAACAACAACCGACTTGTACAGCAACTTTACACAGTACTAGTCGGCTATCCGGAAAATTTCGGAGTTGGTAATGACAAAAAGAAAGATAAAAATAGATATCTTGAAAACATCATAACTCCGAGTTCCGTTCGGAGGCATAATATGGCGTTTAAATCTATCAGATTCAGATTCTAACGAGTTATTATAGTATAGGTACTATCTAGCTAGATTCTAACTCGTCATGTAGTGCCGTTCCGTAGTTTCCGCTCGGTTAGGGAGAAAGCCCTGAAAACAGGGTAAACGATGTCCATGTAGGGATATATCCCGCCTAATTTACGACTTCTTGAGACCATTTTCAACAATAATTATTTAAAACCATTATTGTTATGATATTATCTTAAGTATACCACACCCGAAATTAACGGCATTGGAGAACCGCACGAATTTGAGGGAATTCGCCTTTTGCGTGGATACATTTATCCCTAAAAAAAAACCCTGACGTGATGGCGAGAAACGAACTTTAAATTCACGAGTGTAAATGTAAAAGTACAGACGTGAAAACATGGTAGACAACCCCATAAATCTCCCGAGCGCTTGGTACCTTTATGTTGCCCTGTGTTTTAACCTCGTAGGTAACTACCATACTGGTTAATATTAATCGCTCTCTCGTTGCCCCGCCCCCCTCTTTTCAACAGGAATGACATCCGAGTAAGTACCTCTAAATAAAATATTTTTATGTAAGTTATCTTGGGTTCTCAAAAAGAGATATAAAAAGTACAGACGTGAAAAGCTCATAACCGGTCCCCATACCAGATTTGTATATTTTTAATAACCAATTTTGACGGCCAGCAGAGGATTCATCACTCTCCCTAATCTCCCGTATATGATTGGACCACAGCTCCTTCGGCAAACACCCACTCACATGCATCCTTTTCCTTGACAATCACAAAACAAATTAATTTGCAAGAAGATATGCAGCCAATCTTCTAATGCACTATCCAAGTTCAGCCTGCAGCTCGCATTTGAGTTGATGAGAAAATCGCTCTCAAGCGTATCAAACGGCAAATCCAAATTAACGAGTTTGCCACAAGAGGGAAACTCACCAGATGTTCTACTCCGCACTAATTAAGTGAACTCCACGTGTGGCACTCATCTGCATTTGAATCCTTAGGATTTCACAGACATACGAATTGATACTGACTCCAAGGTGAGCGAATACGTATTACGTAAAAAATTCATGAATCACAGAGACGGGCAGTCAATTAAACAAACAACTTCAAACATCATGATTTCATTTTTAGTACCTTCAGCCGGTAAAGCACATCCTTTGAAGTTCCTACTTTTAAATAATATTTAAATAGGCTGGCACTTGGCATTTGAGCAAGAAATAAAGTAAAATTCATTCAGCAATTATTCAGTACCTATATTAAATACCTACTGAATGATGAAAATACTTGGATGCAAAATTTTCTTTTGACAGCTGATAATGCAAGCACACGATATGCTATGAAGTTTTTTACAGAACCTGTCCACATACTTGAACTGGTATCGGTACCTATGTGGAATCCTCCCAGGGGCTTCCTATGAAATGCGCACACAATCTGAGCCAAGAACCGCAGTGTACGGTTTGAGTTTGATCAACCCATATGAATGCTTGGGGGAATCAAAAGAATTGTTGTACTTATTATGACATGCTCATCACATTGTGATTTGAGCGTCGGGACGCCCCATCAAATTATCAGGAGTTGTGATAAGGGCCAACACACCCAAACACTGGAGGGTGTCATGAATTTCCTGCTCAAAGTACTCTTGTTATTAGCTAAATATGACACGGGGATGTCTGGGTACACGTGTGAATCGACGAGGAACGCCTTTTATCAGGTTAGATTTGAATGTTGAGTTGTGTTACCTGAGCGAATGCACGCGATGAGGAGGAAAAAGACGACACAGAAGGGCGACACCCGACGCGCACCGCACTCGGTCACAAGCTGAACTGAACCGGAGAGACCCGAGCAGGCGGCGAGCTGATCGAACGGGGACCTCACCCCACGCCACATCAGGACCAGCAGCCCGACAACCAGGTTTAGGGATAGATCCCTAACCACTATAATAGGTACCTACTGTTGACATTGGTTTATCGTCATATCCGCTCGAGATAAAACGGGACTGATATTAGCCAGAAATCGGGACAGCTCAAAAACAAACAGGGACATCTTAAAAGCAAAACCACGACGAGATCACCTCAATATTTATTTATTTATCTATTTTACCCGATATACGATAAATAAAATATGAAAGGTAGGTACCTATGTAAGTAAATGAAATGTCGAGACTACAGAGACATTTTGACGAAATTGAGTTTTTCATACCATTTGATAGGTATTGACATAGCCGAAAGCATGTTATCCATGCCAAGGTCATCTGAAAACATTTTTAAAAACATGAAATTGAACAGTACAGCGCGTAATTGATTTCCGAGCAAAATTACGCGCTGTACTGTTCAATTTCAATTTTTTTTGTCATTTAATAATGTTTTCATTTAATAATGATTAACAGGACGTTTCCATTTGTTTTCGTCACGTCACGAGCGTCACATCACGGGGGATTTTAAGAGCAACATGATCGCGAAAACTATAATCACATGATTGGTCTCTAAGGAAGTTACAAGTAGAGGGTTGGTGTAAAATTAATCATTATTAAATGATCTGACTGTAGAACCATTATGGTTCTACCCTAATGACCTATGATAGGTCTACAGTCCGGGTTTTTTATTTATTTTTTTTTTAAAGTGAAACTTTTATTACATCGTCCCAAATTTTTTGGTCTGTGTGTCATTTCTTGTCCCGAAAGCTCTCGATTTATCACGCATTTCTTTCGTACTTGTTCTTTGTCATTATGTCCCCATTTTATATTTATTGATGTTATTAATGGATGCAGTAAACAATGCCGCTTGTTTTGGCACAACATAACAATCAGGTGCCACGTTAGAAATCAATTTGAGAAAACGCCAAAATGAAGCCGTGGGTAGAGATACAAGGGTAGGTGAATGAGTAGGAAATGGGGGGGGGGGGACTAGACATAAAAAACGTGTCCATCGATGCTACGTACCCCACTAGGGGAGCGAGCGAAGCGAGCCGGAGAGACTAGTGGGAAAAAAGTTTCACTTTTACCGTGGTTTCATAAAACCACACCCCAGTTTTTTTTTAATGTTAATAGTTTATGTGAGTGATTTAATCCTAGGCAACCACGTCGCTGGTAGCTCCGTATGGGATAGTTTGACCTGCAAAATTGACATTAAAATTTCTTCCACATTTCAATGTGCACTGCTTCAACATTAAATGTTGAAGACTTGTCCTCTTTGCTGGATGTATCAACCAGTTAACAAAGACGTCGTATCCTAAGTTGGTTTTTAAATAACACCACCAACAATCATTGAATAGGTACCTACACGTGCTTGGCTGGTGACGAGGTAACTGTAGGTAGCTTACGATCGGCTATGTCAACAACGAATTCTGGCTGTGTCAACATCCAGAGAATTTTATTCTTTGGATTGTTCACCTATGTATTCTATTCGGGACAAGAGTCAAGATTGTTTAATCACTAAAAAAAAAAAAAAGAAAAAAAAAATGTTCTCATGAGAACCTGTTGTCTCGCCAACTTTGGTAATTGAAATTTCTCAAAAAATCTGAAATGTTCACAAAGTAGGTACCTACTCGATTTGCACGCAACACATCTAGTTGAGCCTGCCAGGTTTTCAGTCCGATCGCTCAAACCCGTGGGGCTAAAAAGGGCATACGTAAGAGGTTTCTGAAGGGTTTCGGCTATCGTGTCGCGTTCGATGTCACCTTCGAAGTAGTTTTGGACATAGAATCTATTTTTGGGTGCCCCAGAACTATTCACTTTCACCTTCAGGATCCATGGTGCTTTCATGGAGCTACAAATTGAGCCGGACGTCAGGAGGTCGAATGAGGTGTCGTTTTCCGATTAATTTTTTCCCCATTTGTGGGATCCAACATCTATACAAACACTGTACATGAATCCAGGTTTTTAAATTTTTTTAAATTTTCAATAAAAAAAAAACAACAACAAAACCGGACGGTAGACCTAATAATTCTACAGTCAGATAATGATTAATTTTACACAAACCCTCTACTTGTAACCAACCGCTAAACTTCCTTAGAGACCAATCATGTGATTATAGTTTTCGCGATCATGTTGCCCTTAAAATCCCCCGTGATGTGACGCTCGTGACGTGACGAAAACAAATGGAAACGTTTTAATTGATAAAAATTGACATGGAATTAATTTTGGCAGAATTATACCAAAGCATAACAAACTATTTTGCACGATTGGCGTTTTAAAAAAATAAGAGTCGATAAGAAGAATCGAGTCGAGAAATGCAAGACGCTCATGACAGAAGATTTTAAGCGGTACGCCCTGAAACACCACTGAATTCAGTTAATCAATTTTTTGAAAAAATGCCTGGCTGTTGATGCCATTTGTTGAAATTATATATGTAATGTTATTTGTTGACTATTTCTATAATGACATTGTTAATACCTGGTCGGGATTTACAAATAAAGCATCAATCAATCAAGATTACCTCCAATTATTGGTTATTTTAAACACGAGCAACGCCACGTAATTGATTATTAAATTGTCATATTATACAGAAATTTTCTAACACCAACACCACCTAGTTAAAAAATTTTCGTGAATTTTCTAGATATTCACTAGTCATATTAGAACTGAGTTTCTGGGACCCTATTGAGAGGTATCAATAAGAGAAAAGTTGGAAAATTGACTTAGTTTCAAAATGAAACAGTTTTTTGTCTCTCTTGTAAAGTTGCGAAAAGTCAATTACCTACGTGGTGTCAAAACTCAAGGGACGATGCTATCTTCATAATAAAACTGAATGAAATATCATTCATAGCCCGTATTTTTCTTCTTGGACGTAGATTGACGTTGGCAGTTGAAAGAGATAATTTCTGACTGACATTTGGAAATCCCACCCTAAACTCCTAGTCCTGTTTTCCTGCTTTTCATCATTGCCTCCAAAAATAGTTTGAGGCTATGATTTATTTAAAAATCGGGACCGCCGGGTGAGCAAAACATTAATCGGGTCAGTAACCTGATTTCTTAACTGTTAAGAAATCAGGTTGGGACGCTAGCGACACCTCTAAAATTGGGCGGGCGGCAGCCAGGGCTAGTTTATCGAAGCGACATTTTCGAGCACTTCCGCTCGATGCAAAACAATGTTTTAACTAGGAGGAATTTTTAACTTGAATAAAACGAATTTAAAACAAACTCATTCATTTTAAAACCCTTGCAGTTTTGCATGGAACAAGTTCAGCCATGACTAAACGTTACGAAATTTATTGCGAATGTTTCCACGAACAACTGACTCTTCGTTCGGAAAACTTCCTCATAAAATAATGATGAAGAAACTTTCCCGTTGTATATAAATCACTATCGGAGAGGTGAAGTTGTTATTCATGACGACGCATCTCATTCTGCCGATTTCCTTCTTCATACCCTCCGAAGAAGCGCTGGTAATGAACTTGGTTACCAACTTACACAGACTAAGTTTTACGAACAATGGTCTATTATAGAGTCTCCTACCTACTTGCACACCGTAGTTAGGTTGCTGAGTTCGAGCGTAATCATCGTTGGACCAAGTTATTTTAGCGTTACAGGGAAATCACAAGTTAGGAACTCGTTGTATACATACAAAACCAGAATTTCGTCTTCGGATATCCAGCAGGTGGCAACTGCGTAATCGAAGTTCGATATTTGGGTTTATAAAAAGGGTTCTTTGATTATTGAGTTGGTCGTATCAATGAATACATGGGGGCTCTCAACTCATTCACCCGACAGGAAATGGTCCACAAGGAATACAATTTAGAAGAAGAAGGATTTTTATGAGTACCTACTGATGAGCCTAATATAGTAGGTTCACCTTTTTTTTAAAACCACATTTTGGACCACCTACTTGTCACAAAGTTCCAAACCCAAATTACTTATGATAGTTGTACTCCTGCTGTAACAGAATTTGGAGTCAGACTGTCTGCAAATTGCTTCAAAACGGAGAAAGAATAATTCTTCTTATGACTGAAGAATAATTCTTATTAAAACTTCTAATTATGACTTTTATTGGAAAATAAATTATTTATTTTCCAATAAAATTCATAGGTAATCATAAGTCATTCACTTTCCACAAAAAGCGTTCCTAATATGACCCCCCTGAGTGGTCTGAATAGTGGTGGCAGTAAATACGTTTTGTCGCCATTAGGATCATCAGAATAAGGAATAAATCAGTTCTCTGCGGCTAAACTCTTCCATAATTCGATTTTTAAAAAAAGTGCCAAAATGAACCAAAAAGGTGAAATTGTTGAGAATAATAATATTAGGCTTTCTCTTTGGCCTAATGGGGCAGATTATGCCCCATTAGGTCACTTGTGCCATACTGAGAAAACAGAGGGGCTGACAACAATCAGAGCTGATGAAATGCCAAGTTCTCTGCGGCTGGACTCTTCCATAATTCGAGAAAAAGAAAACATGCCAGAGTCAACGAAAAAGTGAAATTGTTGAGAGAGCCTAATATGGCGCTAGTGCCATATTAGGGAACGTGAAGGAGGCCATCTTAGGAAAACAGTACACAATAATCAGAGCTGATGAAGTGCAAACTAACTTACTAACTTATGGAAGATGTTCTTTCATAAAAGACGAATTCAATCACGAATTCAATATTAAATATAATATTTAAAAAAATCAAAAATCAAAAATTTTTTGATCTTTTCAGCAAGTCATGCTTATTAAACCTTAAAGACCATATTGCTGTAAGAAAACAACAAAGAATTTTATTTGATCATTTATTAAACTCAGCATTATGGCAGATTCATTAGAGGCGGGGGTTGAAATCCGAACAGACCGACCGGCAAATTTACAGAGCTGAAACTATCAATGCGAAACCGGTTGGAGCCGAAATCGTAGTTGTCCTGATATGAGTAGCCGCACGATCGCTTCCTCCTTGCAGGGCTTTGAAGGAGAAGGAATGCCAAGAAACATCTGAGCTCTCCTGAAAGCTAATAATCGCCAGAAAAAATAAAGCCACAAATCAGTCATAAGCAATTTGTTTGATACCTATTGTGGTCATTGGTATAAAATATTCTACACAATGATGAGCGAGGCAGGATGCAGGCTATGTGCTTGCCGTTTTTTTTTTTTAATGGTGAATCATAGCGTTGTTGTAGTATTGCCCCAAACGGGGTCGGTACTCGTGGGAATCCCTTTCGTGTTCCAAGAGGGAAAAAATCAACTCTCTCAGGCGAATCGGAATTCCCCGGTCGCTTGGGGGCCGTTCGAGGCTAAAGATTTAAGAATGGCCTATTGAATAAATGCCGAGTGTATAATAGCCAGTTCAGCGAATGTGTGGAGTACCTAGGGGAATACCGAGTAGAGATTTTCGTGTCTTCAAATATAAATAGTCTTTGAACCGGTTCACTGGCTGCTAATGCTGATTGGACTGTATTTAATTCCACTATTGATCTCCATTTTGCTTTTTCAAGATGAAAATTATTTCTTTCTCTTGGATCTACTTTCCCTGCGAGAAAGAGCGACGTACCTACGCATACAGCCATCGTGGATACAAATTAAATTTACCTTGTAACAGCAGCCTTCCCTTTCCAACATTGAGTTTTCCAGAGACATGGACAACGTTTTGAATTCAGTCTCTGATATCACAGAGTCTATGACGGGGTTGCCTTTGGCTTCTGATTTCTGGAATATCCGGTCTACAATTCTTTCTGCTAACTCTCCTGTTCAATGCAAGAAAAAAATCAAAATGTTCAATCAACGAAGACCAAGAGACGACATTTTCAGAAAGACAAACACCACAATACATTGCATACCTGTTAGTACTTTTTTATAAAGAGGGTCATCTTTAGTGGGTTCTTCGTCAAAATCATTTGGGCTCAACGGAAGACCACCCCCTGGGTAACAGCAAACTTCCATCCCACCAGTGGGGTTCTTGTGCATTTGCATCCTGATCGCAGTCGTGAAAGGGTTTGCAAGTTATTTGTGTGGAACCTGATTTTGGTCAGTCGAAACATACCTGAAATTGCCAATCCTGTTGGAGCCTATCAAGAATTTCCTCGTAGTCGGAACAGCTGGCAGAGTGTAGCGGCAGACTTGGGCTGTCGAGCGGCATTGAGATTTGCAAGTGGAGCTAGAAGCGCAACGCACTGTAGATTGAAGATAATCTGGCAACAAACAACGTTGTTAAGTAGTTAACAAAAGCTCCATCAGTACTGCACTAAGTAGGCACTACTGCGGCAGTCTTACCCGAAGGACGGCCCCTTATAACAGCATCATTTGCTGATGAACTGCAATTATTGGAAGTTGTGTTCGCAACTTCCTTGCTCTTGATATTGATCTCAGTAGGGCTACTGTCATTTCCGGAGTTTTGCGGGACAGAAGGGCTAAGACTTGTAGCAGACCTTACCCGACGATGAGTGAGCCACTTTTTAGCAGAAGACTCTCGTAGTTCAACCAGTAAGAACATAACATAAAGAAGTAATGTCAAAATGTTCATGTACAAGTGAATTAAAACCCTCCCCTGGTATAAGACAATATCTAAGTTGTTTTGAAATTATTTCAGATGAAGACGCTCACCGTCTCACTGATACAAGGTCTTCTTAGCAAATCTGTCGTCATCTAGGTAAACAATCAATGTTTATTCAAGTAGCCAACCACCAGGTCATCGCCCTTGTACTAAGTGATATCGTTAGCTCTGTTTCAGGCTAGTTTTTCGTCGTTCCAGACGTAATTTGTCTCCGGGTGTTTTCATCCTATAAGTTTTGGGGGCTTCGCGGAGGGGGAAAAAAATCTGGAGTATGACAACCGAGTGGCGAGAAGACGTAAATTCCACGGAGACACGCGAGGTCGGAGCTAAACAGAAACTAACTGCAGTTTTGTTTGTGGAGTTCTTATTTTGCTGGCAGTTTGCCTCTTTGAGCTTCTGCCAAAATACTATACCGCACCGGGCAGGGTCACGAGAGTAAGCAGCTAGGATTAGTGGAAATGAAGGTCGCGGATCCTGCGATTGAAAAGCCTCGTGGAAATTGTGTGGGTATCAATAATTAGTGGACCTCTTAAGATTATTCCAATAATAAAACTATCAAAAAATATTTTGATTATTATAGTGCGCGTGAATAATGAATTCATTAGTTACACTTATTATTTTCACCCACATAGTAGACACACGAGACTTTTCAGTAGCACGATGCGCGATTTAATCATCTCTCGTTGGTAATCCCTATCGGAGGCTCTAATAGAATCTACTATCTGATAGTAGCTTGGTTGGGAACCAAATTTGGGCTCAAATGTTCTAAGCCCATGTCGTTAAAATTTGATATTGTCGGAGGCCTAGCAAACAGAATCTGCCCGAAATCGACCCCTCTCTGATTCTTATGGAATTCTCCCTGAAGTCGTCCTGCCATATGGTGCCTGCATTAAACCGCCGAGTTAATGTATGTATTCCAACTTTATCCCGGCGTTTTAGCGAACTCGGCTCATCTCCTATTCCTCTCATCCTGTATTCTGTTTTCACGAAGGTCACAACCACTAGGGGCGAAGAAGTAAAGAAGATCAGCTGAGGGGTGCGGCAGATCGATGGACCTGGTTGCTCGTATCGTGGTTGTAGGAGGGGGCACTGAGGAGTGCACGGAGCATACATAGACGTACTGTCTTGGACCACATTCTCCATGAAAAGATGATACAATGTAGGGTGAATGGTATATCACTTGACTACTTTTGGGCCTCCCAGAAGTTCTTCTTGTGGTTCACCGACTACACTGCTGTTAAGCTTTTAAATATGGTGGCAGATCAAATTTTGTTTTATTGTAGGAGATAGGGGAGTTAATCGCAACATCGTTCGCAGTTGTTTGATTGAAGGCTGTATTGTATTGTTGGGGGAAACACGATGAATGTCAATTAATGTTAATTTGGAGAAAAATGAAAAACAAAGTATTACCTATGTCAAAATATTATTTCGTATGTGTATCATCCTAATGGTGGGTTTCTTACATCATTACACTCCAATAGGTGTCCATAAGCGTTCAATGCAATTTTTTACGGATTCCAGGTGCAAAGATGTCCATAAAAGCAAAATCTGAAAAAACGTCCATTAACCCCCCCGCATGTTCTGGAAAAATGTACATGTTATTGGGAATTTTTCATTTGATTTTATTTTATTTGATACCTATTCGATTTGATTTGGTATTTTATTTTATTTGATATGATATTTGAATTAAATGACATTTTTTATTTGAGCACCTTTTTTATTCTGCTCGTTCGTGTCCTCTTTTCTGCCGATCTTGAAGAAATTTTACCCAATTCATCACTTCCTTCACCATTATCCATGTTAAATTTGGTACCTAGGTAAATGCGGACTATGTACATCATTTTTCCCTCTCGCCACCAATATTCCAATGCGTTTTTTGGGTGATAGTTGTTTTCCCCCTGTGCGGTTTAGCAGGCTAATAGTACTCTTTCCAAGCTCATAGATGGGCAGAAATCTCCAAATCGTTGATAAATTGTCTCCCCCCCCCCCCCCCCCCCCCCACCACCACCATTCATATTTATTCTCGTTGTTCGGAGCTGTGTGAAAGTATCTGATGGTGTGTATTATTGAGTACAGAGGACTTATAAGTCCTCTGTACAAATAAGCTGCGATTTTTTCGACGTCTAGACAGCTCGATATCTATGACGGTAATGTAGGTATGTTCCAAATTATTGGAAACATACCGCTTCGGTGGTCTGTAACGGTTATAACCGTTACATTTGCTTACCGCATAAATGCGAGTAAGCAAATGTATAGAGCTTGGCTTTATACGAGGCCCCCTTTATTTTCATTCTTGTGATGCCTTCCATGCTATGCGAATTGCCGGGTTGCTGTCTCCATATCAGAGAAGTCCATGTTGTCGGCTCCCTCCGCAGCCAGATCTTGCCTCATTTTCACCAGACCACGCCACCCTGCCACTTTATTACTAGACATCCTCAGTCAGAGGCCACGAAGCCTCCTTGTGACTTTCTTTCTTTTCTCCCTTCCTTCCTGTAGCACGTCCATTATTATCTTTTCTCCTTCCAATTCCATGGAATGGAATTCTGCGTGCCCCATTCACACCAAAATTTGGTATTTAGTACTAGATCTGAGTTCAAACGACAGCGTTTATCCCTGTAAGGATGGCAGTTTCTGGAATTTGCGTAGGTTACCATCACAATAGGGCGCATGTGACTGAAGTCAAACTAATTAGAATAACTACATACCTCATTGACTTGATAAGAAGGGGTTTCTGATGATAAACAACTTCTAGGCTGGTTCTATTTTCAACTGAGTTTATTGAGCGTAAACGCAACTGAACACGAGTATTATTGCTGTCGGCTGCCGTCCGCTAACGAAATATCTCGTTAAACATTACTAATTCGGGTGATGGAAGTCTACAAAAACCAAAGGAGAAAATATTTAACAGGCCTCACTAGTTACGTACATATTTGTACTACTTTCAATATAACTGATCTATTTCATAACAACCTTCCTCTTAATTAACAGATTTTTCACGTCTAAGCTAAAGAGAATTGTTCATCCTAGAAGTTTATCACAGTTACACACTGCACACGTACTTCTTCCTGTTCCCTAAACTAATATCTACAAAAGAGTGTTCTTAGGATAAAATAAAGGTTTTTTCGAACCTACTCACAAAAGGCAATTTGGAATTGAAATTAAGTCACAGACAGGAAATCACTTTCAACTAAGATGTAGTTGTCAGAAGAGCTTGATGTTTCAAGATACATATTCGAAAAATCTCAAATCGAAAGTTTGAACAGTAAAAACCTATCAAGCAGTGTTCTAAAAATTCTAGCCGAGCTTTACCCTAGTCAAATGGAATGTGGCAGTGGTATGTATTATGGAAATGTACAGCACACGTTTCTTTATGAGGCTTGAATTGGAATGATGATGAATTTAAATATTTTACAATACCGAAGAGTTTGTAAGGGTAAGCTCTCACTAAAGCTCTACCTACCAATAAGTTTTGTTCCACCAACTGAAAGATCAAGGATTTCGATCAAATGCAAAATTCATTCTCAATATGAACCTCATAACATTATTATAGTTTTCATGAGGCATCTAGTTTTTTCCTTTTTGGCTCTAGACAATCTAAATCATCAACTGTATACAATACAGAAGGAAAATATATATTTACTCCTTTACGGCCATGGTAAATCATTACAGTAAACTTTGGAAGTGGAAATGGACGCTTTCTGGTTAGGAAATTTTCATAATAGGTTTGCACCATCCTTTGGAGATCTACGGTTTCCTACAAAGTGTTCGAATTGATGGCAATATAAATATACTGTTTTAATGCAATTAAATGCAATGGCTTGGTTTTTAATAACAAACTTATTTTGCCGTTAATATCAAATTTGTACTTGTTATAAATTATATTTCAACATTTCTTTTAGCATAGTTCAAAAGAACCATCTACGCTATTTACAGTGTCCAATTCACAACATAGCATTGCCATTTTGTTGACCTATTCGAATTCTAAAAATAGAAAATCCCCCTTGAATTTTTCCATTTGAGGCGTATTCCATTCAACCTGTTAAAGGATAGTTGGTCTTTCCACAAATATAACATGTCCAAAAATAATTTCCTAGTTCACACAACATAAAATTTTCAAAGTTTTAACGCGATAATAAAAATTTACAATATTCTTGTTTAGGTATCTTTAACATTAATGAAACAACAACATATAGGTAGTTTGAAAAAGAGTATACTAACTTTTTTGGTTTTTAAAATAATTTTTTTTTTTTTTTTCATTTTTACAAGTGTTTTGAGCGAGCTACAACGAGGAGACCCTACAAAGTACAGTTAAACTCTTTTCATGATTAAGTACAACAATCGTAAGAACATTTTTCACTCATTTATTAAAACTGTCGTCAATTGCTAACGATAAATATCGGACTCGGGATCTATACTTATATAATACGCTTTGTAATACTCTAACGAGAGTTTTAGAGGTCTAGCCTAAGACTACTGAACAATCATCTGGGGGCTGAGCGTTTTTTGCCAGATTAAAGGGTGAGGTCCTTTTTTCAAGGGAAACGGTGAATAATTCTCAAACAAGAAAATCAAAAGAGAATTTGATGAGTGGTTTACTAAAATTTTGAAATCATCAAAGAATTGAAAAAGTAGGTTACGAAAGGTTTTTTGGCACGTGAAGAATTTGATGAAGAAACGTTGCTCCCTGGAAATGGCGTGACCGTATATCACTCGGAACCCCCAGTTAAACCTAATTCTATCATTATTGCATGCGGCATAAACGGGATCCAGAAATTCCAGGAATCGCTCGTCCCGCATGGAAAAAGTCGCACGGATCTCGCCAAAATCCTGCGTGAAATTGCACAGCACGGTTTGCAGCAGACTTAACAATCTTGAGACCCAGGTAATCAATCCCCAATCTGAACAATTAAATTTGAAGCTAGATGGGAACCAAATGGAGTCTGAAAGCTAATACTGTATAACGGAGGCAGCACTCAGGTTGGGGATTGAATGAAGAACCGAATGGTCTCCAGATTGGTACGTCTCCGGCGGCGTTTTAAATCGGAGCGAACCTTACAATAAATGTGCGTGCTCCCCTCACTTCCTCAAACCAAAAGGCGTCAAAACTGTATAAATAAATTCAATTTTTAAAATTCATGTGTCAACAACACGCACTATACAAAAGACTGCACTGGAATAATGAAACAGAATTAAAAATTTACCTCAAAAAAGGCATTTTGGCGATCAACTTATTCAACGGTAATGAAATATATAATAAGCTCACAGTAGATCGTGCGTTTTCTACACTTGAGAATTCTCGTGATTCCGAAGTCAACTCACGTAAAATGCAACAGAACCAACTTCTTAACAAACAATCTTCTTCTCAAAACCTTCATTACACAGCGCCTTCACAGTCAAGATATCGGTTCCTTGATCACATCTCGATTATTCTTGACAAGTCAATGGAAGCACACCACAAAATTCGCCAGCACAAAATTCGTATCTTCACATCTTTCTACTTGTCAAACTAATTTTTTTTAAATCGTGGTTTTTTTTTTTTTTTTCTTCAAATATTTTTACATTCTACAAGATTCAGTCAAAGGAGAAGTATTTTTTGAGTTTTTTTGTTGTATTTTTTTAAAAATTTTCTTTGCTTAGTCGATGCGTGGCAGAGGCGATTCGACGGTTTGGTGGCGGGAGCTGGTGACCCGCAATGGTGAGGCTCACACTTTGGTGGCATTGTCTGCAGCCTCCGTCCCCTCACTCATGTGCATCGCAGTGTCTGCACCTTCTATACTCTTTGCTTTACCTAGAAAAAGAATCGGTTTTCAAAATTAATTAATGAAACCCAAATATTGTCCCATTGTGTGGAGGAAAAAAAAAAAAAAAAAAAAACGCGGCCTTTTGGGCCTCGGGGCAAGCCCCCTGGACCCCTGGGTGCTTTTTGCTTAGAGCCTACCCATCTTGCGTATTGGAAAAGTAATAGTTACTGTCCGACGTAGGGTTCACATCCATACGGCAATTCTTCTATGCGTGAACGCTTCAGCAGTGGGAAGCAGTGGAGGGGATTCCGGCATTCCAGTCAGGCGTTCACAAGCGTCCAGCAAATTTTCTGATTGCATTGCACATAGCTGTTCCTTCCCGCTTTGATTTGTGTTTTGTCGATGTAGCAAAGGCTGTTCATTCTCGCGTTCATTCTCGAGCACAACAACCTGGATGCGCAGTAGTTCACTACAGCGCAGGTTATCGCTGTTATCATTGCGACATCTGGTAAAGTATCTCATTTTTCGGATGTCAGCTTCGTAAGTGCTTCTCCGGCAAAACTAACTTCTACCCGCCCGCTGGCATCAGCGGACTGAACGCAATGCCGGAATGTTGCAATACCACATTGCTGCATGGATTTGAACCGTGCTTGAGACAATGTCATGGTGACGATGCCGAACTAGTGGCCTAACGTATGACAAGTGAGGACGCTGAACTAGTGGTCTAACGTATGACAGGTGAGGACGGCGAACTAGTGGCCTAACGGTAAGGCAAGTGAGGATGCCGAACTAGAGGCCTAACGTACGCCCGATGAGGACGCCGAACTAGTGGCCTAACGTACAAAAGTGAGGACGCCGCACTAGGGGCCTAAAGTATATTCATGTATTACGTAATATATAAACGTGACACTCCAGCGACTTCCTCCCCGACTAATGTTTTTGGCCAGTTAGGTCACGGCTAAAGCTTTCCTTGCTAAAAATCGCTCTCACCTGTGATTCACAAGTTGTGAACGGTGTCACCCAAAACATTCACCGATTGATATACACATGAGGAACGTCAGATTTTCTAGCGGAAATCTTTATTTAAAATAGGGATTGGCCCAAAGGATAAAAAGTTGTCCATGATTCCAGCACTGAACTTCCGCAACCAGTGTTTTGACGTTTGCTACAGTATATCGTCGCTCGGAATAGACCATCTTGTCCTATTCGGTCACGTTTGTTCTATCCGGAGACTTCATAGATCGTTTCGACTGGTCGAGATGTATTAGCTTGGATTGGAGCTCCATGCTGTCATTATCTAAAACGTCGATTGGCGGATAATATTAACCGATTATTGGTTAAGACAAAACTTCTTATCACTATCTTATTCTTGTCCTGCCATGCTTAAAGATATCATTCTAGTTATTTTTTCTAATCCTGGTTAAGAAGTTCTGGAGTTTCGGACAGAACGTGATTGCTAGCATCCTTATTTTATCAATGATGTGAATAATAATACAAATTCGCTGAGTGCCACAATTTAAAATATAGTCTCACCTTTCTCCCCTTCCCACCCTTCGTTGGAGAGGAGGTAGGGCCCAGATAAGGAGATCCCGATGGATCCTATTGGAGCGGTGATTAGGATTGACAGGACTGCGATGGTCAGCAGCTGTTGGCCTCTTAGCAGGTCTGCTGGGTCGGGATTGTCCTGCATTCTCACCCTATCCAAAGGCTCGGGACCCAGAGCGGCCTTGAAAAAAGAAAATCGTTGAAAAGTTGAAGGTACATCTGGGAAACGTTAGAGAGCAAGGAAAAGACACACACACAAAATAAATACAGTGGGTCCCCTACATGGAGGAAACTCAGCACTCGGCTGTAGTTTACAAAATGGGTCTTACGTCTCAAGCGTGCCGCAAGATCGCGCTCAACGTTTTGCGCCAGGGAAGAGTGGGACGCCACACAGTGGTCCAAAAATGCGAAAAAGTGGAAATGAGTGCACTTTTCAGAACATTTTTATGAGTTTTAAGAGTTTTAATCAGGCTAAATACTTGTATATACTCCTGAGAAGCTCCAGGATTAGCCTCGTTGGAACCGATCACCTACCCTTAACGCTACTTCAAAATAAGTAGGAACGTGAAAATTTCAATATTGTTCCGGGGCTCATTAAAAAAAAAAAAAAAAAAAAAAAAAAAATCAGACATATCTGGTTAGAGTGATTTCAATTTGAGTCTTTTGTGCTTAAAACTGCATTGAAAAAGCGAATTTTTTCCGTAGGTATACAAAATATTTAAGACTTATTTGGACCATGTCTGAACCAGTAATGAAAGATTTTTGCCATAATTTCGAGCATTTCAAGCTCTACCGCGGGAGAAACTTGAGAAAAAAGAACGCTTATTAATTTCAGCACCACCATTTTTGCACTGTGGAAAATGACTTCCTTAATGACAACGGCCTGTACTTTTTTGCAGGTATTCCTTAACCCTGAGAATAAGCCGTCATAATGGATCTCGTTTTCTACAAAAGAATGATTTTTGGTTGAATAGTGCCACCTTCAGTGTTGGAATGGATTCTACAGTTAGAATACGTAATAAATTATTTTCGTTCAATTTTTAAATCGGTAGTTGTAGGAGTAACCATTAAATAAATTCATATCTACTTTTTCGCCTACCTTACAACGGGAGTTGGCAGTCCAGAGATGACTCCCCCAATTTGGAATTTCCCCTGGTTTTAACCTTCACAACGTCAAATACTGCATTTGCATCGGAACTGGTGAGTCGAAGAACCTCTTATTGTTTCCACTGATGTTGGCTTAAACATGTGGGATTCAGGCTCCACCAAATCAGCTAAGATCCACAGCAGTTCGGGGAAAAGTGTGGAATCAGCCACGTCCATACTGAGGGTTTCGAAGGAGTACCATCATATCTGGATGCCTTCATTGAAAATACGAAGATCAAACTCTCTGCCTTCACTGCCTCCAGCGGAGGAACCCCAGAGGACACCCTCACAGTACTTTCCTTCAGCACAAGCAGTGGCAAGAAATGGACGCCCTTACTAATTTTGGTTCAGAACCCAAGAAATACTTAGTTAAGTAGGTACTGTTTGAATTCTTGAGGGTTGGACCATAATTATTATTAATTAATTAATAATTATTACCAATGGTCACCATTTTCAGGCCGACGTTTCGAAATATTTATATTTCATCTTCAGGACTTGGAAATTCGTGACGATATGCTACATTGAGGGCAAAATTTTCCCTTCTGCCATCGCGCATTGCACGGTCTAACCTACAAACGGGTCTCTCTCGTCTTCTATTTAAATGTTCTGTTTTTCTCAAAGTTGTTTCTGTGAAAACTTCACCTAATACCGTCTAATGCACTACGGCAGAAGGGAATATGTCGCCCTCAATGTAGCATACCGTCACGATTTTCCAAGACCTGAAGATGAAATATAAATATTTCGAACCGTCGGCCTGAAAAAAAGTTACCATTAATTGACACCCTTCCAAAGGTGTAAATACTAAGCCCGCAATACGTATGTGTTTTGAGCGGATAGGTAGATTCCACGCCGTTTTCGTGGTTTAGTAGCAAGTTTGAGCGGAGATTATTATTTGGCTTGTACCTATACAATATAAAATTATATATATAATTCGCATATATGCGAATAATTATTATTGGCGTATTCATCTAAATTTAATAACAAGAGCTCGGTTGGAATAAGTCTCTTTGCAGGATAACCACTCACCTGGACAGTGGCCTTGGGGAGCCAGGCGAGATTGACGAAAAGAATCTCCTTCCAGTTAAGGTTGGTACCGAGAACGCAGAGGACGCAGGAGGCAAACCGGATGATGAGAGAGCCGAAGACGACGACGAAACCCATCGACAGAGTGTCCAAGTGGAGGCCCAGAAGGTCGATCTCGGCACCGATTAGACCAAAAAGCACCGGCTGGATGAACAACCACACCGTACCAAAATTATCCGCGACTGGGTGCTGAAATCATAGAGAATTGTGATGAAACAGAGACACTATTTCATTCGCCAAGATTCATCGAAAATTCATTAATAACCTGTGATATAGCGAGATAATACCTAATCGATACATCTAATATAACAGATATATTAGATTTATCGATTAGGTATTATCTCACCTTACAAGTGATTAGAACAGAACGTCTGGGTTCGAATGGAAACCATCGACACGTCTACAGTTACAGATAATAGTAGGTAATTATTATTAATTCTTCGCTGGCTAGGGTTTCTCGACGTTGTGGGGAAATCTGAGATTTTGAGGGGAATTCAGGTGACAGGGAAGCAGGTGCGGATTCAGAAATCCTTAGTGTCCTACTGGCTATACCGACTTATTACATTTTCTAGTTTTTACGTGATAAGTAAGTAATTTATTTTATTTTTGTACTATAACGTACAATATATACTATGCATGCAAGTTTTTAACTCTTACTCCTCTCATTTTTCTTGATCGAATTTAATTTACAAGCTGCAACATTTAATCCTGCTACTACCTACCAAGATAACATCTCCATAATCCCTACTCTCCATAATTACTGTGCGGTAACCTTTCTCAGTTGCCGGATATGCAATTTTGAAAATTAAATTAATTGAATAGTGCAAGTAGGTAACTGATATTCCTAAACTGAAATATTCATCCCCTTGCTACGGTCGGCTACATTTTAGCATTTTTGGGGTAAAAGAGAATTTTACCAACTAGAAAAACCGTAGTAGCCAGTTCATTCACCAATAACGTTATAGATGTACTAGTTAATTTTGATGCATTTAATGTATTCCGTTCGATTTTTTGTCGTTTTCATTTTTGTAATGGTATGTGAATGTTGCGGGAAAGCAGATTTCCAGGCCCAGGAAATTCCACAAGAGAAAGTGCCTAGTCATGAAGTTGGTATTGAAGGTGACCTAATAAGTAGTTATTATTTTAATTATTTAAATATAATAATTACACCAATTATTGGAATATGATGTTAGAACCGTTTTGGGGAGACAATCATAACATGATGGGGGGGAATAGTTTGAAATCGGAAAGTGGCAGCTTTTCTAGAAATTCTTCGCCGGGAGAAAGGGGAGGGAGTGGTTGGCTCTTCATGAATCCTGACATCCCGCCACCAGGACGGGCATTTTGCCTGACAAAATGGCCAGCTGTTATAACAGCTGAGGAACCCGCATCTGAACCGTGTGGTCCGACCTCGTGGATTTCTCTTGAAGGTCCATGCAGCTCCCAGTCACTGGCTCATCAATGACCTTTGATGAATGGATTCACAGCAGCGTGAAGAGCGCGTCATTTGGAGGCATGCTGGACATGAGATATCCACGATATTAATAATGCCGAATATTAAGCAATGTACACCTTAGATGTCAAATTTGAAAAGCCTTGTTCATGGAACAATGGAACTTGTTCTCGTACACTCCATGGCGTGGACATCTCTTTTAGTTCTATCGAGTTCGTGAGCGGCTCAGATGCTGGTAGCTCCTGCGCTCCTGATAGGAACGCCCGTGAGTTGAGACTCGTTGGGCAGATCGTGCACCAAGTGTGGTGGAGTTTCTACAATAATTACCTACAGCACAACTCCCCCCGTACAGCAATTGGTTAC
Organism: Pilophorus perplexus; assembly: GCA_955831195.1. Taxonomy (NCBI): domain Eukaryota; kingdom Metazoa; phylum Arthropoda; class Insecta; order Hemiptera; family Miridae; genus Pilophorus; species Pilophorus perplexus. The sequence goes on along the minus strand of OY037011.1, from coordinate 15,965,509 downwards.
CTACTAAATACTATACTTGACAGCTATCATAGTAGATATCACTGATATCTATGATATCTATATCTATCTTGTAATAATTACAATAATAATAATAATTATTAATCGTCTATTATAACCACACAAAATCAATTATTGTTTCGTATGTGTGGAGAACACGATTCGTTGAATCTGTCAACAACAGTACAAACGTTTTTACTTCCTTACTAGGTACCGATTATAATAGAGAGTTTTTGCAGACCTTTCCACGAATCCGTAGCAGGAAATCCGTATGGGCTGTCTAGGCCGACCATGACTGGAAGCTAACCACCACAACCACCCCACTACAGATTCCTTACGAATCCGTATGGAAAAATTGACTACTAAAGTGACGCGCACGTTGTTTTCACTCTCACATACCTCAAGAAAAAATGGTCGCCGTGAAGTTTTGACTTGTTGCGTTTGAGTATTTCACAAGTATTAAATACTTGTAATAAGAAATTTTCTTATTACAAGTACGAGGACTCCTACTGCCACTCGGTTTTTTGTGAAGAGGAAAATGGATGAAAATCCAAGAAAAAAAGGTCGCCGTGAAGTTTTGACTTGTTGCGTTTGAGTGTTTCACAAGTATTTCTTATTACTAGGGTTGCCAGATGAGAGAAAAGGAAAAAAAGGACATCAAGATATATAACGTATAAATTACAAAATGCACATACTATATTATAATATAATTATAAGGTAAAGGTTTTTCATCAATCAGATGGATGATGGTTTGTTACCTACCTAATCGGGTATTATAATAATAATTATAGAAAATGTAATAATATTATAGAAAATCTAATAATATTATATTATAGAAAATGATGTAATTCTAATAGGAATAGAATCTACTTCAAGTTTTTAGTTTCAACATTCAACATAAGATGTTGAATGTTGAAACTAAAAACTTGAAGTAGATATTATTATAATACCCGATTAGGTAGGTAACAAACCATCATCCATCTGATTGATGAAAAACCTTTACTGTGGGGACATGTAGTCAGTTCCTCTCATCCACTGAGAGTTCATCAGAGAAAAATTTTCTCTGATGGAATGAGAATATTTAATATTCTCTCGACGTTGGCATTATGGGCAGGAATGGCGAAAACAATTTGGCACAATTTGAGAAGCTGTGAGTGTTTCTCTGATTGGTCGACAAGATGGAAATATTCACACCATCTTTGACTGCAGTTCATGGCTTTAAATTTAGTGAGAAATTAGATTTAGGGAGAAATTTCTCCTTCAGTCTTTCAGTCAGAAAATCTTCGACTTCCTCCAACGAAGCTAGCACCTCCAAAACTGAGTTATGTTTGGCTTCCAATTTCTTAATCTTTTCATTGAAAGAAAACATTAATGAATGTAGAAACCACAAGTCACTTTCATTTTCTGGCTATTCAAACAGATTTTTTATTAGGATAGGAGGGTTGCTCTGAGACATAAAATACGACGCCAGAGGTTCATACATTTGAAGCACACGATTTATGCAGGGAAACAATGACAACCAACGGGATTTGGAGTGGCGAAGAAGCTGCCTGTATTCGATGTCAACGCCCACGATGGACATAGGTTTAACAAGAACAAGATTTTTTCTAAGCAGGCTGTTCCAGATAGGTAGGTAGCCCAAACGATTTTCAGGTAATTTCGAGGTAATTTCAGAAAATGAGAGATTTAAAAAAAAAAGAGAACATTTGCCCGAAAAATGAAAAAAGAGAGGACGCCCGGACAGGGTGTGAAAAAGAGGACATGTCCGGAAAAAAGAGGACGTCTGGCAGCCCTACTTATTACAAGTCCTACGAGGACTCCTACTACCACTCGTTTTTTTGTGAAGAGGAAATGGGTGGAATAAAAATTTCCAATTCATCCATCGAGTGTAGAACAGAATAAAACAGAAGAGAACAAAGCGAACTGAGAACAAAAAATAACAAAGCAGAATACAAGCCCGTTTGTTTACAAGATAACATCTTGAGGTTACAACGGGGTTACACAAGCGTCAGGTTATGTTGCTTTTCATACAGATTTCTATACTGATTTGGTAACCCGTAGGAATAAGGATTCGTACCGCCTACTGCTACAGATTCCTTACCGATTTGTCCTCGCGCATGCGCACTCCCCCTTTCCTTACAGATTCGTACTACGGATTTCCTCCTACCGATCGGTGGAAGGGTCTGCAAAAACTCTCTAATATGTTTGTTCCAGGTCTGACTTGTATAACGGTTTGTTCCAGGTCTGACTGCGTCTGTCGACAGAACCCGACCGCACATACTCGAGCTATCGGTTTCCGTCAAACTTACGATCGACCTGGAACAGCAGTTTCTAAACTGCGCATGTCTCCGGCGATTTCTGTTAACATTCCGTCAAACCTGGAACAAACCTAATAATATCACCGGCTACGTTAAATCAATACACTCACATATGTGTTGCTCCAGCCCTGATTTTTCCAAGCGAAGGAAGCGACAAAAGCCGAAGTGATGGCAGCAAGTGGACCAGCACCGCCGTAGTGGATGAGCTCAGACCCCAACACGGCACCGAATCCTCCAGCTCCCAAGAGAATCGTCCTCTTGGCGGCCACATACGTCTGCCAACAGATTCAAGGTGCCGTTAGGATCAAAATTCGAATAGTTTAGTAAGTATACCCTTACTTATCACAAACCTACATCATCACGATGAGGAATGAAAGCGATGATCAATCCCCAGATGATGCCTACGGCCAGCCCCATCACCATTTCTATGGGCCCCACAGCGATCTGATGGGCCATAGAACCTGAAAAAAGTCAATAACGTTGTACAATCGAACCTTATGGCTACAGGTAATTTGAGAATTTGAGGGGGTGGTAGCCGTGGGGATTCAACAAGCTTTGTTGAATATGAATACAAAAAATTAGTTTTGACCCAATAGTACCAACCAATTGTTTGGTAAATTATTATTTAATAATAATAGAAATACTACCGCAGAGCTGGTGTTTGCACAACACAAAACAATTTATTTTACCCAACAAAATGACAAATTCACAAATCTTTTGAATTAAAGGAAAAAAAAAAATTAAACACAGTGGATCGAGGGAATCCATACAAAACTTGTTTCAGTACCATTTTTGTGGACAATGCAGTTCGATTAGTAGTCAAATTACGATGCTCTAAAGGTTAGTGCGTTCAATAAAATTTATAAAATATAAAAGTAGGCATCAGTAAAAAGCTGCACAATAAGCCCGTTATAACCACAAAGCAGACAGAGTGCAACTCCTATAAGCTGACGACTTGATAAGAGTAGTTGTGAATCTTCAGGAACGCTCATAACCATAAAATGACACCACAAAGTGATTTCCCATTGCAGAGATGATAGTGAATTGCGTATGACCAATCCTAATAAATCTTACTCGAGGAAACCACAACCTTGTGCCACCAAAAAACCGGTTGAAATCGTCTTTACTTACGTTCCTGTTGTCCAGCAGATCCACCTAATTGCATAATTTACCATCATGAATGTTGAACGAAAAATAATAATGGAGGGGAAATATTAATGAAAACAAAATCAAGAAACAAATCGAAAATGAAAAATCAGGTATTGATAAACTTAATATAATATCGAAATAAATCGGACAAATGTTAAATGTTTGGAATCAATGAAATACAGCGCTATGTAGTAATGAATAACAGTAATATTTATTTACCTGGTGAGAAGATCATTCCCTGGAATACGCCGAATAAGGAAATGGCAACGATGTCATCAAGACCGGAGGCAGCAATGACCAGAGTACTGATTCCTTTGCTCTCCCCATAACCAACTGACTTCAGCTGTAGAAGAGTGGGTACGACAACTGCCGGTGATACGGCACTTAACATAAACCTGAAGGCAAGAGAGAGAAAACATTGATGAACTACATAAGTACCAGAGTTTTCTACATATATCTTGCATCAAGGAGAAACATTAGTAGACTCTTTAGGGTGGCATCTAGTAGATGGCAGCGAATGTATCATCGAGTTAAAAACACAACGGTTTTCTAGGGCAACAAGCACTGATAATTGCGCACCCCATGAGCCCATAACCGCTTATGACATCACGTATATCTCCAGCGCTTTCCATATTTCCTGCAGGACTAAAACTCTTCCATTTCACTCCAACTCGTATTACACTGGAGGGCTGTTCACGCCTGGGCGTTTATTTACGAGACCGGAGAGTCTTCATTCCAACCCCCATTAGCGTCCGAATCCCGTATAACTAAATTGCCCCTTGGCTCGGAAGTTAGGCGAAATACAGCGCATGTAAATTGAATATATTCGGGGCTGGCGAGGCCCATACAAACCCTAGAGCTTCAAAATACCCTAACCCGATCGTTAACCACGTATTATTATTGATTCGAAAAAAAGTTTTAATTAATAACATGACTTTGAATGAAAAATTAGTGCGATGCAGATCTAGGAAAACCGATGAAACGAAGAGGGTAAGCAACAGCCAAGAGAGATATCGAGTTCTTAAATTGTTGACAATAAACAGCGGTCACCTTACCCGAGCATGAAGCCCCAGAAGTACGGGTAATCGAAAGCGAGGTGGGCAATGACAGCAGCAGATGCAGCCTCAGCCAGGCACGGAACGAACGCCAGTTTCAGGACGGTGAAACTCAGTTTCAATAGTGCAGGTGCATCAAGCCCGAGACCAGCTTTGATGAGGATCGTCGTCAGAGCCGCCTCCCTAAGAACAAAAAACGCATACAATTCAATGATTTTCTTTATTCGTGGTTTTTCCTGTATAGTAGGTGTAGGGCACGCCCAGGTGCATGTGTTGGGTGTGTACATGTGTTGTTCTCCCTAATAATTGATTAGGTTTGTGGTGTGGGTGGGGGAATGGCTCCAGCACAGTGGTAGGAATACCTACTCCCTCCTAAATCCTCCAAAACACTGGGTGGCATACATAACCTCAGACGCTGTGAACAGGTGGAGATTCGTCAGAGGCATAATGTAAGTTGTTGCGATCTGCAGACTCTGATAATATTTCAGCTGCAGAAATGGGGGATCTGGTTTCCATAGGCTCACCTGAAGTGTCAGGATGTTGTAAGTCCGGCAGATACTCGGAAGGGTCAGCAGAGTACCGCCTTACCTGGCACGAGGAGTCGTGTTGAAGGTTTCCGCCTGCGGCCGCAGTTGTACCGAGAGGCAGGTCGCTAGCTTCTAATCTTGATTTGTCAAGTATGGCCTCCCGGTTGACGCCCCTGATCATACAAGGGACCGCTTTTTTGGCTTCCAATATCTCAAGTCAAGTTTGGAGCTGTCAAGTATGGACTCCTGGACAACGGGCCCTTGCAAAATTGCTATTTCCTCCTCGGAAATCCCGCCTAAAGGATCGGGGGATTTCCAGATCATCAGAAATAGATGATAAACGCTGCAAATTTGACACTAGGGTTTATTAGTCTTTGATATAGGTTACTTGTGCATAAATTTAATTCTGTGTCAATAAAAAACTTTTTTTGATTTTTTTTTTTTTTTTTTCAAAAATGTTTAGTTTTTTTACTTGAAAAATATTTGACATCCTGGGATCCTTCAAAAATCCCATTTGTTGCCCCATGAAAGCCCTATAGATCGCAACAGTGAAACTGAATTGTTCGGAACCCCCAAAAATTGATTCTACGTCCAAAAATACTTCAAAAACGACACCTAACTCGAACCCATACCCAAAAGCCTTAAAAAATATCCCTCCCGTAGCGCCATAGCGACCCACGGGTTTGAGCGATCGGGCTGAAAACCTTGCGGGCACAAAATTTTGAGGCCGATCGGAGTCGTCGACCTCCGTCGCGAAAACATAGGTGTATTATTCCAAGAATAATAAACCAAAAAAAGAACTGCGATTTAACATTTGAGAATTAAATGCAAAGGGCCATGACACCTGAAGTTGGCCGCCGCTGAGCCGGGTTTGGGAGAAGTGGCGATTGCCAGCGCGCTTGAGCTCAGTAGCGCGCTGGGATTGAGCCCCTCGAATCTGCGTTGGTGGGAATATTGATCGAACAGTGGGAAGAGATTTCCCCCACAGTATGCTCATTTGATGTTTGGAACACGAGAAGAAACCGTTTGAAGTAAATCGAAATTTCTATCCACCGTTAACCAAACCGTACGCACTGAATTAACCAAAAGTAACCGATGGATGAAGGAAACCCAAACGTTTAAATAGGGGTTTGAAAATTCTCACGACACAGAAACCGAACGGTTTTATTCTCTTTTGATTGATGATTGAATTAACCTTCCCTCTCAATTAAGCCAAAATAGGTGATGAAACTGTTCATCAATTTACTAAAGGATTAATTAACTATGCTCATCCTTAAATTCGACACATTTAATGAGACGACAAAGACTGGATTTCATTCAATTGTTTTGATTGGATCTATCCAACGATTTGGCGGCTCAGATCACATTCAAGTGGGGTTCCAAATCGAATTATTCACTTGACCCCGTTAGTGAACGCGGTTAGTTGAACCGTTTGTATACAGAGCAATTAGTGAAGGTCAAGGAGGACAACCAAATGGGAGTTGAATGATACTGGATAATCTCATGCGAATTGAGGGAAACAGAAAAGGAGACAAAATTTTAACATCGTGTTTAAATTTTAACATTTAATGTCGTGTACAGAGGTTCTGATTGCGTAGGTCAAATCTATGATTGAAGGATGTGATCCGCTTTTCTTCGTTCTTCAGCAGAATGTTGACAATTTAAATGCCTGATCGTTCTCGCGAAAATTTCATAATCGACGACTTTTGATTATTACGTATACATTTTCTTTCCTTCCCATCCAATTTGCTGAGATCGAATATCCAAGAATTTCGCATCACTCCGCAAATCACCCTGAGAGGAATCTCGGCGGGAGTCGGACTTGAAATTCAAATTATGTTGAGAGGAGCTGATAAAATACGGCTCAGCCTTCTCTATCCCACGCTGAGCTCCTCGGTCAAAAACAGTTCCTAATAATTCACCACTCTTCGGCCTCGAAAAAGTTGGGCAAACAGTCAACAACTTTTAAGGGCGTAAAACTTTTATCTCAATTAAAGGAGACCGATTGAGAACTTTCTCAGCCATGTGAAAAATAAACGAGCAAAAGTGATTCATGCTTAAGGTTGAACTTAATTCGTTACCGTATTTTCGCATAAGTATGAATTTCATTGGATAATATTTACCCTTACAAAGTCATCCTTATACTACAAATTTAATATGTATAGCTCGGTGCAGAAAAACTCAAAAATAGAAATGTTCCGGGAAAAAACTGGTTAGGAGACATGGATAAGGTGAACATCGGAGAATAATCGGTCTCGAGCATTCTACATATCGCACGTAACGCGTTATTAAAGCCGGCTGAGCTATTGATCGAGAGACTTATGAATATTCAATTCAGTGTTCAGTGTGTCTCGTTCAGCTTTCCTTATGACTTGTTCAGTCGTCAAGGTGAGGATGGATGAATCACTTCGGTCGTAACGGGGGCGATTGTTATTGAAATTAAAAGGTAGGTAAATAAAAATCCATGTCGCAGGAAATTCTGGGGAAATTATAATTCGTACATAGTACAAACCTCTTTTCCAGGCATTGCCGTTTAGTCTCGTTATCTCTTCATTAGATAGACTTTGGCGAAGTTGGATCGCCCTCAACCATTCATATTCATAATATGATATTATCATTATTCATAATATTCATATTCATGATATTATCATTCAAGACTCTGGGAAAGTTAACCTGACCCAATCTTTAACCAATCCCCCATTCATAGATACAACACCAAATTTAAATTGTTAGGAACCAGACAACACCCAAGCTCAAGCAACACTCTCGCCGAAGGGTCAGTTCCCAAAGGTACCAGCTTCAAGTTCAGTGGTAAATTTCAAATTTGAAAAAAGGGCATTATCAGTCCGAGTGGGAAAATTTCACAGACGACTCTCCCTGTACAGTGTACACCGTACATTAATGTGAAGTTGAATCGTGCATAATTCATAGTAAAATTGATTAGGATTGAAAAGAAATGAATTCACCCAAGTAGCTGGTTCCATATTTTAGTCATTCGGACGTCTCACCAGAAAGCTTCATGATTATAATTCATCCAGCAAGACAACACCCAACTCCTTCTCACAATTCCTTGTTCGGAACTCCTTAAAAAACCAAATCACGCTGCAGACTTTTTAATAACCATAAGCCCTTAGTGATTCTCGAGAAATCCGCTCTCTGGAAATACGTAAGTAGGCCAACAGGGGAGAAAAGAGAGAAGAGAGGATCGAAGTGAAAGATGAAAAGAACCGGAAAAAGGAATATAGAAACCCTTCGTGAACAGCTTCCAAGCTGAACCTTTCATTCTAATGGTACGGTCTGGTCGATCGCAATATTTCCCTGCCAGTTTCGACTTTTTTGCTCTCCTTCAAAGGTATGTTGTGTTATATAATTATAACGCAACATAGATATATTATATGATATGAAATTCGTGGTTTGAAGCACTTTTGACTGATCATAATGCATTCTTTACGTTGACCATCACATACGATTTCAATTCCAAAACAATAGAATTTCATTTTGGGGATGCATTTGGGAAAAAACACGTTTCAAACGTTCTAAATCGGATGTCATCAACAGAAACAATTAGCTAAAATACCTGGGTTATTTTCGTGAAAATCCTGTCCCTAGCGAGGTTTAACCTAAGCTGGGGATTGTTGGCTTATACTAACGAAGCTCTATTAGCTACAGTAGATAGTTAACGGGGAGGATAACGAATTCCATCTCACTCTAACTTCCTCAGACCCATCTCATAAAAAATATAGGGTTACTCTATCAGCCTATTTCCCGGGGACCTACTTACCTCAAGGGTTTCTCATTTTCAGGTGGTTGAGCTGGGTAACGAGTGCTACGCTGTAATTTAGCTAGGCTAAGTGCCTACTTTTTACCCTGTAAAATAAATAACTTCTCATGGTGTTCACTTTGGTCATTATGATTCCAGCAAGTTGCACCTGGTTAGTGAACTTACGATTATGTACCGTTTTCTGAACCCCACCCATATCCGTGCGAATGATGACAAAAATTCATCAATACCATGTTCAGGCAAGTGACTGACCTGATTTCACAGGGCCACAATTGACAAGCAACCACCGTAGAGGAAGGAAAGACAGTAGCGCCGAAGGGGTGGAGGGTGAGATCGGAAATTAATATTCCCTCTCTTCGAACCCTCGTAAAATGACAAACCCCTCGTCGCCGGTTAGAACGAAGCAGACCAAAATAGGAAGCTCAGAACTGCTGATGAGGGCTTTGTCGCCGGCGCGACGGTCGGGTCCGGTCAGTTGATCGCTCAATCCAGAAATGGCAAATTCGGTGAGCAAGATTGTTGGGAATCCTCCATTTTAAACTAGAAAGCCTTGTAACAAGTAAACACTTCCACGAACATGTTCTTCAAGTGTGGTTAACAACGAGAAAAATCACAAAAGTCACTATTAAATTTTATAGTAGGTAGGAAGTATTTGTTGACTTTCCCTCCGCCACCTGTTAAAACTACTTAGGTAGTCGGCTTATGCATGAAAGCACCCGCCTCGTATTCCGGAGGTGGCCGTAAATTCATGATGAAGCAATCTTCAATCCCGCCTTTATCCTAAGGGTTTGGAAAAACGTTTCCACGCGAAGGAAAATTTACGTTGACAGGGTGTTGGCCCAGAGCTTATGCATTACTTGGAGCCAAACACAACCAGTTGGTTATTGTGTGTAGGTGCTACTCTTTTTTCAGTGGGCATAGTCGCTTTTTGACATGTTTCAAGTGCCCTTGTTTTCTAATGGTCGCCCGGTTTTGCGGCACAATCTTCCATCGTTAGAAGTCTGAGAGCTTAGTATTGACCATGCGTCCTCTGTGTTCAGGCAGGGGCATAGACCCCCTTCAGCCATCTTCCTGGAGGCGTAAGCGAACTGTCCTCATGAATATGGAACGAATTCCTTTGGGACCTGGCCAGAAGGTTCCATCAATTTAGACAAGATACAAATAATATTAACTCCAAACAGTTTGGGGTCGTTCACACATGTTTACACACAGATTTTCTCCACACACGATCAATATGGTCAGTATTAATCATACCGAAAACAAAAACTCTTTTTTTCAGTTCTACAACGTCCCACATAGTTTGTTTGCTGATCACATCTCGAAGGAATTCGCTTCATATTCATGACACACAGTTCGTCTGAGTCTACGAAAAGAAGTTCACATCTTCCTATGCTACTCAATGACAAACGACTCGAGCGGATCTGATATATTGGAGAATAACTGTTTTGAATAAGAAAAGCCGTAAAAACGGGCCGAACACAAACCTTGAGTTGAAATTGGACATTTTTTTCTCTCCCTAGTCGAACGAAGGATTACCATGAATTATGAAGACCTCCCTCAATATTCATGAATGTCTTATTTGTTTCAACACCTGAGATACGGTACATCGATCGTCCACTTGAAGTTCAGGTGTCCTCGGAGTTTTGCCGCAGTGAACACCCAGAGGGTCAAGTAATTCAAAACTGCGCAATTAGTGAATTGAGGTTTCCCATCAGTATCGTTTCACTTAATTATTCGCAAGGTTGTTTGTCACGCAGTTCATTCAGAGACCCTCCTCAAACGGGGAATTTGCGGTTGTGTGTATTGATTTCATAATTAGGTATGTACTAATTCAATATCTACCCATTCAAGGGTAATTTTCCCGATTCTGTTCAAAATAGTGAGGGTGCGCGTGTGCGTCAGAGTGAGGACATTTTATATTTTCATTTTCAACAAGTAGGTACATTTGAAACTCTCACCCTCCGTGTTGAGTCGGCCATCATCTCCGGAAGCTGCTAAATAATGCATGCCTACATCCAACCCCCATAAGCTCTCACCCACTATCATTCGCCCCTTTCGCTTGAGTATTTTATTTGATGGTGGGGGGCTCTCGTTTCTTTTCATGCCCTCTTACAAGTGAGCAGGCCGTCACTTCTCAATCTTCCGAGTCTCGTGTCTGCATGATTTTTATTTTATTTTCTCGACACGAAACAAAAACCAAAAAAAAAAGAGAAAAAAAAAGTGGCTGAAGGGAGCAAGGTCAGTCACACTTTAAGGAGACGGTTTGAATTCAGTTGATTTACTGCATAGTGTGGGGCATCAATAGAATCTATTCTGCCTATAGGCATTCTACTATTGATAGGTATACACATTTAGATAATGACATTGTATTCTACATTGTATTCTTATGTACAATCTCTGGACAAAATCGCCTAATTGAGCATCACGCTATGGAGGAGAGGATTTTATCCTCAGAGTGAAACATGATGAATTTCAAAAATCATTCATTTCAATAGTTTTCGGAGAGCTATGAAATAATATATCAGATATTATCTGATGATTGAAGAGAATTTCTCCTTGGATGCGCCTACCGCTGCAGCGATGGCCATGGCAGGAAGACTGCCTAACGATACGGGTACAGCTCATAAATACAACAAATCTAATCTGTTCAATTCAAATTGCCTTATAATACCGTACCCCTTCAGTGAGCTGAGGCAAATGTGAGTTTTTTCTAGGGTGCTTTGAAATCCCATTGACGGACTGACCACGATAAAACAAATAAATTCATTCACTGTGTCGGTTTGTTGACTCCCAGACTCAGTCAATGGCACCGGGATGGATCCATTTATTTTGTTATTTTCGTCGTCAGAAGCCCTGACATCTTTTTTATGAGCGTGTCAAATCGCCTTATAAAAGTTCAGAAAGGAGTCAGGTTCAGCGCTTGGGGATTTTGAATAACAGCATTTATAAGTAGGATAGTACACCTATCGAAATTACCTTGACAGAATTATCATCACCCAATTATCCGATTTGAACGGAATGTGACTATTATTTAATAGGATGTGATCGAACTTACCTAAGTTTTATGACGATGTCGAGGTAGACACCAGATATTTTGTAAAAGCCACAAGTCCTGAGGACGATGCCAGCTATCAGCATCCCTAAGAGAGGGGGAAGTCTACACAGAGCAACCAACTGCAACAGATACATAATATTGTGAGAACTCATTTATATTATAAAAAGGTTGTTTTATAAAGCAAAATTTCCTATTTAATAATAATTAGGGATAGACTGTAGCGTGAAGAAATATGTTCATCTTTCAACAACATTTAATCTAAAATTTAATGAACTGTCAAAAACACCATCTTACCAAAGGATTACCTAAGTTTAAAAGTAGAGATAAGTTGATAAAGCCTCTTGGCTCAGAGCTCCGGCCAAATGCTCCTGCTCGCAAGCCATCAACATAAGATCCTCCAGATAGTTCTCACTCAAGAGTTTGTCTCAGCCTTGTTTTGATGATTTTCAATTTTGAAAAACTCCTCTAAAACTCGACTTGGCTCATAGAAAGCATCACCAAACTTTTATTTATACTATTTTATTCTTTCTTCACCGTGGTGATGTCTTTTTCCCCAGTAGTGCCTAAAGTATTAAATACTTAATTTACACTAAATTTTAGTGTCTTTCTTGGCAGAATATTATAAGTTATTATTATATCAGACAACAACTTCCTTAAGATTTAATCTGCTTTTCCTGATAACGTGATGACTTGTTGTTTACGTCGAAGACAGTTTATGTCCATTTCGATTTAGTGTTGAGTGTTATTTTCCATAATGCCGAGGCATCGGAAAATTCAGAGAAAATCCAAGAGCCTTCCACTTCAACTACGGCCAAACAAAGTAGTAGAACTAGAAGATGCTGACAGTTGCAATTGCGATTCGTTTGAACCCACTCACTGGTGGGAATAGGTCACAAAAGAATAAGACAGGCTTAATCAGCAGCCCAAGCGATGACCAAGGAAGTGCATTAATAAGATCTTATGCTAGAAAGAAGTTGGAAGACGTTTTTGACGAGAGTGAGACCACAATCTGAATTCAAATGATTCAGAATTGTTTGCAATCTTTTCCCAGAAATCGATTTTTTGAAGCTGAGACTCAGGAGTGTCTGAATACGAATCGATTTGACTAGTATTAATCAAGGGCATCAACGAGATATTTCTCTGGATTCAGGCGGGTAGATACACAGGTAGGACCCGGTGAGAAAGTATTGACGTTGAAGTGGGTCCTAGGGTAGGTTGAGGGGGGGGGGGACAGTAGTATTACCCGTTTATCATTATATCCAACACTCTCGAAAAGCAGTAAGGAGACCATGGTTGCTTTAAACGGGCAAGAAAGTAACAAGATATATTATAGCCGTCTCCACGGGGGTATATTGAGCGTAAGTAATATTACGTAGACTTTCGTTCTGCACTCGGCTGGTGTTTAAACTCGAAGACGGGCAGACTTCGGAAGGGCAAGAACCATTCAGAATACATGCAAAGATCCAACGGGGCCCACCTCAACGTCTGCCTAGGGACAAGAGGGACACTAGTTATAAATTTAATAATTATTATTAGCTGGCACCTGAACATTTTCTCCGATCCAGACAGCAGAGGATCGTTGAAATCCCCGGTCAAGATTTTAAGTTCGTTGCCACCTTTGCTGCTAAATTACGACTAAGAATGTCATAAGATTAAGGGGTGGATTATAATTATTCACGCTCATTACGAGCGGCAGTTTGATTAAGTACCTACTCAATCAAGTCCGGAGACAATCTTTGAATAAGGGTAGGAGGGTCCCCAGAGGTTACTTAACTAGCTGCCCTATCGTTTCCGGTCCAATCTCTTTTTAATTCTCTGGATTGGTAAACTGATCCTGATTCTCGCCCAAAGAACGTTTTTCTCTTTTTAGGGTGGGCTGAAATTATAAACGATTTTTCTAAAAACTGGAAGTGATGAACCCAGCAGAATTTGGACCGGAATGAACCGCCTCCCCTAGTCCCCTTGGTATTAGCAGCTAGCTGTGTAGCTAAGCTATTTCCTTCCAAAGGGGTTAAGGTCTGTCAGCCAGAAGCCCCAAATATTCATAAGCCATAAACGTTTCACGGGATTCCTCCGCGTTTTCACCCCAGCGCCTCTTGAAGGACGCCTTTGAATACATAGGTGGCAGTAGACGATGTCGGAGATCACATCAAGATAAAAGAATCGACATAGGATCTATCTATTTTTGGAATGCTTGAAAAAAGCAAGGAACCGAAAAAATAACAGTTTTAATTGTATAAAAACTGTTATTTTTCTATATTTTTAGAAATTACTTCATGAAGTTTCCCATTAAAAAAGTACGCTTTTTGGAGTGATCTTACGTATAAAATAAGAAAGGAACATCCTTCCAGGAGAATACAAAATATTTACAAGAAAAATGTTTACCTGGCCCGCGAAGTACGCGGATACGACGAGTATGAGAAGTTTGAAAAGATCACCGCCTGGAGCGGCTTCGTTGAGGAGTAGGGCGTAAAGAACACCCCAAATTAGCGCTAAAATGACTAGAACACTTCCGATCGTGAGAAACCACGAGTTGGTCAGATTCCCCTGCCCCTCGATCATCTTCATCATTGTACTTCCACAGCCCGCACATCTGCAAAAAAAAAAAAGAAGAAGAAAATTACAATTAGTTCAATTGGGTACAACCACAATGGGTCACCTACATTCATGGGTCGAAAATTAATAGTAGATCAAATCCAAAACACATAAATAATCGAGAAAGAAAACGTCATTTTCATTTTGTGTACAAGTGAATGATTATCTCTGAGCGTAACATGAGGGAATAAACTCCCAAGTGACAGATAGGATGATATCTGCTTTATCTCGTAGTTAGGATGTTTTCTATAGTTGTTGTAGACCGTGAGTCATCCTAAATGACACGACGAAACCAGCCGGCATTAAAGCAAATGGGTGAGTGCACTGAATCCGATCAAGTGACCAACAATGGAAAATACTTCTGATACCTGAATTATCTCGCGCTACACGGATAACTGTCAGGCTGTAGAGCTACCTATTATAAAACTCCTTGGCAGCAATCCTTCAATCTTGCTTCATTTGTTCCCCCAAGTCCGGATGCTGAGGCCTTGAACGGTCGCGTCAAGTTTGAGAGAACTTCTCCAGATGTTGGTAAACAGAAGCTCACTGGTCTCTTAGAACCCGCCACGTAAGCCACTACAATGATTCCACTCACATTCATTCATTGTGGAGACCGCTGCGCAAAATGAGACTTCGTCGTGGACAAACCACTCTAACGTAGAGAGGGAAAAACGCTGCAAATTTTACACAAGGGTTTATTATTCTTTGATAAACGTTACTTGTGCAGAAATTTAATTCTGTCAATGAAAAAATTAAAAAAAAAAAAAATTTTTTTGGATTTTTATCTCAAAAAAAATTTTTTTTTGGATTTTTTTGTTCAAAAATGTGTTTTTTCAAAAACTCTGTATTTTTTACTCGAAAAATATTTAACATCCTGGGATCCTTCAAAAATCCCATTTTTAGCCCCACGAATGAATGCCCTAAACATCGCCCCAGTGAAATCGGATCGTTCCGGGACCCCAAAAAATGGATTCTACGTCCAAAAATACTTCGAAAACGACACCTAACTCGATCCCATAGCTAAAAGCCTTCAAAAAACCCCTCCCGTAGCCCCATTATAGCCCCATAGCGCCCCACGGGTTTGGGCGATCGGACTGAAAACCTTGCGGGCACAACTAGATGGTAAACCAAGTATTTTGTCGAAATTTCAGATTTTTTTAAAAATTCCTACTGCCCAAAACGGCCTGGACGGCGGACGGACATTTCGGATTTAGAATGTAGACCTCTTGAAACGGATAATGTCAAATTTTGAGCCCGATCGGAGTCGTCGACCCCCGTCGCGAAAACATAGGTGTATTATTCCAAGAATAATAAACCAAAAGTATTAAGAAAATCTAATAGAGGAGGCCGGACTGAAGAGCTAAAAACAAATAAGGGCTAATACAACTTACTTTGCACCCCTCAATTCATTCAAGTGCACCACTTGTCTTGGTATAGAATGGTAACACTTGACGACATTCAGCAAATTTTTCGATACTAGTTGGTCACTGGAACTGAGAACCATTTCTCACATTTGGGATAATCGAAAGACGCAAGGACAACGAAATTTGGTCGATCACTGTTGTCCTGATGGAGTTGGTAGAGAAACTGAATAGACATTTACAATCGTGGCCATTGTTTTCCATACGATCCCTTTTCAATCAACCCAGAATAGAGTTGTGATTCTCTTCATTATGAATTTATCTTATTTACTTGCTGAATCATACATGTTATAGAACAGTGTGTATTCAGTTTTAAGCAGCGATATAGTAAGTACCCCACCATCAAACTGTGCATTGGATGATAACAACTTAATAGCAGCGACAACTTACGACAGGCGATAACGTACAAGGGGGATGAAGCACTGAATGGTTCGGGGTTGTTTACCCACTCAACCCCGTCTCTTTGCTGAAAGTCACATATACACAAAAAAGAGACCCCCTTTCGAGGGTAAAAAAAGAGGTCCTCTGCGATTTGGTCGGAAATTGGCACGAGAGTTATGGCGAATTGGATCGTTGTAGTCTATTAACGTCGGGTTTGCCAAAGAATGGGATTTGTTTGTCTATAGGGAGACTGAGGGGTGAAATACATCGTCCACCCGGGCTTTCCATAACAACCCGGCTTTCCATAACGTTCGACAACCTAACCCATGTTCCAATCACCTCACGCTCAGTCCATCCATATTTGGTACAAGTGTCGACAACACAGGACCAGGAAGGAACAATAATACCCGCAATAATTCCACTACAAAGCTAGGAAAGCAGTTTTCTTTCTTCACATTTAAGAAAATTTCTTAAACCCCCAGCCAAAAGACATTAAATGTCTTTTGGCTGGGGGTCAGGGGGAAAAAAATTTAATGTATTACTCACAAAATGTGTTTACACACAACTGATGAACGAATTTGTTGGCATGTTGTGAATCACAACTTGTCCAATATAACTAATGTTAGAAGGAAATTTCAAAATTGAATGTTCGTACAATAATTGTTGTTGTCGAACCCTGCGAGCAATGCCGAAAGGTGCAAGCATCGCAGCGAGTTTCTAAAACAAGAGGAAGCACTGCTTCCGAAGCAGTTCCGTCGTTGGCGTCTGAGACGTTGGTGAGCGTGCACGAGAATATCGAAAACGCAAATTCCCACAAAGACGCTTTTGGATGCACAACCGAGACGGGTGTGAGATATGTTCGAGTTAATACTGACGGCGAATTCGCGAAGTTTCAAAACAAATCCATTAAAATTTGGTTTTCATTTAATGGAAACCATATTTTGGTTTCTAGTGTGTCTATGGTTTGATTGACACTTGTGACTTGTCGGCTACCGTGGGCATCATAAGTGAAAAGTATCCAAATGCTTAGCCAGAAAGTTTGCAAGCTTGCAATATTCGCGACAGATCGCTGTCATCAATGTAATTATTACGATCAATGGAATGAGGCACCCTCCACTTCCAACTTTTTTGCCGCCTCCATGCCTTTCATTTATGCCCATTCGATTTATTTCGTGCAAGGCTCGAAAGGTGTTCTCCGTAACGTGGTAGCATTCCAGCATGCAAAAAAAGATTTCGGAGCTGCTTCGAAAACTTGAAGATGATCGGCGTACATACGTATTAAACGCCATTAAATGGATCAAATTTTGATCCACAAGTCGTCCTACATGAAAGGCTTCATAAAAAAAGTCGGCAGTTGGCTCCAGTTTTTTGGCTTTAAGCATGTATCGAACAAATGGTATGCGTACGAACAAATGGTATGCGTATAGGAGAATAGCTACATCGTGAAGATGATGTTTCAAAAAGAAAAGCGACGGAAATGATAACAAATGAGACAATCTCCGAGTGCAATTTTTGTACAAAACGTACAGCTCAAAACCTCCTGTCCGATTTAAAATAGGTAGCCCATTCTTTCTCTTAGTTTGTAAGAGTAAAGGTAGGTACTCATGTTTCACCGATCTTTGACACCCCAAAAACCACAAACCGGTTTTTATATTGAATAAAATTCTATTCATTATCAATAGGTCCATATGGTTCCATTGTATGTATTTTACCGAAACGTAATGGGGATAAACACATAATTATCAGAAATACGTGATCAGGCATACGTCATCTCACTTATAATATAATCTTCATCACTGAAACTTGGCTTTCTCCAAATGTCGCAACTGCAGAACTCGGTCTAACTTCTCGGCAACACTCTTGCCATTCGCTCCCTTACTTGTCACAAAGCTTCCCCCCCCCCCCCTCGGTTAGAATGACGTACTGTGTACAATGTAAATTGGGCTTGCCCATAAATATAGAAATAAGAATAATTAATAATTATTGTTTACACTTCTCTACATTAAAAAAATCGATCTCATGCTTCAAGAGGCCTGATAGTGGTCCTGGGGGTTTTTGAGGGTGCTGAATCCGAATCCGAGGTCCGTTTTGCCCCTAGACGCAAACGATCCGCTGTACAGTACCCAAATGTTCAAAAAAACGTCATTATTTTACAACGAACAGCTGCTATTCTTACTGGAGATTTAACGCTGAACACGCCCATATAATATATTATATATGTTGATATAAATAATATTTATATACTATGTTGATGGGTCTAAAATGCTTCCTTCATTTGTTTTTTTTTTTTTTTTTTGCCTAAAAACTACCAAAAAACGTGGTTTTTCCATCAATCTTGAAGATTTTTGTTCACTATTCTGAAAATTCAGCAAACCAACAATACTTAGCCAAACCTACAAAATCTCGCCTTATACTTGGTACTTTTTTGGGTGGTACTTACTTTGGTTTTTTTTTTTTTTTTTTTTTTTTTTTTTTGTAGAGCAATGTCATCGTTGATAAATTATTAATTAAATAAACACCTAGTTGGAACAACTACTTAGTTACAAGCTGCGGAAAAGTACCTACCTATATTTGAAGATAGTAGATGCCCATAAATGATCATTTATATTGCATTACAATATTTTATCATCTTATTATAATACATCTATTATTTTATTAAAATGCAATAAATAATTATAAAATAATTATATTCAATAATATTGAATTATAATATTATATAATTATTATTATTATATATATAGAAATTATTAATAATATAATTGTAATTATTACGTTTTTTAAATTTATTAAATTTTAATATTAAAATTGTATCTCATACTCAACACTTCATGTGGTACAGTGGAAGATATTCATTAGTACACTGGGGTGGGGCAATAAACGGAACTGAGGAGCAGGTGAAGTTAAAAATAAAATACCGGGAAGAAGATTGGAAGCGTAATATACAGGTGAATAGGGAAAGTCCTGCTTCTGGAAAAAAAACTCGAGGCTTTGGCGGGTGTGGCTCGCGGCGTTCCGGACCAACAGTTGTTTATAGGTGAATGAGAGAAAAAAGGGTTTTCTGTAATAAACAAATAATTATTCCATTCCATGCCATTCTTTACGGTCTTCTTGTCACGTTCTTTCTTTATCAACAGTACACGAAAGAATAGTGGATTTTGTGACTAGAAATTATAGGCCAACATAGTTGTGAATAAAAATAATGATGCAACAATCATATTTTTGGCGAGGGGCCGGATTCATTATTTCCATTGGCGAACGGTAGTTATGTTATTATGTTATACCTCAATGTTTTTACGTTACATGGGCCACGATACGTTGAAGCAAACACAGTTTTTGCGATTCATACGTTTTGTAAACCGCAAAACATTGTATAACCGCAAAGATTGTACAGCAAATTTGTTGACAATGGGCGATTGATGAAGAAGTGATTAGGTCATAAGGTTGGCAGTGCTGCGAAACGCGATGGTTGTGAGCAACCATTGAAACATTCAGTAAACAATAATGTACCTCCGATGAATACCTGTCCGAATTATGTAAGAGAGCTCGTGGTGCTCATTAGTATTGTGTTACAGTCAGTCAGAGCCAGAGCCTTCATTCTCGTGGAACAAATAGGTAGTCAAAAAATTTACCCGAGTAGAATCTATTAGGTCGCTCTCTCACAGGATTTGCTGATATGAGGAATCCATCAACATTATAAGTTAATTCTTGTGAAATAAATTTGTACCTCCTCCATCCTCCAGTGAACCTACATAGTTGATACCTGGGCTTATCTTGACTTACCAGCGAGTTCCCATCAATGCCCCATTGCCCCAAAATATATTTCAATGGTCTTGAGGCACTTAACTAATAATTATTATAATAATTATAATAAATTACCATAAATGGTAATTCTCCATTACACTATTTTCAAAGCGAACTCCCATTATCGATTTAGTAGCTCTTCTCTGCTACTTTGAGGGTTTTTTTATTTCCTTACAACGTACGTTAGCTATCAAGCCCAGTCGCCTGATTTGGTTGTGGTTTTGGTCTTCTGGTCAAGGTGATCAGCAAAGGACGTGGTTTGTACCTGGTATTGCAGTGGGCAGGCTACTTTTGCCGGCCATTGGAACCTCGTAATAGAAGGTGGTGGTTGGTATGTATGAATAATAATTATTCATAACAATACCTGCTATTGTTTTAATTATTAAAACAATAGCAGGTATGCACTACTTGACTTGTGTAAAATATTCAAACATTTTTATTTATTTCGAATCGAACGGGCAAAAATTTAATTTTCCCTGAGGAATATTTTTGTAATTCCGATAACTCACGAAGAATTAGCTCAACTCAAACGCAACGATTATCTCCCTCTCAATAATCCGTCTCGATTTTAAATCATACCCATTTTTATCTAACCAAACATTCAATATTGACCATGCCTTATCACAAAATCCCTTCCTCTCTTACAAACATGACAATAATCTCTTTATAATTATTGGCAGGGCGACCATCAAAACCTCCCCGAGTGGGTGAAAGGTTAGGTTTAGTGATGGATGTGTCAGGGTCGGATCGCATCGTTTTCATCGAAGGCGGAAGCCAGAAAAATCGCGGAGTGTTTTACAAAGATGGCTATAGGTATGTACTGTGCCCTGTTCTCATTAGCTGGCCATATATAATTTAGTCAAAACGACGTGACTTAATGTTGGTTGTGTGGTTCCCAGGTTTGTATATCAAAAGTCCCTTGCCGGGGGGGGGGGGGGGGGGGTTGCTCCATGGGTTGGTGCTGCCAAAAAGCGATTAGACGGTGTAAGGCACATTTAACAATTATGGGCAACGAGGTCATGGAAGCTGACGCTGTACACAACGACGACGTCGACTCGGTAGATGAGGGCGTGGCCGCCATCAAACGAAAAGTAAAAAGAAAGGCCGACGAACACATTTCAGCTCGTCCGTCGAAGGTACATAATTGTTTAAAAAATGATTGATAAGTGAATGACAAAAAATCGTGAAATAAAATCAATCTTCTAATTTAAAAAAATGTAATTTGTCTTTGTAGATCGTGAGGTCAGTATTGAAGGAGATCCCGGAACCCGATATCGATGTTCGCCAATAATTGTAATTATTACAATCTTTGCGACAATTGGCGTATAGAATAAAACGAAAAAAAGCGGCCCACACTTCCTAAGAGCAGATCAGAAGTCATAACGACATTATAGGAAATGCAAGTAGAAACGAGCAAGAAAGAGAATTTCTTACTTCACCTCGACGGGACGAACGAGATCGTACTGATTTCTTGTCAACGCAACTGGGAATGTCTGATGAAATGTGAATGGATTTACATGTATGGTAAAATTTTTCCTTATTTCATTATAATTCTTCATAATGTGTTATTCGTGTTGTTATAACAACGTATTTTTTTTCTTTTCTAGGCACTTTGATTATGCCCCAAAATTTTTCTGCCAGTTGTTCACGGTCCATGGATTCGCCAACGGCCTGTACCTCTTGCCTTTTTCCTGCATGATGTTGCATGATGATATTTCGTGATACCCAGATTTACCTAGTTATAAGCAATATAACACTCAACATTATTCATCATTTTGTGCATTCCTCGGGTTTCTCTAACGAGGAGGTTTTGATACACGGGGAGATTTTGACGGTTTCTTTAACGGGGAGGTTTTGATGGTTTTTCGGGCGCCTGGGGAGGTTTTGATGAATCCCCAATTGGCATTGCCGCAAATAACCCCTGATCTATATCAGAGGAACGGAATTATTTTTGAAATAGCTCGATGATCGAGTGGTCCAAACAATAGCTTTATAGAAACTGTACACGCCTTACGCCTGTACGCCTTAGCTGAGTCACGGATGTGTTCTGAGGAGGCATCTGTATCTCATAGCTCCACTCAACCGACTCGTCCTTACTATGCCTCTGTTCGGTATTGTGGTGGGGTATCTAATAAAATTGGAAATAGATTAAAACAATTTGATCCTAATGTAAAGGTTGCATATAAAAATCCTCAATCGAACAAAAAATTCTATTCCAAATTAAAAGACCCTTTACAGAGGGAAGAACAGTCCATTTTCATATATCTAACAGATTTTCATATAAGAATAGTATATTTTCATATATTCAATTCCCTGTCAAACTAACTGCAAAAAGATGTACATAGGACAATCTAGTAGGCTTTCAGGTGTCAGAATGTCAGAACACATCCGTGACTCAGCTAAGGCACTAACGCAACCCCAAACAAACCAAAAGACAGCACTTGCCACTCATGTAGCTGAAACTAGCCATCAATTTCAATTTAGTTTGAATTTAGTGAATTTAGTTTGAAATTAAGGGATTTGAAAAGAATAAGAAAAAACGTGAATTTAAAGAGGCATGCCATATTCTCCAGAATAAAGATAAAGCAGTAAACCACAGGAGAGACACAAATGGCTTGAGTAGGATTTACTACAGTCTTTTAGGATCAAGATGACCAAATAAAGCTCTTCTTTAATAAATCATTGCTTCATTCTGTATTGTTTTTTGTGAATTTTATTATGATTCTACCAAAGTAAATTGTATAGAACCAACACAATATTTTCTCTCTTCTGCATTTTGTGATCTACCTCTCCCAAGGTAAGATAGCACGTGTCATTCTCCTCTAGTTACCTATGTAAATATTTTTCAATCCATTCGATCTATATTTAGTACCTCGCTTAAAATAAGTATATCAGATATATTATATTCCTTAATCCTCTTGTAAAAACCTTGCACCTTAGTTTATACCATGCTATGTCTGTAGGTATGAATAGGGCCCTCCCAGTCTGGGCAGAAACGTGGCCAATGTATTTTTGGAAAAATACATACTTCCAAGAACATGGCTGATCTAATGGAATTCACCAGAAAACCTCTTCGTGTATAATACCAAGCAGCCAGGAAAACCCCCTACAAAAACCTTCAGCTGTACACAACGACGACGTCGACTCGGTAGATGAGGGCGTGGCCGCCATCAAACGAAAAGTAAAAAGAAAGACGGGTCATGGAAGCTGACATTACTACATTAAACAATCCACTTTCGCGATGGAAAAAACTTTTTTCCTCGAAAATTAAATTTTCCACTTGTATCTTGCGTTTCAGAACCTCCAGAGCAAATTTGGCTACGTGTCTGCCCGTCCGCATTTCCTTGTTACAGCCATAACTTTCACTATCAAAATTATTTTGATCCGATTTTGGACTAACTTTCAGGGATTGTGCGGGTTCGCCCTCTTGAGGTCCCATAATAATATTATGTCCCTAAATTTATATGGGACCTACATTTTAGGCCCTAAACCGTATGATGATTGAATCAGCGGAACGCTGTGTGCTGGCCATTGTGATTCCTTCTTACAGCCATAACTTCCACAATGATGATCTGATTTTGGTCAAATTTCCAGGGATTATTTACCTACTTATGCGGGTACGACCCCTTGACGTCCCATATAAATTTCATGATGGTTGAATCAGCCGTACGCTCTGCGCATGCGCGAACTTAATTTTCTTGTACAGTTCGTCGATTTTGTGATGACCTAATAATCAAATTTGGCTGAATATCAGGATAGTATTTGAACGCGCGGAAGCTATGTGCCATGTCCCCCTTGACAGTGTCTTTCTAATAGTTAAATATATATAATTTGGTAAAAAATTTATATTGGTTTATTATTTTTGGAATAATACACCTATGACATAGGTGTATATTGTACATAATCGCGACGGAGGTCGACGACTCCGATCGGCCTCAAAATTTGACTAATATCCGATTAAATATCCGTTTCAAGAGGTCTAGTCCCCGTCCGGGCCGTTTTGGGCACTAGGCATTTTTAACAAAATTCTACATTTAATGGGGCTGCGGGAGGGGTTTTTTTTTTAAGGCTTTTAGCTATGGGATCGAGTTAGTTGTCGAATTAGGTAGTTGACGAAGTTTGTTGTTCGAAGTAGGAAATCTCTAGGGCTGTCATGGGGCGACAAATGGGATTTTTGAAGGATCCCAAGAGGCCAAATATTTTGCGAGTAAAAAAAAATTGGGGAAATCCATCTTTCGCGAAAACAATTTTTGATAAAAGGATTTTTTCAACAAAAAAAATTTTTTTTTGACAGATTCAATTTTCGTACAAGTAACCTATATCAAAGAATAATAAACCCTTGTGTAAAATTTGCAGCGTGTTTAGTATAAAATTTACTCCATTGGCCTTCGATTAAATGCGAATGTTGGCTATAACTAAAATTCCCAAATCAATAATTGATTGATCATGGATTGAATAATTATTGTTCGCTACCAATTTTGCATCCGTAAAACGGAGTCAACCATCGAATGGGAATCGAAAATCGATATTTGAAAAATTTTCAAATATCGACTTTCAATATTTAATATGGATTTTCCTTTTTTTTAAAGTGAAACTTTATTACATCGTCCCAAATTTTTTGGTCTGTGTGTCGTTTCTTGTAACGTCACGCTACCGTTGATTTTCGCTTACAACCGATTCGTTGCTATGGAACTTCATCTTCGCCAGTTATAATCGTACAAAAATCGTTCACCATTCGTTGGAAAGCTCTCGATTTATCACGCATTTCTTTCGTACTTGTTTATGTCCCCATTTTATATTTATTGATGTTATTAATGGATGCAGTAAACAATGCCGCTTGTTATGTTGTTATCAGTTGCCACGTTAGAAATCAATTTGAGAAAACGCCAAAATGAAGCCGTGGGTAGAGATACAAGGGTAGGTGAATGAGTAGGAAATTGGGGGGGGGGGGGGGGTAGACATAAAAAACGTGTCCATCGATGCTACGTACCCCACTAGGGAAGCGAGCCGGAGAGACTAGTGGGGAAAAAGTTTCACTTTTACCGTGGTTTCATAAAACCACACCCCAGTTTTTTTCATAATATGAATATTAAATATTATTTAATATGGATAATATAGTGGAGAAACGATTTTTTTAAATCGATGCTGGGTTGTCGTTTTTTATTGATAATCTATCATTAAATCGAAAAAATCTGTGAAACATCGATTTTTTATCATCGTTCATAGTAGGTACCTATGAAGATTATTTGGATCTTTTCCGTTATCGTCCCACCGCCCGAAACCGCCTGATGCTGTGTGCGGAATTAACACCCCCCCACTCGATTTCGACTTACAAAATCGCGTGGGGGGGTTTCGGGCGGTTTCGGGGTGGGGGTGGGACGATAACGGAAAAGGTACGATTATTTTCCCTTCTGGGTATGAACTTCATTCCCAGAAGGGAAAATAATCTGTACTTTGCATCGGATACCCCCTTGTAAAGGACATACCTATCCATACCCCCCCCCCCCCCCCCCCCATCCGAAAAATCGAAAGATTTTCTTCCGTGGTACCTATATCGTGAAGAACAGTCGCGGAAGGCGATTTCCGAGTAGGCTCTCTACAACTTCAAACCATTGAAAATGACATTTCCCGTTTGAATGTTTTAACAAAATGATTTTCAAAATGTGTGTGCAGTTGAATGTGTTCCATTTAAGTAGGTAGGTTACCTAGATAAAAACCCAAAAAACGGCTAGCCTTCCGTGCCGCGTCCAAGTGGCTAAAATAAAATTTATCATTTATCATTTAATGACGAGGTACCTTCGATGTTCATAATATGAACATATTAATAATAATTAATATTTTATTATTATTCATATCATATTAATTAATTAATATTATTACGAGTAGATTATACGTCCTCGTTGGGAAATAATCCCCAAATAACTTCTCTAACGTCTAAAGACATAACATTCAAGTTGGTCCATTTACCATCTCTATAGCCACAAATGAGGTGTGCGAATGCGGTTCAAAATAATTTTGATACACCAGGGGCGTGGTGTATCAATTTGAAATAGCCTTTCAATTTGAAGTGAGCGACTTGTGGATAAAAATAACATGTTTCGTTGTAGGTACTAAACTTGTTTCATAATTCATTAAATGAAATTTCGTGACCTGTATAAGTTCCACTTTTACACGGGAAGATTGTTAAGATAGAGATGGAGAGAAGACGAGTTGAAATTACCTATTAACTAATGAGAAAAGTATATTTATTAATTACAAAATAATAACAGGTTTATGATCTCATCACTACGAATCTCTTCCACGGGGTCTATCAAGCAGATCCGGTAATCTCGCTATTCATGGACAGATTTTCTTCTGACTACATCCTTGAAAGCGGTTTTCGAGGATCCTTTTAGGTAGTTTTAATGAAGCCTTCATTGTGATATCTTTATAATTCGCCTGAAAAAAGGATTCTTTTAAAAAGTCGAGATTCGTTCCGTTCGCATGAGGGGTTTATTTCTTTCTTGGTCCCCGAGGTTCCTATCTCATCATGCTGGATCTAGTTTTAACTGGAAGGAACCGGCGTTGTGCCATCAAGGCTGCAGTGGGTTTGTAGGTGTTCATAAGGTTGTAAGTAGGATTTGATATCAGACGTTCAGAATCACTTAGGACTCCCATAAGAGTGATCGACAACACTGCAAATTCAACATGAGCGTTCATTAAAAAAAATAATAATAATTTGCGTAACCTTCTATTCTTTGAATCAAGGCAGATTACATTGAAAAAATATAAATAAAAAAAGCCGTCTACCTGAAGATCGTTGGGTCAGATAAGAGACCCCCGAATATAATATGTTACATCCAAAATTACTTTGAATACAGGTTGCTACAGGTGGGGTGGTTAAAGGATTAAGGGTTGATTAGGGTGTCGTTTTCGAAGTATTTAGATTTGCTGCTATATTTTTAGAAAACGGAAAATAGAAGAAAAAAAAATTACAAACTAGGTAGCACCTAGTTTGTACCTAGAAGGTACAAACCGCTTTGGAAATTAATTCCCATTGCTGCCAAATCTCCCCCCCCCCCCCCCCCCCACCATTTAAGTGGGCGGTTTGAGTTTGGGCCAATCACTGGAAAACGCGATGGGTTTGGGCCAAAACAGCCATGGGTTTGGGCCACGTTCTAGGTGAAGAAGTCATGAGTTTGGGCCAACGAAGAAAACCCGCATTGATAACTCTAATTCTAAACTGTTATTGTGATACAGTACTTGTACCTGCATACTGATAATGATCCTCTGAGTTACGTCACGTCCAAACGTCCACGTGAAACGTTGTGAATTGGAAATGTGATTTGACCAGGGCCAACGTCAACTCCTTGACGTTTATCCAAAATGCGACGTAGGTACACATCTTAACTTTTACCCGGAAGGAATGCGTACAGCACGGATATGTTGAACCCCTTCACATAGACGTGAACGGTATATAGTTGGTAAAAGTGCTTCGGGCAGTAAGAAAAAGTTCCGTCGGCTATCACATGATCTGATTTGGCCATCAACTGAAGATTCGAAGGCGTTGTGAAAACCGTCTTCGCTGACATAGCAAAACATTTCGTTTCGGAAATTAATTTCCTGTGTCCGTAATTGTTCAATGGTTTCCGTGTATGTTTGGGGAATCTTTGGGAAATTCGATCGGCGCACTGCGTACACACTTTCTCTCCACTTCTTAAAATCTGAATGTGGCCCAAACACATGGCAGACCCTTGGCCCAAACGCAACGTTCTTCCGATGCCCCGCTCACTTCGATTGGCCCAAACTCAATACGCTCAACTTAAATGAGCGTATTTTTAGAGCGTAAGTTTAGATGAAAAATGAATACCTCCAAAAAACCGTAAAACGTTTTCCCAACAAAAACCCCCATGCGTGTGGGGCATTCTGTATGGAAGCGCAGAATACCTACCTTCACCTACCTAATTTGGCCAGGACTGAACTATAATTATAGATACAAGTGTAAAAGCGGGAGGAATATAGTTTAAAATACAAACTTTACTTATTTGCTGCCGTATTTTACTAGCCTTCCAAAAGTTACAATTAGTATTCGTGTAGGGGACCTCCTAAGTGCTCCAATTACATTTACTGTAAATATTTGGTCTCTAATTGGTGAGATTCTTTTTTTCGATAGCACACTAGAGAATCTTCCTTCCGAACTAGCATTTTTTTCCTTGCTTAATTTTACCAAACGAACCTTGATGTAATTCAGTCTGTTTCGGTTTTGACTAAGTTACTGTAATTGCTCAGGATTATGTAGGTAGTATGAGTCCCAGAGTACATTTACACAATTTCATTTTACCTACGCGATGACGAGGGTTTTTTTTTTTTTTTTCTCAGAGGACGCGAGAGGGACGTTCGAGGGACGTATGAGAAGATTACTCAGGCACCCCCCCCCCCCCCCCAGGTAGGTATGGCTTATTGTTATTAGGAAAAATACCTTTCTCATGAGAAGTCGCAGAAGTGCGATTGCTCGTATCTACACTGTACATTCTACAGTAACTGTTGCTTTGTGGATTCGTTGGTGAGTAATTACATTAAATGTTACATTACGATAAATTTTATCGTAAATAGAAAATTGTTGTACGCTCCACCTTTCTGTCTTTTTAGGGGATGGCCTTGTTTTTGGTACATTGTTCTCAGAATAATCAACCTATGTTTGGCTCCTACCGCGGCGAGCCCTAAAATGTCGATCGGAATCAACATTAAATGTCCTTCTCATGGTGTGTAGATTCCAAAAATGAAATGTCCGTCAGCCGTCCAAACTGTAATTGGGCGGCAGGAGCTATTTTAGAAACTGAAATGTTGACAATATACTCGGTTTTCCACCTATTAGTTGTGTCTGCAACGTTTTCATGCTGATCGCCCAAACCAGTGGGGCTCCGTGAGACTAAAAAAGAGGCTCAGGTGGGGTATTGGGAGAATCGAAGGTAGGGGTCGTGAAATGCATTTATGGGAACCCCGGACCCATCCAACCACACTGTGGGAGGGCTATTAAATACTATGGAGTGAGTACAAATGGGAAAGTTGGATCTTTTGATTGACCGCGAAATGGAGTTTGAAGGAGGTTTTGTTCTCAAAGGAATTTTAGAAGTAGAATCCACTCTTAGATAGATCCATCCCACTGCACCATGCATCATGGTCCATGGGGGGTCTGAGGGGGGCACGAATAGGGTTTTTGAAGGACCAAAGCTAGCAGATAAGGTGGGGTTTTATTTTCGATGAAATTTGGGCGTAGAATTCATTTTTGGTAGTCTCTTATCTGTCTAATTCAATTTTTCTGGTTACAAATAGGAAGCACATTTCTGGCTCCTGTAGGATATATCAGTAATTGATTGGTTTTGTACTTACATTCCTTTAGATTCTGAGTCTGTTTTGAGTGATGAACCATTCGGCCCACTAGGAACAATTTGGACGCCATTTTCAGTGTCACCGGAGACCTTCAGCAGCACGTTAAGCTCATTGGGTTCGTTGCTTTCCTTTTCATTCATCATTTCGATTCAATGAATTTAATAAAATAAAACTAAATGGTAATCAACAACTACTAACACAAGAATCCGTCCCGCATGCACTAATTGGGTAATTGTGGCTTATGTAGTACAACCGATTAATTGCGCGACGACTACGTATCTTTCGCCGACGAACCAGATCAAGTCGCGCGATCGATATCCCAATCGCTTCTGCCCATCGGGACGTCTGCCCGCCGGAACATTCCCCCTCTTAGGAACCTATCGCCCTAACCTTGCGATATCGTAACATAACAGAGGGAGTTTTGCCGCGGAACACGCCTTGACCCTCTTCAGGACGGGCACTGGCTGGAAAACCACAAGAAAACGGTGGGGATGGGAGAGTACGGGAGACCTGTTAAAGGTGGAGTTTAAACGTTATGGCCCGTAAATAATACAATACTCTCGACTTAAGTTACCTTGAGTCGAAGGCGTTTCATGGTGTACCTCGAGGTACACCGATCGGCTCTCTCGCCTGTTATTGATTAAAAAAACAACGCGATGAGAAAATTATTCAATGTGGCAGAATAAAATAGGTGTCAATATTCTAGAATAATGTAGGTACATTTTATGGTGGCTTCATTTTTTTGGTTCATAGAGAAGTTATAATATAAAATGAGATGAATAGGGTTTCATTGACCATAATGGACGATAATAATAGTTATTGAATGCAAATTGTAGTAACAGTTACTAAACTGTTTATCTTAATTTTCTCAATTTGCAAAGAATATGGAGGCTAACCGTGGTAGGGTGTAATGCCAAATTTATTATACGTATCAGCTATAATTAGAAGTGTATAGTAAGTTAACAACTTATGTTTGGCAGGAAATTGAAGAATGTCGGTTTGACAGTCCGCCCGTTGTTGCTGAGCTGTAAGCGATTACAACACACCCAGAAGTGCCCAACCTCGAAAGCTAAACTTCTTTCTGCAGAGATGTTTTCGAAGGATCAGTTGACGTCCCAAGGACACCGCAGTGCTTCAGCGGTTTAGTCGGAGTTTAACTGAGCACGAAAATAATTGTAGGTACGGACCAGCATCCTTGTCATCTTCTTTCGCAAAGGTAGATTGTCGTAAGGCACGCTGGCCATAATAGTGAATTGCCACGTTTAAAGGACTTATTGGGCTTATGAGCGATCGCTCGAGATTAATAATAATTATTATAATTTACAACATTACAGTAATTACTGTATTACTGTCATGAACGTATCAAATTGATAGACAGAAACCAGGAGGATGCACCCCAGTTCGGTGGACCAGCGAGCAACAGGTTCTCGCTCTTTCGTGACCAGGATGATGAATGAAATAGGAAATATGTCTTCAATAGTGATTCATCGTGCTTTTAGAGGTTTCCAGAGAGCTGTAGTCAGTCACAATATTTGCATAGAATAAAGATGCATAACAAATATGCAGTGGGCGTTACACTTCATTGTTATAAACGAACTTATTTGCATAACGATTTCGTAAAGATAACCTTAAGTCAACCAAGGTTATCTTTACAGTCGGTATGTTTGATGATTTAGGAAAAGTTTAAGTAGTGAATAGATACCTACTTCATAACTTGTATAACCATATGGGCTCGCACAAGTCAGCTCCTGCCGAGAAAAATCCGGCGATGAAGTATACAAAATTTGTACCTATTTAATAATAACATAATGCTCCCTGTGATCGGTAGATGACGGTCTACTCGGGTGGCCTTTGCTTGCCGATGACTAAGTGATGGCCTCACACATTTATATATAAACGAGATAAATTTGAAAGAGGAGAATTCTCTCTATGTTCCTTCGTTCAGATATCCCACAAATATCAGCAAGTGGTAGTTCATAAAAAAAAAAAAAAGGAGAAGTGATGATGACGGTAACATAAATAACACTCATAGCACTTCATCGTGTCACTATGAACACTTTCAGATGGCTAGAAGAACATTCATTGATAAGTTAAGACATATTGAGAAAAATCCTCACTTCTCTAACCCAAACGTTTAACACGGTCGACCTCAACTATAGAAGCTGACCTTTCCTGGCCTGGCGAACCACCCGTTATCCCATAGGCCCTTAAAGGGGGATCATTGTGTCTTGAACTGATACTGTACAAGGACAACTTTACTTTACCCAACTATCCAAATTCAACGCCCTTACGCTGTTAAGATGGACGATTTCATTTCATTTCTTGGAATATATTTTTGCAAATTTTAAAAATTGCTGTAAATCACGAGCCCAAACGATTTTAGTATGAGAAAATGCGGAATATATTACCATTACTTACATAATATGTAATAATCATCACACTGTAAAGTAGGAGTCATTAGTATTTCTATCTGGTATCAACAAGGTAGTCATATCAGTAAGTTCCTCAAGGTGATTGTTAGTAGCTATTTGCAGGCTAGCAAATGAGCGTGTAGTTGAATAATTTTGTTTGTAATTCGACAGTAAAACGGACGTTTTACCCAAGTAAGCCGATCCTTTAACACGTTCAACGAGTCATTTCATAATCAACCACTGTCAATCTCTAGGAGGAAGGAAGCTACGGCACGGCGACTAGAGAAAACTGATAACAGCGTCCTCGTCATTGCATCCAAACAACGAAATCCATTTCTAGTAATCTCCTCACGAGTCTGCAGTGTTAATTATTGTAGGAGAGATAGTATTAAATTACTCTACGTCAGTGAATTGCCAAATCATACACCTAACGAAAAATGCTAAGTCAAAAAGCTAACAAACAACCTAATAAAATCGTGAGAAGCTCATTTCCCTACCCGTCCCACTCACAATATGAGTAGACTCCAGCAGCTGATGTCAGGGTGCAAATGAATGGCTGAGGCACCCATTCATTCCCTCATCATCGGTTATCATTTCTTTACGCGCTACAAACCAGGTCAATGCCGAAAACAACCAGTTGTGCTGGGTTTCATGGAAAACATTGGAACATGGTTTTCATGGAAAACATTGGTACATGTTTTCATAAACCCATAAATTGGCGCTAAAAACAGTTTATATAGGTAAGTATTCTGTCATAATACTATGTAGAAGGTATAATACCTTATACCGTAATAATTGGAATTATGACAAGATACTTGTATAAATAGTTTATTGTCTGTAATAATTACACACATGGATTACTCCTATAACTCCTATACAATTATTCATCCTTTAACCGTAGGCATAAATTGTTTATCCTTACATGAACACATTATATAAGTCCTACATAATAGTAACAATTTGTTTGTCATATTGTCATACCAATGCAGTCCTCTAGGATCTGATTGAGACAATTTAATAGCATAGGTATATTACAGATACGTATTAGCAAAAGCGTAGTTATTTGCTAAACAATTTTTGTTCAGCTCCACCAGATAATTTTTCATTTTTTCATCAACCATAATATGGTTATGGATATTACCTTGCCATTATTACCCAAATGTTTCCAGGGAGGCAGCACTTTCAAACATTAGCCATGCAACTAACGTGTCACAAGTAATTTGAAGCAAAAAATTCAATACGCGGTGTCAATAATTACAAAATGATGGAATAATTTTTGATGACTCGTTTTTTTCCATTACTGCTCTATTTTTTTAACTACCACAAAGCTGGCAAGTAAAAAGACCTTAATCATAACTTCAAAAAACTCCGAAATCGAGAGATGGGTGGGTATTGCGCCTGAAGGTTGGTGGACCCACCAGACCCGTGACACATCAAAGCAGTTATGAAAGACTTGCTGGAGATTGAAGGAGATGAAATGTGAGTACACTTTTGACACATGACACGTTAATATTAAATATTAATACTTTTTTGGGAGTGCCGTGTCACTAGGGAACGTTTGGGTAATAATAGCAAGATATGGTAAATGAAAAACTGAACAATTTTTCTATTTTTTTTATTTTTTTATTCAACTAATCGATTATTGATGAATGATTCGTGTTTTGCAAGTACTTTTTTCTTCAGTTCTTTAATAGTCACCTGCTTCATTTGTAATGGGCGTTTCCAAAGAAATATTCATAGCACTACAATAGCAATGATACGACTTGTTGGTTGAAACTTTGATTTCTTACGACTGGTTACAACAAAATAAAGGCTTTGATAAGACATCTTGTGTTGAATAAGTGGAGTTCCAAGAATCAAGATTTTATTTTTTGTAGAAGCCAAAAACTATACAACGTTAGAGAGAGAAGCTGACCAAAATTAGCAACATTCATGTATGAAAAGTTTTTGTTTCAGCAAACGAAATTACTACAAGATCCATCTCGATATCTCAAGTACGCAGCGTCCACAAAAATCACTACTCCTCTCAAACTCCTCCAGAGAGAAACTCAGCCCTACGATTAATTTTTACGGTCTTGAGGAAGACTTAATAGCGGTAATTAGTAGACCCTGCAGAGTTACGAGTTAAGTAGACCCAGGAAGTTATGACGAGAAATTTTTTTTTTTCTTCTATTTAATCGAAGATAACTACTTACCTACAACTTGGGAAACCTGTCCTGAAACTACCGCTCATCTCGTCACACAAATGGCGACAAGAATTTGGACTCAGTGCCTGCGACTTTCCGCCAACCACAACACCAATTTCAATTTTAAATCGAGAACGAACTCACGAAGGTTCACAAAACACAACCGGATAGGATTCAATTCCTAAAGCTTTCTTTAAGGGAACTTCCGTGAAACATTAAATAAAAAATTTGGTTTATTATGTAGGACAGCGATTTGTTACCAAAAGTTACCGCCCAGTTTAACAAACGTGTGTGATCGTCCATTAATCGGTGACGGTACTATTTTTTAGAGCCATTAAACGTATTACTGATATTGATTGATTTTTTGAAGGATTGGAAGTATGGAAGTAATAAGTACCCTATGTACTTATTATTATGTAAACTGTTGTGCCTTCAACAAACGGGGTAGGCAAATGTCTGCAAGACTTGAAGGGGTCCGAAGGTTTGAGTTTTAGTGTGGTAGGCGCCGTACGATCGGAATGCAACAGATATTGTTCTACTCGTAAAGGAAATGATTGCCTGTCTTCAAGCTTTAGTATGTGAGTCAACATCTGCAGGGTCCTTTTACGTCTGGGGCAAAGCGATAACCGCACCGGAAACTCAAATAACTTCTAATAAACACGACGAAATCAGCAGTCGTTTGTAGCACCACATAAACTTAGCACAGTAGGTGACAACACACGTGCCTTGTTCTCCTTCAAACGACCCACAAGAAGACAGACTTTCTAACTAACCCTCTCGACCTAGTTTGGAACAAGTGAAGGGTCCTGAGATCGCCGGTCGATATGAATCAAATTAGGAATTCTGGGAAACGGATTTACCTGTTGAACGCTGCTCGGTTCCGAATGGAAAACAACAAAACACCCACCGCCATCGTACATCTCCCTCGAGTAAATGAATCTCATATAAGACTACCAAAAAGGTAGCAACCGTTTTCATGTCTATAGGAGCTGTACCTATGGGAATTGCTATAGGCTGGTATTTTGTGAGGACCGATCGGCTTAGTTGAGTTCCTAGAGTTTTGTAACAATCACACAAAACAAATTAAAATTATTTGTGTTGGGGCATACTCCATGTTCTCGCTGCCGCATGTTTTGGTGGAAGTGATTGGGAGTTCCTGGGTAGGTTTCCCAAGATCCATGCTCGAGTCGTTGAGGGTTTCTCCTCGGGCGGAGGATCTGATCAGTGTTTTTTCAGAGGACCAGATACGATACTGAGAGACAGTCATCAGAGACGTCGCTGATTCCCTGTTTGGCCCGCAATTACGGGAGCCGCCGAGGGACTTGGCAACGACGCAGTATTGAAGGAGTCTGAATCCTTCAAGTCCGAGACAGCATTCGCCAATGCACACGAGTGTCCTAAGACTCCTCGCCCAGGAAAGCGTTGGAAATACGTAATGCAACAGGATGAAGGATGGACTTCAGTGACGCGAGAATAAAGATGGCGAAGTAAACCCCGTTCCGTTTAGCGAGGAATGGGGGCGCCCAACTTTTCCTTTGCGCGGAATGCTCAGCATGATCTAGCTGATTGCCAAATAGGTGAGTATGTGCACTATGGTTCTATGTAGAGTAATCAGCATCTTTCACACACTGTTGACCATTGAGATTTTTATAATTTTATTAAAGAAAAAAATCATGTTTTTAGCGCAACCTTTTTCCAAAAAATGGAAAGGTGCGCTCATTTATATCTAAGACGTGATCAAAGAAACAGAAATGTCAAACAGTTTGGAACGGAAGAAGAGTGGTAAGCGATCAGTTCTACGTATCTCAAGAAACAGGAAATCCTTGTAACTGCGAGTGTTTCATTTAATTCGTTTTAATGAAAGTATTAATCGATTTCAGATGCCTTACCTAAATGCTTATGTGTATCAGCCTTCAAAAGGGAGTTACCCCAGATTATTAATTAATTCAGCATTGACAACAAATTCCTAGACATAATAACCATATGTTGTGTTTACATGCATGTCAAGCTTTTGGGTTTTTAAATTTAGCATGTTTACATAGTTTTGTTTTGTGTATAAGGCGTTTCCAAATTTCAATGTCGATTTTCTTGAAACAACTAGGGTGATTTCTAGTTTTGTAAGATATACTAAGAACGCAAGACTTGGCGGTCATCCAGGTATAGTAGATCAATGGACGATATAAGAAATTTGCGAAGGGACCACGTACTGCACCATCACGTAAAGTGCGGCGGAAAACGGAAACTCGCGGAGTGAGGATGGAGTTTGAATGGCACAGGATTTTTTGCAGGAAACTAGTTCATTATTTGTGATTTCCACTCATTCCATCGTCACACGTGAACTTCATTGAGGAAGTCTTAAATAGAGTTTCGTTGCAGTTTGCGTGCATTCTATCTCTGTATCCTTCATCGTAAACATCGTCAATGAAGTTCATGTGTGAAAAATGTTGTCCTCTGGACAGTGGACCTAAACTGGGAAACTTTCCTTCTTCTTATTAGTTTTTAGTATAAATTGTCGCTTGACCTTTCCGTTTTGGTAAAGTTGTCAAGTCAAAACAAAGATTCATGATGAACACAGTTTAAGGGAAGGGCCCAAGTTTGGGCCGTTTACGGCATTGGGAAAAACAGCTGAAAACCAGTACAAAGCCAGCAATAATTATTACAGGATACGACATACCTATCTGTGTTTCTCAACAAATAACCCAAATATTGTTATATTATAATACCGAATGTCAGTCGGTCTTTGTTCCCAAATTTCACGGATTGGGTTGATTGGTTCATTCACTTGAGCCTCAGATTCCGTCATTGAATCGCGTGAGTTGAGGACGTCCGGATGAGCCATTCAGAGCGGTGAATTCGCGTAGAATGAGGAGACGGGATAACCGGAAGTGTCGGTGGAGAGGAGTGTAACGGCATTTAAACTGTTAAACCATTTGAGGAGAGGGGGGCGGACAGTGATAGTCATGCTTATTAGATGGGAGGGGCAATGATTTGATTGGTGAGGAAGGAATGACTCGGGCAGAGGCA
Organism: Pilophorus perplexus; assembly: GCA_955831195.1. Classification (NCBI taxonomy): domain Eukaryota; kingdom Metazoa; phylum Arthropoda; class Insecta; order Hemiptera; family Miridae; genus Pilophorus; species Pilophorus perplexus. The sequence goes on along the minus strand of OY037011.1, from coordinate 15,928,439 downwards.
ACCTTGCTTGATGGGTGAATCTGGCTGATACAAGTCGTAGGACGCGTGCTTTGTTATTATAGAAATATTATTCACGTAACTTAAACACCAAGCTGAATACAGCGGTTCATAGGTCAAGTAAATACACTGATCGATAAACACTACGTTTTTTCTTCTTTTTTTCTGAGGTTCCAGATTTATACACTTTGTTGTTCTCGTGTCCGAATGCTAACGTACCTATGTCACAATTTTACAACGTCAACATTATTGCCAACGTTGGTTGGGAAAAACACCACTCAAGAAACGTCGCCTTTTTTGGTTCATTATTCTTGGAATAATACACCTATGTAATCGCGACGGAGGTCGACGACTCCGATCGGCCTCAAAATTTGACATTATCCGATTCAAGAAGTCTAGATTCCAAAACCGAAATGTCCGTACACCGTATACGGTGTACGCCGTCCGCCGTCCGGGCCGTTTTGGGCAGTAGGAATTTTTTCTTAAATCTGAAATTTTGACAAAATGCTCGAGATCTAGTTGTGCCCGCAAGGTTTTCAGTCCGATCGCTCAAACCCACGGGGCGCTGTGGGGCTAAAATGGGGCTACGTCGAGGGGGTTTTTGAAGGTTTTTACAAGGTCGAGTTAGGTGTCGTTTTTGAAGGATTTTTGGACGTAGAATCTATTTCTGGGGGTCCAAGAACGATCCCATTCCACCATGACGATATATGGGGCTTTCATGGGGCTGCAAATGGATTTTTGAGGAATCCCAGGAGGTGAAATAAGGTATCGTTTTCCGAGTAATTTTTGAATCAAAATCCGTTTTTTGTGGTCCCACATCTGTCCAAATATTGTACGTATTGTTTTTGTTTTTTTTCTTCAATTTTTTTTAACTGACGCAGAATTAATTTTTGCAAAATTAACCTATATCAAAGAATCATAAACCCTTGTGTACAGTTTGCAGCGTTTTTATGTTAAACTCGAATTTTACAGAAAATTTAACGGATGTCTCCTTAGCCCGTTTTTCTGACACTTCCAAACCTGCCCCTAATAGAGAAATAAAATCAAATTTCCACTAATGTTAAGTGTGACTTATGACTTAACTATTTTTATTGTCGAGTATTATTCCAAGAATAATGAAAAATAATAAACTGAAACATCTGAGAGGTAAAATTTTGCTAGAAATCCGAATGTTAAATTAAAAAAAGATTTCATTAAGCCCTTCGGGCAATTCCGAGCATTCGGCGACAGTCCATATTGATCGGGTAGGCCACTATCGATTCAGTGGGATAAGTACCTATTTCTAGTGAGAAATAAGCCAAATAAAAAGGGTGTCTACCCGTTCTTGGACACCCCGTATAATCATCAATATTAAATTCCTTTTCCAATTTGTTATGCCAAAAAAGTGGCGATAGTTCTTAACTAGTGAATACAATAAGCCGGAAGTAATAATTATTTCATCCTCGTTAGGATAATTATGTTGTTGAAAACAAAATAAACTTTCCAAAGGCAATACTGGGACTTGTAATAAGTAAAAATACACTTTACAAAATGATCATAATAAAAAAGAAATATTAAAAAAAACTTGCTGAAGTATCTTCCCTTCCCTCATCATTACACCCGTCCACTCATTGATTGTGACACTCACCTTCTTTGATTGTTGTCGGTATTTTCTTTGTGAAAGTCGTCTTTGACGTCTACAACAGCGACTCCTGTTTTGTTTGGAGTCGCCCCTTTTCTGTCTGCGAACAAAATCAAAAAATACCCTTAAATTTCAGTCAACCACAAAGCGCGAAACAAATTACTTAAATACATTTTTACTGTTATTACATATTGTAACTGGCTTTGGCCGTCATAGGGCCGCTTCCCTGTTGTTGTTTTTTTCGGCTTAATATGCCGAATATTATAAGATCTATTATAAGATGGTTGATATGGACGAAGACTGCTAAAGAAATTAACGTTTTTCTATCTCGATCCATAATGGATAAAAGTGAAAATACGCTGCGTCGCAAATGAATGTCTGCACCGATTAAAAAGTATAATATACCTACTTTTTTTTTTTTTAATTTTATTTATTTGGCTCCTGAACTTGGAAAAAACTCTACTTCCCTTACTTGTTCGCTTAAGCGATTTCAATTGAAACAAGAGGTTGACACAAAACTGCGATCAATCATTAAATTATTGTGGCTTAGCACATGTTTTACCCGCAGCGAAATGTTTGAGGGATGTGTAATGCTCTTGAGGCTTGGTGGTTTTTTGGACTCCGCCAACCGTTAACGTTAGTGGTAACTCAACAGCTCCAGGATTGTTCGTATTCATCTCTTCTTCGTATTTAATCTGTTAAAATTGATACCGTACCCATGATCTCAACTTGTGTCGTCAAGGTCCGCCGCTCTCACGTGGTACCTACTAAAGTTCCGATGCAATAAAACGTTGAAAGAGTTTCGCCCGAAACGACAACAAAAACGATAAAACCGTTACAAAACGCACTCACGAGTTGTGGCCGTTGAGTTTTTCGCGTTACAACTGACAGCGAGTTGTTTTGTTCAATCGGACCCTCACCTCTCGTCCTGATTTCATTACGTGATATTGCGATCAAAATACCTACCAACCTGTGAACTCCAGTCATTTCCAGTAGACAATCACAAAGTCTAATTTTAGATTGAATGCATGTTAAAAAATAAGGATTCGGACAATGTGATAAGTCTATCAACGCTTTTATTTGTAGCGTTTAACCCAGTGGGCTGCAAAATGGTAATTATACACAATAGGTACTCAGCACTTCCGCATCTAAACGAAATATCTCGATAAAGATACGGTAAATATGAGTTGATGGATTCATCTATCACTCATTTAAGGGATAATAATACTTGATGTAAACTTTTTTCTAATATTTTACTTCGTATTTGGTTTATTATTCTTGGAATAATACATCTATGTAATCGTGACGGAGACCGAAAATTCAGATCGGCCTCAAAATTTGACATTATCCGTTTCAAGATGTCTAGATTCCAAAAACGAAATGCCCGTCCGCCGTCCGAGCCGCTTTGAGCAGTAGGAATTTTTTTTTTAATCTGAAATTTGGACAAAAATTTTGTATTAATACTCGTAAAAAAGTATTTAATACTCGTTTTACCATCGAGTAGTTCCCGCAAGGTTTTCAGCCCAATCGCCTAAGCCCGGGGGTCTCTGTGGGGCAAAAATGAGGCTACGAGAGGGGGGTTTTGAAGGTTTTTGTTTATAGGGTCGAGTCAAGGGTCGTTTTCGAGGTACTCTTGGACGTGAAATCCGTTTTTGGGGTCCCAAAACGATCTGATTTCACCGTGGGGATCTATGGGGCTTTCATGGGGCTACAAATGGGATTTTTGAAGAATCCCAGGAGGTCAAATAAGGTGTAGTTTTCCGAATAATTTTGGACGCAATGTCCATTTTTTCGAGGTCCCACATCTGTCCAAACCAGGGCTCGAAATAATGTTCCTGGAAAAATAAAAGCTCCCTTAATGAATGAGAAGACGTGTAACGAAATTTTCCGTTCTCGATCAGATCCATTCATGTTGGGAAAGACATTTTTCGCTCTTGACGGCAACCGTTCTCGCTGGGAACGAAATTTTTCGCTCTTTAGTGTTTTTGGTCCCATCTCGGTTTGGGGCGTTGAATACCGTGAATGAATGATATATGCAATAATTTGGACATAAAATTACGATTTTTACGTAAGGACATTGGTATTTCTTAGTGTAGAATCCGTGGTCTTGTGATAATATCACAATAATAATAATAATTGAGATAATATTATTATCTCAAAACCTCAGATGCTACTCCAATTCCAGCCTCTCAGATCAAGAAGGAACGTAGGATACTGAGTAGGCTGCATAAGGTAAACTTACCTACCCTACCCTACTGTGGGCTGATAAGGTCAAGTTAATTTGCTTCTGACGTCCCTAGACCCCTATACCGGTCTAGATGGTAAATTTCATCGTTTTTATCATAAGAAAATAAGTGGCACGAAATCTGAAGAATCAATAGTTTATCGTTCGGGTCAGGAACGTTTCTTTTCGGAACGAAAAAATAACGCTCTCGAGAAGAATGCGTTGTTCCCCCGAACGAAAAATATTGTTCCTTCAGATTTCGTTCCCACTGGGAACAGTATTAAATAAGAGCGAAAAATTAAAATTTTTAGGATAAAGTTTCGAATGAGAACGAAATTATAAAGTTACGAAAACTTTTCTCATTTGAAACTTTATTTTAAAAATTTTAATTTTTCGCTCTTTCCGGTATCAGAACGCTCTAAGGCCTCGGGTACGATAGAAGCGTCAAGCGTCGAGCGTAGAGCGTCAAGCGAACAGCGTCGAGCGCCGAGCGAAGGGTGGTGGCCACAGTACGAGCGAAAGAGGAGCGAAAGGTGACTAGTCGGGAAGTTCCAGTCAACACCATGCCTGCGAATAGACAACTTCTTCTGAGTGAAAATTCAGCTATTTAAGAAGGTCCTTACTGAGAAAACTGGTATGTAGAAGCCGGGTTGGGGTTCATCCTAATGCGCTTAGAAATTCTGATGGGGAGTACAACAAACTTTTCCACAAACTCAAAGAAGACCCCAAAACATTTTTTCAGTACACTAGAATGTCGATTGAAACGTTCAATTTCATTCTGGCCACGCTGGAACCACATTTGGAAAAGAAACGTGTCAACTTGAAGAGGCAAGTTTCATTGCAACACTGTCCATCAGGATTTTTTGTTTTTGTTAATGCGGGTTCTAAAATTACTCGTAATATAATATATTACGAGTAATTTTAGAACCCTATAATATTATTATAGAAAATCTTTCTATATTATAGAAACTCTCTGTATTATAGAAACTCAGTGATAAATCTGACAGATGGTTCAACCATTAAGTGGACCTGCCGTCAACTTTGAGAAATTTCCTTTATAATAATAATTATTATTATTGTGGTTGCTTACTTTGGCATAGAATCGTACATTTTTAATGCTAAAAGCCTTATTAAAAATATAAAAAAATTATTTCGTGTGTTACAAGACAATTCGACCAGTAAAATTCAGGGACATAATATATTATATTATAATATAAGTAGGTAGGTACCTGTCAGATCAGGATTAGAAACAGAAAATCCAGCGTAATCCATGATTATTAATGATATATATTTTTGTATAGAATAGCATATTGAATACCTACAGTGGAAAAGAAGTAATCAATAATGCTGGTGTAAAGAGAAAGTTTATAAAATTAAAAGATTGAGGTGAGAACAGCGGGAAGCAAAGCAAAGGGAACGTTCGAAACTGAGCGTCAAGCGAAAATATTACTCTGGACTGAGCGGCGAGCGAAAGGCCAAAATTCGCCCTGGCGTCCAGGTCACCGAACGCTCTCACCGTAGCCGCCCTTACCTGTACAAGAGTAAACTATTTTTAGAGCGGAGGCACCTGACCGTTTTCGCTCGCTTGACGCTTCTATCGTAGCCTCGACCTAAGGCCTCGGGTACGATAGAAGCGTCAAGCGTCGAGCGTAGAGCGTCAAGCGAACAGCGTCGAGCGTCGAGCGAAGGGTGGTGGCCACAGTACGAGCGAAAGAGGAGCGAAAGGTGACTAGTCGGGAAGTTCCAGTCAACACCATGCCTGCGAATAGACAACTTCTTCTGAGTGAAAATTCAGCTATTTAAGAAGGTCCTTACTGAGAAAACTGGTATGTAGAATATTACCTACTCGTAATATATAGAAACTCTCTGTATTATAGAAACTCAGTGATAAATCTGACAGATGGTTCAACCATTAACGGTAGTTTGAATATGACTTAATAATAATAATTATAATTATTGTGGTTGCTTACTTTGGCATAGAATCGTACATTTTTAATGTTACAAGCCTTATTTAAAAAAAAAAAAAAAAAATTATTTCGTGTGTTACAAGACAATTCGACCAGTAAAATTCAGGGACATATAATATAGGTAGGTACCTAAGTAGGTAGGTACCTGTCAGATCAGGATTAGAAACAGAAAATCCAGCGTAATCCATGATTATTAATGATATATATTTTTGTGTAGAATAGCATATTAAATAAGAACCTACAGTGGAAAAGAATTACCTAATCAATAATGCTGGTGTAAAGAGAAAGTTTATAAAATTAAAAGATTGAGGTGAGAACAGCGGGAAGCAAAGCAAAGGGAACGTTCGACAATGAGCGTCAAGCGAAAATATTACTCTGGACTGAGCGTCGAGCGAAAGGCCAAAATTCGCCCTGGCGGCCAGGTCACCGAACGCTCTCACCGTAGCCGCCCTTACCTGTACAAGAGTAAACTATTTTTAGAGCGGCCGCACCTGACCGTTTTCGCTCGCTTGACGCTTCTATCGTAGCCTCGACCTAAGGTAACTGAACGGAACGATATTTCGAGCCTACGTGCAAACATTGTAGTTTTTTTTGTTTTTTTTTCAGAAATATTCCCCAGAATTACGTCTTTCACAATTCAAGAATAATAAATCCATGTAAGTATAAAATTTTCAGCGTGAAATAGCTCACCAGCGTCCGGACCTGGCCCCGGTTGACTGGCCATTTTCTTGAGCAATACAATTTTCAGGGTAGATTGGACAACTTTTACACATTACGACTAACTGAGCACACTAACGCGTTCAAGTCCAGTTTTGCCACAAATTCCGGAGTGAAGTTTGATTTGAGTAAATCCTCTTCACGCTCATTTGGCAGTATTTAGGATTATCAAACACCGTTAAACTCCGAAAAACGCCCGCATGAGTTGATTTACACATTATGATAATTGAAAAACACAACAACTAGGAGATTATCGTTGAGACAACGACAATACAGTAGGAGGAGGTTTTCCAAAGTAACGATTGTAACGCTCATCCACTCCCAGCATAAAATGAAAAATATTCAATGGGCTTCCACTTCTAAATCAATTTCAGTAGGTAACAGAAAGTTGAGACAGATCTGACATAATTCCATGTTTGATATTGTTTAAAAGTGCTACTACGATTATTTTGGAATTAGGAATTTACGACCCATTATTTTTACAGTAAATCCAATTGTAAAAGTCTGTAGTGACGTTGTTTTGTTGACTATGTTTGAGGTCTAGTAGACCTACTACTCTGTACCTGTACGGAGTAACTCCGAGTATCTTCTCTCTACTCTCTTGGTCAACTCAACTCCTAGAAAAATTCTTTTTGTACCACAGTTGTTGATGAAAATATGTTCAGGGGAGTTACCAGACTATCCAAAATAGTTAGTAAAATCGGTTTTCTGTTTCTCCCTCCGCTATCCCTTCCACCCTAATTGTTTTGACTGCTTCCGAAGTTTCCGAACTTAGGGTAAATAAAACCTTCCTAAAACCTTCCACGATAATCGACCACATTATCCCAAGTTATTTTCGCCTGGTGTACAATGAATGATTCACTCCATATCGACTAGAAAACTGAAGGCTGCCTTATTGGTAACTTTCTGACCTCAGAACCGCCCACAGGTTTAGCCAGTTTCTCAGCATACAAATTGAAGCGATAAAATGTTATTCCGTTCGAGTACAAGTTTTGCACGGAACCGCAACTTTCGATGTTATCACTGAAAGGAAGAATTCGTGGAAAGTATTCCAAATACGGTCTTAACTAAAAGGTTGAAGCATAATACCTTTCCATAGAACGTAGATGAACTGTAATTTTCGCTAAAAACGTTACTTGTTATAACCACCTACCCCATACTCGTGATCATGTAAAAGTAACATCCATTGTTATCAAACCTAAAAGGTTAAGAAAAGTAATTTCCTAAACTGAAACACTTGCCGAGTTCCCGCAAATACGTTTTCAATTTAATCACACCATTTCTTTATTTTTGAAAATTTTAAAATTTAATAGCATTTAATGCTGCATCGATTATTCTCAGAAAATGTTTTATTCAATTGCCTACTGATTTCAAAACCGAGTCCCGTTGACATTGGTCAGTCAACGAGGCGGACCCCTCAGCAATGATTTACCACTTAAGCCATTTCACTTGCTCCTGACAGGCCATTGTGATAGTGCCGTCTAATCTATTCTAAGCATTTATAATCTACTGCTGTCAGGGCAGGACGACTCGCCTCGAAACCCCGTAATTCACATTCGGATCGGGTACCTCCTTCTTGATCTCGAGATGATCCTCGCCAAGCAATTAGCCTATTCAGTCGGAGGATCGGCGAAGGATGGCGATTGTTGAAGCAAATTGGTTTCCAATTCCAGAGAGATCATATTACAGGTTGTTGGTGTCATAGGCTAGAATGAACGTCAATCAATGTCTGAATCGAATTCACCACTCTTAGTTATTGTTTTCAAACCATTTATCCGGGATGGAGTTTCAACGGAAAAAAGACCGTTTACTGCCAAGGGCGTACTTATTCATGTTTATTTTCAAAGATAGTACAAATGAATGCAGTCAACATTTGGACTTCAAGTATTAGTTTTCAGTTCACATAGCACTGTGTAATGACTGGATCGGCTTCGCAAATGATGGCGTGACTGACGTCGTTATCAGGAGACCGTCTCGCTCGGGAGATCAAAGTTGCTGGCGGGTTGTAAATTGGTTTAAAACCGCGTTAGTCCTCGGAGAATTAAATTTCATGAACGGATTAACCTTAGTGAAATCTCATTGCGTGTGCCGCCGTCGGCAGTTTTAATGACTTTCCTCTCTTGGTAGAGTTCTGATAGCTTTTGTGCATCCCCTTGGCGAATACAGGGAGGCGCCTCTGTCTACTTGCGGCAGACTAGGTTTTACGATTGATTTCCATCTCTTACAGCTTCTTCTTCTTACGATAGGTTGATGACAGTATGCAATGTATTTATACTTGTATGTCATTATGTTGATATACCAACCATACATGGCTAGAATTGTGACGATTCTCAACCGACTCAAAACGTTATGAAACGTTCGAGGCTTTTTGACCCCCGGGGGGGTCCGGTCGTCTCTTAACCAGGAAAGTACTTGAACAGCTCTAGTCGCTTGCAATATGTACAATGTAACAATAATGCAATAATATTGCATTTGTCATATTATGACCACTTTTCGGAAATACATGTCATGTTACATGACTCAATGACTCATGTAGCTCCTATTCCCAAGTGTGGTCAGCGGACTAGTAAATTGTACGCCAAATAAAAAAATTACTAATATCGTAGGAAATAAAATGTTAATAGTAATCCTTATCAATTTTATGGTCTGGTAGAAAATTAGAAAACAGTCAAACTAACGTTTGAATTTATTTATTTTATTTTTCAGCGAAATTTCTTCCTCCACTCAGGTAGAAATGGCCTGCTACGGGCAATGAACAATACTTCCGACTACAGTTAAGTAGGATATTCATTCCTACAGTGGATATTCAGATTGAGGCAAAAGGGGAAGGGAAGAGACGATAAATGAACGAGAGAGACGTAGGGGAGGTGGGGGCAAAAGTTTCCAGTTTTGACATTCGGCGCTCTCCCCGCCTTCCAAAACGTCCTATGGATTTGAAAATTGGCTTGTATTGTAGGTTAACATCTTCCCTTCATCCAGTAAAAAAATGGTTAATTTACCAAAACATTTAGAGTGCGAATTTTCCATTTTTCCGAAACACCCGTTTGGAAACTTTTGCCCCACACACTGGGGCAAAAGTTTCCACGCGTGGGGCAAATGTTTCCAGAGGCAAATTTTGCCCCACTTATCAGTTTAGAGGTGGGTGTCCAGGCCAAATCAAGACTGTAAGTTTTCAAAAAAAGGGTTCATTTTTTCAAATTGCTGAAAACCAAAAATAACATCAACTTTTGACCTTAATTCATTTTTACCAAGGTTTCGACCTTTTTGTAACGATTGGGTTGGCACTATAGCTTGGTGGGTTTCTAATCTCGAAGCCCACCTCATCATAGTTCACAAATAGAAGTTAAGTAGTAATAGAAGTAAAGTATAAATACATTTTAAGTTCGGGGCAAAAGTTTCCACTTTCTACAGGGGAGGGAAGTGGAAACTTTTGCCCCCCGGCGTCTGGAAACTTTTACCCCATTTTGGCACATTCTGCTTCAAGTGTGATTGTGACAATTGTAGGCGGGTTAGGGAGATGGGAGTTGAAGCATTTTGCAGCTGATTTAATGCACAACAAAGGGAAAATATGCCAAAAAATCTTACTTATTCTCTCTTAGGTTTTAATGTGCGCTGAATAGTTCCAAAAAATAACATCAAACATGCCAAAAACACACTTTCCTCATTTACTCCTGAGACGGTGCACTGGTCCTCTCGAAACTACATAGGTCAACTAATAAGAACTAGAGGAGTGCACTACCTACTTGATTTCCATCGAAACTGTTACAGGTTTTTTTTTTAACGTGCCTGGAAACTTTTGCCCCACGGAAACTTTTGCCCCCACCTCCCCTACGTCTCTACGTAGGAGTCAATAAACGAGACAGAGAAGGATAGTTTTAGTATACTAAATACCTATCTATAGATAGGTATTTCAAAGAAAACTCGCCAACCGCTGGGAATATTTTAAATTTTTAATACCTACATCTGGAAGAACTGTTACAGTAGGGTGGTATCATTTTCGACTTTATGGAGTTTTCCACCTGTTTTGGGGGAATAAGAGGATAGATTGAGGGATTGCTTTGATAAAATTTAACAAAATTCGAGGTACCAGACATCAAGGTGAGCAAACAGAGACAACCCGATTTGGGATACGTTGAGAAATAGCGAAGGAAAGAATTCATACGTTAAATTGACACAAGTTTTTAAATTGAGACTACTGGTTGCCTTGAGGTTCTTCCCGACCAATTCATCATGACGATTAACACCTAAAGTGACTTGTGGCAAATGATAAAATGGGCTTCTGCCATGAGCTGTCCATGAAAGGAAGTCCGCAGACGATTGCCTCCTGAGAAAGAGGTCTGCGAGCTAAAAAGTTAGGCTCTGCAATATACTACTGTTTGCGACCAGGTGTAGTCCTAAGCCTGTAAATCCCAATGAAACCGAGGGCAACAAGAGCTATCCCCCCCCCCCCCCCCCCCTTGAGTTCTTTTACTTTTGGATTCTATTGAAGACATTTAGTTTTGCGACTGTCTCTCATTTTGCACTAACATTGTATACAAACACCATTACAAATCGCGACTAGTTTTGCGACTGTCTCTCATTTGTAAACATTTGTATTTGCACTGTCATTGTATACGACACACGTCCTTCACGTTTCCACATCGCTATCGCTCTCATATAGTATACTAAATGAAGCGTAGCTTGGGTAATGTTTATTTTCAAGCATTGTAATTAGGTACCTCTATAAACGTCCTAATGCGAGTTTGAAAGGACTAGCAGAATGATCAATCTAGAATTCGTATGCATTATCATATTCACATTAGTATGTCAGTAGCCGAAATGATGGACTGGGTATGCGATACTAAGCGTCCACATGATAAGTAGGTGGAATAATTCATAAGTGAATAAGTGTGGAATAAGTGTTAATTATTAACATAATGAATATTAAAATGAGGTGGTTAGGGAGAGATAACGACTCCTCTGCTGGAACCACCTCATTGGATTAGACCTCTGCACCATCGGCAAACAACCACTTTATAACGAACATAAGACTTATCACTTAGTGATAACGTTGTTGAGAAAAACAGAACTAAGCTTAGCTTAGTAAGCTATCACACAATGGTAGATGACAATGTCATCCAAGATGTTGGTGACTGAGGATTACCACACAATGACACCGCCAAGCAGACTTACTAAGGGCGTACAGGATCATCTAATTACAAGGTAGGTGCGTCGAGATCACAAGGTGCCGTTTGCGACGCACGGGGCGAACTATCTTTTGGCTCTCACAACCTCACGATGATGACTTGGCATCGAAAGCGCTCAAAAACAGTGTTTGGTATTTTGAAAAACATCCCAGGTTCTGGGGTGATTGACTCATTTGGACCGCGGGAAGAGGAGAGAACCTGAATCAATAAATCACCCGCTCGTTAGGATGGAAACTGTGAGGTTGGAGGGGAGGACTGGGCTGACGAGGGTGAGTACGAGGGGTTCGAGGGAGTTCAGTGAATCTGAAGGAGATTGGAAAAAGGTAGAGACGGGGTGACTGCATGAAGGAGGCAGTGAGGAATCTTAGATGGTGTAACCAAATTGATTCCAAAACTTCTGTACCATCCACAAACACCTACCTACTTACCTACTTCATAAAGGTATGCAAGCTACGCATGAGTATACAGTACCACATCCTTAGTAGGTAATTTAACTTGGGTACCACCTCCTTAGGAGGCATTTTAACTTGAGGAACAAAAAATCGATTCTTCAAAAATATTGGCCTTGGCCAATTAACCAGAAGTCGTCGAACGTATATTTCGAGTCACTTCAAACAAAATGTATGAGTCCGACGCTTTATGGCCCTCGGCAGCACACAAGGGCTCATGTTCAAATTCAAACAAATGGGTTCACTTGTACAGATACCATAAAAAATTGATTCTACGTCAAAAATTACGCCTCACTTTGCCTCCTGCCCAGAGTCCTTCAAAATCTTCATTTGGAATTCCCCACAATTACTTAGAAAGCGGCGACCCTCTGGACCGCTAACCTAAATTTTTTACTTTATGCTACGGTTAGGAATTTCCGATTTCCCTCTTGATATACCAAATACACGATAAAGTTGTCATGTTGATTTACCCAATCAACGCCGTTCAATGGTTTGAACGGTACGACCAGTTGAAGGCAGGTAGGCAAGACGGTTTTATAAGCGATGTACTTCTGATCGACCTCAAAATTTGTCATTCTACGTTTCATGAAGTGTATACACATCTATCTGTATTTGAAATCAATAGATTCCAAAAAATGCCCGTCCGCCGTCTGTCTAGGCCGTTTTCGGCAGTATGCATTTTTTCGATATATCGACGGTTATCACCTGAAATTCTGACAAAATACTCGGCTTACCATCTAGTAGTACCTGCAAGGTTTTCAGCCCGATCTCCCAAACCCGTGGGGCTCTGCGGGGCTAAAAAGAGGGGTTTTAGAAGGGTTTCAACGATGCGGTTGAGTTAGGTGTCGTTTTCCGAGTAATTTTGGAGGTATAATCCATTTTTTGGGGTCCCACATCTTTACGAACACTGTACAAGAAAATGTTTTGATTGATTCATTTAAAATAATTTTTTATTGACAAAAAATTAATTTTTGCACAATTTATATCAAAGCAAAATTTGCTGCGTTTTTCGCTTGGCACCTTCTTATTCCCCAGGATTACGGATGACTACTGACTAAAGCGTGGTAGTGAATTCCAGAGACAGTGCTATCATGACCTACTCTGCCAAATCAACTCATTAAAATTCGATCGCTAAATACGGACGGGACGGATCGCTCTTCTGTCGCTGTGACACACGCACGAAGGGCTTTTCGACCCGGCTTGGCGAAGATCGACAGTCCAGATTAGGCCAATTCGTTTCGAACGGACGACTGACCGGAAGCAGAGACGTCACCTTCGATTAGCCGCCTTTCAGAGTCGGACTGATACTATGACAATTTTATGGTGACGGACCCTTCGCCACACGGTGGCCATTTTGCCGGTTTAGGTGGACAAAAGTCTAGGAGGCACGTATCTTATAGGAAATTTCTCGCTGATCACGAATATAGGTACTATCACTCATCAAGTGATTCAATCATTGATTATGATGGTCCTTTAATCACTCCTTCACATTGTTTTCCGTAAAAATAAGAAATAAAAATAAAATAAAATAAAAACTCTACAACTCGTTTTCCCAATAATGTTGGTTGCCAATTTTTTTGTTTTTAATCTTTGAATGTTTTTCCGAACACGAGGTCGATGTAATCTATATTCTTGTTAAAAAAAACCCCCGCCTTATCCAAAGTTTCCACTTTTTGCGGCTGGTACCATAACTCTTCTTCTTGAAGTCCAAAAGACGAAAAACATGCGCCACCGTGAATTTAGCTGAAAATGAGTAAAATACACGACACGAAACGATACCGAAACAGTACCTATTGACCGAGTTGAGTTAGCACCATGGAGGAATAGAGAGGAGAGCTCACTCTGTGTTAAACCGCGTTCCCAAAACGCCAACCCAGTGATTGAACGGCGGGGGGGATTGCGACTGCAGCGCGACCCCTACGAGACGTAGTGAACTTTGAAGGTGGTAAGTTACCAAAACTGAACCAGAAGATGGCGCCCTGCGAATTCCGACGTGTCGTTTGCATTCACAGTGTACACAACTACACAATAAATTTCGTTTAACGAAATTCGTTATTCAGAGATGGTTCCTTCAATTTTTCCTTTAATTGTAGTAGCACAACAGTGGAAGATAAATCCGTTTAGTGAAGTATTTGGGGGCTTTCCTTCGTAAGAAGGGCTAGTGGCTCACTCTAGTCGGGTTTGAAGGTACTATGAGTAGTTCACTACGTTCCGTAGGGATAGCGCCACCGTCGACTATGGCACATGAAGTCCTATTCAGTGAACTCTCCTCTCTATTCCTCCATGAGTTAGCACATAAAATCGTGGATGGATGTTGTCGCATGTAATTTTGTTGACACCTCTGCACAATGTGGCCAACACAAATTTGGGGTAAAAATGACCCTGAAGAGGTATTAATATTAACAAAAACGAAACAACACTGGAGATGCAGATGAAGTACCGTTTGAATGAAGGGGTTGTGGAATAAGTAAAGGTCGACTTGGATGTAGGTAGTTTTTTAATTGAGAAATGGATAGAGTGCGTTTTGCTTGGAACATACCTCATGGATTTAGTACTTTTTGGTTTAACACTCAATTTTAAAACGCTTATTTTCAATGGATAGAATTCGTTTAGAGGTGAGACGACTTCATTTTCGTGAAGAAACAATTTCTAAAACCCCGAGCAAACCGTTAGTCCGAAATTGAAAACCTAGTACATAGGTACCTTTTGTGATGCAACCTACTCAATTAGAAAGTGCACAACATTATGTTTGCTACCATGTAGGCATGGGATGTAGAAACCTAACTATTCACACCAGACATCATAGAAACTCACATTATATTAAATAAAAAATGTTCTCTTCGAAACAAATTAACTACTATCGTATACAAAAAGTATCACCTTCGCAGTAGATAATACTAAGTAGATAGTATAATAAGTTTTTCAGTTATTCTAATATGCTTGGACAAGAGGCTTACCAAATCTTACCGAAGCTGTTTCTGCAATGAGAATGAAGAGCTCATTTCTACAGAACGTTTGAACCATTTGATACTCTTCTAGCTGGAAATCCATCATACGAGATAGTTATGGGAAGTCAGGGCAGAGAGTGTTTTTCAAAATTGAAATTCGAGCCATGAAGTGACGCTTTACTTTTAAAACTCAACGTAAGAATCAAAATGTACGTCATGGAAATTGTCGAGTAAACGCTTTGCTTAAGAGGTAATACCTATTATGGTATTTTTTTCATATTCGAGATAGCGGGGAAAACACCATTTAAAATATAAAAAAATGCTTATAGCAAAAAATCGCAAACAAGGCACGACAGGATTCGAAAGAAGAAGTCTATCTGGTCACTATGGAGGCAAAATCATTCTGCAGTTCGGTGGCGCTTTTTATTGCGGCTATTCCAAAGTTACTGAAGCGCACATTTTTGCTAAAATTTGAGCTTAAAAAGTTCTATACCGCTTCACAGTGATGATCGTAAAATTCCAGAGGCTGACCTTTGTATTTATTGAAAGTCTCAGAAAAATTTCAACCAAAAATTTGACAAGCCATGGTTGAGATGTAGGCAATTTATTTTAGGGTTGATTCTTTCGTCAAAATCCCTCGAAAAATCGCTTACACCTTCATTCTCACGCATCTCCACTCACTAAGTAGAAACTTTGGATCTTGCCTGATCTAGGGTCATTCCTTTAGAGCAATCTGGACAGGACACCATAACTGATATCCAGATTTGAAAGATTTCTTTTGTCCACCAAAATCGGGTAAATTGGCCACTGTGCGCCGTTTTGAACGTGTAATTCCTCTTTTGTGCGTGTGTGTTGGGAACTGAAACACGAGTCCATCGATGAGTGAATTTTGTCTGTTCGGAGAGGTTGAGAGTGTAGTGGCTGGTGCAGGTAACAAGGTGGAAAGATAGAAGTATGTGTAGGTGTAGTTTTCATGTGCATGTTTGGGTCTGTCTAGTAAGTGAATAGGATGGAACAACGAGGAAATAGGGCGTGGAAGAGATAGCGGCTGGTGATATGCCGCCTGTTAAGATGACTGTCGGCGGGAGGCAGCAAGTGACGCGGCATTGAGGGGAGGGGGGGGGGTACAAGCTTGGCGGGAAACGAAGGACCGTGATCGTCAGCGGTGGGCGAAGCGGGCGGATGCTGGAGGCGGTTGGTGATGGGGGATGCTGAGGGGAGGACCCAAGCTCCGGTCAATATCTGGGGCACGAGCTCCCCCTCGCGTTTATGGGTCACCCTTCCCTCACCGTCATTCAACCCCCATCACCTTGGGGGTGTGGGGATTTTCCCGTAGGAGAACGGGGTACTTGTTGCCACCTCAGCAACCCGCTCGCACGGTTGACACCTGAATGCAAGGACGTTCAGATAATGGATGCGCTAGCTTGTTCGCTGGGGAAGCGTTTCAAATAAGTACCGGTATTGATAGAGGTAACGGTAGCAGTCGGAGTACTACTACTATGAAGGCCTTTTAAAGATCTAAAAATTTGCAGAAACAGATTATGAAAATATTTATCTGGAGATTTAAACAGAGGAGCAAACATGACACTTCATTGGCATTCCAGGGTCACTTGCTAGACCTGTGTAGGTACACAGTGGCGGCTCGAGCTACAATCAAGAGAGGGTTCAGCAGCAAAATCGTTCTGCCGAATAACATATCTAGTTAAATCACACCCAAATAATATATATAATCGTAGTAGTTCTGCTGACTGGGAACTTTTAGCAAGAAGTTTTCTTTTTGAAGAAAAATAATAATGATTAATAAAGCTGAAAAAGCAGATTTTTTAAGGTTTGATAGGAGACAACTATAAAAACACGACAATGGGTTTATTATTCTTTTGTATTATTAGTGCTAAAATTAATTCCTGTTCAAAAGAAAAAAAAATTAAACAAATTTTAAATTAAATTTTCTAAAACGGTATACATACTTGTACAGTGCTTGGACAGACGGGAGACCCCTCATAAAAGAAAGAAAAAAACACCTCATTCGCCTCCTGGTATCCTTCAAAAGCCCCATTTGCTGGGATGGTCAGGGACCTCAATGAATCCTACGTCCACAAGTACTTCGAAAACGACATCTCACTCGGTGAACAACCTTTTGGTAGAATAAATTTGCGTGTATGAACAAACTTAGGTATAAGTTGGGATGAAAGACAATTAATTTAAGAGTGTAATTAAACCGGGATTAATGTTACTTATTAGGCTCAGCGATGAAATGCTGAATTGATCTAGGCACAGAGAAACTTATTGAGCCTCCCTTTTCAGGCTCTACCGACGTGCTACGAACTTCTGCTACGAATGAGTCACACGGAAATGTAAACGGGACAAACTGGAATGGTAGGAATTCTTTAAAGAGGTAATGAAAGTGAATTTTAACGAGTGTTCGAATGTTCATGATCCAAATATTAGGTAATCCAACTCTGACATACCAAAACTACAACTCCGGCTATTCTTTCAGTGGTGCACTTTTAATGATGGCAGTAAAAATTGAACATTCCAATGCTATTATCATAAAAGAATAAGAGATCAAATTATGAACAACTCGCTTTTCTTGAGAAGAGCTTTTTACTTTCCTTATTTCTTATTACTGCATTGTTCGTTAATGGCTCAGTAACTGCGAGTAGTAATTGATTCATTCCTAAGTTGACGATCGTATGAAATTCGTAAAACCTACTATACTTCAAAAAGGTAGATCTGCAGGTACGCAATGGTCAACAGGATCCATTTTTTTATCAACCAACCGAGACTTCCGCCGTTATAATTGCTGCTTCCAGAACGTCATTGTTGGTTTATTAATGGGATAATTATTCCTCACGTATTTTTTCTCAAGAAACGACAAGTGCTTTTCAAACAATATCACCCTTATCTGTTATGAAAGGAATTCTGATTTGCATTGAACAAGCAGATTGCTGGGAACCTGTTGGGTTGGAATCCATCA
Organism: Pilophorus perplexus; assembly: GCA_955831195.1. Taxonomy (NCBI): domain Eukaryota; kingdom Metazoa; phylum Arthropoda; class Insecta; order Hemiptera; family Miridae; genus Pilophorus; species Pilophorus perplexus. The sequence goes on along the minus strand of OY037011.1, from coordinate 15,910,353 downwards.
AGCCATTTGAACGAACTCGGGTTTCTTCCGTGCCGTATCGATATCACGTACTTACTTTCGATATCTCGGCCTTCTAAAGCCGCTTTTGTATTCGGTATTAATACTGAATGCCAATATTGAACCATATTGAACAAGACAGCCTTATGCGGTGCGATAAGGTACGTAGTAAAAGATACTACTACGTAGTAAAAGCGTAAAAAATTAATCACCCATTGATTGCTTTTATCAGGTGAACAAAAACCTCGATGTGATGGCACATGAAAACCCACTCTAATGTTTTCTGTTTTATAGGGTATTGAACATAAGAACACCTCGAGTCCGTTTTTTATACCAACATTAAAGTTTTTAACAAAATTTGCAAAAAATAGTATTTAAAAACAAAACGAAAATAGTTTAATAATAACAATAAATAAACATGAAATTAGCCTCATTATTTTTGTAATTTACTTATTCAAATTCTGAAATAGGCCTTCATAATAATATAGTAGATGCCTAGACGCTGCGGTTGGTCGCATTCGACCCCAAATTTTCTTTTCGAAAATCATCTGTGTTCAAAGCGTTTTACCTTATTTTTCTACAACCTATATTTTGGCGAAAAATTTGAGCGGCATAGATGCATTGAAGCATACATTTTTATTATTATGTAGATCTACTTACATAAATGTGACCTTATATGTTTCATGATGTGGAGATTCCAAAAATGAAATGACATTTTGACAAATCGCTCGGTTTTCAATATAGGGTCCGCGTGGTTTTCAGTACGATCGCTCAAACGGATGTTAGTGAATCGAGCGCAATGATCGGAGGGCGAGAAACCTCAAAATACAATACTACCTATTGTATTTTGAGGTTTTTCGCCCTCCGATCATTCGGGTTTAATTATTAAACCCAGTGGCAAAAAAAAAAAAAAACGCAGGGAAGTTGCATTAAGTGGACGTAGGTCATATAATATCAATAAATTTATATAGGTCATATAATATCAATAAATTTATATACCTAAATGGAGCGCGAGGAAGCCCAAACCAGTGAGGCTGATAAAAAGGGGCTAAGGGAAAGGTGCTTGAAGGATTGTGGGTAAGTGGAGTGTTATTTTCAAGTGTTTTTTGGCGTCGGTTCCATTTTTAGGGAGCCCAGACCCATCCAATCTCACCGTGGGGATCAACGGGCCAACAAATGGGTCTATCAAGGTAAATAAGGGCGCCATGAGGGTGAAGAAGGTGTCATAGGAGTTGTTGGAGTAATTGTAGACATAGAACCCATTTGTCTTAAATTAAAAACCAAGAATTATATTGTCATAGAATTAATTTTGGCACAATTTATACCAAAAAACTAGAAAAAAATTCCAGCGTTTTTTGTTTGTTTGTTTTACTTCTCATTTTTTGAAATATTTTTTTATTTACTGAATCGAATTTCTGCAGAATTTATAACAATGTTATATCATTATGCCATAATATGTTATATTTATTATGACATATTATGTCATAATAATATTATGTTATAACATATTATGTCATAATAATATTATGTTAGGATAAATGTAATAATATGTCATATTATGTTATAATAAACCCTTGTGTTAAATTATGTTTGTTCAATCTAAAGTTATCAAATATCAGACCGTTTAGTTTCCATTTTAGAACCATTCGTAAAATGCGTGGCATCTCGTCTTATGTGTCGTTCAACCTACTGAATGGTCTAGGTTTTATTATGATTATTATTATCTCTAGGTTTCAAACTATTATTGTTTGAGATATATACACTTATATTATATAATTATAATATATTGTATAATACTTCAATAACACGCACGAAAATAGCCTACAACAAACATATTCTTTAAGTAATATAGATTTAAAAAAATTTGCTGTTTCTTTCTGATTTTTTTTTTTTTTTTTTTTTTTTTTTGTTTTAATACGGTTTTTGTCAAGATGTCCTTAAGAACCCCGAATTATTGTCGTATATCAATAATTGATATACTCATAATTATTACGAATTACCATCGTAGATTACTTTCAAGAATCTCCTACTTTTTAACTCAAGGTTATTATCTCCATTGAGATTATTATTATCTCCATTGAGCCCAGTCACTGACAATAGCACAAATCCCGTTATACTGTCCGACTTCTACATAATTACATTGTGTGCCGCTCATGTGGGACTAGCACAATGCAGTTTAAAATTGGCCTAAGAAAATACCTGCAGGCTCGATAAGAGCTCAAACAGACTCGCTTTCCTTGAAGAGCCTTTATTTAACTTGACGTCAGGGGAGTGTCTGGAGCAGTGAAAAGGCTTTATAATAATCCTGATGGGGGTTTTTAGAAGGAAGACGACACAATGGGGCAAAGTTAGTCCCGTTACACCCAAAGTGTTGCATCACAATCTTTCGGTTCGTCGTTACTATCGTTAACAAGGCTTGATTTGTCGAAAGGTTTCCAGAAAGGAGGATGAACTGGTGATGTATGAACTAATGGTTCGTGTGCACATGAATAAGTTTCTGTGATCACCCTCTAGGAAGTATTCCCTCAGCTCTACTATTCTTCGTCCTCTAGATCCCGTTTCTCAACTTTTAACCAAATTGAGTTAATGGTGTACATAAGTTTTGGGGGTGGTTTCTATCGATTTTGACAGATTCAAAGTTGTAAATACTGCAAATTCGCACTGGAAATACCTCAAAAACGTTGAGGGGAATCCTCCTAGAAGTTCATCGCTGTAACGAACATCAGCGAATGGAAGACAGATATGCTTCCTCGTACAATACAGCGAGCAACCGCTTCCACTCATGGGAAATAGGGGACCCAGTGGTCCCGGACCCCTCCTTCCCCGAACTTCTGGATTGGTCTCACTCGCGTCCAACCTCGTATCGTGCCAGTGTTTAGGGCTCACCTTGTGGGATGAGGGGGGGCCCTAGCCATCTCGAGTGTGGACCCTGGGAAAACTGACCTGAGCTGATACAGGCTGAAAAATTGGAGTTTTTAATAAACCATTTTCATGCCGCTGTTTGCTTTAGAGAAAGGGACAGGCCCTCTTGGATGTACGTTTAAAACGTCAAAGTAACACTCCGAATCTGATGTAAGTCTAATCAGTACAGTAAGTGTGAGAGTCTTTCATGAGAAGCGTTTCGATAAGATGTAAACTCCAGAGCTTTTCTGAGAGCAGTCTTGAGTTTCCATAGTAACTGTTTTGCTCGAAGCGTCGAGTTTTGCTGTGGGCTTCCCGTATCATGCGTAAGTAAAGGAATCAATCTTCCCTAAGCCAAATCTGCCAGCAGAAAAGGCACAGGGTCCTCCCACCGGACGAATATGCGCTTTCGTGAAGAAATCGCTTAAAAGCCACCCCGAAAGCGACAGCATCGTCGTACGGGGAAGGGGCCGTCCTCACGCGTTCCCGCCCTTTTCACTACTAAAGAACGCGTTTATCGTCGTCGATGCAGTCTGCAGTCCAGGAAACTTCGTTGCACCTACTTTTTTTGCTATGATACGACTCAAATTTTGGGTTTTAGATCTCTCAGTATCTGCCTGCTTTGTCTAAGAAGGTCCTGTTTTCGCTGAACAAATAACACTAAAAATTTGAAAATTGTTGGAAACCCCACCCAGCAGTTCGTCGCAGTTGAATGCCACCAATAACGATCCCATAATAGGTATACTGCCTTCAAATTGTATGACTGGTATTAAAAGTAGCATCTACTGTTTTGAATTAATAATAGCAGTTACTAATAGTTAATAACAATTAATAATAGCAGCTGCAGTAATAACAGCAGCATATTATCAGTAAGTAATAAAATTGATTAAATTCGTACATATTACATTAGTTTTAATATACACAAGTTGACGAACCGTTAAAACAATGTTACTAGAAAACATAGTATGTCATAAACATATTGTGTTTTACCGGTTCGTCAACTTGTATATTTTACAGCCAATATATTCAACAAAAAAGTAAAAAAAAAAAAATCGGGTGAACCGCGTCTAGATTGTTTCTTTTCACAAGGGAGTCTTACCTACTTAGAAAGGCTCTGGGAAAGACTTCCATACTTTCAATAAATTACCATTAATTCTCTCACTTTTGACGAGTGCGCTTTGTTCTCTAGATTTTTTAAAGTTCTACCCGCGATTCAACAGTTTCAACGTTGGCATTGGTGTTGGCCGGTTTGGGTAAATGTATGGGGACTTGTTGAAGTTTGATAAAAAATGAATATGCCCTAGTGTACTTTTTTTTATCGAACCTCAACAAATTCCCCAGCCACGAGCAGTCTAAACAATTTATTACTGGTTTAGTTCTTGCTGCACAAAGGGCAGGTTTATCAAGTTTTTCAAATTTCGTAACCTTGATTAAGGAAATCACTCAGTAACTCTCAAGGAAATTGTAAAAGCGTTACTCAAAAATTAGCCTACTCAGGCTTTCATCGAGGTAACTCGTGCAGTTGATAAACCCATCCAAGAATGACCACCAAAAAATCTGCTCGACGCAGGGCATGTGCAGAAAATCACCACTATTTTAGTGGAATTAAGTCTCTTAATGATAAGGATTTTCTCCTCGACTCTGACATGCCCTGACGAGTACAAGTTTTGATATATAATATATAATATAGGTACAATTTATTCACTGGCACATTAAACTCGTGACATAATATGTATATTATACATACTTTGGTGGTCGAACATTAGTATTTCAAATTACCGACCGAAATTTCCGCAAAATAATTTCCGAAATGTACTTGAAAAAACGTTAATATTCTCCTCATAATCCTCGTTCTGTTGAAATCAAGAGGGTGTAACATGAATCGTCTTCTTTTCTTAGGGTTACCTGCAGGTTCGGATGCTGCGTCTTTGCCATTCTGGTCAGAAGAGTCTTCTCCGCCTGTCGGCATTGGTCTGATACTAGCCAGCGCTCACAGGAATAACCGAAATTTTGAAAATCGCCAAAAACTTCTAGATGTTTACAAATTTATCAGGATTTGAAACAAATTTGGTCCAGGGGATGCGGCGTTTCTTTCGTGGGATATTTTCCCGTTCGGGTCCCAGTGGTTTTGGGGGTCGGCAGGGATTTTAAATTGGGAAGGTTCCGAAAGTTGATTAGCGATAGAGTATAGCGATAAGGCAGATCCGCGGTCGACGGGACGGCAACTTCGCCGGGCTCGAACACAAAACTGTTGGGATTCACTCTCGTCGAAGCCCAGGGACCCGCCGACCGCCGCCAACCCTTCCCTACCACTTATCGATCCGCGGGGGCATCCCTCCCCGCCGAACCCGCGATTAGAAGCGGGAGTTGTGGGGGATACGTGGAATCGAAAAAAAGGTATAGAGAAAGAGATTTTGTAGTGGAGAGGGATGCTGCTCCGCTATTGGGGGAATAGCAGCATCCCTCTCAACAGCCAAATGTTATTTAATAACATTCGTCAAACGTTGATTTGGTTGATGTCGTTTTGGTTGATTTTCGTAATGGATAGAATTTTCGTTTTTCCTCCCTGAAAAATTGGTGAAAATGTTATACATGTGGCTTTGACTCCCTCGATATACCAACAGTTAGTTCCCTCATCTAGGCCAGTAAAATAAGGCCGAAAGTTGGAAAGAAAACGGAATAATTCGGACCGAAGCGGAAATCGTTTCAATACCATCTAATGGTCCAAAATACACGGAATCTGAGTTTGCACCATCGCAGGTGGTAAGCTTAACGTTTGGCAGCCGAAAAACCGCGAAATGTGTGCACTTTTATTTAGTTTTTCGCTTCTAACCCGGAAACTATCCATCCTACAGAAAAAGTTATAATTTTTCAAAATGAAAGAGCATTAAATTCGCTATTCAAAACACTACCTAATCATCAAAATCGGTTCAGCGGTTTAGCCACAATCGTTCTTCAAAGATAGGCTATTTTTACCAACATTCGTCAAAACCACATGTTGGTCACAGTAAGACCGCTGTAACTTCTAAACAACGGCCCTAATCGAAAAAAGTTATACTTAGAGCCAAAGTTGTAGAGAATAGGGAATTCATGTTAAATTCCGTCTTCGACGGCTCATCTCCATCACCACCAGAAATGTTATGTACATTTTATATCAATCCTAGAATCTGGTCATGTCAAAGGACATGATTTGGGCCGTTGTTTAGAAGTCGCTCTTACTGTGACCAACATGTGGTTTTGACGAATGTTGGTAAAAATAGCCTATCTTTGACGAACGATTGTGGCTAAACCGCTGAACCGATTTTGATGATTATGCAGTGTTTTGAATAGCGAATTTAATGCTCTTTCATTTTGTAAGGTATAACGTTTTCTGTAGGATGGATAGTAACTATCCATGTTTCCGAGTTAGAAGCGAAAAACTGAAAAAAGTGCACACATTTCCCGGTTTTCGGCTGCCAAACGTTAAGCTCACCACCTGCGATGGTGCAAAATCAGATTCCGTGTATTTAGGACGATTGGAAGGTATTAAAACGTTAAGCTCACCACCTGCGATGGTGCAAAATCAGATTCCGTGTATTTAGGACCATTGGAAGGTATTAAAACGATTTCCGCTTCGGTCCGAATTATTCCGTTTTCTTTTCCTTATTTTACTGGCCTAATCCGACTCCTTATCCCCCAAAGGTTATGATGTTGAGTCAATATCGTACTATTGGTGAGGCACCTAACACCAAACGCATTTTAATGGGGACGGATCACGCTTTCACTCGCTTTTTTTTAGTGTATTAGTCTACATTACACATGGAACTGGCCAAACATTGGAGCAGCTTCTTTGAGACGTATTTCCGAACATTTTAAGCCCAATTTCATCAAAATCGGTTGAATATTAAACGAATTAATTCAAGAAAACAAAAAATTCTGACGAAAGATATTCAGGAAAATGGCCGACATTTTCCGAACTTAATGTCCAACCGATTTTGATGAAATCGGGCACAAAATTGTCGGAAAGATGTTCCTAAGAAGTTATAACTCCACCACTTAACTTTTTCCACGTATTACGAAGCCCACTCTGCACGAAACACTGCAAATATTACACTAGGGTTCATTATTCCTTTATGTAAGTTGCCCGAAATTCTATTCGATCAATACAAAATCATATTTTTTAAATTGGTATACAAATATAGGTATACGTATCTCTTTAACTACCAACGGTAGGTCTACCGTTATTTGCGTTTGGACAGATATACGGTACTCGTAGTACCCCCAAAATTGGATTGTACGTCGACAATTGGAGCGACTACGACGCCTCCTGGCCCAAATCACCCTAAAGTCCCTTACAATATTGTAGTCCCGTGAATCCACGTTGTTGTTGACGTCTAAATATATAATGAAAACGACACCCGACTCGACCCCTTTCCCTAAATCCCCCAAAACCCCCACCTGTTAGCTCCTTTTTAGCCTCATCAAGCCCCACAGGTTTGAGCTCTCTGGCTGAAAACATGGTGGGCACAACTAAATGCAGAACTGAGATTATTGTAAACATTTGAAATTAATTAACACTAAGTGTGATGTCGAGATTCCAAAAATATAAGTCATATAAGTCTTATATGGACAAATGTTTAGCCTAACTTCAAAATCAATCAAATTCGGTCAAAGGAGACAGGCCAATAAAACTTTATTTTTCAAGTTTCACGTATTGGGAACGCTGTTTGATTCAAGCAATTATCATTAACCTTAATTGGCTAATTATCAGAGAAAATTGATTGCGAGATTCCATAATACTTGGAGAACCCCTCTGAAGCCTCTCATAAAAACCACCTGTAGACTGAGTCCCACGGGGTAGTCGGACAGGTCTACGACCCCCATAAATAATTATTATTTACCACCCAAAATTAATCTTAAAACAACACCCAACTCAACTCCTCTGACCAAAAAAAAATCATTAAATTAGGGAGAAAACACTGATTTGGAACGTGGTTAACCAACAAGACACAACCGACCATCTCAAATTGTGCCACATGGCAAAACATCTAGAGGAAATTTCGGCAACTATATGACAATAAATCACTCGAGAAACGAAGAAAAAACTATGCATTGTTGTTAAAGAAATTTCGTAGTACAGGTCTGAGACCTCCATAAACCGATTCCTCGTTCAAAATTTTCGACAAAGACACGCCTCTCGACCTTAAGGCCAAAATCTTCCGAAACATCATTAAATGCAGGTAAAAAAAATTAAAAAAACCTTTTTAAAAAATTAAAAAATTACAAAAAAAATTAAACAAATTTTGTCGCTCTTCCAAGTTCCAGATATTGAAGCGATCTCAATGCAGAACTGAATTTTACCTAACCTAACTATCAAAAACGACCCTCGACCCCAAAATCCATTGCTACGGAGACATTTGACAGGCACTGGTATTTTGAAAAAAATAAAATAAATAAAATATAAACTGATGTTTGGTTCGGATTTAGTTATCTACTGAAAGCAAATTAAGTGTGCTCCACGTTCCTCCAATGTTTAGCCATTTTAAGCTCAAGGAGACAGCATCCGGGGGTCTGAGGGTGTCCCCTAGCTGTCAAAATAGAAAAAAAAAAAATATTTTGTAGAATTTACAAAATATTTTATTTTCCATTTTTTCATCATTCAATGATGAAACCACATCATAAGCGGCAATACACCCCAAAGGTGGCAACGTTTGTTTTTGTCAACATTTCAAATTTCGGAGATGGTGACTTGAGTTTTGAAACACGTTTGTGTCTTTGTATTTATCGTGATTTTCCATCCTTTAGTTTCAATTCCCTTTGTGGGCGTGGATTTTATGAGCTAGGTAGGTACTCATAATGGAGGAGTGAACTACTAAGCTGAAGGGTGTACTTAGGAGAGTATTAAACGGTGCTTGAAGGGCTTCTGGGATTTTCGAACAAAAGAGGACGATGGAACAGGTTTGACCTCAACGATATTGACCCAGTTTCCCTGGCTGGAGTTCAGTGCGTGGTCGTGGTCGTTGGGCGGGAGGATGGAAGTCCCGCAGCGGGACCACGTGGTTTCCCGCGGGAACGGCCTCCTCCCGGCTCAAGCGCAGCTCGGCTACACCCCTCCGTTACAGTCACCCTATTCACCCACTCAACCAAGTCTCGATGTGAATAATACCTATTATAATCTCGTCAACAGAGTTAAAAGTTACTATGTCGTGACAGGCGATTTGCGAATAAATTACATCAAGGGCCGTACGCTTGACACTTTTATAGAATTGTTCCAATGGTATTGGGTAGTGGTTCAACAAGGCCAGTCAGCTATTAAATCAAAAAACAAAAACTCAAAAGCAAAACAAACAACACGTTTGCAAAGTTTCCATCTTCAGGGGAGGACCTGACAACAAGCACAAAAGGGGGATAGGGTTAGGCATAACCCACTACCAGAAACCCTTATAGTACATATGGGCACTTACAGTGAAATTGTTAAGATGTTCTCCAATACATGTGTATCGTCGTCAAAAAGGAGCATTCCTTCAGCACGTCTTATATCGCAGGAATATTGATAGGTACCTGTTATGTGCAATAAAAATGAGCTATTACTTTTTTAAATACTTATTGTTACCTGCTAGTCAATTTAATTTATACTTTTTTCGCTTACCGGGACCACACTGGTTTATTTGATTTACGAGTAGGCTTTGCGTCCAATGGCACGCAATCAGACAAAACATTTATGACTAGAATATGAGTTTCAAGAGGCATGACTAGAATTGTTACGTTGACTACATTATAGAACCAAGCATTTATAATATCAAATTTAATTTATACTTCAAAAGCGCATTCAAAAATTTTAATTCAACAGGTTAGGACGATAAGAGGCATCCATTATCATTACTGCTATATGTCCGCCATTAGTGGCTGACACAGGGCCACATTCCTGTCGATTAGGGGATACCGGAGAAATTTTAAATTTTTAACTTTCCAACTTTTAAGAAAAAAAAAAAAAGTTTCTATTCCTCCATGGTTCCTCCTGTTACCTGCTGCGGCCAATAGAGAACCTTGCATTACTATACATTATTCATTGACCCATAGATTGTTCATCACTCCTGTGTTATACACGTTTCTGCAGTTCCGAATTAAACTATTTCGCAATTCTATACATGCAATTCTTTATTTTCTCGTGAGAGGTTTAATTGTTTCGGGAAAAAGTTTAATTGTTTTGGTAAAAGTTTTAACTCATTTGGAAAAAGGTTTGATTCATTTGGTAAAAGGTTTCATTAAATCGGCAAATCCTATATTATTTTCGTATGGAAGCCAACCAAGTATGCTCAGAAAGTTTGGACACGAAGAAAAGTTTGAGAGAAATTTGTTTTGCGTCGATTGATCAATTCAAAATTGCAAATAAGAGTTTAGTAGATAATGAATAAAAATAATAAATTAGTGGATTATGTCGATTGAACACCCTTAAATTTAAAAAATGCTCTAAAAATAAGATAATAGCAGATGATTTGTGTCGACATTTCTGAGCATGCTGCATTTTTCCCAACGACATTTCTGAGCATGCTGCAGCGACCTATCACCCAACTAAAATCTTAAAAGCGATTCATTTTCAAACCCACTCTTAGATGAGTGGAAGAAGATCGCGCAAGTTTGAAATGGCACTGACGCCACAGCAGGTCAAGTTCGGTATTGGAATTTTCAGAACAATAGGTGTTCTGTAATAATTATTATTAGATTGGTAACTTTCGAGGGAAAAACATTTCGGGCTTGCGAAATACTGCCCCTTCAAATGTACACTTTTTTTTTTTTTTTTTTTAGTCAAGGTGTTGTTTCTATTTTTATCCTTGCAAAGTAGTGAATTCGGGAGCAGGTTAATTTTTTTTTTCTCTATCTAGTAGGTAGGTATGTGTAACCAGTTTAGTTCATTTCAAATTTTTAGCTTCTGAAAAAGGCATCCGGAACGAATGTGGTGGGGTGTGTGGATAAATGACGTTTTTAGCGCAACCTTTTTCCAAAAAATGGAAAGGTGCGCTCACCTCCTCGACATGTATGTTTTTTTTTTTGTTTTTTTTTTTGTTTGTTTGTGTACAGAGCATCACGCCCGAGCGGCTCAACAGATTTTCATGAGGGTGGTCTCATTGTCATCAGCGAGTTCGTGGGGTGGTTATAGGCTACCTTGATTTTTCCTCCCTCATCCCCTTCATCGGTTTTCGGGAGGTCCTTCACGACGAAAGTTGTTTATCTCGGATGTGTAACTAAGGAGGCCTCAAAAGCGGGACGAAAGTTTTTGTCCGATTTTGTTGGTACAAGGGTCTATGGAATGAGCTTTTCAGGCTGATTCCAACGACTCCAAAACGATTTTTGCAGCCTGAGCCGTTCGTTACCTCTGATCGGCATAAGGTTTTCTTATAAGATACGCATCGGTCGTTAGGGTGCAGTTGTTTACGTAATGAGCATCACGTGGATGATGTGTTGTGTGGCATAGTTTGGTCGCTAGATACCTGCTGTTTCTTAGTTTCTCTCGCTCATTAAATATATCGTAATAACAAAAAGGTTGCGCTCATCTATTCAATTCAATTGATGGCTTGTTTAGCTATCTTGAAAAACTTGAGCTTTCAGAAGCACTCCTGCTATAGAAAACAATTCTGGCGAAAAAGCAACTCTTTCCTCTTTCTATCAACTAATGACAAGTGAAAAAAAAAGAAAAGCGAAGAAAACGTCGTCCACGCCGTTTGTGGTAGTAGGAATCTTTGCCCAAGTCCTTTGCCGGACACTAAAATGGAATCACCTAGTATTGTGGTTTAGCTGTTCGATTAGTCAAACGTCTGTTATGGGATCTCGTTTCCCCTTGAATTGGTCGAACTAACTGTTGATATATCGTTGAGCTAGAATGTGTATGGATATCAAGACAGATGAATTTTTGAGCGTGATCGTTGGATTGAAAAAAGAGGGGATTTCTTAAACGGATTTGTGTGACTGATGGAATGAGAGCTCCCCCACCGTATAGCGATTTGATCAACGAATAAAAAAACCGCAAAGTAAAGAGAAAAGCATAACAAGCTGATGAAAAGGGGGTGAGGGCGCTGAACACAGATTTGGCTCTTTCCAAAGGAACCGGGTCAACATCATTCGATAAGCCCCCCTCAGACCCCTTAGCATACAGCTTCCAAAGTAAGCCCCTACAGCATTCAACCCGAATAACCACCAAGTTTTCCATGTATGCCACTTCCAGGTATACCACTTCAGACTCGCTAAATGCCCAACAAGCCACCACGTCATTGACTAACTAAGGGCGAACTAAACGGCATTGGTTAAAAGATGATAGGATTCCTCTGTTTGCATTTTGAGATATCCAAGTCATGCTACTCATACTAATGTTCAATAGCTGCTTCAAAATCTTCCTCTCTTCTTGCTTGGTTATTTTAAAATCCGTAACGTCGGTCTGTTCCATCCAGCTGCTGTTTCATGTTTTCTACACGGCATAACGTCCTCTCCTCACATTGGTTTTTCCCCTCTCCCGTTACACCAACCCTTCGAAATCCCATTTCCACCCTAATTTGGTTCCTTCAAAACAGCTAATCATTTTTGCGAGCAAAAAAAAGCCGACACATGTTGACAATGATGAAACCGAAAGTTTTTCTAAAACGTAATAATTTATTCTGACCTTTGAAAATTGATGCTGGAAATATACACTTTTAAGGGTTCAATAAAATGAAGGCGTTCCCACTTCTTTATGATAAAATCAGTTTAAATATGTACTAGCAATTTGCGGTAGACAAACGTCGGAGAGCACATTTTGGGGCTTTTCGCCGTATGTAACTCTTTTTTTCACAGTCAGGTCAGTACTTGCGTCTCCCCATCGTCCTATGGCACTGCCGTAGCTGCGCTCTGGTGGTCATTTTTGGTAAGTAGTCCATATCAAATAGGTTCCTACATTTTGGTAAATTGTGACGAGAAGAGATTGTTCATGTATTATGGGGTGCTGAATCGATTTGAATGCAGAATACGATGAAAAATACTGCATGCACAACTTCTTACGAAAATATTGCACGGATTAATTTGTATTAACTTACAAAAATATTGATGGAAACGTCATCCTTCAAATGTTGCGAAAACAGGTCAACATCGCAGAAACCCCGTCTAGGTACCTACGTAATATATACATTATATATTTTTAGGTCCTTAGGATGAATAATATACATAGGTATTTGAATTCTCACTGATCTCTGTTTTGATTGGAGTGTTTGCAGGACAGCCAACCACTACCCGGCAAGCCAACCTTCAAGCCCCCTTTGTCAACAACCTTCAAATGGTTCGTTCTGAAATTTTCGTCCTTTTTAGGACAATTTTTTCCTAGCTGAAATTACTGAAATTTGGAGAAAATCCTTGTTTCTTCAAAATTGACGAGGCCGCTGTTTTTCTCCGAGTTGTAGTCTGATAACTAACAGCGAGGGTTCATAACATTTTGTGGGTCTCATCAGATTTTCTCTTCTCTCGCCCCAGCCGTTTCATCCTTCAGTGAAATTGCTTTTAGAGGAGCTTTTAGAACAAAACGTCCTTCTCTTGAGCTATCGATTATGAAGCTACCGCCTCTTAACATGGCCTCTCAGTAGGTTTTACATTTACTGAAGACTATTAAAATTTAATTTGTTCTTTAATATGTCTAATTATTTTAATGACAGTATTACTTATGCCATGTTTCCTATCCTCCTGGCGTACAGCCAGTACCACGTAGGAAAGGGGATTTTCGATGTGGCAAGCAAATGAAATTGTTGATGATAAAACCAAAATGGTATCATTAGGCTCAGTGAGAGGGTGAATTAATTTCATTATTGACGTTTCCGATTAATTTTGGGAGATCTTTGTGAGAGGACGCTCTAAATTAGTTGTGCATGATGTCAAATGAATCGGCGAATCTGGTTCAACTCGGAAGTTCAGTCGGATATGATTTTTCAAACATTTCTTCAAGGACTCAATTAGCTAATGGCATACGATTAAGGGATCGTTCCCATTTTTAACCTGTTTAAAGGTCCAATTTCAATGTACAAGCGGTGAAGTAGGTATCCTGCTCAAAACCACAGACCTAATCACGTAATAACTTTTTTTTAGTTCAGCACGCGATTTATCAGCGCCGGACAAAACGCTGAAATAATGCGATTGCACTGAAATATTCCAGTTGAAACTGGTCGGATCTGAACGGACGGCCTCAGACGAGCTGTTCAGATCATTTCGAGGCTACGTTTAGGAGTACACTGGGCAGGTAGACGCTCATTTCCTGAACCTGCTGTTTTCTACAAGCACAATTGCAGATATCCGGTTTCGGGCCGTTCACGTCCCGGTGACAGGCTACATTTTTTTTTAGATAAAGGATTTTTTTTCAGCATTGTATAAACTACGTGTTTTCAGCCTGCGTGGAGCCGAAAAGTGGACCTGACGGACTGACAGACTCAACCTTGATATCTTGAAAAGAATTGTTCAGTGGGCAGTAGGGGCGTTTCAAAAAGTCGGAAATTTTGACAAAATACTCGGTTCTCTATCTTTCATCGCAAGGTTTTCAGCCCGAGACCTCAAACCAATGGGGCTCTTTGAGGTTAAAAAGGGCCTACGGAAAGGGTTTTTGGAAGGTTTTCGGCTATGGGTTCGAGTTGAGTGTCGTATTCGAGGTATTTTAGAACGTAGAATCAGTTTGGGGAACCATTGGGGAGACCCAGAACCAACCATTGTTACCGTGGGGGCTTTCATGGGGCTATTGAAGGATGCCAGAAGTTCGAATGGGGTGTCGTTTTCCGAGTAATTTTGGCCGTAGAATCCTTTATTGCGGAACGATATCTATCCATATATGGTACAGATAAGTAGTTTCAGTCATATACAGTTTCAGCCAATTTTTTAAAGTAGGTAATTGATTGTTGAAATTAAATTAAATTTTGCTCTGTTTATAGTATGAATACCAAAAAATAGTAAACCCTTATGAAAGATGAAATCCTACTAATTTTGTAGGTACCTAGGTTTTTTTTTTTTTTTTTTTATGTGATTAAATGGAAAAATTATTTAATTTCACTTAGTTTTGTACTTAATTTCACTTAATTATTTAATTTCACTTTTTTTTATGTGATTAAATGGAAAACTTATTTAATTTCACCTAATTTTGTACCTAGGTTTTTTTTAATGTGATTAAATGGAAAAATTATTTAATTTCACTTATTTACGAGGGTCACCCAGAAAGTAAGTTTACAACGGCTCCTGTCGCAGAGGGATTTTTTTTTTTTAAGTTTGTGCACCTGGCTTGAAGGCGGGGTCATAACGGTCAGTTTGCTTCGTAGCGCGTTTCTGTAGACCGTTTTTTTCAGACACGGTGAGTTTTTTAAATGGAGAGGACGATGCCAGTTCCCGCCACCTCTCGACGTGTGAGATCCGTCATCATCCGTGTTTTGCGATCGGAAGGGTGTCCTTTTGGTCGAATTTATGCCGAAAGGGACGACTATTCATGCCGACGCTTACTGCAATACCCATAAAAAACTCAAAAGGGCGATTCAGAACCAGAAGGGGTACGCTAACCAAGGGGTCTAACTCCTCCACGGCAACGCCAGTCCCCACACTGCTCGAGTCACCCAAGAACTTTTGACTTCGTTTAGATGGGACATTATCAACCACCCTCCCTATTCACCCGACTTAGCACCATCTGACTTCCATCTGTTCAATAAATTTACGGGGTTTTTGGGTGGAAAAAGATTTGCAGACGATGAAGAGGTCCAGGAAGTCGTTCAGAAGTGGCGGCGGAGGTCTATGACACTGGCATAAAAAAAAACGCTGCAAATTTTACACAAGGGTTTATTATTCTTTGATATAGGTTACTTGTGCAGAAATTAAATTCTGTCAATGAAAAAATTTAAAAAAAAAAAATTTTTTTTGGATTTTTATTTCAAAAAAAAATTTTTTTTTGATTTTTTGTTCAAAAATGTGTTTTTTCAAAAATTCTCAATTTTTTACTCAAAAAATATTTAACATCTTGGGATCCTTCAAAAATCCCATTTTTAGCCCCATGAAAGCCCTAAAGATCGCCCCAGTGAAATCGGATCGTTCCGGGACCCCAAAAAAATGGATTCTACGTCCAAAAATACTTCGAAAACGACACCTAACTCGATCCCATAGCTAAAAGCCTTCAAAAAACCCCTCCCGTAGCCCCATTATAGCCCCAGAGCGCCCCACGGGTTTGGGCGATCGGACTGAAAACCTTGCGGGCACAACTAGATGGTAAACCAAGTATTTTGTCAAAATTTCAGATTTTTAAAAAAATTCCTACTGCCCAAAACGGCCCGGACGGCGGACGGCGTACGGCGGACGGCGGACGGACATTTCGGATTTTGAATGTAGACCTCTTGAAACGGATAATGTCAAATTTTGAGGCCGATCGGAGTCGTCGACCCGCGTCGCGAAAACATAGGTGTATTATTCCAAGAATAATAAACCAAAACGGGTGCCCAGGCTACAGAAATGTGTCGAACTCCACGGGGACTACGTGGAAAAATAGTTTATTATATTTGTGAAGTATTCAGTGAATTTCATTGGAATACAAACATTTTTTAAAATGTTGTAAACTTACTTTCTGGATGACCCTCGTAATAAGTGATCAAGCGAACGACCCAACAAAAGTAATGATTTTAGGGGGGGGGGGGGATTATAAATTGTTTACTTTCCAAGCCGTCATCCATGTAATTATCAGCGTAAAAAGTGCAAAAACACACTACAAAACATGCATATCATGAATTCGGTATATTCTACCAAATCGCTTGCAGATGATGGGAGAAAGACTTGCAAATACTTACATAACTCAGAAAATATTAAATTATAACGAACAAATTATACTAAAATCAAATTATTATCAGACAACTTATTTCAAGTAGGTATTAAGCTTACGATTACCTAAGTAAAACCAAGAGCCTCCCGTTAGGATTGGGTATCCCAGTAACGATATTAAACCAAGCTCTAACAGTCAAGTAAATTGAGGCTGCTGTAATAATGTGCAATATGGGATTTTAAAAACTATATGATGATCTTCAGACAGCCACGACACAGATAATCTAATCTCGCCTTATTTTTCAAGTATAGGCTAAAACCCACAAGCTATAAATGAAAGTAAACTACCATGATGATTTACGACAGCTGTACGTTACCTTCAGTGCCCTGCCTACGTAAAAGTTAGTTCTATATATTTTGGTTGGCTAAAATTGGCTCATCCAAGAAAAAATTGTGCCAGAATTACTGACTCAGTTTACTGACAATCCCTGACGATCTCGCCAAGAAGCAAAAAGTCATGTATAACTAGTGCAACGAATTTATTCATGCAGGTTTGAGCGTGAGGTTTATCAGTGATTTTGTGCAGTACCTAAGCAAATATGTACTTACCGTGAGGTACAAACCAGACCTTGTTCGGTTTCACAAGTGAACTGTTTCTTGCTCCCATTTCACCCAAATTTTCCTAGATATCTTATTCAATTTTTAACCCAGTATCACACAATATCGGCGAGAGCATCAACTAAGTAGGTTTGAGTCTTCGATGCAACTACTGCATGTTGCACTTGGGAAACAATTAAATAGTCTCTCTATTGTACCAAGTTTAACCTTGAGGGCATAGATCAATCGTTCAACGTTCAACCTATTTTGAGGAAAAGTAGCGAAATCCATGCAAACAAATTTCCTTTTGAACTTTTAAAGTTATCAAAAGGAATTGTACGAAAGAGCAAAAAACACGTCAAAGCTATTTACTTACTTTTATCATATATCATTGTTGGCTATAGCGGCGCACATGTGTCAAATTGCGTTCGACGGAGAGGACCAGTTTTATGCACTGCTCACGACACTCGGATCAACGAAAGTTTTGCGATGAACTGTTTCAAGTGCCCTCGTAAGTTCCGCTTGAAATCGATGGGCCCATTGTGTGGTGTCACACTCCCTTCTGCCCTTAATTCCTCAACAACACTTTTAACAATACCTCCGACATAATAATGCTGCTTCCAATCTTCAGTAGGGAATTTTAGGTTTTGTACGGAAAGCTCGGGAGAAAAACAAGAAGTTTTGTGGCGATGTCGTGAATATCATTACAGCTTGTGAAAATTTTGGAAGAAATGGCTTTTAAGGACCAACGGCGACTATTGCCTTGTCTGAAACGACCTTTTTCTGGATAGATTTCACGGTATCGTACAGGAGATCGTTGTGGGTGGAGTTTGGCAAGGCTGGTTTTGTTTCCGGATACAGCCTTCGTTCTCTGAATAAGGTGGGGTTGATAGGCCCTGTTGGGATTGGTTTATACTGCCAAGGTGCCTTCACCCGGCGCCTCTAGAGCCCTTTCATTTTCACTATGTTCATCCATCAACCGGTCTCTTCCTTCTCCCAGCTCAACTTATGTTACATTGTTGCGCTAAAAACGTAACCAGCAGGTCAATGGCCTTACAGTAAGTTACACCGATCTTAGAGTTGTTGTCATTCCTTGGATGCCGGATCATCCACAACCTGCAGAATCCGGTAACCATGATAATATAACATCCCCAGTGCATAAGCTCATAAATAAAACTGAAAGTGACCTCCTTGATGTGAAAACTCTGCAAATACGTTTATAATTGGTTTATCGTTCATTTAAACCTTAGTATAATTCCAAAGTGAAATACAGGTCAAGGACCCTTCTCAAGCGATTCTAGACCCAAAATGTTTCGAAAATGTCACTTCACTCGTTTCACTGGTCAGAATCCTAGAAATCCATCGAGGAGGGGAGTTCGGAAATATTGCTGTTAACTAGAATGTGTATTGAGCATTGATTTGTTTGTTCTAATTTCTATGCGAATCCCAAATACCAAAAGTGTCGTTTGGCGGCCTCGAAAATACATTTTAGGCAAACAATAATTGTATTGTGCAATATTATTTGCGGCACTTATGGCGGACTATTGTCTATATAAACTAAAAAAAAACCCTTAAGACTTATGGGTTGTTTACGTTAGCTGTTAATTAGTAACAATTAACGTACCACAAGCCCTGTAGTACGACATACACATTGCATACCACAAGAGACAATGGGGAGAATGTGTGGCACGTGACGTTGAAGTATATAAACCCTCAACACTTCTCCACTGTCCCGGTAACATACCCACAGACGGAACGGAGCCCAGAAACGAATCATTGTTTTATAACTTCGTGCGTCTTCTTTATTACTCATTGCACAGAGAAGTTGAAAGAGATTTATAGAAAAATTGATAGTGCGGTAAATTCAATTAAGTACCTCACAGAAATGTCTTAAATAAAAAATTCCCAAAAATTCGTGCAAGGCATAGGTACCTACGTTAAATACACCAAAATTGTAAGATCTAGTCTACTTCAATTTGACTGTAACTGAAAATGAACCATCAAGTTAAAAAGCGAAGACAACCAATATACACAGATACAAGATCACGAATTTTGCTTGGATAGCAATCCGTGCTTCTTGAAAACGATAAAACCGGTACAAAATAGATCTGGCCACTCTTATTATTTACAGAATCTATAATATACATAATTTATAATCATACGATTATCATAAATAGACAGGCCATAGCAAGATGAATCTCTCTAAAAATTATGCTTATGTACTTGATTCAAACTCATTGATGAAAAATTATCAGTTCATTAGAGTATTTTGACCTTCCTATATTGGTAGGTAGAATTGCACACATGGTCCGTCATCTATCGAATAATATTCAATGAATATATTGCATCAAGAATAAATTACTGTACTCGATTACAACTAGTGAGCGATTGTCAGTCTTTTAGTTTTCAAATGCATGCTCAACCCTGTACATGATTACAGTTGAACCATCAACGAAATCCTTAGAGTAAAATGTTTGATGATGCAACTTGAGTTCGTGGAGCTAATAAGTAATTTGAAATTGGAAATATACTAATGCTCACTGCGAAAAAAAGTCAAATCAAAAAGTAGGTTCTTCTTACCGAAACAAATAGGTATCTAACATACCTAATTGAACTTTCGTAAATTGTCAATGCTTGATTATCGTTTAGTAAACAACATAGATCTATGATTATAAAACGAGAAACATGCTTCAACGATTTACGAAAATATATAAATGCATCAATTACAATTATTGTTAATCAATGTTATACAAAACAATCTTCGGTACCTACCTATATTACAAACTATTTGTGGCTGTGGTGGGGATATAGATTGATGGGCTAAATTGATTCTTATACAAAATTTACCATCAATATCGTCCAAAGCATTATGATCATCAGATCATACGTCAGCATCAATTTGAAAGGTCATCCATTCCTTCCATTTGTTCACACTGCTCGGAAGCCGAATAATCCTCACTTCTTCCGGTTCAGGAGCCAGCACCATCGTAAAAAAAGCAATGGTAGCATTACCTACCATTTAAAAAGTTAATCCTCCTACGGTTACCACTAAATGTTTACTTCTTTGTTCCCTTTTGCACAGAGAACAGAAAACTCGGTTTAATCTGGTAGCGGATGGATGTACTCGTGGGGTGGCCCCATGGGAACAGGCCTGAGGTAGTCTTCCATATCAATCTCACGATCTTCCGGAATGGATGCAGGTACCATGAACGGTGGAGGCCGTGGTAGGGAGCTGCGAAAAACAAAGTGATGTTTGCGATTCGTCATATGAAGGTATAAAAAATATATTTAACTAATTAAATTTTATTCAAATGACAGTTGAAAATACCGAGCAGTTTCCAGAAAGGGCAAATTGCACGTCTATGTCTATGTATGTATGGACATTTAAATTAAGCACTGTGACATAGTTGACACACTTATTTAATAGTTCTCACCCGTTGATTTCCAAATTGTACAGCCGTCGCAGCCTTTCAAGAATTTGGTCGAAACTGATCCGATCTTTAGGCTCTGTTCGCCAACACTGCTGCATCAAATCGCGAATGGCAGCGGGGCAATCTTTTGCTGGGACCAGCAGAGAGTTCTGGAGAATTAGCCTTATGACCTGGAGACCCAAAATAATAATTAATTGCAACCCTGACCGCGTAACGTATTTGAATGCTTGAATTGGTACAGAAAAGCTGCCTTCAAAGCGACCGTGCGAATCCGATTTATCAATAAGTTGATCACCTCTTCATTGCTTCTACCATAGTACGGTTGTTTCCCAAGCGTGTAGATTTCCCAAAGGACGACACCGAAGGACCAGACGTCACTCTCAAGCGTGAAACGACCATAAGAAATGCTCTCTGGAGACATCCATCGGACTGGCATCAACCGAGAACCGCCAATCTACACAAAAGCAATAGCGTATCTGCTCATGGGATTGTGCAAGCGAAATCACTATAATAAATTAATCGAAAAACCCGAAAACCACAATATTATTAGAACTTTTTAGGTGGAATGATACCCTGTAATAGTCACAAGTGTAGACGTCACGGCTCATCCCGAAATCAGCAATTTTGACGGTGACTTCGTCCCCGACTAGACAGTTTCGGCAAGCGAGATCCCTGTGTACAAAGTGCTGCTCAGCCAAGTACTGCATGCCTTGAGCGATTTGTATCGCAATCCATAACAAAGATTCCTGTAACAGAGAAGCTTTGGGTTACAGCTGAAGATTGACTCTAGTCAATTTTTATTCACAAGAACATGAACCAATTTTGTCAATTTTTAGGAAGTCAGAAAACCCCCTTACCTTTGAAAGCCGAGGGAATCCAGGATCCGCTTTCCATAAGGTTTTCGAGTTTCCTCTGAGTACCTCTGTCAAATCCCCGTGAGGCATGAACTCGAAAACCATACATGGACTTTTGCCTACATCTGCAACCAGGACGTATTCGCTTGAAATGCATTTATTCAATGATTCAGCCGTAGTAGCTAGACCAAAATTTGGGCGGTTATTTAATAACTATCCTCCTATTCTAGCCACCTGTTGTCTTACCTTTATCAACAAAACCCAGGAGTGACAAGATGTTGGGATGCTGAAAAGACGCCATGATCTCTACTTCTCTCATGAAATCGTCTTCGTTTTCTGGCGTTGCTGAATCTTTCAGCACTTTGATGGCGACTGTCACTTCAGGAAGGCTGTCCATCCACATTTTACCTAGAACGGATCATTTGAGCGTGCAATGTCTCCCAATCCAACCCCCTAAGTCCAAGAATGTAGATGTGCAGTTGCTAAGTACCTTTGTAAACTTTCCCAAAACATCCTTCGCCGATCTCATTTTCGAATCTTACGGCGTCCCTGGACAGCCGCGGAATAGTCATCCCGTTCGGCGTATGGAGCTCAGGTGGGGCTACAAAATAACTTGGGTTGGGGGTGTACTTGTCTTCGTCGAGGTGACCAGGCCCGTAGACTAATGGCATGCCCTGACACATTAAAATAGCAGTCATTTAAGAAACCTTAAGATTGTTACAACAGTAGGCCTGCAGGGATTCACACTTAGGCTCTTATTCAAGAACGCTCCTTTTAGGCAGCCTAAAACGCCTCCTAAGGACTTCCTTAACGCTAAGGAGCGTTCTTGAATACGGCCCTAAGGAGTAGGTACTTAATCCTTAGACAACATTACAGCCCCCGTGAAAAACTTACTAAATTCCGTTTGCGAGCTTCTATCCGTTTCTTCCGTCTCGTTTTGCACATCCGACAACAACAGCAACACACGCAGAGGACGAAAAACAGGAACCCGGCCAACACCGAAAGTATGGGAACCAGAGGTTCAATCGCCTCAGGAAAACCTTTTCCGAAGTTATTCTAGGAATACAAAAAATTTAATCAATGAATCTGCTGCATTAATAAAGATTAATGGAATCTCCGATTTAGGTATTAAATACCTTTACGTATAAAACTTATCCATATAATTATATTATATGTATTATATGCCTATCCTATTAAAAAAATATTTATACATTAGGTACCTACATAAAATATTCGCAAATTTAGGTACCTATTTAAAATACGCCTAAATATGCCTAAATTTATTACCTATACCTAAATCAAGAAATTTAACATTAAATAATTAAATTAAATATTAATATATTTAGAATATGTATTATTAAAATGTATTATTCCTAAATCACGATCATTTTAAAAAGTTATAAACATTATTTCTATGCCTAGGCTCGTGGTGTCGGTACGTGGCAAATCATCAACCGTGGAATGTGATACAAAACCCACCAAGTATTATCTTTTATATGAGTTAATGATAATAGCATTAGCTCATTTCAAAATTCGAGTAAAATCCAAAATTGCGGAGTGAGACTGTGCTTACCAAAGTACGTTTCGAAAATGTAACTTACTATGGGGGATGAAGTCGAACTGTCGGTCGTGTCGTTCGTGCTAGGAGGGATGATGTTGAATATCGGCGATGGAGTAGCTGGAACTGAATATCAGCCTTAAATAATTTTTTGGTTTATTATTATTATTATTATTCTTGGAATAATACAACTATGTCATCGCGATGGAGGTCGACGAATCGGATCGGTCCCAAATTTTGACATACGTTTCAAGAAGTCTAGATTGCCAAAAACGAAATGTCCGTCCGCCGTCCGAACCGTTTTGGGCAGTCGATTTTTTTTTTTTTTTTTTTTTTTTTTTTTTGTCTGAAATTTTGACAAAATACTCGGTTTACTATCTAGTTGTGCCCGCAAGGTTTTCAGCCCGATCGCCCGAATCAGTGGCGCTCTATGGGGCTTTCATGGGGCTGCAAATAAGATTTTTGAAGGATTCCAGGAAGTCACATAATTTCCGAGTAATTTTGAACGCTTTTTTTTTTTTTTTTTTAATTTTTCATAAATATTGTCCTGTTGACACAGAATTAATTTTGTGCAAAATTAACCCATATCATAGAATAATAAACCCTTGTGTAAAGTTTGCAGGGTTTTGTCGAGTTTCCCCTTGGCTACACTAATCTCAGTATGAAAATTGAGCTTATTCATCAAACAATACTCAATGAGTAGGTATTACTCATGTTCAGGGGGTTGACGATCATGATGACATAGTTGACGTTCTCTACATGCCCATGACGTGAATATAAAAGGATTTCGACAGAGAGAAATAAACAGCTTACCAACGATTCTCCGACATCGAAGATCTTCGGTGGGGAGGCTGGCATCGTGCGGGCAAATACAGATGTAGGAGTCGTTGGAATATGGTTGGCACGCCGCCTCCTCCTTGCATGGCCTTCCTGAACAGTCCCCTTTTTTTATCCGTTCTTTCGGAACACCTGTTACAGAAGGACAAATACCATTTATGGCTGATGCAAATTAAATGATAGAAACTATGATACAATGCACATTATAATTATTATTATTGAGGCTATCTACGTTAAAACTATTGAAGGACCATTTTTTAATACGGTCCCAAGGCTTTTAATACGGCATTTAGCTCTGCTATAGCAGAGCACTATAGTGCTTCAAAGATTTTCACCGTATAAGGAGCCGTGTAAGGAGTGTAAGGTAGCGCTTCCAAGTAGATATTGAATAGCCAATACCATCTTGGCTTTCTAAGACCTAATAAGCAAATGGAGGAGAGACGCAGTTTATGACGTAGGCTATTATGGGTGTGGGTTCGTGACTGTAGGTAGGAAAGAGTGGGCCCATCATAATAAACATACCTACAACGTTTACGTAAGAAGGTATGGAGCAAGTCTTACTTAGCAACTTACAGGTACTTCGTGGCTAAGACTTAGTGCACTTGGTGCATAGCCCTTATATTAGTCGTTTGTAGGTCATTATTACAATCTCTCACTACTCCGCTAATAAAGCCAAAAATTAAAATTAAACGTTTTCAAAGTATCTTACTTAAATTTCCTATATTTTCCATTCTCCCTTCTTTCTTTTTATGGTTTCTACGGTATGAACCTTGCAAGATTGAAATTACCATTTCAGAATTTATTCATACTCATGTTGCAAAGATTTAATCTTGCCTGAATTTGCAATTCACTTCGTTGTAATCGATTATTTTAATAGATTCGTGCTCCCTTCTCAATTGAGCCTATCATTACGGGCGGATGCGGGATAAATGAAATATGACTCACTTGGGGGAAGCATAATTCACTGGAGATCTCCGGCTCAAGGCTTATCCTTGAATTTCGCGTAAACTCAATGGTGAACATTTTCTCTGCCTTTTGAAAGCAGCTCATACCAACACATTTTGAAACCAGCGCTGAATAAGTGATTTAAGTCAAAAATAGAATTAGAATACTGAAGATTTGTATGGTAGGTTAAGTAGCATTGCTCAGGACCTTTTCCCCGTGTAAAAAATACAAAATGCTAACCAATTTATCGAGTATTTAACAACGACACGAATTTAATATTTGAGAATTTGACCGCCAAATACGACACTTCAAGACAGGCGATCCGCCTAGGCGACCGTTCCAGGCTTGACTGTGCAGCCTTATCTCCGGGCTAAAGGATTATCTCCAGAGGGCATCTTTAGTTATCAACCCCTTCTAACGCAAGGCGTAATCCTCTCCTCGTATGAATCAGAGTTTTTGTCTTCAGTCCTTACAAAACGGGTCCTTCACTTTCCCGAACAGATATCAGGCTCTTGTGGAGGGAAACCCGCAAAAGTAGTTGGTATTCACCATAGTATCCCTTACAGCGAAAAATATCTTTATCTCGGTTTGTTGACGTTTTATTGTGATTACAGTTATAACTTATAATAACTGTAGGTCATTATTTGGATTTATATCTAAAGATAATGACAATCACTGGCCCTCAGGAGGTTTAAAATTAGAGTCCCATTGAACGTTAAAAATTGAATGATTGTATTGGAATTTTCAATAAAATTCCTGACAAACTGTTAAAACATGAACCACCAGACTGTATGACCTATACAATAATTCTTCCATTCTCTGGAAATCAGGTCTATGGAAGATTGTGAATTACACAACGTGTAATCTGTAAAGGAAAGTTTGTTTCTTGTAATCTTTTCTTCGGATGTAGGAATAATATCCCTTTTGTACATCTAAAAACTTCGGTACCAAGATAATAGGTATGTTAGGTATATTATATCTTTGCACCGATGTTTTTGGATGAACAAAAGGTTGAATTTAAAAGTGGAACCAAGTTTGCTCGTGTTTAGTATAGTGAGTGAAAACAGAACTTTCGATGTAGAAGATATGAATTCATTGAGGACCTTATTGAACTCAGATTTCATACTTCGGACTTTATGCAGCTGAGTGGAAAAGGACAACTGATTCTTCTTCTTCTTGAAGTGCCAGGTGCCTAGGTAGATAGCGAAGTTCTCTTATATTCTTATCGATAGAATAATTTCATGAAGCGCATAGGTGTTCCCTGAAATTCCTGGAGAAGGTCAGGGGGTTTGAGAAACGATAAATTATGTAATAATCCAAGTACATTAGACACCGTCAAAAAATTACCTGGGTATTAAACTCATTAAATAAAATTACTTGTTCTTGACTAAGAAATATTTTCAGTAGTTCACATGCTACTCAGATGGCTCTCTTGAAACCAAAGGACGCAGAATCGACAATTTCGTTGCATGATCCAGGTAGTGCAGGACCCATAGTCGCCGTCTGGTGTGGACTGAAAATCGATCAAGTCCATCTGACATCGGGCATTAAAGCCTCAGGACGTGATAGACTTTACAACAACCGTTTTGGGAAAAGGTTTATTTTTGGCACTCACCGCGCAGTTATTCCAAAAAGCACATACAACTGGACAAGTTTCACCGTTCACCGGACCCGCGGGTGTAGCTTCAGGCGTTTCACGGCCTAGGAATTTCATGTAGCTCCGAGACATTTCACGAAATTCCGAGACATTTTATGAATTAGGTTTCGCAATGTTCCTGCGACACATTTTACACAATTTTCATCAGTGACCTCTCGCAACTATTTGTACTCAGCGAGTACCGGTACTACTCACACGCAGAACGTACCACATAAGAAGCAGGGAACTACTGTTTTACGCCGGCTCTGCAAGACAAATGTTAGGTTTTCCTAGGCAAAATACATTCGATCGAGTAACTCATAAAATTTAATATTCTTCGTTTTGATCAGCTCCAGTTCGTTAAAACCCACTTTAAGGTCTAATGGAGCGTAGGCTCAAGGCGAGTGACGAACTGAATGGCCCGGTTGTAAACGGCTTCGGGCGGCCCGTTTCTTCGACGATAACATCTGTCAGCCGGTCCACCGGGACACAACAACCCGACCTCTGAAGATCTGGTAATGGTAGGCTCAGAGACAAGCTGAGATGAGGGGGCTTGTTAGCGAAGCACGCGTTCAAAGATGCAGAGGTCGATGAATCCAACAGGGATTTAAATCCTAATGGAGTATTGCCACATACGTTCGTTTCCCGGTTCAGCGCTACGAGACGCCAAATTAAGCTGTCAAAATGAGGAATGGATATAATCCGTAATAATATTATGGGTTCCCTAAAACAAAATATAAAAAAAAATAAAACATCAAAAAAAGCATATAAGTATCTAATACCTACCTATAATATATTAATATTATGCTTATTGAAAATTAAGCATATAATAAGAGGATATTACGCTTGAACTTCTTTTTTTTTTCGATCGAAGGCTTCTGAATAGGAACACCGAAAATGGGATCAAAACTCTGATCTGAAGTTCATACTTGATAATATCAAGTTCATATTATGAACTTGAGATATTATTCATAATATGAACTTGAGGTAGTATACTATATTTTCGAAGTTTGAATTTGCGGTAGGAAAACCGATCAGCTGTTGACGTCAGGCACGCAACTCAGCTTCCCCATTGGTCAGTTCTAACTCACGCTCAACTGACCTCTCGTTGGTCGGTGATTTGTCAAACTTTACGGGTCGCGTTAGAAAATTGAAATCGGCTGAAACAACTTTTGATGAATATCAACAATGAGAAAGACTTTTTGTCACTAAAATGATTTTTTCCACACTTTCAGGTGCAAGGCCATTCCTCATTATTTTGCCCCACCTGAACCTCATGCAAAAATAACAGTAATAGGAAAAAAATTGCATTATTTCCAGGAGAAAGGTGGGAGTTCAATTCATCAAGGTGGGACTTCATACTATAATATAGGTAGTATAACATAGTTGGCTTGACGGTAGCCACGAGACGGAGATTTACTCCCAACGAATGATCAAGAAAAAGCACCAACAAAATTTGATACTTTATTCAATATTTAATGTTGGCAGCGTGTGCTTTAATCGTTGGATTTGTGGTTGAATGAGTTATTAGTTGTGTAGTTAGAATGGTAGGTAGATACACAGACAAACCTATTTTCTCCGTTAACATGGACATAGTCTGTCTTCACAGTTCATCATTTAACAACCTCCTTGGTTAGGTAGTGTGTTCGAAATACCCGCATCTTGGTTCTTTTTCACGTCTTTGCAATGCCGACTTTCGTTATCACCTCCTTCATTTAGGTTTTCAAGTATCCTTCACTGAGAAGACCAGGCCCTATTGAATACTCGAATTTACCCTTAGCTATCATAATGTACCGCCCAACCCCTGTCCCTGACCTGTCGCTCCAGAAAACGCAACGCAGAAAAACAAAGATTCAGGCCTTTACGGGACCCCCTTAGGGAACCACTGCCACCACTGCACCAGGGCGAATCCAGAATTTTTTTGTGTGGGGGATATCCATAACCTCAGTGAGATCACCAAGAGAGAACCAATCTAGTGCTAACTGGTGAGGTTCGGGGAATGCCCCTCTTGCAGCCACGTCTGACTGCACTAGCAGGGTCTCTTGACGCCATACGACTGAGGATGACGTCCGGAGGCTGCGCAAGGTCCTACCGTTGTTTCAGATCACCAAATCTAATAACGGCGTCGAGTGTGACTCGCGATGGGCTTTGGGGCTTCACAAAGGGTCTCTTTGACAGGCGGCTCATCACGACGTGTCTTTGGGCATTTCTCATTCATTCCGAAATCTCGGACGATCCGACCAGGGAGAGGCTTTTGATTCACAAAATCCTGCAGTCTGTCCTTCATTTAGCGCTGGGTCACTTAACTCGTTCGGTTCAGCGACGTGAGCATCAATACAGATTTCAATGATTGTTTAACGGGAGGAGACCAGAAAACATACCTGCCAGGGTCAACTATAATCGGTTCCGCCTTTTATTGCTGCAACTATAATCATAACGGTGCTATTTTGAGCACTAATCAGCGGTATTTTCTTATTGTATCAGTGCCGACTGGGTACTATCAACCTGACGCCACTTGCATAACATTTGATAGGAATTCCTATAGTTCAAACGCCATCACGTCGTAAACAGTGTTCGATCGCGTGATTACGGGGCTTTCATTCAAATGAATTATTATTGTTATTACAGTATTATTACAATTATCCTCCCCTGTAGAATAAATAAATGGGGAACAGATGGAACAAGCAATTTCGGCGGTAGGTGGATACCCGGTATGTTGGCCCGGTATTGAGCTTGAAAAAATCAACCATAACAAACAATAGTCAACTTCAGTTTTTGATAGTTTGTGGCCCTTAAAAGGAAGTCGAGGGGATGCGAGGAGGAACTCCAGACGCTTCTAAAAAGATTCAGTCCCGGTTTGGATTCGATTGAGAAGTGTTGTTCTTCATTTAAAAAAGTAAATGGCTACTCCCGGAATGGAGTACGCGATCGTTACAATAGTAATAATTACCAACAGGGAATGAAACGATGTCCAATTTTTTGATAAAATGGCTTATGATGAAACTGATGACGAGGGTACAGTTCACTTTAGGTACCAAATAAATTTAACTATTGTGTGCGCAGAAAGAACGGCAAATTATTATAATAACGGTTACTACCTGAATATTATGTAATAGGTTGAATTAATGAAATTATCTTTCTGAAATTGTTCTTCGCTTGAAGAGGTATGGCCTGAGGGGTACAAGTGCACATCAGGAGTGCACATCAACGTTTCGGGATGCATAAATTATTTCAAGTTTACGTGGGTGCCCCAGGCCCAACTGAAATATGGTTGGCCGTCTTAACCATGTACACCCCCTAGCGGTAGTCGATTTTCAAATGCTTCCATAAAATTTATGGCAGGGGTGAAATAAAATTTATTTCATTAGCGCAGGTAGCTAATATTTACATTGAATGAAAAATTTACATATTTAATAGGAACGCTACCTGCGCTATTACGGTTATTATTAAGGTATTTACCATCTTCCTCTTCATTGCAGATAGGCACCCAAGGGGGAAAACTGCTTTTTCTAAAGATTTTCGTCATATCCCACTGTACCATGGCCCTTCAAAATAATGGCATTACGAAAAATGGATTGATAGAATGACAGATAGAACATCTCAAGTTGGCACCAACTTTTTCCCCGGTTCAATAAAATCGGTTATTGAAGTTTTAATAAAATATTATTCTAATGATAGATGGAGAATTCGTGTAGACACTCATTTAACCGGTCAACACCAATGTAATAATAATTATTATATTTTTTTTAATAATTACCTATTAAG
Organism: Pilophorus perplexus; assembly: GCA_955831195.1. Lineage (NCBI taxonomy): Eukaryota > Metazoa > Arthropoda > Insecta > Hemiptera > Miridae > Pilophorus > Pilophorus perplexus. The sequence continues at coordinate 15,880,071 of OY037011.1, read as the reverse complement.
TACATATTAACAAATAGAAATAATAATATTATTATTGGAACTCCCAATACTGAAAATAGCAATAGGCAGGCTTTGCGCAGAAAATATATAAAATGACGATTTAACCTTTACGCCAAGACCCACATGTACGAGCTTGCCATTGTATCTTATAGCTGTTTCAGGTGTTATCCAAACGCTTTTGATTCCTATGGATGTAGCACTAGCAGTCACTCAGTAGTGTGATAATGCCATTAATTATCAGGAAATCGAATCATCGATCGTAGCACTGTCGAAACTTGTTTCCCTGCCATGCCGTCTCTCAGCCATCGAAAGAGTTAGGTAAAAAGGGTGACATGGATATTATCCATTTCATGTTCATTCCCTAGTAATGAAACAGCACTGTAACTAACCTGATAGGTTCCTCATTGAGTGACCTTCGGTGTGGCGCTCCAGTGCAAATTGAATCTCCCTCGACGAAGTACCTCCACGAGTTGTTCAAAATAATCCTTCGTTATCGTTCCGATTTTATTTTGTTTATTCCCGGCACAGAATTTATGTCTACTTTTATTCGGTTTCGAGCCAAAAAACGGATCAATTCCAGATCAATTCTATTTAGATGACAAACAATCATTCAACCTGCTGCATTTAATTTTCAACGCCAAATTAGACGACGAGTGCGGCGCGGTGACAAGCGAGGAGGCTGAAATGGAACTGGCGGGAGGCGGGCTGACGATCCACAAGTCTCTTGTGCGTGGGCGCACAACACTCACTATCCGTAGAACATAAAAAAAGATTTTTATTTGCTTTGTATTTAATACAAAAACAGATAAATGCCTAAACCAAAACGGCTTACTTAAGTACCGTTTTTGACTTTTAAAGGCATTTTGTTCCTTTGGTATGGTTATGTCCCGAGAACGATCCAAAGCCGTTTCGTTCTCTGTAAGGGAGTCAAACGCTAAAAATTTCGAGTAGAAGAAACTCCAAACCATTCCGGAAGTTAGAATGTTTCTCGAGGTCGAAGTAACCAAGAGAGTTCATTAATTTTACAATGTCATTAGGTACTATATTAACAAATGTGACGACACGATTTACTCAACATTAGAATGAAATCCAAATAATTATACTATTTATATTTACACAGTCAAATTACCACCTTGGTACCTAAACACAAATGAGTACACCGAAACATACATTTAACGAATGGGGACCGCCATAACCATCCTAGGCCAACATTCCTTATGCCGGTCGCTCTACAAGTAGTAGCATACCTACTATTTTAAGTGACAGTTCTGAGTTTATTCCAAAGGTGGTGGATCGGAAATGGGACGCCGCTGTGGCCGCTATCAGCCTGACAGGCGTGAGGGAACAGAATCCCGATAGCTGAAACAACAGCGGGACGAAGGGCCGAACTTTCTAGGGCACCTCACAACCCAGAATCGCTTTCGATGGGATTTAACATTCCGAACGAAGTTGCTCAGGCGTTGTAAAAAACAACGTGCCGCATTCCCACGTGTTAGGTAATCAAATTATTACTCCATTAATTCTACAATGGGCCACAATTGTCATTATTCAAAAAAGCCTCTGCCTACAAATAGTGTAAATCAAATATTGGTATTCAACTTTGGACATTACTACCACCACTATACAGGGCGCTCCCTTTAAATTTCCCTTCGCAGAGGTGTTTGTGCAGCCGTGACTCCCATCTTTCCAGACCAGTTGTTTTTCGTCAAGGAGCACTTTTGGAGAAGCCACAATCACATTGAACCAGAATAGAATTGTACCCCCAATGATATGAACTACCTGGTCCTAATGGAGTTAACTCGGTAAAAGGAGAGCGGGCTCAGAGTTGAAAAAGAAATGGAAAGCCTACCTATTGCAATATTTTCTATATAAAAATGCCTGTCGATTTATCACCTTGTATTTCAGGAGTCCTCATATTTGATCCTCAATAAACTTGGATCGCTTGTTTGCTCCTCCCACAGGAAAACTTCCCAGTGTATTTTGTGTTTTTACAATTAATGAGGTGGCGCATTTTTCTTGAACTGGTGTCGGTGACCAGGCGGCATTTCTCTCACGTGAACTCGAGAGCCGTCAAAACCCACGTGAAAATGGCCTCTGCCCCTCTCGCTCATCCTAGAAGATTTGGACTTTTGCGAAGAGCCTTTCAGTTCCAGGAGGTTCGAAATAGCCACATCGAGCGACAACGCGTCCATTTCACTGCGGCAAGTCATAGGTTCCGGGCTTATTGTCACCTGGGCGGTTTCGCAGCATCCATCATGAATTGACCGCGCGGACATTTGTTTTTCGTTTATCAAGTCTTTGGAGTCCTTGGCACTTGCTATTTTTGACATATTTTTGATTTCTGAGGTTGTTACTTGATCTCCACAGCGTATGTACTGCATCACTTTAGATGGAATATTTTGGAATCTACGGTTTAGAACATTGGCCAATAAATATTTATTACCGACGATGTGAATGCATTCAAAGTAAGCCAATTACCTTTTCATTATGAATCGAGGTTTAGTTTCTGCGACTTTCCTTTTGTTCTGTAAAGCTCTAAGTACATAACGTCGACATAGCCTTTCGTTCTCTTCTCCTGCAAATTCATAGCGTTTCGTTTCAATAGCCTTGTTTTCCATTTTCCATATCTTGGCATAATCATGAGCAATGAGGAGGAACATATTCACTTTCTGAAATAATAAGATGAAATTATTCCCAACCATCACGAATTTGGTCTTGTACAATGTGCATGGGACTATTTCCTGTTCTCTCCGCGTTCGAATCAGAAAGAGAGGAGCATGTTGAGCAGATAGCATGTTGAATAACAGTTACTGTTCAACAATTATTTAATTTAACACAGAAATGTCCCACCCGCTGAGAACTGCAACTCCTCCAAACCCCGCCCCACGCCCCGAGTCGATCCTCTCCTTCCGTGAAACTCAGGGCATGACGCGTCACCCCTCATATTGTGACGGGGGTGAACAAATTTAATCGGCCCCAACATGAAATTTTGTCATTAAACGTTTCATGACGTGAAGATTTCAAAAATGTTTTTGACAAAATACTGGGTTCTTCATCTAGTTGTGTTCAAAGGTCCGCTGACCCTGTATCGCCTTTTCAAATTAGGCGTTTCTGGGTCAGCTGACCCAGGCGCTGTAATTTAACTCTACCCCATAGCTGAAACTCTTCAAAAACGCTTCCATAGCCCCTTTTTGGACTCACAGAGCCCCGCGGGTTTGTGCCATAGGACTGAAAACCTTGCAGGCACAACGCTCCTGGTGCTGGACAGGGAAGGAAGTAAATCTTAGAAATACCAGAATCCTTAGTTGTGAACCTATAAATATGTTAAAGTAAGGTTGTCTGAATGACCGATTATTTTTTGGAAGGTAGGAACCTACCTATTCCACCAGCCCTCTGTGGAATCACCGAAAAACACATTCTGTATTCCATTGGTTTGACCCTTTCTTACGATCATAAGTTATGGTTCATAACTCATTGGAATTCTTACTTCTTTGTTGTAGCTGGGAACAAATTGTGGGCACTCAGCGTAATCAGACGAGACGAAATGGTTTTTGGGCTTAATTGCACGAACTGGGTACCACTTAGGAGTCCGTTTTTTGGTCATTTTTATTAAATAGAAACAAAGCAAGTTTTAGTAAAGATTATTTTCTGTAGGGAAAAATTCAACTACATTCTTTTCTAAGTCACGATAGGTACTAGACTTGAGCTTGAACAGAAGTGTTTTGATGACTTACTGCCAATTTACCTAAGGATGAACATTCAATCATTGGAATTTTGACGGAAATCCAAGAAAGCAATAACCTAAACACCGGTAGACTGAGTAAAACTAACGTCAAGGTAACTACGCGTTGAAACAAAACTTAGTAGACCCATTCCCTGCTACCCATCAGGGGCGGATAGGCAGCTCAGCTTCATCGTACGCAAGTCTCTTTTTGATTTTCTTACAAACTTTTGGTAACGCGTTCCACGACCCAATTCAAGTGTTAGAGGAGCTTTTCAAAATTTTAAATCATCAAAACAAGGCTGAGGCAAACTCTGTGTGAGCAGAGGACCTCAGTCGTTTTTAGCCCTCCTCGCCATTGCCATTGGTCCGTTCTCCATTATCAGCGAGCGTTTTGTGTGTGAGCGTTATGTGATCCCGTTTTGCTTAAATATCCTTGCAATACTTAATGCACTTTGGTAGGTATTTGCAAAAGGGATAAAAAATGTTGATTGTCCTCAAAATTTGTAATTATCTACGTTTCAAAGCATGTGGATTCCAAAACTGAAATGTCCGTCCGCCGTCCACGTCGTTTTGGGCAGTAGGAATTCATTTAAAAATCTGAAATATTTGACAAAATACTTGGTTCTTCTTTTAGTTGAACTCGCAAGGTGTTCAACCTGATCGCACAAACCGGTAGGGCTCAGCGGATCTAAAAAGGGGCTACAGGAAGGGTTTATGAAGAGTTAGGTGTCGTTTTCCAACTGTTTTTGGGCGTAAAATCCATTTTTCGTAGTCGCAAAAGCATCCGATTTCACCTTGGGGATCCATGGAGCTTTTGAAGGATGCCAGGATGTCGAAAAAGGACTCATTTTCCGAGTCCCTAACCTTGATAAATGATTTTTCGGGGTCCTTCATCCATCTAAACACTTAACATCACAATTTAAAAAACAAATTCTTTAATAATTAAATTTAAACAGATATAAAAGGTAAATTCAAACAGACATAAATTTACCTGGCCTGAGGTTGAGCCTGGAATTCGAAAGAAATGAACAAGTGGGGGACTTGCATGAGAAGGGGTGGAGGGGAGATGGTGAGGAGGGCCAGGATCTCGACTCAGTGCTCCAGCCAGATGCTCCTCTAGAGAGCCTTTTTTTTTTTTTTTTTTTTTTTTTAATCGTTGATAAGCTCTGATTATACCTATACTTAACTGAAGAAATGTGCAAAATGCACCCTAGCTAGAAGCGCTATTTTGTTTGTATAGACGGTACCAACTAATTCACAGACCAAGCGCCACTTTTATTTTAAAAGTGTATTAGAAGTATTAAAGTAAGTATTAAAAGTAAGGTCTTTGAATAGGTTACTGCGTGTGTGGGAGGGGGAGGGGGAAGGCCGGTCAAATTGAATCACCCGGGCCGGTCAAAACCGCCTATCCGCCCCTGCTACCCATAATCTGCCCTGTGAATAAGGTCTGGAAATGTAAGGTAATTCTCGTACCGTATACGCTTTCCTTGCTGTACCATCTCCAGTCAAAACAAACGTCACGCTCTCTACGACATGTATTGTTTTCCGTTGTGAAGGCACGTATTTTTCAGAACCCCTCAGTAACTGAGAATTGTTATCTGAGTTAGTTTGAATGTACCAACTGATTTACAGTATTTATACTGACTAGATAAGGGTTTGTCATAATATTCTTCCGTGGCCCGACATGTTTGTTATAGAAGGGGCCTGCCATTTAGTCAAGGGCGTTCAAAATGTTCGCAGTATTTCATATATGTAGGTTGAAAAGGGGAAGGGAAATTTCCCTTTTATTTATTTATAACGGTGCGACCAATGGATTATATATATACGTTTACTATAGTGAACTAAGTTTTGATAACCATACGACGAACATCATACCCATTGTCCTACCCAAGAAGGGTCGAAATTTCGACGATGCATCGACAATGTAGATCTACTTTATTAAAGCTGCAAGTTGAGGAGGAGGTAGAGGAGAAGGGTGAGACGTTTTGGTCATCTTTATTCTAGGGCACTTCTGGCGGTCGGAAAAATCTGATATTGGTCATTAAAAATCCAGTTTGGCGAGCATAGTGCGAGATAAGTCTGAAACCACCAAAAAGTAGCTCCATGTGGCGTATCTGAGCTCCTAAAATGGAAAACGGGAAATTAAACATTTCTAAAAAAAAATATAGAAAAAAAAATACCAAAAATCCTTTTTGGCGAGCATAGTGCGAGAAAAATATGAAACCACCAAAAAGTTGCTCCACGGGGCGCATCTAAGCTCCAAAAGTGGAGCAAAATCAGGGTTTGGAGGAGTTGACTGGAAGTTGAGGTTGCTCTGGGGGGTGTCTGAAGGCTATGCAGCTGAATCCTCCTCCCCCCTGGGAAAACGGGAAAACAAATTGTAGAGAAGTCGCAGCTCTCAAACACTCGAGAAAAGCCGTAACGATCGCCACCTCAGGGCGGAACGAGTGGCCCGCCAGGCTGCAACGACCGCCCCGCCAGGGCGGAACGACGGGGGTTGGCTGGCGTAGCCAGCAATGGGAGGGGGGTGGCCTCCTAGTTCTACATAGAAATCGAAATCCCGTTGAACTTGTTGACTGTTGTCGCTGTGACCCAAGAATTACTTACCATGTTTGCTAAGAGCAAGGGCCTACGAGGGGAGCACGAATGTAGAGTCTGTAAATCAGTGGAATTTACATAGCTAATTCTCCGTCAAAATAATGGTATCAGAACAGAAGATGTTATCATACGTCATGTTAGATTAAATACAGTAGACGAAATAAGATTAAAAGTGTCTTTTGAAAACTCCTCTTCGCTCTACTGAGTTCATTATTGTGTGAAACCACATGATGTTCGTTCTGTCGATAGCGACAGGTCTTAACTTTTAGTTAGGATCCTACTGATTTTTGGAAAACTTGTATGGGAAGCGTAAAATTTGTCAGCCTAACGTAAAATATAAATACCGCATACGTAAAATGGGGTCGCATCATCTTATGGGAGACATTGATTTCGATTGGTTCGAATATACCGTGTTCTTTGGAATGTTGCTGGCCTCAGCAGCGATCGGGCTGTACTTTGGATTCTGCAAGAAGCAGCAGGACACTGTCGCTGAGTACATGCTTGGAGGAAAAAAAATGCCTGTTGTGCCTGTTGCACTGTCGCTGATAGCTGGGTGAGGACCACCTACGCTATTTCGATCAACCCCTTCCTACTCTCCTGTTTCACTTTTGTTTTGTATTATTTTTCTAGATTTGTGTCAGGAATTACTCTTCTCGGATTTCCGTCAGAGGTTTACTTATTCGGGACTCAAATGTTCATGAACATGGTGGCGGCATGCGCAGCAGCAGTCATTCATACTGTTTTCTACCTTCCGGTACTGTACGACCTTCAAACTACTTCAATTTACGAGGTAACAATAATTATTATTAAGGTAAGATTTAATAATTAGTATTAAATTCATTGTTATAGTTTAAAACGTAATAATAAACTTTTTAATTTTTATTTTATAATTGGTATTTTGCAGTACCTGGAAAAAAGGTTCAACAAAACTGTGAGGAAATTCGGATCGAGTGTTTTCGCTCTTGCATTGGTGAGTCAATGTACTTTTGAAGTGGTTACTCAAGAGGTATCAAACAACAAAAACGCTGCAAATTTTACAAAAGATTATTTTCAACTGTTTCACTCGAAAAATTAATTATACGTCCAAAATTAAATTATTTCAACTCCTGGGATCCTTCAAGAATCCCATTTGTTGCCCCATGAAAGCCCCACAGCCTACTTCCCAAACCGGCTCGGACGGCGAACGGCGGACGGACATTTCCTTTTTAGAATCTACGCCTACCTATCTTGAAACGGATAATGTAAATTTTGAGGCCGATCAGAATTTTCGACCTCCGTCGCGATTACATAGGTGGATTATTTTAAGAATAATAATCCAAAATGACAACTTTCCATGTTAAATCCTAGTATAGTATGAACTAAGGTAATTTGGTAGGTATACATTTCTCTGGCTATTTCAATTTATTAGCTCAACTCTAGATCCATTCAAATTTACTCTCCACATTCATTTTCCAGCTCACTTATATACCAGTAGTGATCTACGTTCCATCTTTGGCTTTCAACCAAGGTTTGTACTGTACTCAACTTTGAAGTACTGCCTCCAGATAACCATGGTTCTGACGTACTGAACAGTGGTTTTCGAGCGGCGGATTTCAAGCTTGTTCGCTTAAACTGCTGTCGAACAATAACAGCTTCAGGTAAATTCTACTCGTGTTTCACAAAGATTGATCGTATGGAAACAGGCCCGGTGAGAGGGGTGGTTCTGTCCCGCGGATTGTTACCCCATCCCCCGCCCACTTTCTCAGTCTAAAAAGGTCCATAAAGAGGAAATTTATCATGGGGCTTGAATTGTTATTAAGTATCTTAAATTCTTCCTACAGAAAAAGAGCCCCTGGGAATTTGTCCCCCCTTCGCCGGGCCTGTGTGGAAACCAATCAGAAACTTGGATGGAACCGGGTACCTACATGTGCCTGGCTACTTAAAGGTTCGATGTTCTACAGCAGATGTCAGATTACTATAGTAATCGACCTTCGATTTCTGCCGATACTCACGCATCTAAATTTACAGTAACTGGGATGCCCATTGAATGGCTGGCGCCTATCATTTGTGGGATCTGTCTCTTTTACACTATTTTGGTAAGTAGCATAATGACCGTAAAAATACTTGTCAACAGAATGAGAAAAAACAGAAAGTCAACAGAAAGTGTCAGAATAAATATTCAGTACTAAGTACTGAATATTTATTATTACAAGTCTTGTAATAATAGCCCCATCATTTCAGGGAGGTCTCAAGGGCGTAGTCTGGACAGATGCACTTCAAGCGTTCTTCACAATGAGCGCCTGTTTCATTGTTTGCATCCTCGGAGTGAACAGCGAAGGAGGTTTTGCCCAGATATGGAAAACCAACGAAGAAGGGGAGCGTATCGAAATTTTCAAGTGAGCGGAGTTTTTGCCCTTTCATCAGGGAAAAAGTTGTTTCTTCGACATGGTTCTCAGAGGAAGTCAAAAATAAGATCGTCTGATACGATTCGTCTCAATGTAGAAAATCGCTTGGTCGTGCTGAAATCATACTGCACTCGTACATGGTGATGGATGAGAAATGTTGGAAATTATGGGGAAATTAATGTTTACTGGTTACATGAACATCAAATCCGATCTACTCTCATCCGATCTCTCTGACTGCACTCGTACATGGTGATGGATGAGAAATGTTGGAAATTATGGGGAAATTAATGTTTACTGATTACATGAACATCAAATCCGATCTACTCTCTGAAGCCTTGTTTCATGAACCCAGAAAACGGCGAACGGGATGGAGAGATGACAGTTTTTAAAATCTTAGACAAAATAAGATCTAGACTGTGGCCTGATGCTTAGTCTGTACCTTCACTGGGAGATGTTTACCATCATAATAATTATAAAACCGTTGTTATTATTATTGCAAATTAATTTTACTCAATTCGCAGCATGGACCCGGACCCCTTCCAAAGGAACACGTTCTGGACGGTATTCTTAGGGTCATTGATGAACTGGGTTGGGATGTTTTCTATCCACCCGGCATCTTACCAGAGATTCATATCTTTATCAACCTACAGCAAAGCCAAATGGTGAGTTCTTGAAACAGATTTTCCACGATTGGTGGCTTTTTGATGTTTTTCACCTCGCAATGATGATAATAAATTATTTATGTCAAAATTATCCCATAGATGAAGTAGGTACCTGTTGTTTTTTAAATGTACAAGTGTTGCCTGCATCGAAAGAGTCATGTGACGTCCTTTCAAAAGGTTTCTATCGAAGTAATATTCTACCGCCATTTACTACAATTTTATTTCTACAGGATCACCGTCATCATGTGCATCGGACTCGTGGCAATTAAAAGTGTTTCCCTGTACACGGGGCTTGTGATTTATGCCAGGTACAAAGATTGTGATCCAGTGAAAGCCAAAGTAAGGCACAAAAGGTTAGTGAGCCTACGTAATGTAAGCCAACCAATTTCCAATCACTTTGGTGGTTTCAGTTGATTGATAAGGTGGGTCAGATATTTCCTTATTACGTGATGGATGTGGCTGGTGACTACCCAGGATTGGCGGGCTTGTTTCTCTCTGGAGTGGTTTCTACGGCCCTAAGGTGAGTCATCAAATCGAACACAATTAAGTGCTTCTGATGGCATCCAATCTGGGAATCAGGAGTTACAATACGTTTTTATGAAATAACTAATATCCCGGAGGTGAACTTGCCCCAAACATTTCTATATTATGCATACATACCAACTAACAATTCCAGCACTATGTCTACCGGGCTTAACACAATTGGCGGCACGTTATTTGAAGACTTTGTGAAACCGATGCTTCCATGGAAACTCTCGGAGCACCAGTCCAATCAAGTCATCAAATTTAACGTTTTCCTACTAGGCGCTATCAGCACATCTCTAGTGTTTGTGGTGAAACATTTGGGGACGATCAATCAGGTACATGTGTACACGATATATTTTAAATCAACAACGCTAAATTCAATAACCGTCATTTACACGGCATTCCATTTGGCAGGTGGCGATAAGTCTTGTGGGAATCACCAAAGGGACAACCCTGTTTATTTTCACTGCCGGCATGCTGCTGCCTTGGATGACATCTAACGTAAGTTCGGCGAAGTTAACCTCAACTCGTACCATCGCAAGGTTGAAATTGTGTAGGCGCTCTCCATTTCCAAAGAATTTTTATTTCTTCGTACTTTTTCAAGGGCGTTTTAGTCGGGGCTATATCTAGTATCTCTGTCACGCTTGTCGTCAGCATAGGAGCTCAGTTCGCCATAGCCAGAGGCGAGTTGCAGTTCCCAGGCAAAGTTACTTCCATAGCTGGCTGTCATCCGAATATTACGGCTGGGCTCAACTACAAGTAACTATAACTTTTTTTTATTAATAAATAAGAAAAATCGGACTAAACAGTCAAATTTTACGAGATATTTAAAAATTAATTCTCTGAATTTTGCTGTTATAGCACCACTACATTTGGATACCCTGGAGTGGGTACGCCCGTTATCTTCAGTGAAAGTGTGCCTGCCATCTTTAGAATTTCATATTTCTACTACGGTGTTATTGGTATGTATTTCACGACATTTTGAAGTGATAGCTTTGCTTTCAATGAATTTTCCACAAAACTAGGAGTTTCCCAGACCTTTATTATTAGAGCATTCATCGTGATTTTTTTTTTTTTTTTTTTTTTTTTTTTTTTTTTTCCAGGTCTTCTGACTGGATTCTTGGTGTCAATCTTGTACACGATTTTCATCGAACGACAGGATCTGGAGGAGGTCGATCCAAAACTGATTTTCCCCCAAATGCGATGGGTGCTCCCTCGAACGAGACCCCAAAAATTCGAAGGCCGCAAGATTTACAATCTGGTGCCTGTCAATGAGTTGAAAACTGGCAAACGGCCTAACGAACAGAAACCAACTTGACTGTTGTTTGGTGCTTCGATTTTAGGGATGAAACTGTTACCTATTAAGAAGGTTCTCTACAATCATGTAGCGTGTAAAGCACAAATTGTTATAAAAATACCTAATCATGATAATCAACATCACCCAAATGTTTATTGAAACAGTCAACATGAACGACAATAGTTGAGCACATTTTGTAACGTAAATATAACTTAGTTATGATGCTGTTAGGTCCACTATTTATGGCGTAAACTAAATCAGCATAAGTAGGTACGTGTTCTGTACATACCTACAAGATATTTTTACAAAGTATAAATTTCGTACACCTCGACAAGTTATTTTTAAAGTAATTTTTTTTTTTTTTATCGATTAAGCACCTCGAAAACTTTCACCTCTTTTGAACATCCTGATCGTTTTAGGCTCTGAACGATTTGTGCACCCAGCCCACCCTTTCCAAGCTCGTTATAAGCGAGCATTTGACGGTATTGTATATCAGTAGTCATAGGAACAGGGCCGCGTACCTGTTCGATCCAAACAGCCGGTGCTTCCTAGTGCCGGCACTCAACTTCAGTAATTGGCGCACCATCGCAGTGGCCTGTAGGATTATTAAACGTACGATAATTTCTAAGCAAGGGGAAGGATGCTTACGAGGAGAGAAAACCTACTGATACGACCCTGGCAAGAGAGAAGGTATATTCAGCACAGAAAGAAGGTAAGTACTGGGTGATAGTGAATAAGATTAGTATTTAAGAAAACGCTGCAAATTTTACACAAGGGTTTATAATTCTGTGATATAGGTTACTTGCGCTTAAATTTAATTCTGTGTCAACGAAAAAAAAAAAAAATAGAAAAACGGTTTTTATTTTTTTTCCAAAACTTTTTTGGGATTTTTTTTTTTTTCTTTCAAAAATTGTTTGTTTTTTAATCAAAAAATATTTGACCTCCTGGGATCCTTCAAACATCCCATTTTTAGCCCCATGAAAGCCCTATAGATCGCCTCAGTGAAATCGGATCGTTCCGGGACCCACAAAAATGGATTCTACGTCCAAAAATACTTCGAAAAGACACCTAACTCGATACCATAGCAAAAAGCCTTCAAAAAAAAACCTTCCCGTAGCCCATTTAAGCCCCATATCGCCCCACGGGTTTGGGCGATCGGGATGAAAACCTTTCGGGCACAACTAGATGGTAAACCCAGTATATTGTCAAAATTTCATATTAAAAAAAATACAACTGCCTAAAACGGCCCAGACGGCGGACGGACATTTCGGTTTTGGACATTTCGAGTCGTCGACCTCCGTCGCGATTACATAGATGGATTTGGTTTATTATTCAAGAATAATAAACCAAAAATGACGATTTTGGAAACATTTAATGTCAATATGTATTTAGTGATTTAATTCTTGCCTTGTTACCGCGCGACACGGCAAACATTTTGAGCCAACTCACCCTTGACCGATTTTCATTAGGTATTGTTAAATGGAGATGTTTTCCCAAAACCTCAACAAACAAGTAATTTTAGTAGCTTAAGCTTCTTCAGCTTCTATACAGGAGTCACCAGGAATACTGCCATACGTAAGCCCACAAAATCCCACCGGCACACACATCGCCATGAGCGTTAAGCTGTTATCCAACAAGGAATTGGTGACGACCATGAATAATTCTTGAAAAGCACGGAAAATCAAATTTTTGGAACCTTCAAATAATGAAAAAGTTACGCTATGTCTGAGGCGTAAATTCTGTTTTCTATGATGCCGACTCTTGCTGTCGGCAGACTTTTCCGTAACCATGAAAGCTGTTATCCAACAAGGATAGGCTGCACTTAAGATTTTAAAGACTAATGATCGTTCGGTGTCCACCATGTCAGGTTAAAGCAGCATTACCGGCAATCGATAACACGCCCCCTCCGTTCAGGAAGCACGTCTGCTACAAGCTGAAAAAGACTCAAAGAGAAGCCGAGAGATGCACGCAGATCATTTCCGACAACTTTACATTGCTTCAGCATTTAAGCAGCATAATGAGCACCACAAGGGTGGACCACTTTTGGGAGGAACCTCCGCCAAAGTAAGCCGACTGTCTCCCCCAACGTCATAGGTTCTATTTTTCTTAATTTTATGATTCCCTTTGGTCGACAGTTTTCTACAAAGAGTGGGGATATACACGGCTAAAGAACGAGCGCACGTGGAAGAGGACAAGGAAGAAGATGAAGAGTTGTCACCCGCCAAAACGAGGAAAGATAAGTGCCAGGCTTGCAGTCCCGAGCGATTCAAAATTCAAGTATGTACAATATCGGACAATAATTGTCCCTTAATTATTAATAGTTGGTCGCTCGACAGGAAAACAGAACAGAGCAATGATATATCTCTTTCAGGAAAAGTTTGACGTAAGAAGGCCCTTCACGCCGCCCAAAGAAAGGATGACAAAGAAACAGGAACCTCTCCCTGACTGGAATCAGCAGGTGATTACCAACCTACTTAAAATTAAGCTGCGGATAATCCGTCCTGGATTGAATCAGATTTCGGCCGTCCGTTCGTAATTCTGTGTTACAGTTTAAATCACGATGCGACGAGGATAGGCTCGAATTCCGAGGGAAAGTCTGGGGAAAGCCGGCTCACCGAACAGTTCAACGGAAAAAGAAGCCCCACATCGCCAAAAGAACGTCGTCTGGTAGCGACGAAGCAAACAGCCAAAGCATAATTCTCAACCGAGGTTTGGATATTATTAGAAGCACTAACTTTAAATGTTCATTTAAGTGTTGTTTTCAACTCTATTTTTCTTTTGATTAAAGGAGGACTTCACGTAGCCGTAAAGTTTCCAAACCACACGGACATCGTGTTCACCTCATCAACTGAAACCAAGATTATCAAAAAACACTTCTGCGAGTGCAAATCTTTCCCTCGTCCACGCACAGAAAACAAAACCGACCCAAAGGATAATAAGCCTGCCTCACCGACACCATAGATGCTTTGCATAGATTTCCTTCTGCTAGGACATAGCACGACATTGTTGTGTTCATCGTGAATAATCTCAGTCCATCACATGTGTAAATGGTTAGAAGAATCTCCACCAAGTAGGTTTTACAATAAAATTTTTACGATACAGTTAAGGATACCTGTTCAACGAATCCGTTAACTTTATTGTTTCAAAGGTAAGGTTTTCCAGAAACGCTCTACGATTGAGTCGTTCAGCTTCTGGTAACAGTTTTTGGAGGAGTCTGGGCCTGAAACATTCAAGTACCCGAATTCTGGTAGCCCCGAGCGGACAGGCTCCCACTCACGAGAAGGAGTCCTTGAATGGAACAGAAATATTATTAGAATAGCCGTTGAGAAATTACACTATAAATTCCACCCTTTTGAACATACCCTCTGATGAAATCCATCCACAGTGAAATGAGTAGTTTAGACATAGCATCTTCTTTCGGGTCGCCGGTACGCTTTTCAATCTTTTCATATTTTAAGACGTAAAACAAATCGTCACCGTGCACAGCCCCTCCTGAAAGGAAAAATCAGGTTCTTTTTCAATGATCAGGTCATCCAGGATTATTAACAATCTGACCTTCTAATCAGATTTTTTTTTTTTTTTTTTTAACATCCTTTTATACTATTGTTAGGGCCTCTCAATATCATAAAATGAGTTTTCTCAATCACAATCTTGAAATACAAATTATTGTAAAGGAGGTAGTTAGGAGGTTTACCTTTATACAAATCCGAGTGATTGAACCTGTCGCTCATACGCGTCCCTCCAATGTGGGAGAAAACATAAGCGTGCACAGCAGATTTGTAGATTAGTGAGTGGATTTTCGCAGTTTCCCGGATCCCAAGGGTCAGAAACCTATCGGTGAACATCTGAAAAACAGAGAGACAGAAGAATGTCAGACGGAAGTTTGCATGGTTCCCACACAGACGATATATACCTAGCTAGGCTAGGGACTAGCTAGGGAATAGCTCTCAGGGCTTTAGAATAGTTAATTGAGTGACCTCCAAAGGAAAAAATAACGATGTACTCTCAGACAAGACCCAGAAGAGTACCAACACACTAAGATGGGACTGATAGTGTCGCACAGATGAGCCCAAAAGGTGGCGGAAAGTCCAAAAAAATAAAGTCACGCCTCGCGGCAGGTTTCTTCGTGAGTTGGTAGCTAATATATAGTTGGACACTGCCCCTTATTATTTTGCTGCGGAAGGCTGTCTGGGGGTTAGTGGAGGGAGTCAATTCTTATGTCTCTTCGTCTTCTGCCGGGATCTACTTGTGCAGTTCATTTATTCCACTGGTCACTGCAAGCTGTTTTATTTTTCAACGATGACTGAAAGTGCTTCAGGTAAGTGCTTACTATACAAAAATAGTTTATTTACCTATCAGTATTGCTTCCTTTTATTCTACTCGTACATAAACAGGAGAAAAACGTTTAACGTAAATATATATAGGTGAAAACGACCCTTGACCCAACATGAACCAGCAACGCCATTATTTTTCTCGTATTCTGGGGGAACTGCAGAATGTGTAAAAAAATTAAATCTTGCCAATTTTTGCCAATTATTCGTTTATGAATTTTTTACTGAATTTTTTTATTTTTAGTTTATTAGGTTTTTTATTAGTTTTGTCTGTATAGCTCGTAACCGCCATAACTTTCGACCACATATGACATTTTGAACCACTTACTTATCACTTCAGACCCCATGATTTCCTCTTTGAGGCATATCAGGCAATCAGTCAATCAGGCATATCAGGCAATTTGAGGCATTATTTTTATTTTTTGTGCTAGTGTTTATTCGTGTTTTTCTATGCCAAATACACATTAAATGACATATTGTCATGAAAAAATTTTTAAAATTTTTTCAGTCACTTATTTGCCAAGAATAATGTCCGCCACCTTTTGAGGCCCCACTGTGTGTCGCTTAAAAATATTAAACAGTTAGTCGTAGATGTCGTCCGCTTCGACTTTGGCCTTACAATGAATCGACGTCGAAACTACCAGACCATGAGGGCCCTTATTACACAATAATATTTCAAGTATCTGGTCACGGCCATACCACTTATTGTGATGTGTTGTAACATTATTGAATACAACAACAAAAAAACCCTTATACAAATTACTTTCACAATTTGAGCAGCAGTTCCGCTTCTTACCTGAGTGAATCCTTTAGGGTTCTCAACAATTCTTTTGCAACCCAAATAAAACTCCCTGATTGCTTGGCCTACTTGATTCTTGTGATAGTGATCAACATCGTAATACAGAATTGTTGGCAGCCAATCGTCCCAATTTTTTTCGAGTTGGCAAGAAGCTGTGTGATTGGTGAAGATTTCTGAAAAAAAAAAACATCAATTTAAAAGGTTACTGGAACCGAACAAGGGGCAGAGAGGAGATGCCCGTTTCTCTAGTCCGTTTGCACCCAATCCGACACCGCCACACAGTGATTAATGTTAACGTGACACTGACGCTCTTAAAATTATAGATAGGTACTGACTAGCAGAAAAATCAAGTCCATCATCGTCCATGTAGCTGAGCAGCAAAGGCACATCAGCAGCTTCTCCAGATTGAATAATGTCGAGAGGGGTCTTTGTGAGAAATCCATGAGGAGATTTTTCAATCACCGGATTTACAGCCATCCAATCGTAACCAACGAATTTCTGGAAA
This sequence comes from Pilophorus perplexus, assembly GCA_955831195.1. Lineage (NCBI taxonomy): Eukaryota > Metazoa > Arthropoda > Insecta > Hemiptera > Miridae > Pilophorus > Pilophorus perplexus. The sequence continues at coordinate 15,863,246 of OY037011.1, read as the reverse complement.
CAGTTCAAACAGGAAGGATATTCTACACAGAACAACTTCAGGTTGGATTAAATTGTGAGTGCACCCCACGCTCATACATCAACCTAAATATCATAAGGTAGACCAATATTTTCCAACTAGTTGCCTAAAAAAACAAGTATTATTCAGTAGGGGCATCTATACTTCACCGATCAGATCATCAAACCACCATGTTAAATTTTGTCAGACACTTACAACGAATCGTAGAGCTTGTTCAGTCACTAGTTGAGCTGGTTTCGTCCTCAAACATTCCGCTATTTCTTCAGAGCTCGATATAGAGCAGTTCAAGGCCTCAGCAATTTGAATAGCTTTGGTTTTAGGGCTCCTGGACACTACCCAAGGGTTGAGCGCTACACCACTCAGGGCAATGGCCTTCTGAAATAAACCTGGAAAAAACAAATATACTTACTTGAATGAAACAAACATTGTTTCGTAAGCTTCAAATGGTAGTTCAACATTTCTTTGGAACTCGAATATTATGATGCATCACACTTTAGAGAAACCATAGTCTATACCGTGTAATATCATCGACTCCAATCTGCTTACCCCGACTTTGTTGAGATAGCATGAGCAAATGCACACTAGCTCCCCCAGCCGAATGTCCTACCAACGTTATCTTGTTAGGATCTCCATGAAACTTAATGATGTTTTCTTTCGTCCATTTCAAGGCGAGAAGTTGATCTTTCAACCCGAAATTCCCGGGGATGACGTCGTCTTCGAGGCTGAGAAAACCTGGAAAAACGGCAGTCGTAGATTTCTTCAACAACCTCGATTCTTCAAATTATTAACAGTTTTAAATGTATGTACCTACACAGCTGCTATCTCCAGTGCTCTACACTACACGTTTGGAATAGCTTATTTTTCCCTTCTCTTCCATTCAACACAACAGGAGCTTACCTAGCACCCCGAGCCTATAGTTCATCGTCACTATGACAACATCCTCTTCATCAAGAAGGTATTCTGGCCCGAATAAATGTGCGTACCCCTTCTGAAATCCTCCTCCATGTATGAAAACTAGAACATCCAGAAGTTTTTCATTTCCTCCTTTTGACACCTACAAAATTATGTTCAATAAGAGCTATCTGATGATGATGAATAAATATTAATACTATTCCTACACTTTAAAATTTAAACATGTTTAAAAATTAAACATAATGTGGTGACAAGTCGTTGGTCCCCCAAACGATGGAATCATTCGAAAGATGAAAAGTGAATTCACAAGAAATTATAACACATTCCATCACCTGGGGAGTGTACACATTCAGGTACAAACAATCTTCAGACGAAAAGTCATTTCTGCCGCCGGACTGGTAACACATTTTGGGATCGTCATTATTGGCACTTAAAATGCCTTGCCACGGGCCAGCTGGTTCTGGGTTCTGAAACAAAAGATTTTAAAACAAGATACACACACGAAGAAAGTGAAGGAGGGGTTCAAGAATTTTGAACTGTTTTGTTCGGTCTCACAAATACATTTTAAAACAAGGTACTATGTTTCATGAAGAACTCATTCAAAATCTACCTATTAGTGGACTAATTACTGTGTTTATCATCGCAAATGTCCCCAATATAACGCGCTAATGATATCCACAGCGAATACCGTGATACTTATTACTTTTCTTTTCAATCCTCCAAGACCTCATCTGAGGCCCAAAAGCGCTTGTAATCTTCCAGGAGCGCGTAAATCAAAGGGTACACCCTTTTTCCAAAAAATTAAGTTATTCAAATTGAAATCGTATGAGTACCTTGAAGCGAAGTTCACCAATAGGCGGTTTAGCGTAGGGCAGGTTCAGGAAGGAAGAAACTTTCCTGCCGTTGACGGTATACTTCCATAGCCCTGTCGCCTTCCCCTGTGCCAGGATCACTTCAGGGTCGGAAGAAGAAACTACGTTTGTCGAGCACATAAGGGCCAGCAAAGGCAACAAATTCAACCAAGGACCCATGGCGAGGAACAGGAAACCTAAGAAACTTGAGAATATGAATGATTTCAGTTTACGAAAGCAACTCAAACAATCACCCCAAAATACTGATTTCATTCATAATTGAAAGTTGTTGAGGGTCGGTAAAGTAAGACGAGAATGTGCCGACGTTTCAAGAGATATATTCTCCTATCATCAGGACCCAATGAAATGAACAAAATTACAGCAATCAGAAAAATAATTTTGAAGGACATTGGCACGGAGTTTAAATCGGATATTGAAAAATAATGTTGGATTTTTGGTTGGACAATTACGTTGATAGAAAAAGTGTGGATGGGTGGAGGGTGGAAGTTGTGAAGGTCGAGCAAAGTTCTATCATGGAGTGAGCAAGTTAAAAATACAGAGGTACTTACGTAAAAGCGCAGGGGCGACGAGGTGAACTGTCGTTGTCGTACAAATGATACAAAATAAGATACAATATGGGAATACTTATACCTACACGGGAGGAACTGACAACAGTCAACGTTGGGGGGCTTTGAGAACGTGAAGAAAAGACTTCAATGGAGCAGATTTTGGGGATTTTCTGAACGGAGTCGTTCAAAAGACAATACAGGTAATGAAGAGTTATGTCAGCGGCCTCCCCAGTGGGCCAGAGCTCACGAGTATTGTCACGTTTTTTCCCATAAAATTCGAAGTGTGGCCAATATAACGTTTTTGCTGACATGGTATGTCATAAACTAGGAACATCATTCTGTAGGCGGGGAGGGATGGGGTCCTTACGTGGAAGAAATACCTTTTCTTCCACGGGGTCCTGAGTAACGAGAACTGTTCTGTGAAGAGTTCCAAGTTTTTTTTTTTTTTTTTTTTTTTTGAAGTTTTGAAGGCAACCTGAGCAGAATTGGAATCTCAAATTTTGGAAATTTCCAGAACACTCCCACCGGACTTTTGAGATTTATTATACCAATCGGTTTCAATTATTGGTACTATAATAATTATTGTACCATTAGGGCTTCTAATTAGGAGAGTATCAAGAAATGGATTGGATTGAAACTCATTTTCACATTCTATGATAAAATTTAAGCGTGGGTGAAATTTGTTAACTTCTGAGAGAATGGTATGTTCTATATTTTGTGGTATAGCTGTTATTGTATCGTACATGAATTTGAAAACAAATGGTGACTGGAAAGGCAATAATTATTACAGTGATTATTGAGGAATAATCTGGCCGAATACTATGCCCACAGCTCGGCCAGTTTTGGAGCGTTGGGAGATCCCATGCTAGTGCCAAAAAATTTGTAAATTTATTATTGAATTGAAAATACCCATTTTTTGGGCAATGATTGAAAAGTTTTAGAAAATTGCGTTTGGGAATACGGGTATATCGTTTAATAGTGGACAAATTATCTATAACTGTTATAGACAGTATGTGTTACACAGGTCAACAACAAAAAGTCGACTTTTAGATCCGTTGGTTTTTGAGGTGCTGAATCCGAAAATGGCCTCCATTTTCTCAAGAGTCTCTGTCTTCAAATTTTAGGGGATCTTCAATATCCAAAGATCTTCATTATTTTTCTATATCCGTTTTAAACTCGGTTCCAATGTCCTCCAAAATTACTTTTCTGATTGCTGTCATTTTGTTTGATTTCATTAGGACATGATAGGAGTCTTGAAACATGCTCGTCTTATTTGACCGACTCTCAACAACCCGACTTACTGTAAAATTATTATACGAATGAAATTACATACCTCTTACTGTCGGATGTTCCGCGATCCCACAAATGCTGATCAATTTTTTTCAAATAATCCCTGGAGTCGTCACAGGTACTGGTTTCACACACTCTGTGCCTGGACTCACGGTCCAGCCCCCTCCTAGTGCCTCTTCCACGAAGGTCTTTACTCACGAGAGGAAAGACATCTGTGGATCTTACTTCCCAACTGCCCAACAAATATTAGCTAATTGCCAAAGTGTCGGCTACACAAATCGGGAAAGGAAAATATCAAGCAAGAAGGTGGAGTTGAACAAAATAAATTTCCTTTAGTATTTCGTGGTTTGATAACCTTTGATCCCCTCTTACTGATAGGTAGGTACCAACCAAATCATTTTCTTTCTGTTATATGCATCACTGATCCTTGAGCGGCTGAAATTTGGCCCAAATGAACGAGGGAGATGGCCTTCTAGAACGAGTTATATTCGTAAGCGGGAGGCGGACGAAAATAATTAAAAATCTCAAATGTACCATCACTGTAATCGTTACAGTACTTATAAAATACATTGTAATACCCCCGTAGATGGCAAAATACAATCGACTAGTTACATGCAATCATCGAGTACATGCTGGGAGGGGAAACCCCTGTTGTGCCTCTATGTATGTGCCTCTACTAGTGCTATCGCTGATAGCTGGGTGAGGAACACCTGCGCTATTTCGAAAAACCTCTTCCTATTCACCTGTCTCGTTTTACTTTAGATTTCTATTATTTTTCTTGATCTATGTCAGGAATTACTCTTCCCGGAATTCCGTCATATGACCGAAATTCCGTCATACCGTATTTATACTTATGTAAGTATAAATACGGTATAAGTATAAAAACATCCTACTCAAATGCCCACGAACGTGGTGGCGGCGCACAGTGTTTCGACTATGTGGATTTGGGCGGAAAAAAGTCAAAATCAACCAAAAGAAACTTATAATCTACGAAGTTTCTTTCCATGGGAGAAATTCTTGGAAACCATGTTCTTGATCTCTTTCTGGAAACCATTCATCTTGATTTCTTGGAAGAAACTCTACACGCCTCCAAAAGAAAGGGCGTCAAATAAACAGGAACCCTGACTGTAATCAGCAGTTGATTCCCTACTTAAAATTAAGCCGAGTACAGCCATTTCTCTCCAACAAGCTGACTCATAAGCCAATCAACCCCCACTCTGACAGAGTGACTCTGTGATGTCTAAAGGTAAGAGTACACCTGAGACAAAACAGTCTCGAGAGTAGTCATGAGACTCGAATCCCCAAGGACCTGAGAGCTGTATCGGAGTCAAGTCTGAACATATCTGATCACAAGTGGACATAAGATTTCCTGCTCTCGCGACTTGCCCTCCAGTCTTCCGGCGCCTCAAATTCAAATTCAAATCACTGGGAATAATATTTTTTTAAATTAAATTTTAAACTCCTCAAAACACCATACTGGATTGAATCAGATTTCGGCCGTCTGTCTTACAGTTTAAATCACAATGCAACGAGTATAGGCCAGGATTCGTCTGGAAGTGAAGATGCGAACCGGCTGGACAGCATAATTCTGAACCAGGTTTAAAAAATATTAGAAGCACTTCCTTTAGATAGTTCACTTAAGTATTGTTCTCAACTTTTGATTAAAGGAAGACTTCACGTAGCCGTATTTACTTTAAAGTTTCCAAACCACACGGACATCGTGTTCACCTCGACCACTGAAACCCCCTGGACCTGATCAAAAACCACTTCTTTTATTTTTATTTATTCAAAAAACAAAAACATTTTAACAATAAGGAAGAGAGTCATGATTTGTATAGGTACATAGGAACCAATTTTTCTTGATTTGGCCTATAGGCCTCTGACCTGTCCAGGCCTGGCATTCCCTTAGTAGCTATTGAATATTACATATTTAAAATTACAATAATTGTATAAATTATTTATAGCGTCTTAAAATATAATTTGTGTTTTCTAAATTCTTAAAATAAAGTAGGGCTTCTTTTTGAAAATTTCCGTTGACCTAGCGGTCCTTAAAGAGAAAGGTAGGGTTTCAAATAGCGCAGGCGCAAGCAAGGGAAACTGCCGAGTGAAGAAGTCAACTTTTGGATGAGGAATTCGCAAAATGGTTGTCTGACAAGTCCCTGAACTTTTTACCACCTCATGCTGCGTAAACGTGTCCCGAGATTTGAAAACGTAATTTACTATCTATAAACATAAGTTACCCTAGGTGGTAGGGCATCGAGCTTGAAATACAAAGTTTCTATTGGGGGCTGGTCGGATTTGGTTGCTATCCGTTAATTGCCACCTCAATGCAACGAAAATTGCTTGAGCAGGCACCACCCCAAATTATTATGCCATAAATTCTAATTTAAGGCACGGTATGTTTACAGTATTCTAATACTGTAAACATACGCGTTGTACAAAATTGTAACATTTTTTAATTCTCCCCTCCAAGTTCTGAATAATATTCATGAACAACATATTATGTTCTTGCCACTTTAGATGTTGATCCATCACATGTGTAAATGGTTAGAAGAATCTTCACCATGTAGGTTTTAAAATAAAATGTTTACGATACAGTTAAGGATACCTGTTCAACGAATCCGTTAACTTTATTGTTTCAAAGGTAAGGTTTTCCAGAAACGCTCTACAATTGAGTCGTTCAGCTTCTGGTAACAGTTTTTGGAGGAGTCTGGGCCTGAAACATTCAAGTACCCGAATTCTGGTAGCCCCGAGCGGACAGGCTCCCACTCACGAGAAGGAGTCCTTGAATGGAACAGAAATATTATTAGAATAGCCGTTGAGAAATTACACTGTAAATTCCACCCTTTTGAACATACCCTCTGATGAAATCCATCCACAGTGAAATGAGTAGTTTAGACATAGCATCTTCTTTCGGGTCGCCGGTACGCTTTTCAATCTTTTCATATTTTAAGACGTACGATAAATCGTCGCCGTGCACAGCCCCTCCTGAATGGAAAAAATCCGGTACGTTTTCAGTGATCTGGCCATTCAGGAAATCCTGTCATCAACAATCGGAGCAAACCGAAGAAGAGAAGAATCTACCCAGGAGGCTAGGTAGGTTTCTAGTTAGAATTTATACAAATGATTTCCTTTCATAATATTGTTAAGGCCTCTCTGTTACGGATGCGTATTCTCAATCACAACCAGCCACCATCTTGAAAGGCAAATTATTGTAAAGGTGATTGTTAGGAGGTTTACCTTTATACAATTCCGAGTGATTGAACCTGTCGCTCACACGCTTCCCTCCAACGTGGGAGAAAACATAAGCGTGCACTGGGGATTTGTAGATGAATGAGTGGATTTTCGCAGTTTCCCGGATCCCAAGGGCCAGAAACCTATCGGTGAACATCTGAAAAGCGGAAATGCAGAAGAAAGTCAGACGGAAGTTTGCAAAGTTGATATATAGCTAGGCTTGGGGCTATAGTCTCTTTAGACTATTAGGGGCTTTAGAATATTTAGTTGAGTGACCTCCACAGGAAAAGAATAACGATAGGATAGGAATAACGCTAGGATAACGATAGGATAGGAATAACGATGGATCATCACTACATAAAGCAATTTGACAAACGATAGACTCTCAGATAAGACCCAGAAGAGTACCAACTTGAGTTGCCAGATCTACTTTAATTTAAAGTACCTATCCTACTTTATTTTTGTTCAAAATACTTTATACTTTATAAACAGAATTATAGTATTCTGCGTGGTATAGACGGTTTCCATCTTTCTTAGTGGGATGTTGTGTACAACATCTAACAATTATACAACAACTAAAAAACTATAGTAGGCCAAAATACTTTATATTTGAAACGAAGAAGAACACAACTAAAACGAAGAAGAACAACAACTAAAAAATTATAGTAGGCCAAAATACTTTATATTTGAAACGAAGAAGAAAAGTTCAGCCCCCGCAACTACTATTCAAGGGTACCTACCTAACCTATACCTACTACCTAAACCAGAACCTCCTGGAGGCCCACAGCTCTTTTCAGAATTTTTAACATTTTGTTAAAGTGTTTCAGAGAAAGAAAGAGGGACTGAATGAATGTAACTTTTCGAGTTCCAAAAAAGTTCCTAACGTCCTTAGTCCTTACGTGCCTAATAGATGCACGAGATATTTTTGGTGAGAACGTGATTGAAAATGATGTTCCTAATTACATGTATGTATGTAATACAACCTTTCTGAAATATGGACTCGTTAAGATTGAAATGTTGAGTAATGTTTTCTTCAGAATAAAAATGTTGGGACATACCTACAGTAACAATATTGCTATCCATGATTCTTTTTTTAATTCCTCATACCGAGTTTTCTAATTCGGTCAGTAATCTGACACATTCAAGCCCTTGTGTGCAGATGCTGCATGAAAAATATCTTAGTGTTTAAGCCGAGAACGTAAACTTTAATGGATACTTCAACTCTCATTGAAATACTTTATTTTTCCTTGGTTGTAGCCAGGATATACTTGATCCGAAAAAATCTGGCAACCCTAGTACCAACACATGATCATGACATTTGGGGCTGGAGGCTACAAATGATACAGTCGCTTAGAAATATTGGTCGCACTCATGGTTCGCGTCGACCTCGGTCTTACGATGATTCGAAGTCGAAACTACCAGACCATGAGGGCCCTTATTAGGGAGTTCCTAGTGAATGCGATCGAGATACCACCACTTGGAATACGGATGCCGGATCTAGGGAAACCAAGCGCGATGCTAACCAAAATTGATTGAGATACCATTTAGCATTTTTTAGGTGGTATCTCCGAGTAGGATCTTGGAGTAACGGGTCACGTTACTATTAAATCAGGCGGCGTTACAAGTTCATTAACATCAGGCGGTAATACCGCCGCGGTATTCAGCTTTCAAAGTGGAGTTGTTTTTGGGGTTTGTTGTCGAAACTGCCTCCTTAGGAAACTTATTAGATTTATTAAACTTCAAAACCATTTTGATCTGATCAGTTGCAAAGATGTACGGAGTTTTTCGTGATTTCTGGAAATTGCGATTGAGTGGAACGAGCGAGAGTTTTGAAGCTCAGCTCCCCAAATCAATAATAATAATTGAGTTACAATGATTGTAACATTTAACTCATCTGGATTAGTGGCCGACCAGTTCCACTGTAATTCAGTGGCTTGGAGGTGAGATTTTAACGGTGTTCGTTAAACCGCACATTTCCGAGTAGCACTCCCCGTCTTCCAGGTCGGCTGTCTGCATTGCTGCTTCCAATAGTGTAATGTTTCGTTGCTCCTCCAAATTATCTCAACAACGAACGAACTGGTGTGAAATAAAACCGCAGTGGTTCGTGAAATCGGCAACTAAACAACACCTAACGGCACCTAACAAACTCAGGACAACACAGAGGAAAGTACTGGCAGCACTGAGCTGCCAGCTGTGCTGCTCTCGGATTTCGTTGTTGTTGTCGACGTTTGTATGTCTTCTTGGAAGCTGTTTATCAATTAGGCAGGTTACTTTGCGATAAGGATTCACTAGATACCATCTTCCGTATCGGCCAGTGGTATCGTATTTTCCGTAAACATACCACCGACGGATCGCAGATACGATACCATCGGCGATCGCGCATGCGCACTGCTGGAGTAGGATACGGATGGAATCGAGATACCACGACGTATCTCACCACTAGGAACTCCCTAATAGGGATACAATATAATAGGGATTATACAATAACATTTCACGTATCTGGTCACGGCCAGACCACTTATTATGATGTGTTGTAACATTATTTTCTATGAATAAAAAAAAAACAACTATAGGTACCTATTCATATTTGCTTCACAGATTAAGCAGCAGTTCCGCTTCTCACCTGAGTGAATCCTTTAGGGTTCTCAACAATCCTTTTGCTACCCAAATAAAACTCCCTGATTGCTTGGCCTACTTGATTCTTGTGAATGTCACCAACATCATAAAACAGAATTGTTGGCAGCAAATCGTCCCAATTTTTTTCCAGTTGGCAAGTAGCTGTGTGATTGGTGAAGATTTCTGAAAAAATACAAAAAAAACATCATTTTAATAGGTTTACTGAAATCACAACAAGGGAGCAGAGAGGAGAGACTCGCTTGTTTGGGCCTAATTGACACGGCCACCGGCGCAAAGGAGCAAATAATTTAATTCAATATATAGCTTTAATGTTATTTCAGCCACTGTAGGAGTGAAATAGCTTCCAATTCAACATTTTTCTGGTTCCAATACCTCCAAAAGGTAGATATTATACGGGTGGCGTAAATAAGAAATATTTTCGGGGTGGGGGTGGGTGGGGGGATGTTCGTGGGCGTAAACATGTTCTATAATAACTAAATCAGGCGACTAATATCACGTTTTAAACTATTTCAGCACTGAAAAGCTAATCGAATATTGATTAATTTCACTTGAATTTACCAAAGTTTGGGGAGCAATAAAACAATTTGAATTGGTTCACGAAGATTATAATCAGGACTCGAGGTTACACACGATGTTAAAAACAGGGTGACCACATTGCCCCGGTAATTTCCCTACACAGGGAAAAAATGTTGGTTTGACATTCCAACAATTTCTCTAGTAAAAGCATCTTAAATAAAATTTCAATTATTTAACGTAATTATTTCAGAATAATAAAATATTTTTCTCATTCCGAGTAGGGTCGACAAGTTGTGTCAACGGGTGGGTACCAGTTCCACACAAAGCACCTACCACTTCCGCGCCAGACAAAAATACTGTAGGGGCCAAAAATACTCCAGTTCCCAATTCCGCGCAAACCAAAGCTGAGGTTTTCAATATTTTAATGAAGAAATCATGAACCAAATCCAGTAGATGTCCAAATGGATGGGACATAACGTCCGATTTTAAATAGGTATGTGGAAGCTGGAGAGTTGACGAAAGAATTTCAACAGTCAAATGTACCGTCCGCTAAGATCGAGTTCGTGGAGCACAAATAGTAAAGGCTGGGCAGTGGAAAAGCAAATAATATTACTAAGTAATATTATACAAGTCTTGTATAAACGGTGTCATTGGTAACAGTCAAGGCCTCACCAATGCAGATTTTTATTTGAAGTTCCTCGACAACACGGTGTACGTCGTTCGTGAATTTCGGTAAAGCAAGCAACAACGTCGCACAAGCACAATCGAGTTACAGTAGTCATAAATCACAGATTGACAACACACTGGCATTCCATGGAATGCATGTTGCCACACGTATCCTTCCTCCGTCCTCCGGATTGAGGACGACTCAGCGCGGAATTGAACCATTGGAAAATATTGATCGGCATGGAACTTTAACGTGAGATTAACTGAATTTCTCGACTATGGGCGGAACTGTAGCGCTACTGGGTCAGCACATGAACCTTCAGAGCCCGGAGCATCAGGAGTGGAAAAGCATTCCCCTCATGGCGTCAACTGGGATACAGCCTGCTCTACAGGCACAGAAGGGACAGAGCGATTGAAGGTGAATTTTCCACACCCCCCCCCCCCCCCCCAACAAAGTGTAAGCATTTCACTACTCTAATAGCAAATGTAGCCTCATCAAAACAATCATAAGCGATAGTACACCGACAGGAGGGAACGAATTCTAATGTTTGTGGAAACCTGTGAAATAAATAAAAATCATAATGTAAGGCGGTGATATGTAGGAAATACTCAGGGGACGAATAGTGATATGAGATTGATGATCTTAAAATTACATTTAGGTACTGACTAGCAGAAAAAGCGAGTCCGTCATCATCCATGTAGCTGAGCAGAAAAGGTACATCAGCAGCTTCTCCAGATTGAATAATGTCGAGAGGAGTCTTCGTGAGAAATCCATGAGGAGATTTTTCAATCACCGGATTGACAGCCATCAAATCGTAACCAACAAATTTCTGGAACAATTCAAACAGAATGGAGATTCTACAGTCCTCTAAATCGTGAGTGCACACGACGCTCTTACATCAACCTAAATATCATAAGGTTGATCATAAGGTAGATCAATAAAAAAGTTTTCGAACAAGAATCCAAAAAACAAGCATTACTCAGCAGAGAAATACATACCACAACCATCAGAACTCTCTCTCTCTCTCTCTCTCTCTCTCTCTCTCTCTCTCTCTCTCACCATGTTAAATTTCGTCAGACACTTACAACGAATCGTAGAGCTTGTTCAGTCACTAGTTGAGCTGGTTTCGTCCTCAAACATTCCGCTATTTCTTCAGAGCTCGATATAGAGCAGTTCAAGGCCTCAGCAATTTGAATAGCTTTGGTTTTAGGGCTCCTGGACACTACCCAAGGGTTGAGCGCTACACCACTCAGGGCAATGGCCTTCTGAAATAAACCTGGAAAAAACAAATACACTTTAATGAAATAAACATTGTTTCGTAAGCTTCAAATGGTAGTTCAACATTTCTTTGGAACTCGAATATTATGATGCATCACAATTTAGAGAAACCATTGTCTATACCGTGTAATATCATCGACTCCGATCTGCTTACCCCGACTTTGTTGAGATAGCATGAGCAAATGCACACTAGCTCCCCCAGCCGAATATCCTACCAATGTTATCTTGTTAGGATCTCCACGAAACTTAATTATGTTTTCTTTCGTCCATTTCAAGGCGAGAAGTTGATCTTTCAACCCGAAATTCCCGGGGATGACGTCGTCTTCGAGGCTGAGAAAACCTGGAAAAACGGCAGTCGTAGATTATTTTTTCAAAAACCTCGATTCTTCAAATGATCTATTATCAGTTTTCGATACATCGACGCCTCAGAAACAATACCGCCTATCTGGCTTTTTTCTTTCTTTTTTTTTTTTTCGCAAAATGAGGTTTTGGTATTGACGTGTGCAGCTCTCTCTCACGCATCGCCTGAAGCTACTAGTTCACAGAAAAATTAACAGATAAAGCCACTATACCTGAAAAACTAATACCGCTTATCTTCTTCATGTTAGCAAACTGCTCAGGATAGGGTATGTTTTGACGGAGAGATAGGCGGTATTTTTCGGTGGATCGTCCGGTTTATAGAATCAGATGATTCAGTTTTTACTTCCTCCAGTAGATAGGCGGTATTGTTTCTCGAACATCGATATGTACCATCATCACAGCGGTTATCTCCAGTGCTCTACACTACACTTTGGAAAAGCTTATTAAATAAGCTAATTAAATTTTTTTTAATTCCCCATTCTCATCCATTCAACGCAACAGGGGCTTACCTAGCACTCCAAGTCTATAGTTCAACGTCACTATGACAACATCCTCTTCATCAAGAAGGTATTCTGGCCCGAATAAATGTGCGTACCCCTTCTGAAATCCTCCTCCATGTATGAAAACTAGAACATCCAGAAGTTTTTCATTTCCTCCTTTAGACACCTACAAAATTATGTAAGTACAATAAGAGCTATCGCCAATTGATGATGAATAATAATTATTATTACTACTCCTGCATTATAAAATTAACCCCGTAAGGAGTTGGGGTCGAACGCATCGCTCGGACTACAATGCTGGCCCTGGCCACAATTTTCAACCTAAATTCACCACATATTTTCTACGTATATTCACCACATATTTTCTACGTATATTCAATTATATTTGCAAGACCACCCCGAAGGTTTTTTTTTACCTACCTGGTATGGGGAAGTTGCAAAAAATCGAAAAGTTCAACCTACAATTAAAATAAGAACGGGGCAGGTACCAAAAGACGAAATTGTACTTTCCGATTTTTTGATAAATTTCATCAACTTACGACCTTGAAATTTTTACTGAAAGTTCTTCACTATGCGCTCTTGAATCAAAACTAAAAAAAATTAGGCATCCAAAACAAGATCAGTGTTGCATTATTCTGTACTCACGAGTTCCTACACAAGTCGAAAATCGATATTTTCAAACCCCTATAGGTTTGATTGCACAGGTCGTTGGTTCCTCGAACTACGGAATCATTCGAAAGATGAAAAATGAATTCACAAGAAATTATAACATATTCCATCACCTGAGGAGTGTACACATTCAGGTACAAACAGTCTTCAGACGAAAAGTCATTTCTTTCGCCAGACTGGTAACACATTTTGGAGTCGTCATTATTGGCACTTAAAATGCCTTCCCACGGGCCAGCTGGTTCTGGGTTCTGAAACAAAACCTTTTAAAACAAGATACACACAAGAAGAGAGTGAAAGGAGGGGTTCATGAATTTTTAACTGTTTTGTTCGGTCTCACAAATACATTTTAAAACCAGGTACTATGTTTCATGAAGAAAGCGGAGGAGGGATTCATGAAGTTTGAACAGTTTTGTTTATCACAGAATCTTGCAGAGCGAAATATTCATACAGTGAGGCTGCCAGTAGTATTGATTTTTAAGGCTCTCCAAAATGCACGAACTCAGATACCTATTAGTGGACTAATTACTGTGTTTATCATCGCAAATGTCCCCAACATAATGTCTAACGCGCTAATGATATCCACAGGGAATACCGTGATATTACTTTTCTTTTCAATCCTCCAAGACCTCTTCTGAGGCCCAAAAGCGCTTGTAATCTTCCAGGAGCGCGTAAATCAAAGGGTACAGCCTTTTTCCAAATAAGTAAGTTATTCAAATTGAAATCGGATGAGTACCTTGAAGCGAAGTTCACCAATAGGAGGTTTAGCGTAGGGCAGGTTCAGGAAGGAAGAAATTTTCCTGCCGTTGACGGTATACTTCCACAGCCCTATCGCCTTCCCCTGTGCCAGGATCACTTCAGGGTCGGAAGAAGAAACTACGTTTGTCGAGCACATAAGGGCCAGCAAAGGCAACAAATTCCACCAAGGACCCATGGCGAGGAACAGGAAACCTAAGAAACTTGAAATACCTATGAATGCTTTCAGTTTACAAATACAACTCAACCACTCGCAAAATACTGATTTAAATAAGGATGAGAAATACATACCACCAAATGTCGGACGTTCAAGGATCCCAACAAATGCTGATTGATCAACTTTTTTCAAATAATTCCTCGAGTAGTTTCACACGCTTGTGCATCGACTCACGATCCACAGCCCCTTGAGCTCCTTCAACGGAGGTCTTTACTCACGAGAGGAAAGACATCAGATGTCAGAGATTCTGTGGATCTCACTTATCTCCCTTCCCGACTGCCCTACATAATCGCCAAAGCGACTACACCAATCCAGAAAGGAAAAGATCAAGTAATAAGGTGGTGTTGAACTATATAAATACGCCTTTAATAATTTGTGGTTTGATAACCTTTGATCCCTTCTAACTGATAGGTATCAATCAAATAATGTTGTTTCTGTTATTATATGCGTCAGTGATCCTTAAGCGGCTAAAATTTGGTCGAAATTAACGAGGGAGATGGACATATAGAACGAATTATCTTCCTATGCGGGCGGCGGACCAAAATAATTACAAACCTCAGATGTACCATCACTGTAATCGTTAACGGATAAAATACATTGTGATGCCGCCTTAGATAACAAAATTACTATTTAACATTTAAAAATGAAATAAATAGGTATACAATCGACTAGTTACAATAATTATTACACTATTGTACAATAAATAAAGCATTCACAATCAGCGGGCGTACCTTCGCGCATTCCCCTGATGACAGAGAAGTAGGAGCATGGAGCACTGGACAACTTTAGTAAGGAGTATGGAGAAGGTGGACAACTTCGTGGAAGATAAAGATATTCTTCACAACGAACGAGTCCTGTGAGGGCAATGAGATGATAATAGTACATTAAGACGCAAAAGAGTAAAATTAAGAAATTATGCAATTGTAACACACCTTGAATTATTCCGTAATTGCTTGAATGTTCAGCCACCACGAAGAGAAAAGTATGGCTGGGATCCAGTGTACAGTCCATTATAAGTATGCTGGCACATCATTTCCTACAAATAGCCTTATTTCCAGTATTGGGTACACAGCGTCGGTTCTGGTGGGCAAGTATTTCCACCAACATACACATTGGTATCAAAGTCGAATGCGTGGATCAAAAGAGGTTTCAAGGTTTGACGACATGTTCATCTAGGAGAATGAGTGTCACGAAGTTGCGGACTCGGAGGTCAAATAGATGGGCGTTGGTTGGAAGATCGCCATGTTTCTACATCATGATTCTGAATCTGTCATTGCCTTTGCTGGAAATACCTGCAATCAGGAGGCCTTGGATTCGCCTGGGGAGTAGGATACGAGGGTTGAAAAGGTGGAGGGGTTTCTAAATTGAGGAAACACTCCATTGGGTTGATGGTAGAAACCTGCTCAGACCATTGTGGTATAGCGTTGGCTGGGACTGGAGCAGGTTCAGTGGGTGGTACATCACTCTTCCGTTTCTTTTGTCGTTTGCGAGGCGGTGTGTACTGTGAGGGGTCTCCCGCTTGGTTCTGGTGAACCTTCATGTGCTGTGTTAGGTTTGATTGCTTTGCCCATCGATGCCCACAGATGTCGCAGACGTAGGGCTTTTCACCCGTGTGGGTCCTCACGTGCACCTGCAAATGGGCGATTTGCTTGAACTTGCTGTCACACATGGTGCAAGCGTAAGGTCTATCTCCCGTGTGAGTGTTCATGTGAACCTGCAAGACGCGTTTGAGCTTGCACGAATAACCACAGACTGTGCAGACAAATGGCTTTTCTTCCGAGTGTTTGGCCATATGAGCATTCAACGCAGCCTTTTGTCCTGCTCGGTAATCACAGACTGTGCAAGCAAATGGTCTTTCCCCCGTGTGGACAACTGAATGAGTTTTAAGAGCACCTCTAGAGCTGAAAACTTTGCCGCAAGTTTCGCACGTAGCTGTAGTAGGAGTGCGTTCCTCAGAGAGATGCTTCTCTCTCTCTTCTGGCGTCATGTGTGTTAACATATGTTTTTTCAATGCATTGGATTCTACAAACCCCTTTGGACAAACTGAACAGACAAGAGGCTTCTCACCAGTGTGTTTTGCCATGTGCGCTTTCATCAACCGCGGCACTATGCATTTATACTCACACAGCTCACAAGAGAAAGGTCTTTCTTCGGTGTGTTGATACTTGTGCCTGCGCATATTCGCCCCCTGATTGGTTTTATAGCCACACACCTCACAAACATATATCTTAGGCGGCTCCTTTGATTGAATGACCCCAGGGTGCGAACGAACGATATGCCGTACTAAATAGCGTTTTTGTTTGTAGCGCCCTCCACAATGGTGGCAAGTGACTTTGCCTTTCTGTACGTGAGTCATGACGTGCCTTTTGAGGTCCCTTTTTGTACCTACGGCTCGACCACAAATCTCACAGGGAAAGCTTCCTGGCTTCTCAGACGATACGCTAGGATCACAATTTCTCTTCAATTTCCGTTTCTTAAAACGCCGTTTCTTCTCACCATCAACATTGATTTTAACATCATCATCTTCGTCACAATTGACGTCATCTGCTCTCCAATCACTGTCGCAATCGGTCCCTACATCTTCGTTTTCAAGTTCACCCCTGTTCTCCTCCAAATCTGAATATTCTAGTTTCAAGTTTTCTTTCTCTTTTAAAACACATTCTACAGTGCTTTCAGTTTTAATGCCCACATCCCCACAACTTGAAACATTTGGCTTTCTCAAATCTGAGGCTTCTTTTAGATTACTTTCCACTTTTTGACTTATCTTTATACTCCTCCTAACTGATTTTCTCATGTCTTTACGTGACCCCTTTGGGGTTCTTGTATTTCCGCCTTTTTTCTTCGTGACGGAACTCTGACAAAAATTCTCTTTCCCAGGTGAAAAATGTACCGCTGAAGACGCTCGACAAATTTGCACAGCCTGGTCATACTTCAAATCGGCGCCAGCTAAAAGAGCATTCCGTACTTCATCACTGTCAATTCCACCAACGATTTTGTACAAAACTATTTCATCCCGCATTGTCCTGAATTCACACCTGTCAACTTGATTTGTTAAATCCGACAGAAAATCTTCGAAGTTTTGCCCCGATTTTTGATGCATCTTGTACAGTTTGAACCTTTCCAAAGTCACGTTAACTTTGGGTTTGAAGTGTTCATCGAATTTCCGTATAACGGATTCAACGTCCGTAATGTCCAAGATGCTGAATGTATTGTAAATTTCCAGGGCATCGGGGCCTACAAGGGACTTGAAAGTTGACAACTGAACGTCGTGACTTTTTTGCTCCAAATTGATCGAATTCGCATAATACCGAAACGATCGTTGCCATTTCTTCCAGTCCTCAAGTTGGGTCGTGTCGGTTATTTGGAATGGGAGCGGGGCTGGTGGAGTAGATTTCGTTGCGGTAAGTGACATGGTAGCGGCAACTTGGGCGTCGGGTTACAATGAGCAGAAAGGCGAACTCTCCTTCTTCTCGATCCACCACTTTCAGCTCTCACGTCAGCTTGAGACTATTTCCATCGCAACGGCCATCCAAGCCTGTAAATCAAAATAACAAATCAATACCTCCTAGGTAAGTACGTATCACACATAAGGCGCATTCCCATCAACTATAGAACCATAAGATGCGTGAATTCCACCAATGTCGCCACCGAATGCCTACTAAAAACTATTAAATTTTATACCAGATATATCGCTTCAATACTGGTCACCCCTCACAATTTGGAAACTTGGGACATACAGCTACAGTCTCACACCATAATGGTTAGACAACCCAAGTAGTAATGTAGTGGCTACCCACTAGTAAGGCTTACCTACTGAAACCTCTGATGGTAGAACTTTCCTAACTCTTCTCTGAATGCCGTAGACGTTGTACATCAGTAGGTGACCAATCCTCCACAATCATCACACGGAAAGAGTCCTCTTGAAAGCCTCACTCTTGAGAGCAGCAAAGTCCTGAATTCCGGTCCATCTTCCGAAATTGCGAAGCCAGGACAGCTGTTTCCAGCCTGGTGGTAGTTCCTAATTATTGATAATTATGGTAAAACTTGACACTCGGCAACCTCGTACGTGTCTAGAAAGTATGTACGTATTTACTAACCAGACTGTTGAGAACGGCCTGAAGGTGGTGGCTTCACATTGAAAACGCCCGCATTCGTAAAAACATCCAGTAAATTTAACAGAAAATAATATTTTCCAACAAAATTGAAAACACAAAATTAAGTCACGCTCATGGAGCTATAATCAAAATATTTGGATTAACTCCGTCTTGTTAAAGTTTATCAGTCAGATCAAGTCTGTGGCAGACACAAATCTTCCTGTGGAAGACACAACACTGCTTCTTCTCCTTGATTCGATTTAATATTAAAATTTAATATTATTTAAATTATTAAATATAAATTTTACACACATTTATATAAATGATGGCCTTTCTTTTTTTACCTGACGTAAAGCTTTTATAAAATTTTGTAGGTACCTACACAAATTCATAATATAATGTAGGTATCCGAAAATAGTGGGATAACGTCTCACTAATTAAAATACCTACAGACAAGGAGGTTCACTTGTCCCCAACTTTAAATACAACACAACATTTTTCCGATTCCGTTTCCATCGGATTGATCCTCTAACGATCCGGAAGGGATTTACGAGTTTACAATTTAAATAAATCTTACTCAAGGCCAGATGCTGGGTCAGGAACAGGCTTCAGGGAGGAGTCGATTTTAATATATTGTGGGGTTGGTTGCTAGTTACGCCAACACAATGTGTTGACATGTCATGTCACGTGGTTGTCACCAAAAGGAAAAGCCGGGGCAGTGGAGCAAATAACTGGCTCTAAAACCCAAGTTTAACATTTTACGAGTTTAACATTTAAATGAATATTACTGTTACATACCTACTGTTACTTTTATTGTTGTTATTATTATATTATAATAATAACAACAATAAAAGTAACAGCAGGTATGTAACAGTAATATTCATTTAAATGTTAAACTCGTAAAACCCTTCCGGATCGTTAGAATTTCAATCCGATCCCGTGACTGTTGAAAATAGATACCTAAAACCCCAAAATATTAGATTTGATCCAGGTCTGACGGCGCACAGTGGCCAATTTTCCGGATCTAGGTGGAAACAATTATTTTATGGGCCTATCTTGTAGGAAATTTAACGCTGAACACGAATATACCATATATGATGGGTCGCAAATGCCTTCTTCATACGTTTTCTGGCAAAAAACTACCAAAAAACGTGTTTTTTACCTATTTTAGGTGGTTTTTTCCCCCAAATACTCTCTGAATCACGTAAAAAATTATTTTATTGACTTTCCTAACACAGAATACACGGCTTTTACAAAATACATAGTTGGCACGTAGTGGTGGTAACACTTGTAAATTAATGGTAAATTCATGATAATTGAAGGTAACACTTGTATATTAATGGTAATACTTGAACATTCATGTTAATTGAAGGTAATAATGAAATAGAGGTACCTAATATAATAATATATAATAACACATTTACATTTTAAATATAATGATGAATTAATATAATACAATAATGAAATATAATCAAAACGAATGATGAACTGCCATAATTATGCGATAGAAGAAAAACAATAATTGTTTAATAATAATTATTATTGCCACCTTACAACCCCCCCGTTAAACCGCTTGACTCATTGTCAGACGAACCACTTGATGAGTTGTTCGGGATGGTCTCGGAGATCGTGTCTGGGGCTATTAATGGATCTGATGAAACCAGAAGCATCACTAGCAAATCATGCTTAACATACTTCCCTCCTGTTTTCCTGGTATTATTCAATCTAAATCAATCGCCTGCAGTCCTTGTTCCGAGCCTCTTCACTCAGCATTCCTATAGGCACCGAAATATGGTAGCGTATAATTTCAGCAGTATGTTCTAGTATTTTATGAACTGTTGGGACACACAAACACTCCTTCCCTCACACAAGCACTCGCACACGCCTGCAGCACAACGAAGCTTAAAGCGAAACCGCCTTTTTTTAGCCTTTTTCTCGAGCTAAAAGTAGAAAAAACGGGGTTTGCGCAAAAAAGCGCAAAAAACGCTTGGCAGTTCCAAAAACTAGAGTGTCAGACGGAAATTTTAAGACTAAAATCACTCTGGGGACTCGTGGGGTTCAATGAAATTTTTAGCTTTGAAGTTGAAGTTCTCTTAAAAATTGACTAGATTACAGAGTAAAAAGCTTGAGTGCTCTCCCCCTGCTGAGTTTATGTCCTCAGTTAATTTTTTTAACAATAGAATACATTGTACTAGTCACAAGAACACCCTTCATCAGTTCTAAATCCGCTTGTGAAATCTGGTGGAAGGCAAGTGAAGTGGACACAGATTTCTCCGTCGCAGGCCAGAAAGAGTCGTGTTTTCCTGACTTCTTACCTCGCTCCATCGTTCATAAATGACTTTGGACAGTTATTATTCACGTTTTCCTGTTTCATAGGATATCTTTAACAATATGTACTATCAAAAATCTTGAAAGCATGACTTGAATTTTTTCCATCTAGATCGGGAAAATTGGCCACTGTGCGGCGTCTGTCCATAGAAGTTGGACAGCTGTCGACAAATCCCGACCGCACATACTCGAGCTGTCGGTTTCCGTCCAACTGCTGTAAACCTACGATCGACCTGGAACAGCAGTTTCCAAACTGCGCATGTCTCCGTCGATTTCTGTTAGTCCATCAAACCTGGTACAAATCTATTATATTCTGGTAGGATAAATTGTAAACAAGAACAGTAGAGACAAACGTAAGGCTCAACACCCAAAACAAAACCGAATTAAGAGATAATTCTCAATTATTAAGGAATCCCATACCTACCCATTCCCAAATATTCAACCGATTTTGGTGAAATTGGGTTTACAATGATCGGCAAGATGTACCTCAACACTCCCAAATTCCCAAGTATTCCCTACGTTGTAAGCTTACAACTGTTTACATGTTTACATTCCCTACGTAGGGAACGTACGTTGCTCAATCTCAATAAATGGCGTAAAAACATGGGCCCTCCCTTGACCCTGTGCCTACCTACCTACATCAAATTCGCACTAAGTACTTATCAAGTCGTTTCGCAAGTATTATTAAGAATTTTCAACAACAAAAATGTAATAATCACCTCTCCTCCACCATTGCACGAGACAACCTACCAAGGGAGTGAAGGGTACAAAGTACTATAATACACTACATATAACGTATAATATACTACTTATTATGTACAGATAGTAGAAGTTTCATTTGTGCACAACATGAAACAATCTATAGGTAATCTATAAAAAGTTAGCTTATAGGTACATACACACTTCTAAAGAAGAGTCTAATTTGGCTTTAGAAAATCCGAAACCTTGCCACTTTCAATGTGGTGGTTACCCAGATAATTTCACTAATTCCTCTGATTAATGAAAATGCATTCCGCGGACCTTGGGTTTCGCAGTACTACCGGATGGGAATGTGGTGAGTTCAATTCGGGGATTTCCTCGATTGAATTAATAGCAGACACCTGTTCGGACCACTGAATTATTGCATCGGCGGCAGCCTGTTCTGAATATTCTGACTCGTCGGACCAATCTGATTTCACAACGAGGACAGCCGGGGTCTTTTGTCGTTTGCTTTGAGGTGTCGGATTTGGATCCATCAGACGCTTCTCGTGAACCTTCATGTGCGCCTTTAAATTGTCTCTCGACGTCCACCTATGACCGCAGATCTCGCAGACATGGGGCTTGTCGCCAGTGTGTAGCATCATGTGCCTCCTGACATGCGAGGACTGAGAAAATCGTCTACCGCAGACGTCACACTCATATGGCTTTTCACCTGTGTGGACGAGCATGTGTTTTTGCAACTGAAATTTCAGCTTACAAGAGTAACCACAAGTACTGCAAACAAATGGCCTTTCATCAGAGTGTACCATAGCAACATGGCTCTTCAATTGGCCATTAGTAAAGGATTTGAAGTCACATTCACTGCAAGCAAATGCCTTTTGCCCTGAGTGACGAATTAGATGGGTTTTTAGAGCACCTTTGGAACTAAGAACCTTTCCACACTCCTCACAAGTCACCTCGTTGACTCCACGATGCTTCCCTTGCTCCTCAGGCGGCATGTGAGTTATCATATGTTTCTTCAATGCATTAGGCTCCATAAACCCTTTCTGACAAATGGAACAAACTAAAGGTTTTTCACCAGTGTGTTTTGCCATGTGCGCCTTCATCAAACGAGGCACTATACATTTATAATCGCACAAATCGCATGAGAAAGGTCTGTCTTCTGTATGCTGATACTGGTGTCGATAAATGTTACCTTTATGATTCGTTTCGTAGTCGCACACTCCACACGCGTAGATTCTAGATGCTGACTTTGATTTGATTATACCAGGATGATACTGGGCTATATGTCTAACCAAACCGCGTTTCTGAGTAAATTGCTTCCCACAATAGTTACAAGTGACTTTGAAATCAACATGAGTCATACCGTGTCTGTTGAGGTCGCTTTTGGTGCTGAAGGCCCGACCGCAAATTTCACAGGGAAGATTTTTGGGTTTCTCGGGCCTTTTTCGAGGCACGGAATTTTTCTGGGGTGTTTCATTTTTTGTGCCTGGCACTTTCGATTCAAAAAATTCATACTCATCACCATCGGCTATCCAATCACAATCACTATAATCCGTTTGTACATCAACAAATGAGCCAACATTGTTAGCCTTTTCTTCGCCGACAGACAGTTCGTAAGTGTCATTTTCTTCTTCAAAATAAAATTCAATGAATGAATCATTTTCCTTAACCGTTAACGCTCTCTCTGTGGCATGTTCTTCGTTGACGATTTCTTTGATGAGCCGCTTCACTGCAGATCCATAATTTGTGTCGCCTTCTGGAGTTCGAACATTTTTCAGTTCATTAAATGCCACCCTCGTTCCATGACACCTATCTTCTTTTCTCGTTGTTGAATCTTTGCAATGTGTTTCTTCTTCTAAAATGGAATGCTTGGCCGATAAAACTCGACAAATTTCTACGGCTTGGTCATACTTCAACTCTGTGTGAGCTAAAAGGGCACTGCGTATTCGCTCATCGTTGACGCCTCCAATGATTTTGTATAGGATTATTTCGTCCCGCACTGACTGGAATCCACACGCGTCAACTTGATTTGTTATTTCTAACAAAAAATCGTTGAATTTCTGATCCGGTTTTTGGTAGAGTTTATATAAATTGTACCTCTCCAACATCAGGTTAATTTTGGGTTTAAAGTGTTCATCGAATTTCTCAATAACGGAGTCCACATCCGAGATGTCTAAAATGCTGAAAGTGTGGTAAATCTCCAGAGCATCGGGGCCTATCAGAGACTTGAAGGTGGACAACTGTACGTCGTGACTCTTCTGTTCCAAATTTATGGAATTGGCATACCACCTGAACAATCGTTTCCACTTGTTCCACTCTTCTGATTTATTCGAGTTCATAATTTTCAGCGGAGGCGGTGGCGCTGGCTTGGTATTTCTCGAGGAGGCTGACATACTTGCCATAATACAAATTA
Source organism: Pilophorus perplexus (assembly GCA_955831195.1). Taxonomy (NCBI): domain Eukaryota; kingdom Metazoa; phylum Arthropoda; class Insecta; order Hemiptera; family Miridae; genus Pilophorus; species Pilophorus perplexus. The sequence continues at coordinate 15,839,238 of OY037011.1, read as the reverse complement.
ACAATGCAGTAGAAATGAAGAATTTGAGAGGGGGATTTTTTTTTTTCGCAGCTCGACGTGTCAAACCTTCGAGGCAGGTGTTATTGCCTCATTATTGAGATGATGGCATCTATGAAATGACCATCCAAACCTAAAACAAAATCATTGAATGAACTGGTGTCGTATACAGTAAAGCTGATGAAATTGAAATTTGAGATGTTCTTCATCTCAAATCAGCTCACATCAGCCTGATTAACACTCTATAATATGGTAAATATTGTTTACTTCACATACCTCGACGTAAATTCAAACTCCCTGAAGGTGAAGACTCCCGGCGGTGTGATCAAGTCCAAATGCCGGTAAGCCATAAAATATCAAATTCGGGTTCCTCCCAAGGTGAGTTGCTGGTGCAAGCGGGCTGATTTTTCATTACATCATTCTTCATCTTGGAAAATATAGGGGGAAAAAGTTAATTTGAGAGAGTACCTAACGAACGAATAAATTGAAGCAATACATACTTACGAACAAAGAATTGATTCTTTATGATGACTAAACCAATAAACTAAAACAGCTTTCTTGAACTACATACCTAGTTTGGAACTACGATCGTCTAAATACATAGAGGGATCCGCAACAAGAAACGGCAAATTTCATTTATCATTATGAAATAATTTCATACAACAATAATTATTAATGTTTTCATTCAACGCACGGATGACTGAAACAGTCAGACTGATAAATAGGGATGTTTCTGTTGATAGGGGTGTTGTATCGATATTATCGATACTTTTCCTCGTAGTATCGATACTTTTTTTCAGTATTGGAGCCGATACTTTTTTTATCCCTCACTTTTTATGAGTTTCAATAGGTAGGTTATTGAGGTACGTACCTGAGAGAACCTCGACCTTACCTAGATTGCTGGGACACCAACCACTTCAACACATTAAAGAAAGCTGATGAAGAATAGAATGGGATTTATAGAATGCCATAGCACCAAACATAAAAAATATTTAATATGGTAGAGCACAACGTCAACACACAATAAACGAGTTAGGTACCGAAATAAGTACATGAATTAGTCATTGGACTTGTAATTGAAAAATTCTTCGAGTGAATAGAACTCGCCTTCTACAAGAAGTAGTGTAGGACGGTAGGTACCAGTAACACAGTACCTAACTGTTGAAGTTTGTCATCCTCGACCTCATCCTTTTCGGTTTGGAATTCTTTTCAAAACAGAGTTGGCAACAACCGCTACCTGCAACTTGTGTGGGAAGCGATACAAATCAAGTGGAAAATTTCCACTTAATATTAGCATTTAATGCTATCAATGCTACCGTGCATTTATCACGTAAGCATCCCAGAGCTTTCAACAAAACTACTAAGAAGTAGGGTTGCCAACTCCAAAATTCTGTTCGGGAGGACGCTTGGAAAAATTGGGGAGGACACCGTGTAAAAAGGGAGGACATCCACTCCAAGATTGATATTAAATATAAAATATATTGCAAATTTTGCAATATATTATTAAGTAGTTTTACAAATTCATTATCAAATGAAAATAATTGTTCTAACGTACGAAGGGCCGGAATAAAAATTAACTGATTACAAAAAAAGACAAAACAAGTTTACTTATGTTTGAAAATACAGAGTTGTAGGTATTAAACCAAACTAAGTAGGTATTGACTTAGGTAGAACACTCAATAAGTATTAAGCTAGGAACTCAGAAATAATAATGCTCATGAAATGCAGAAAGGAACTAGAATATAATGCATCACTCTTCGTAAAATCATTAAATAATTAAATTAAGTATTTTTGTATTTTTTACACATTTTGTTTTTTCATAAATGCATGCCTGCATTCAAATATTCAGGTATTGATTGTCGTACTTCAAACACATGACGAACGTCTTAATTTGGATATCACCGATGATAAATTTTACATTGTAAGTTTAACTTTTCAAAATGGTCCTTTCCCTCTTTTGCGGGAACGTTCAAACACGAACAACGTAGATGAAAAATTTCAAAACACAAACAAAATTTTGAGATATATAAAGGGAATTTTATTTATGTTAAACGAGAAAAATCCCATCAACTAACACGAACAAGACAGGGAATCGAGATCCTCGAAAAATGGATTATGTCCAAAATTACTCGGAAAATATGTGACCTCCTGGGATCCTTAAAAATATATAGATCCCCACGGTGAAACCGGATCGTTCTGGGACCCCGACAACGAAACAAAACGACACTAACTCGATCCCATAGCCAAAAGCCTTCAAAAAACCCTCCCGTAGCTAAATAGCTTCCACTATTTAACAGCCCATGATACAATTTTGTCAGCGGCAACGATTTTCTCAGTTTCAGGAGTGCATGTCGGTCTGGACATAAAGCATGCCAACGTTTTATTCTGTATGACGGCAGAAGCATTGCTTTTATGAGTTTGTTTGGAGGCATAGCGTTTCAAAGAGCTTATTCCACCATATTTTATAATGAACGATTCCTTGCAAAAGGAGCAATAGGAACGCTTTTTTTTGGGATTTACCTTATCTACCCGCGCCCATAGGTAATCCTTCTCCCACAACAAGTTGAAATAACACGCACGTTTAGAAGTTCAAGCCTTCGAACACTTTGGGTCTTCCTCAACATCACTGTCGTATTGTGAGTGAGGTTAGATAATATTGTAGGGCGGCTCGAGTCAGATAGAGTCGAAGATAGAGGCAGGCGAGTCAGAGACGGTTGAGAGAGAAGACGAACTGGAAGAGAAGATAGAGGAAACCCGTACTGCAACACCGCTTGTCATACCAATCTTCAGGGAGAGAACGCTGAGCGAAAAACGTGCGACGAAGCCAAGCCGCTCACCCGATGGTCGCGAAGAGCCAAAACCTCCAAGATGACAAACGACTCTGAACGCATAGTCCCCTGCAGCTCGTCAACGTCAGTTGGTTCCAAGGGCGAGAACTGCAAGGAGGCCAGCGTGGATGATTTTGGCGACGATCTGCTGGGCGAACCTCAGGACTCGGAGCATGACAACTGGGTGCCATACCGCTCGAACAGGCGCCGTGGACATCGTCAAGTGGTCGTTGTCTTCGTCGTAGGCCGTCAAGTGGTCGTCGTTTTTTAAGGAGGCCAATATGCAAACGACCAGAAAAGAAGAGACGCGAACGAGGTCAGGAGCTCGAGGAGGAAGCCGGGCCAATGGGGAGAAGAGATGGCTGAGAACAGTTCGGCCGAAGAGCTGAGGCCATGGCCAAACGCCATCAAACGATGGTGGCGATATAGGAGGCTCAAGGAGTTGAGTGTCCTTCTTCTACGTCTTTCTCCTTCTCCTCCCAGCTGCACCGGCTCAACAGAACCCTACAAGCCATTTCTTGAAGAGGAGGGAATGGTGTAGGGCGGCTCGAGTAGTTATGGGGGGGTTGTTGAGTGGGCGAGAAGAAACATATGGACAGTTACTGACAAGTAGTGTGTGTGTTGAGTTACAAATAGTTGGGAATAAAAGACGTTGAGTTGTACCGGATTCCTTACAATATTGTTTGTTGAAGAAACATCAATCCACAAACAGAAAAGGGAGGACATTTGAGCGTCCTCCCGAAGTCCCGGGTTTCGGGAGGACAGATGTCCAAAAGGGAGGACTGTCCTCCCCGGGGGAGGACGGTTGGCAACCCTACTAAGAAGCAGAAAACGGATGTTGCCCCTGCTCCCTTGAATGATTTCCGGGAATTTCAACATAGTAAAATACATTTTTTTGTAATAGATACATTAAGCTGCCTTGTCTTGTCGATAATTTTGAAAAAACAAATGCCCAAACAAGACAGTTTCAAAAAAAAAAAAAGCTGCAAATTTTACACAAAGGTTTATTATTCTTTGATAGACGTTAATTGTGCAGAAATTAAATTCTGTCAATGAAAAAAAATTAAAAAAAATTTTTTTTTGTGGGATTTTTTTTTACACGCGAAAATATTTATTGAGCATAATTAAAAAAGAAACGAGCCGGTATCAGGGCCTTCGTTTTGGAGAGAGGCCAACCTCGCCATCGAAAATTGCTCTGATCGCCTTCACTCGTAGAATCTAGCCGCTGATATTTGATCAATCCATTCGTTGTTGCTACCGGAGAAAGAGTCGAAGTCGTAGGATCATGGTGTGTTCAAGTTGGAGCCCCAGCTGCAGCGCCACCCCACCGTCAAAGCCTAGCAGGTCATCAGCGCTCCTCCATCTCTGCCGAGTCCCCCTCAAGCACATGGAGGCTGCGCGTACGATGGCAAACGTTAATCGTGCCCTGAGCCACCCCTTGACGATCCCCTGGTGCCGCTTCCATTTGTCTGCCAGCCGTTCACCTAGGACATCGACGAACCGGTTCATCTAGGGTGCCAAAAGTCCATCCACTGTGCTGACCAGAGTGGTGAATGAACAGTGGCGATCTTGGCACGCAGGTAAATACTTCTGTTTCTTCTCTTCCTCTGCTGGGGGGATTTTTATTTTTAAAAAAAATTTTTTTGGATTTTTTTTTTGTTTCAAAAATTCTTTATTTTTTACTCGAAAAATTTTTAACCTCCTGGGATCCTTCAAAAATCCCATTTTTAGCCCCATGAAAGCCCTGTAGATCGCCACAGTGAAATCGGATCGTTACGGGACCCCCAAAAATACTTCGAAAACGAAACCTATAGCTATAACTCGATCCCATAGGTAAAAACCTTCCAAAAAACCTTCCCGTAGCCCCATAGCGCCCTACGAGTTTGGGCGATCGGACTGAAAACCTTGCGGGCACAACTAGATGGTAAACCAAGTATTTTGTAAAAATTGCAGATTTTAAAAAAAAAGCCTACTGCCAAATTTTGGCCCAATTAACAGCCCGGACGGCTGACGGGCATTTCGGATTTTGAATGTAGACCTCTTGAAACGGATAATGTCAAGTTTTGAGGCCGATCCGAGTCGTCGACCTCCGTCGCGAAAACATAGGTGTATTATTCCAAGAATAATAAACCAAAAGTGATTTATTAGGTTTGTTCCAGGTCTGACTGCGTCTGTCGACAGAAGTTGGACAGCTGCCGACAGAACCCGACCGCACATACTCGAGTAGTCTGTTTCCGTCCAACCTACGATCGACCTGGAACAGCAGTTTCTAAACTGCGCATGTCTCCGGCGATTTCTGTTAACATTCCGTCAAACCTGGGACAAACCTATTATTTCAGGATAATATAAAGACCAATGTGGATGAAGTAAAAATCGCGAGATGTGATAATATCTTTATTCATATTATCTATTCATCTATCTAATATACTATATTCATTGTCACGCTGGCGGAGAGACAAAATTGACATTTCCACGCATTTATGAAAAAGTATCTAAAAGCATCGATACTTCGAAATATCGATACTTTCTGGATGCATCGATACGATATCGGTACTCCATACTGATAAGGTACATACAATCATCTGGCGTTGGAACGGTTTGGGCTAGGGATGATATCGTGCGGGGGGGGGGGGGGGGGGGGGGGGGGTGGGCTTGTCCGATTCCGAAATCTATAAAATTATCTTCTTCATTAAGTGTCACCTTAAGTTCTGTTGAAACCTCAACCAAGGTTTTTTATAGACGTTTACGGTTCAAAAGAGAGTTCCAATGATCTAGCTGTGGTACCAAAAAAAAAAGTAGAAAAACGCTTAGGACTCATCTAGTTGGGGAGTTAGTATCAAAGTATGTAGGTAGGTGCCTCCCCAGCTATTAAATGGTCAAGTAAAAGTTCAAACTTTTAACAGAACATTTTCTTTTATATTGGGCCGACCGCCTCTCCAGGTCTAGAAGTAGGTTTACATTCAATGCAGGAGAAAAGCGCTTTTAATTCATAGAGGATTTTTACAATCAATTTACAAATATCTACCAAAAGCATGGGAAGATAAATCTATTATATTCTATAATGAAGTGGAACAGGATGAAGAAACGACAAGTTCATAACTACTCGTAAATAGCTTAGTTTACAAGAAATATGTAAGTTTAACATGAAAAAATATGTACATACTAGCGAGCCATATCAAATAGGCTACAACACACGTTGACATAGCTTGACGGAAAATCACACTATTCAAAATTCGACAATCGATAATTAGGTATTGTGGGTAAAGCAACATGACCGACAACCTGACCTGACTAGATTGCGCAAGCCTCTTTGCAGGCATGAAGCTGGATTCGGTCAGGTTGGTATGTAGCGGCCTTTACACTGGGACCTACAATATAAATAAACACTAGCAGAACGGGGATGAAATGGGCTCCTGGAGAATTTTTCAAAAATTCGAGAAAAAAAAAAAATTTATTATTAAATTTTAATTTTAATAATAATAAAATTTAATCATCATCTAATGATGATGACGATTTCCAAATTTTGTTGACAATTGATTATCTTGCTGGCAGACCTACTCTGCCTCTTTTTTATTAAATAAAATTTTACCTCCTGGTCTCAGGGCAAGTAGAGCATTAATTTAAAGTGTTAGGGCGCAGTTCAACTATAGTCAACCAATGATTTTATAAATAAAGCAATGACATTTCCATAAAACCAATGAAAAGAAAGCAGAGTTGTGAAAAAATGGTATGTTGCCTAAGCCCCTATAAATAATAGAGACGCATAATATTATTCTGAGAATAATATTAATATTATTCTCAGAATAATCGACCAATGTTTTCGCTACATGGGCCAACAAGTTGGAACGGCCAAAATGTGTCCTTGTACAATTCATGATGTGTAGATTCCTAAAATGAAATGGATTAGAAACGCAACCTACAAGATATTATTGGCCTTGATTCTGATCCTGGCGGTAATTGTGATTTTGCCAATGCCTCTGCTGGTAGTACCTACAATCTGGAGGCCTTGGGTTACCCTGGTGAACTGGGTACGTTGGATGGAATGGCGGCGGGGTTTCCAAACTTGGAGTATACTCCATGGAGTTGATGGCAGAGACTTGCTCCGACCACTGAATTATAGCATCGGCAGCAGCGTGTTCAGAATGTCCAGATTCGTCAGACTGCACGGCAGTGGTAGCAACAACAACTGCTGGGTTGGTCCCGGCTAGTGGTTTCTTCTGTCTCTTGCGGGCTGGTGGGTGCTGACTTGGATCTCCCGAATGCTTTTCGTGGACCTTCATGTGAGACTTCAAATTTCCTCTTGTGGTCCATCGATGCCCGCAGATCTCGCACACGTGAGGCTTGTCGCCAGTATGAGTCAACATGTGTCTCTTCAGATGTGAGGATTGTGCGAACTTCCTGCTGCACACTTGGCATGAGTATGGCTTCTCATCTGAGTGTGTTATCATATGTTGCTGCAAGGTTGATCTTTGTTTGCACGAGTAACCACAAACAGAGCAAACAAATGGTTTCTCGTCAGAGTGCATTGTGACAATATGAGAATTCAATGCTCCGTTTGTCACTGTCCTGAACTCACACTTATGGCATGCAAATGGCTTTTCTCCAGTGTGGCGTATTGAGTGAGTTTTGAGAGCTGCTTTTGAACTAAACGCTTTACCACATACTTCACATGTAATAGCCTCCTTAATGCGCTCACGATGCTTCTCTTTTTCCTCAGGGGTCATGTGTGTCAACATGTGTCTCTTCATAGCGTCACTATGCAAAAATCCTCTTTGGCAAAACGAGCAAGAGAAAGGCCTTTCCCCAGTGTGTAGTTTTGCAATATGTGCTCTTAATAAACGAGGAGTGATGCATCTGTACTCACAATGTTCACAAGCAAGCGGTTTCTCTCCCGAGTGTTGGAACTTGTGCCGTCTTAGATTCTCTCCAAATCTGGTTTTAAAGTCACACACGTCACAGGAGAACAACTTGGGTGGGGGGCATCCCAAGATGTCATAGTGAAGCCCCGTCATGTGCCGCCGTAAGAAATCTTTGCTGAACTGCTTTTTGCAATAGAAGCAAGTACCTTTTTGTCCGAATTCGTGAATACTGCGATGCCTTTCCAGCGCCAATTCCGACCCAATCACTTTTCCGCATATCTCACAAGGGAGGTTTCTCGATTTCGTAGTGTGCTCACTGGAAAACCTTTTCTTCTTTCTTCTTTTGACCCTTTTATTTGAGCTACGGACTCGGCTTTTTCTCGCACCAGTTTTAACTAGACTGTCATCATCAGGTTCATAATCATCGTCGTTTCGATCATCATCGTCGGCTCTCCAATCACTATCACTACCATCATTCCCTCCATTGTCAAGTGGAGAAGCATTGGCGGCGATCTCTTTGGTCTCAGACGATTCAATGGCATTTTGTTCAAGGGAACCTTCAGTACAAGTGTCTTCCGTCTTAGCTGTCGTAGTACTCGTTTTCAAATCTACCACTGTACTGTTTTTACTTTCACACACTTTCCTAACGGGTTTGGGAGGTTTCACCTTAGCTTCAGAGTCGATTTCTTTGTTTTTCTTTGAACTCTCCAGCAGGGACCTTCTTTGCTCTTTATAAGATACTTTTGGGGTTTTACCGAATTCTCTTTTCCTCCCAACTACCGAACCCTTGCAATCATTTTCTTTCCCAGACATGAAATGCATGGCAGAGGACGCTCTACAAATTTGCACTGCTCGGTCATATTTCAAGTCAGCATCTGCTAAAAGTACATTTCTGATTTCGTCACTGTCTATACCACCGACGATTTTGTAAAGGATGACTTCATTTCGCATGGATTGGAATTCACATTTATCGACCTGGTTTGTGATGTCAGACAAAAAGTCGTCGAATCTTTGTCCTGCCTTTTGCTTCAACTTGTATAGTTTGAACCTCTCCAAAGTCACGTTGCATCTGGGTTTGAAGTGCTCCTCAAATTTCCGTATAACGGATTCGACGTCGGTGATGTCTAAAATGCTGAAAGTGTTGTAGATTTCGAGAGCATCGGGACCTACCAAGGACTTGAATGTGGACAACTGAACGTCGTGACTTTTCTGGTCCAAGTTTATCGAATTCGCATACCACCTGAAGGATATTATCCATTTTTTCCAGTCCTCAATTTTCGTCGAGGAGTCGATTTTGAAGGGGTTGGGAGGTGGCGGACCTGGTTTTTTGAAAGTATTTGGTCCAGACATTGCGGCCGTTTTTCATCCACGTGATGAGCTGCTTCTGAATTATCCCACTCTTGAGGTTCGTCTTCCACCACTGCAGTCTCCTAAGAAGGCATTCCCCATCAAAACCTGATGAACATACATACAATGCATTTAGTATGTAATGCTAGGAACGTTTTTTTTTTTTTTTTTTTGAATTATTCTCACTTGGCTCTTCCAGAGGAAACCCTGACTCACAAAGAGCAGCAATCAGGCAGAACAACTTTGACTTACCGCTCACAAAGTAGAGTGATCGGAAGACTTTTCAATTACTTCAGCGTCATCATTAGAACACAGATCCTCCGATGGGTATTCCGGACAATTCGAAAATAATTGATCAGAGCCCAATCAACTTTTGACGGTTCTGTCAAGAAAGAGAACATTTTTGTTAAACAATCTCGGATCCGAGAAATTTGACAAGATATAAGTAACACAAAATCGATGAGGCGACAACGGCTTACCTATTCAATGTGCCTCCAAAGCTGCCTTCGGATTCCACTCCTCCTTTGACACTCAAACCCATCACTTTATCGTACGGATACAGGAAATGTGTACATTTTTCACTTTATTTGACACCACAAGCTAACTTGAAGAGCAGGACGCTTGAAAGTTAGAAAACTAATCAAAATATTTTAATTTTTTACTGTCGCGGAGTATGGCCGTCACTGCATTCGCCTTAGGGGTTATTCTGCTCTAGTTGGTTTTGTAAACGACTTTTACATTTTAATACCAAGTTAGTAATATTGAAAATATTGGTTTGACATTGATTTTCTACTGTAAAAATTGTATAATACCTACTCTGAAAAATGCCGCAACGTTTTTGGTTTCGGACGGTAAACAAGATGTTTGAATCCCCTCACGTTGCAAAGGTCCGTTTCACAGAGTAACAGAGAGCAGTTTGTACTTTTCTCAACCATTGAGAAACCATTGAGAAACCGTTGAGACTCAACCCTAAATAAAAGGTTTGTTCCGGATGGCTTCACTCGGTTTACCACCTCTAGCCTGGGAAGATACATTTTTCTTCTATGAGATTTCTTGACTCGGCGGTATGGCAGGGGGGATGCTCCCCTGAGGGCGATATATAGTAGGTATACTAGGTAGGTACCAAAACCACGACGTTGATAATTCACGAGACCCTACAAATTATTCACAAGCCCTGTACAGAGGGCCAAAATCCAATGGAATATAGACGAGGAGAAAACCAAGTATCCTGGAATGTTGAGGAATAATCGGATTTATTTTTCACTATTCATTATCGTCTATAAAAGTGTGTAAAAAGAGTAGAACCTAACCCTTCTCTGTTAGGTTGTCCTTACTTCTCTCCCACCGACCATCAAGTAACTTGATGGTCGGTGGGGGAGAAGTAAGGACAACCTGGAACACCAGTTGTACCAGGTCGATCGTAGGTTGGACGGAAACCGACAGCTCGAGTAAGTGCGGTCGGGTTCTGTCGACAGCTGTCCAACTTCTGTCGACAGACGCAGTCAGACCTGGAACAAACCTACAGTAGCCCCTACCTTCAACTTGATGGTTGTAATGTGATGGGCAGTAACTGCTCACAGGCCCCCAGCTTTACCTCCTCCACTACAATTCCCGCACTCTTTTTCACGATTAATGAGATCTAATTAAAAAAAAATTATATTAACTGAACAAGACTTCTGAATGCATAATAAATCTTGATTATAACATACATAGCTATTGATATATCTCTGTAAATTGATAGTGTCTCTTTCATAAATGGCGATTTATTGAAAATCTACGATGTCAGATATTTGACCCTAGTAGAATGCTACATAATTCTTTACACTGTTCGGACAAATGTAGGATACCTACAGATTTTTTTGGAGATACCTACCTATTTGGCCTCCTGGGATCCTTCAAAAATCTCATTTGTAGCCCCATGAAAGCCCTCACAGTGAAATCGGATCGTTCAGAGACCCTCAAAAATGGATTCTACGTCAAAAAAAAAAAAAAAAAAACACCTAACTCGACCCCATAGCCAAAAACCTTTAAAAAAAAACCCCTCCCATATCCCCATTTTAGGTGAGTAGCACCCCATGGGTTTGAGCGATCGGGCTGAAAACCTTGCTGGCACAACTATAGTTGTGCCAGCAAGGTTTTCAGCTTCAGCTTCAGCTCAGTTTACCATCTATAGATGGTAAACTGAGTAGGTAGGTGATCAAAATTTCAGATTAAAAAAAAAAAGTGTTCTGCCCAAAACGGCTTGGACGGCGGACGGACATTTCGTTTTTGGGATCTAGACCTCTTGAAACGAATAATGTAAAATTTTGAGGTTGATCATGGTCACGATTCCAAGAATAATTATTCTTTATGGTTTATTAATAAACCAACAGTATCGGCTCTGATACTGAAAAAAAGGATCGATTACCGATCGGTAACTGTAACAAATTTTTACTAGGTAGGTACTCAATAAACTATTTTCTGTCACTACATTCTATAGAATGTGTACGTATATGTATAGATACATCCCCTAACCACCAAATCCCAATAGGCACCTAAGGTTTACTAAGGTTTTTGCGCAGAACCAAAGGGGACCAACCCTAAGTCGCTACAATCCATAGATTTTGAGAAATGAGCTACACATAAAAAGACGATTTCAGACGAATAGTCTATTCCCACTATGGTGTAGCTCATTTCTCAAAATCTATGGAGTTATGTATGCATAACTACTTTTGTATTTTATTGAACAGTTAGAGTTTTAAAATAGATCGATTGGAAATAATATTTCCATGGCTTGTAAGAGAAATATATTATATTTCTCTTACAAGCCATGGAAAACAAAACACAATCGGTTTTTGAAAACCAACTCTTTCCTTGGATTTTCATCGCAAGGTGGTAGGATAATAACCAGATTTTTTGCATATTTGGTGGCTTTAAGACCCTCGATATATGAAATAGATAGAATTTTTGAGGCTGTTCTATATTATTTTCATTTTAAAAGTGCCAAAAAATCATGAAACTTGCTGAAAAAAAGAGAAGGTATTAAAATTGGTATTGAAATTAAAGGGTTAAGGGTATTTTTCGGCCCTCAGCAACAGACAGAATCAATAGCATAAAAACGCATCTGGTGCTAACTGTTGGACTTCACCAAACCATAGAAGTGTCATCTTTGGCCCACGCTATTAACCGTCAGGGTGAATGACACAATGTCAAGCTTTACAAAATTTGCATAAAATGCAATAAATTTCAATGCTTCAGACCCCAGTAACTTTAAAACAACCCGAGTCAAAGAGTACCTAGTGTGTTGTTCAAGTGTTTGTGAAAGAAAACAAAAATAGTTTATGTGATGTACTTTTAAAATAGGCATGTATGACAAAATATTATACATAAATGATACTTAAGAATAAATAGGAATAAATACATAGGTCTGCGAACTTAGGATGTAAGGGAAAATGGGTTTAAACTGGGTTGATCACTGATTTTTTCACGCTGCAACGAAACAGAAGTTGTAGTAAGTAGAGGCCCAAAGGTTCTGCAGCAGTGCATTCCACCATAAAGGTTCCCCATCGCACCCTTCCTCGATTTCTTGTTCAGCCTGTGGAAGAAAAAAATAGGTGTAGGTTAATGCGTAAGAGAAGAATACAACATGACTTGATGAATGACAAATTGAGTGGGGAAATAGATTAACTCAACATGAATTCTAACTGGAAACAACGGCCTGGAGATAACCGGATTTGATATTGACAACAGTTACAAATATAGGCACTCGATACGCGATGGCGACGGATCATACACATCAGCCAGTAAATCTAGCCCATTATTTTCTAAGAAGAAGTCTAAGAGCATGTCAGGAGAACTTACCAACCCAATAAGTTTCTCAGGTTTCTATGCGGTCATCTATCAGCGTTGTGAGTTGGCTCCTACCGATTGGGGCCCTTTCCGGATCTTGGTTCGTTTTTGTTGGCTGCCTCTGTCGAAGTCGCGTTTCTTTTACGGTTCTTGTCCAATCTGTACCTCAAGTAATGTACAGACCCATATCGATCAACGCAGTAAGCGATTATCTAGATTCAAGATTCCTAAACTCTGTTAATTAATAGCTTATGCGTCTAATACTCTTTAGTATTTACATTTGCACCGTTGTCTACTGGTTATCAGATGAAGGTACCTACTGGGACGCAGTTTTGAAAATGGTGTCTTACACCTGCACTTATTCTTATGTTCATGACGTCGGACGCCAGTCCAATAATCTCTTCTTGACTCAGCTTGGACCCCTTCCAGCCAGACGTTCTGCCCTGAATCTGCTAAATGTAGCCTGCAGCTCTTCGTTGGGGGATAGGAACTAAGGGATAGGTCCAAATGGGATACTAATGATAGCTCGGGGACTTGTATCCGCCGATCGAATGCCAGGCACTTGTGACCATTCTGACTTGTGACTGAAATTGTACGTTCAATTGCAATGCATGGATTGATTTGACCATAGACTTAATGAATCTGTGCCCGTTCACAATAAATAAAGCGTTTTTCGATCAATCAAAGTACGACTCAAAGTGCAGCCTTTACGGGCACATATTTTAATGATTATATGAGATGGCCACTTGAATGTCCAGCATTATTAATTAGGATTTGGCCACTGCCGCTGTTGGTAGTATCTACAGTCAGGTGGCCGCGGATTACCCTGGTGAATTGGGTAGGTTGGGTGGAAAGGTGGTGGGGTTTCCAGACTCTGGAAACATTCTATTGGGTTGATTGTGGAAACTTGCTCTGACCATTGAGGTATGGCGTTAGCTGTCGGGGCTGGTGGAACAGGCTCAGGAGGTCCCGCACTCAGATTAATCAAGTTGGTAGCCACGTTGGCTGTCAAAGTTGATGGGTTGGTTGGCAATGTAATAGCCATCTTCGGCTTCTTCTGTCTCTTCCGGGGTGGTGTATACTGGCTGGGATCTCCTGAATGGTTCAAGTGAACTTTCATGTGCTGCTTCAGGTTTGATTGTGTTGTCCACCTGTGCCCGCAGATGTCACACACGAAGGGTTTCTCACCTGTATGAGTTAACATGTGCCTCTTCAAATGGGGATACTGCTTGAATTTACTGTCGCACATCTTGCAGGCATAAGGCCTCTCACCTGTGTGGGTGTTCATGTGACCCTGCAATGTTTGCTTGAGTTTGCAAGAATATCCACAAACGGTGCACACGAAGGGTTTTTCTTCAGAATGCTTCATCATGTGAGAACTTAAACCGGATTTATTTACTGATCTGTAATCACAAATATTGCAAGCGTACGGTTTTTCTCCAGTGTGCATAACTGAGTGTGTCTTGAGGGCTCCTCTCGTACTCAAAACTTTTCCGCAAACATCACATGTGCAAGACTCAGCAATGCGTTCCATGTGCGCTTTTTTCTCCTCGGGAGTCAAGTGGGTCACCTGGTGCCTCTTCATAGCATCAAGCTGTAGGAAGCCCCTGTTACAAGTTGGACAGGTGTAGGGCCTCACGCCAGTATGTAGTTTCGCCACGTGCGCCCTCATAAGGCGTGGAGTTATACATTTATATTCACAAAGATCGCAGGCAAGCGGTTTTTCATCTGTGTGTTGGTAATGATGCCGACGGATGTTGGTCTTAAAGGTAGTTTTGAAACTACATACGTCACACGAGTACACCTTGGGACCTGCATGGCCAATGATATCTGGATGAGATTTGACCATGTGCCGCCTTATGTAACGTTTTTTGAATTCTTTTCCACAATAGAAGCAAGTCCCTTTTTCCGAATGTGCGCCTGTGTGAATTCCACGGTGTCTCTCTAGGCCGTATTTCGAAGTAAACGATTTCCCACATTCTTCACAAGTAAATTTTTTATCTTTCACTGTTGTTTCAAAATAGTCGCTCGTTTTTAAACGTTCCTCTTTCTTCAAACTCTTTAGCGTCACTTCAACTTCATCTGAAGTATCAACAACATAATCTTCATCATTAGGATCATCATTATCATCATGGAAGTCATCACCTCCCCATTCACCATTCGAGTCGTCATTATCCTGAGTTTCATCTTTGATACCAGTATCAGTTGTTACAGGGGGTTTCACGCTGCTCCGTGTTGTGATGACGTCTAGTTGCAGTGGATCGGTAACTTCATTCGACACTGTTGCCCCATCAAGTTCACGGTTCTCAGTCGCTCCACTCAGGCTTGAACAAGACTCATTACTCGCTAACTCTTGCTCAGATATATCAAAATAGTTCTGCTCCTTCCTCACCTTCTTGGCGTTCTTCTTTTTCCGTTTCTTAATGTTCTCTTTAGACCCTTTTTTTGAGGCCTGTTTAATACTCCTTTTTCCAACCAGTCTCTCAATTTTCGCAGCCTCTCCAGCATATTCGTCTTTCTTAGTGGTTTCAATAAGCGATCTTCTAAGCTCTTTATACGAAACTTTAGGAGTCTTACCTTTCTGTGACTTACCATAGTTTTCTTTGCCTGACATGAAATGCATAGCAGACGACGCCCGGCAAATTTGCACGGCTTTGTCATATTTTAAATCGGAGTCTGCTAAAAGAACATTTCTAACTTCTTCATTGTCAATCCCACCTACGATTTTGTACAAAACAATTTCATCCCGCACTGACTGAAACTCACACTTATCAACTTGATTCGATATGTCCACTAGAAAATCATCAAACCTCTGTCCTGATCTTTGCTTCAATTTGTATAGTTTGAACCGTTCCAATGTAACGTTAACTTTAGGTTTGAAGTGCTCGTCGAATTTACGAATAACGGATTCAACGTCTGTGATGTCCAAAATGCTGAACGTGTGGTAAATTTCCAAGGCGTCGGCACCAATGAGTGACTTAAACGTTGAGAGTTGGAAGTCGTGACTCTTCTGGTCTAAATTGACGGCGTTCGCGTAATACCGGAAAGATCTTTGCCATTTTTTCCAGTCCTCGAGTTGAGTCGAGTCGTTGATTTGGAACGGAAGCGGGGGAGCTGGGCTGGATTTGGTTGAACTGACGGACATTTTTATGGAATCTAGCAGCACGTCAACAAATATCTTTTTTGTGGTTCTACACTAGAATTCCTGCGACGAGAAGTGCCTTCCGTAGTTGGCGGTATTTCCGCAGTCCACTTTGTAGGCCCAGTTCACAAGATAAGAATCAGTGCCCAAACCTGAAAATAAAATCCACCATTAAGTAATTATCACCAGTCAATCAATCCATAATCCACAATCACGGTTATTGGTTGGTTATTTTTTCAAGCTATATTATAGACTACATCAAAACCTCCTCAAACCATCTCTGGAATTATGAATAGCATCTAAGGCCTAACGTTTTCCCAGTAATGAGCAAATCTGTCAAAACACTGTCCCAATGAAGATAATGAATTGATAAGGAAACTGAGGATATCAGATTCTATGATCGGATAGGTACTCACCCAACCGAAAATGGTACTGGAGCGTACGAATGAACCAACTGAAAATGGTACTACAGTCAGTCTCTGCGAATCCTCAGAATCTCAATCTTGGTTCTTGCCGACTTATCTACGCTTTATGACGTTCACCGAGTGGCCATTTCCTCCTTAACAAAAAATGTAAGCTGATCTACACACCTCACACTCCTAGAAGCACTCATAGTTGGCCAAATTTGACAAACCAAACCCGATCGAAATTTACTCAACACTTTCTCGAAGCCGCCAAATACATTAAATCTGGTAAGCACCACTCCATACACGCCATAACTAAGTTAATCAAGAAATCTGTTGAAAATTTCATAACCAGAAGTAGGATTCTATTACAACGTTCTAAATTCAATAGAAATTTGACAAAACTCAAGCAAAGCTAAGCTTGGAAGCTTCAGGGTAGCCACGTCAACATTCCTGCAAAGTTCATTGCCCAGTCCAAAATAGTTCACCAACATTGGGAATGATTCAACACGCCTGTTGTTGAATGTTTGTTGGGCAATGTTTGTTCATTAAACAACCGTTTAAGGTTTAATGAACAATTAATGGCCGCAACTTTCTTTAGCTCATAATACCTACCTGCCACGCGAAAGATCGATGTTGAAGCAGTCTCTTTTGGTTTATTATTCTTGGAATAATACACCTATGTTTTCGCGACGGGGGTCGACGACTCCGATCGGCCTCAAAATTTGACATCATCCGTTTCAAGAGGGCTTCATTCTAAATCCAAAATGTCCGTCCACCGTACGGCCGTTTTGTGCAGTAGGATTTTTTTTTAAATCTGAAATTTTGACAAAATAGGTACTTGGTTTACCATCTAGTTGTGCCCGCCAGGTTTTCAGTCCGATCGCTCAAACCCGTGGGGCGCTATGGGGCAATGGGAGGGTTTTTTTTAAGGCTTTTAGCTATGGGATCGAGTTTTTGGACGTAGAAACCACTTTTTGGGGTCCCGCAACGATCCTATTTCACTGTGACGATCTATAGGGCTTTCATGGGGCTAAAAATGGGATTTTTGAAGGATCCCAAGAGGTTAAATATTTTTCGAGTAAAAAATAAAGAATTTTTGAAGAAAAAAAAAATCCAAAAACAAACAAATTTTTTCCAAAATTGTTTTTATCGACACAGAGTTAAATTTTTGCACAAGTAACCTATATCAAAGAATAACCCTTGTGAAAAATTTGCAGCGTTTACTCCGTGGGCTGAAGGCTGGGTTGGATCATAACTGTCAACTTTTGGCTTATATTATGAACTTTAGTTTGTAACAGTGGACAGTTGTAACAATGTACTACAGGGTGGGACCCATCGTGTACATTGTTTCAACCCCTCCGGGACCCATGGTGTATATGTTTAATCCCTAATAAACGTCCGGGACCCATCGTGTATCCCACCATATATACAACATTAATACTGTGGCTTTCAAAACCGAGTAAGTGGAAAGCGGTGTGGGAGAAAGTGGTCAGACTGACCATGGTCAGTGCACAATCTCCCCCACTGTAAATTTTCCAAAAAACTGAAAATTCGAACTCGAATTTTTAAAATCTATGTAAAGGGCTCAAGTAAAACCCAAGGGAACTTACCGCAGACGATTTTGCCGAAAAATGTGCCCCTCATGCCAGTAAGTGGCTATACGAGCGAAAAAGTGGTCAGACTGACCACAATCTTCCGTATAGCAATTTTTCCAAAACTCTGAAAATTCAACCTCAAAAATTATAGGATTCTAAAATTTGAGTAATGAGCTCATTAGTGGGTTCAAGTAAAAAGCAGTGGAACTTACGGCAGACGATTTTCCCAAAAAATCTGCCCTCCAGGTGATCCGAAGCTACGGCGCAAAATTGCTCTAGAACTCTACAAAAACTTCATAATACGATATTTTGAATACTTAGGATTTTCTCTAGGATGTATAGAATCTGGATGAATGATAAGTATTCAGGATGAAGAGTTGTTACCTAGTAAGATGTTGGTTTTCCTATTTTTTTCTGAGAGGTACCTGCAGTACCAGCAGGTAATTTATTGATGTCTAGGTTGGACATTTTTAGGCGAACTGCAACGAACCTCGTGCTCCCTCTACTTCATAAATAGGTACCTACCAAAAACTTGATTCCCTACCAACTTTATATTAAAAATGGTTAATTTTGTGAAGATGCACAAATTTTGTATCACTTGTGATCTGCGAATGGATCATTAAATGATCCTTTTTTTCTCTCAGTGTACCCACTATCACAAATTTTGTGATAGTGGGTACACTGAGAGAAAAAAAGGGCCTATTCTAGGTTATTTTTCGATTTTTTTCTAGGTTAAATGCTGCCAACCTAGATTTTTTTTGGTTTTCATTCTAGGGTGGAACAATTTAGTCTAGGTTGAATATAATTTAACCTAGATTGAAAATACTGGTGAAGCTACCTTCCTAAAAATGCAAACAACCAAGATTTAAAATACGCCACCCCCACACTTTAGTTCTAGGTTAAGTTCATGGTGTGTGCCGCCGCCTCCATCCATTTACAGTCTAGGTTAAAAACATGAATGTCTTGGTTGTCTCACCCTGGTATTCATTGTTTTTCACTTTCATAGACGGTTGATTTACCCTAAAACAAAAACGATCTCACCCCACCTCAAACAATTTACAGCCATGGCGCGTTAACCTAGAACCCTTTTTTCTCTAGGTTGTGCCCATTTATTTACGAGGTTGTTTCAATTAGTTACTATCCCTGTTGTTCCAGTTAAATTTCTAGGTAGCTTCCTATTCTTTTCAGGTTGGTCCTAATAAATTACTAGGTGGTCCACTTTTCTTTCTAGGTTTGCTCCACTTCCATTGCAGGTTGTTTCTATTAACTTCAACTATCTTTCTGGGTTGTCTCTGTTTCCAACTCAGTACGAAAATTTGAATGTGACGTCATAATATGACTGCACATAGTGACAGAAATGATGATTAGAATTTGACAAAGATTTGGCCTCAACCCCACCGGCTAAATAGCAGGGGTGCCAAGACAACGAGAATTAAAGCCCACCGCCTACAGTGGCGCTCTCCGCGGCCGCTTAGCGTACTGTAGAAACAACCTGGAATTTATTGAACGAATTACAATCACTGCTGTTTAAACCTAAAACTATTTGTGGTACTACGGTAGTTTTAACCGAGACTGAAAGTCTAACTTTTTCTTCTGGGTTGTTACCTAAAGTAACAATCTCGCCTTTTAAATCTCTCGGTTGTTTTCAGTTGTACAATGGAGACTTTAATGGAGGGGAATTATATGGAAGGTCAAATCATTCAATTCTAGGTTACCCCACTTAAAAGTCAAAGGTAGGTAATATATTTTCTTGGTCTTCACAATGTCAACCTAGACCAAATGTGAAGTTCACATTTGGTCTAGGTTGACACTTTTTTATTCCAGGTTGTGGTCAGAGGGCAGGTAATAACGGATTAGGTTGTTTCTATATGGGTCTAGGTTGTATTAATATTTTTCGATGTTACTTTAACCTGGACCTATTTTTTTCTAGGTTGAATCAATTGATTCTAGGTGGTTTCAATTTCTTTTCGAGGTTATTTCGGATTTAACCTAGCCACTAAAGAAATCTTTTCTCTCAGTGTAAAACTTAATAAATATCATAATATAATATTATACCAACAGCATATTATGCTAGCAGCTTAATGCTGCCAATGCTCTACTGCGATAACCACGAAACGCGAACCTATCAACTCACAAAAGTCGTGATTTTGGAATGGGAGTGGATATTTTCATCGGAAAAATATTGGTATAATAAACCCATTTCGGTTCAAAGTTAGCTCTAGTTTTCCTAAAGTTTAAAGAGACTTTTTAGGGCTTCACAGCACCATAATGCGGCTATATTCTACAAACCGTTTGCCACTTTGGACGTAAGAGGTTCTAGGTAAATGGTCAATATTTTTTTGTTTAAGTTTCTAGGTATATGCCCGATCGATGCACCATAAAACACATACGGACAACTTTTGAGGCTGATCCAAGGATTTCATTTAATTTTATCCACCGTAAATTCTATCTTCCAGAAAGCACGTCTAAAGAACTCAAGAATGAAGAATTTTTATAACGAGCAAGATTATCCATGCACCCCTTGTCCCAGACAATGCGATGTCTCGTGCTGTACAACGAACGCTCAGTCAAATGAGAATAAATGGGAAGATCAATACAATTTACAATTATTTTTAAAATTTAATCAACGTAATTGGCAGTTATACTTTTTTCCTTAAACTCCAAAAATGGTAACACTTACTCATTCACTAACAACTAAGCCAAAATGAATGTTCTGAGACAATCCCTCATATAACACGACAACCATGAAAAGAACCAACAAATCATAACTTGAATAACTGGTGCAAGAAACCTTGAATTGAGTAGTGTGAGCAATGTATTCGCCAAGAAAGAAATCGACGAATTTTGTGGGTTTTGAGCTAACAGCTGGGTGTGGTGTGCACTTACGAGTGCGCAGGGGGTTGACCGAGCATCGCTGGCTATCTTGAAAGGATGTGGTTCAAGAATTACGTGACGTCAGCAGTCAAAATTTTCCTCTTGCACGCTTTGAAGCGAAATAAATGCATTATTCTAATGACATAGCGACCTCTCATCATTGAATAAAATTATTCATTTGAAACCACCATCTCAAGCGCCACAAATTAAAATATAAGACAACCCGAGAAAACGGGTGTACTGCTTACAGTACAAAAGAGGACAGTTTCATAGTAAACAACAGGAACCAACTGTCATGAGAAGATATTCATCTGACACCATCCATTGATTGTACGATTTGCAGTATGATGGAAGTTAAAATGAATAAATAAATAAATAAAATAAAAACAAGCAGTACAACATCTCGGCTGCCATGTAGGTACTACACCAGTGTAAAGTAAAATCATCACAACCAAATCATTCAAAGGTTTTTACCAAACACAAAACAATTACATACATTTCATGGTATTCTATACACTATCTCTAACATGGACGACTTTCCGAGTGAACAGTACGTATCAGTACTATCAAGAAACCTGTTCCGCGCATAAATGTTGCACTAACAACCATTACACTTCTACTACAAAACAGTTGAGACACAAAAGTACCACAAATTCAAGAGACGATGAAAACATTCTAACCTTTATAGGGCATCAGTACTTGAAGAACTCAGAATTTCGTGACAAGGTCGAGTTAAAATTTTTTTGTAAGTACGCAGTACGAACATTGCATTACCTAATAAGCACGGTGCTAGAATGTATAAACTTCAAGTGAACCTTTCTCACAATTATAAAATAAGTCGAACTTAATGGTTTTGTCATAACGTAGGTATTACGCGTTGTATTATGAAACCCCTGCACAACACACCCACATTTTGTATACCTACTTCCTCTCTAAAATGCATCATGACTGATGAAAAACATTAAAAATAAATTAAACGGATATCTTGTGATCTTCCAAGCTACAGACATTTCAACGCTCTCCGAGCCACGAGCCACTGACACATTTTAAGAGCAATCTCGCCAGGTCTCGCTTGGTCGCCAGGTTTGAGATGTGACTACTGGGTCAAGTATTTAAAGCCTTAGAACCGAAACGAGACTGTACTAGGTGAAATTCACACTTTTATACAGCTACGAACAAAATTCAAGTTTTTGAACAACTTTTAAATGATGGGAATAAATAACAATTTCTTTAGCTAAGAGAAATTAAAAATAGTTTCGCTATTAACGAATTAGAAGGTACAGGCTATACGTTTTATGACGAGTTCTACGATATTCATATATAATCAGCATATACAATGACACGAGGAATGATTTGACGATTTATGGGAAGAGGCTTTGCTTAAAACAGTGTTCGTATTATAATAATTATTCGTATATTATAATAAACTAACCAATTAACAGTAGATTTTGATCAATACAACAAAACCAAAGTCGCAAAGTAAATATCGACTAGTGCATTAGACGATCCATGACTTGAAAAATAATTCAGACTTACTAAAATAGGGAAGCTCAAGTGCAAATAGAACGGGAGAACTTAATTTCAATAACCAACTAATACATACCTTTGTTGAATAAGGTGGAATCCTACAACCAAGTCAAGTCTACCTAATACTAATAAATACTAACTAAATTTTCGTGTGATTAAAATAAACCGATAATATATTTACAAGTTTAAAATGTAAAATAAAAACGGTTAGGGGGGGGGGGGGGGGGGTTCGCGCCGCAGTTGATCGACAGTGTGGGTAATAACTAGCAATAGTAGCGGTAAATGAAGGTTACAGCGGTTCAGCCGTCCGGAGCTTATTCGTCGTCGGCGGTTTTGTTAAGTTTGGTACATAGGTTGTCTACTCGCTCTTTGGTGTGTTTGAGAACGTCCTCGGCGAGTTCTTCCACCGAGGTGTAGCGGGACTTTTGAAAGCTGAAGATGTCGATTAGATAGCCCATTACTTGGTCCTGGAACGGAACACATCGTTGTGAATACAAAAGGTATTGTTGTCCTAGTGAGCTGAATTCGATAAACATTTCGGTGCAGACACCATGCGCGGGAATCTACACCCCAAGATCTGCTCCGAGCGGGGCTGAACAGATAATTTATCTACATTTACTGAGTACCAAGTGTTTTGAGTTAACTGAGGGGTAACACCCACTTCATAAAAATCCTAAACTATCTAACGAGATAATGTTGGTCAGTACTGGTGGCTGTTTCTCTCCCACTTTGGACGAGTGCATTTGAACAAAACACAAAATGCTGAACTTGATCCGTTCTAAAGAGACGCAATAAGATTCCTGCCTTATAATGATTTCTAATTCCATGAGTCTTTCGCATAATATTATTTGAATGTTGCTATGCAGGTATGAGTCGTTTGAAAGTCCTTTACTTACTCCTCCTTACTTACTTACTACTTACTCCTCATAAAAAATATAAAGTTCCTTAAAACCCGAACATGAAATAAATATAATTCTTTGATTAAAATTTATTCATTTAATTCATTAAATTTGTGCACTGTGTTGTTCATTTCAGTTCAAATTATGTCCAAACTATAGTGAGTTGAGTTTTTGTTGAAGTCTAAAAAAGCACCTAGTCTTGAAGTCTAAACTACCTAAATTGAATCACTTCATGCAAAAAGGGCCATTAAATTGCTTTTGTTTATTTATTGTGTAGTTTTTAGGTCCAAAATACAAACAGCTGTGGGAAATAGATCCCTTTCTGCACGTACCAGCTGTGTTGGTGGGGTGTTCGATTTCGTGTAAGAATAAGGTCTCTTTCTGCTTGAACCATGCACAGTGTCTCCCACTATGAGGTGTTCAATTTCGTGCAAGAAGGGTCCTTAATCCTGTAATAGGGCCTCTTCTCGCATGAAATGAAGAACAAGCCCGCCATTTCCTAGATGAATTAGTGCGGGGAGAAGGTCCCGTACTGATGAATCGGTGGAACCGTGGGTAAAGACATAAAAAACCACTATAATCTCGATTCGGTCAAATGCGAAGCTAAAGACCCTTTTTTGCATGAACCGATTTCAATTAGCAAAAGGAGAGGAAGATTTCAACAGTAGCACTCCCTGGCCATTCAACTCTTCATTAGTTTTTATGTTCATAGCAAAAGGTGCACGAACTCAAACTTTTCTGCACCTCCGTTACACCTTCCCCTACAACAGCCGGATTTCTACACCCTGTAACCTGAACTCACGTCGCTTGGAACAAATCTAAAATGTGGAATGGAACTTGAAGTTGCATAAGTGGAATTAGGAATGGAAATGCACCCGAATTTCGGGTTAAATCATCCTGAACCATGTTGTTAGAAGTCAAAAGGGAAAAATACATCATTTTTGTGACAAAAAGACTTTCACGTAGTTTATAATCATCTTAAGTTGATCTGACCGGTTCAAAAACCGGTGTAGGTTCCGGGTTCCAATCAAAGACACCAGAGTGCAGTTCGATTTTCAAATTTTGGTTTATTATTCTTGGAATAATACACCTATGTTTTCGCGACGCGGGTCGACGACTCCGTTCGGCCTCAAAATTTGACATTATCCGTTTCAAGAGGTCTACATTCAAAATCCGAAATGTCCGTCCGCCGTCCGCCGTACGCCGTCCGGGCCGTTTTGGGTAGTAGGAATTTTTTAAAAAATCTGAAATTTTGGCAAAATACTTGGTTTACCATCTAGTTGTGCCCGCAAGGTTTTCAGTCCGATCGCCCAAACCCGTGGGGCGCTATGGGGCTAAAATGGGGCTACAGGAGGGGTGTTTTGAAGGCTTTTAGCTATGGGATCGAGTTAGGTGTCGTTTTCGAAGTATTTTTGGACGTAGAATCCATTTTTGGGGGTCCCGGAACGATCCGATTTCACTGTGGCGTTCTATAGGGCTTTCATGGGGCTAAAAATGGGATTTTTGAAGGATCCCAAGAAGTTCAATATTTTTCGAGTAAAAATTAAAGAATTTTTGAAAAAACACATTTTTGAAAAAAAAATCCCCCCAAAAAATTTTTTTGAAATATAAAAATCCAAAAAAAATCTTTTTTTAATTTATTTTATTGACAGAATTAACTGTCTATACAAGTAACCTTATCACAGAATAATAAACCCTTGTGTAAAATTTGCAGCGTTTTTCTTGATTTTCTTGGTGTTTGGCACCAGTGACACTGGAGTAACGCGAAAATGGCCGTGTTCGGCTTTGTCGTGAATGTGATCGTGCGTATTGTTTTATTCGTGCCATAAATCAACTTATTCGACGTGACCGATCCTTCCGTTTTCAATTTTGGTTTATTATTCTTGGAATAATACACCTATGTTTTCGCGAAGGGGGTCGACGACTCCGATCGGGCTCAAAATTTGACATTATCCGTTTCAAGTGGTCTGTAGACCTTCTACATGTAGACATTCTAAATCCGAAATGTCCGTCCGCCGTACGCCGTACCCCGTACGCCGTCCGCCGTCCAGGCCGTTTTGGGCAGTAGGAATTTTTTAAAAAATCTAAAATTTCGACAAAATGCTTGGTTTACCATCTAGTTGTGCCCGCAAGATTTTCAGTCCGATCGCCCAAACCCGTGGGGCGCTATGGGGCTATAATGGGGCTACGGGAGGGGCTTTTTGAAGGCTTTTAGCTATGGGATCGAGTTAGGTGTTGTTTTCGAAGTATTTTTGGACGTAGAATCCATTTTTTGGGGTCCCGGAACGATTCGATTTCACTGTGCCGATCTATAGGGCTCTCATGGGGCTAAAAATGGGATTTTTGAAGGATCCCAGGATGTTTAATATTTTTCGAGTAAAAAATACGGAATTTTTGAAAAAAAACAACACATTTTTGAACAAAAATATCCAAAAAAAATTTTTTTGAGATAAAAAAAAAATTTTTTAAATTTTTTCATTGACAGAATTAAATTTCTGCACAAGTAATGTATATCAAAGAATAATAAACCCTTGTGTAAAATTTGCAGCGTTTTTTTAATGGTGGCCAAATCATCGACCAATAGGACTTTGGGTTTCAGCCAAAATTCAAATTGCAATTTTTCCATAAATTATATAAATTTGTACGAACTTGCAGTTTGTGTTTTAACTCCAATTTCAGTATTATTTGGACGCCTTCTATCAATAAAAAAAAAAAAAAAAAAAAAAAAATCCAGACGCGTTTCCATTCCTAATCATCCAGGACATTAATTTTCCTTACTTTGAAATATTGGCAAATTTCTCTAAGACGGTCATCGGGTCCTAAAAATCCCCACGCCATCAGTGGAGACATCTGTTCAGAAATGTCGTAGAAATGTGCCATGAAACCGGTAGGATATGACAACATTCGGCGTTTGGCTTTCAGCACCGACCACACTGCAGTGGCTAAGGCCTGAAAATGAGATAATAAGAATCAATACCAACCATTACTAAGTGGAATTTAGTTTCTCTTTGTGACCATAGGGAATGAGATTATCTAGAGAATGAAAAGCCTTAATTGACTCACCGATTCCTTGAACCCATTGGAGAGCCATCTGTTTTGTACTACTGCGGTGACTGACGAGGGAGGGGATTCCAAATCTTCAAAAGCGTCCATTAATATATAATCTAAAACTACATCATAAAACGTCATAGCCTTGACTCCTTTGGCACTGAGCTCTGTCTCTACGTCCGTCCAAATAGCGTTTTCTTGTATAAAAACTAGCATTTCGTCATACGCGACGAGGAAATCCTTGGGATCCTGAAAGAAGAAACGCAGTCAAGAGGAGATGTGTCAGATAACATGAAACACAGTTTGCCTTGGGAAACAAACGAGAGTCCAGATATCAGATATCAAGCCCCAGTCTGATTTGTCACCAAAAGTAAGGTCTTGTCCAACCTTGAAAATCACATTGCTACCTACTTAAAAGGATATTCTTCCTGGAATTTTTTTGAAAACCCACTACCAAAACCAAGATAGTGGATCAGTAGGTAGACCCAATTTATGCAGGTTAACGTTAGCTACAGTTCTCCTGTGGAAGGTTGGCCTGATATGTTGGCAGCATGTGAACCCAAGCAGGCACCAAATTTCATCTTGTACATACCAATCCTAACAAACCCAGTAGACTCACCATTGCTGAAAGAGGATCCCCAAGGCGGAAACTACCTCCTCTTCTTGGGCAATATGGAGGAGGGCAAGATCTTGTACGAGGGGGGAACGGTGGGATCGCTGGCACTTGGTGTCGGGACGGTGGATACTGTCTTTCGGGTATCCTCAACGCGGCAGTCTGGAGGGTGATCGTACATTCGGACGTCATTGACGTACAGTCTGTTGTGTACAACCTCACTGGAGTACTCCCCTTCGGATGGTGGGCTGTCAGGGAACACAGTAGGTGGTGTTTGGCTGGTGATATGGTGGAGCTCGTCGGTTAAGTCAGTTACGGCCTTCTTTAAACGCAGCTTGGTCCGCACTTGACTGTTGATGTCTGGAACTAAACGCTGCCGGATGTTGTTTTCTAAAATACTAATTTCCCTCTTCAGTCCAGCCTTTTGAAGAGCGAGACTTGCCTGATTGCTGGTTAAGAAGTGAAGCTCGTTGAACATGCCGTGCACATCATCCTCCGAATAGCCCAATTCATCCAATTTCGCGGTAAGCAGCTGCTTCCCTTGGATCAGACTGTCGCTGACAACTTTTTCCAAGTAGGCTTTGTTCCTTTTTAGCAGCTCATTTCGCTCTTTCTCCTTCCGGATCTCGTCAATGACTTTTTGTCGGTAAGCAGTATTTTGCATATTTTCCATTAACTCAAAATATTGAACCCTCATCCTAGCCAAAAGTTCATCAACGCATTTCGGGGGACCGTCCGTCATTTTGATATTTCGCCAAGGAGCATTCGCATATGGGTCGGCCTGGTGACTAGTGTTTGGTGAAACACAATTAGATTCTTGACCCTTACGACTAGAGAGATCCCATGCACACAACAGATTTTCCAGTTCTGATTTTCTCTTTTTGGGCGGCTTTGCACACTTTTTGGTTTTATCAATGGTTAATGGGATTTCAAGAGGCTTCTTCTCATTCAACTCAGGTTCTGGCTTCTTTTTCTGGCGAGGCATCCGTGGAGGGACTTCGGGTATTTTTGGTTGACGCTCAGAGTGAACATCAAGCTTCTTCGGTTGACGCTCAGGGTGGACATCAGGCTTCTTAGGTTGACGCTCAGGGTGGACATCAGGCTTCTTCGGTTGACGCTCAGGGTGAACATCAGGCTTCTTCGGTTGACGCTCAGGGTGGGCATCAGGCTTCTTCGGTTGACGCTCAGGGTGGACATCAAGCTTCTTCAGTTGACGCTTGGGCACCTGTTGCATACTTCTCCCTTGCTCAGGCAGCATTTCAGGCCACGCTGGAGGGCAGTCCAACACTTCTGGTAGGAGTTTCGGCATCTCCAGGGACACTTCCTCAGCTTGAGGGTTGCCACGGCCATTAGCACAAATACCGGAACTATTGGACCTCTTGGGTTTCTTCCTGGAGGGAACACTAAGCCTAAATTTTGGTCTGGAGTTTCTCTTCTTCGGTTTGTCCTCGCTCTCTACGTTCTCCTTCCGCTCATTAGAAACAGCCCTTCTCTTGAACCGTTCAGTAGGCACTGCGTTTTGCTGTTGGCTTCTTACGTACTCTTCGAAATACCTCTCCAACTTTGCACGATCAATAGTGTGAAGATAGAAAGATACTTTGCTATGAGTCCAAGAAACTGCACCTTCGAAAGGGCTCATGGTTGAAACGTTCATTATAGTCCCGATGTCTGACAAATTCCTTTGATTTATTCTAAAATTAACCGAACTGAACTCTTTGGACGACACTATCCTTACTCCGTCATCCAATTCAGCGAAAATTTCTTTTAGTTGATGGTCCACTTCCGGACCGAAAGCGTAATTGTTGGCGAATATTATTGATGACTTGAGAATAGTTTCACGAAATTTTTTATCAAGGAAATCGCCGTTGTATAATCTGAATTCGGTGTGGGTCTTTCCGTACCATTTCATTATATTTTTAAATTCATTCTGCAGGCCGACGGCGTATTCACAAGGGGTCTCGCAAGTTTCAATGCCGACGCATCGTTTGAAATTGGCCGCAGCAGCCATCTGCAAAACGACCTGGCCGACGCCGGAGCCCAAATCAAGGAAGGTATCATTTTCGTTAATGTGAAGTTGTTTTATCATGTGCGAAACCATTTTAGGCGACGTTTCACCGTACACGTTTGGAGAAAAGGCGCTGTATTGGTTCAGTCGTTCGGGGTAAGTTACTGTTCGATTGTAAACCTGTCCTATTATATGCTGGGCTTGAGGTAATGTGGCTTTGGTGCATATGAAAGCTCTGCCGTACGTGTAACTGTCCACAAGTTCGTTCCATTTATCACAAAGAGCCCTGAGGGCTTCGTACTTACACAAGGAGCTTATCGGTGGAATCCGGAAACTGATTTCCGGGTGATCGCATAACACTGCTGAAAACGTTTCTCTGATCTCTTCGGCTAGGTCCTCTTCAGTATAATTTACCTCCTTATCCTCCGCAGTCGGCCAAACGTAAACTAAGTCGTACTCCCGCCCCGCACCAACGGGGCTGTGTAGTCTGAGTTCCATTTCGAGGAAAAAAAAGGTTAGACGAATAACGGCATAAGTCACACTGTGAAGTCACTCGCAACTAGGAAGACGACCGCCCAAGACTCACGTTCTTGAAAATGATCCACTCCAAACAACAACGGCCCAGCAACCACCACCGACCAGCCCATTCCAAAGAACCATTCAAAACACGAAGCTTTTTTTCCAACGTACACAACTTCTGATTGGCTGACGAGGGATGGCGGGACGGGGAATTTTTCACAGGACAAAAGGGAAAAAAACGGGGCGATCTAACCTTCCACCTTCTTATAACCACCACATAGGAGGTTTTACTTTGAAGCCACCTCATGAACCCTCCGTAACGTCTATGCTGGAACGTTTGCCAAGGAATGCTTCCTTCTTGCCGTTGCCCTGAGGGCAACCCTCTGACGTCACGTTGTGAAATTTCATAACGGTAAACCCATTTGGACTTGGAGAAATTCGCAGCCGGAACGGACAAAACAAGTTGGTAAGTATTTGGAAAGAAGTCTTTAGGAAACCGTAAATTTTTCCAATCTGATTTTCACTCTGATTAACAAAAGTGGTCCGTATGCGTGTAGGTAGATGAATGTAAATTTTTCAAATCTGATTTTCACTCTGATTAACAAAAGTGGTCCGTATGCGTGTAGGTAGATGAATCTATCAAAATTTAATTTCACAAGTGGTTCATTTTTATATCCCTAATTTTATTTAATTTAATGATCGACAAATTAAGGCGCCAGGTGGATAAAGGGACATTGTGCAAGATTTGCGTTTTGAGATATCTCCCTTCAAAGTTTTCATTTGATTAAGTACCTACTATTTTAATTAAATTAAATATTGCTTTATTAAATATTAATATTAAAACAAATTTTGTTTTGTGAATTTTGTGATGGAATGAGTGCACTTTCACGAAGGTCTTTCTAACGAAATTATACCAAAATATAACATTCATGGTCAATATGAATCGAAAATTGTGTTTGCAAAAATCAAAATGAAGGCCCTTTATTAAAATATTACTATAAAGATTCTTATCTCTATAAAAATGAGTGCCAATCTGTTTAAGGACTCACTAACTACTAAAAAACCAGTGGAGTGTTTGGCACCTAATTTTGTGAGAACATTTGAGATGCATTGCAGATAGTACGAAATCAGTCCAGTCCTTCATCGTGAACGAGGCTTTCCTTAGCGACGGGAGGGTCAAAAGCGTCGTTACTATGAATTAGGAGATTTTCGTAATGCCGAAACGCGGTACGACTTTTGGCATTTGTTTTGAATGGAATTACGTAAGTTTAAAAAAGCTTTTTACGATGATTTCAACGAGGACAAAACGATTTCTGTACGATAACCCGTTCGACAGTTATTCAAAGATCGTCGGTAGGTGGGTAGTTATTTGCGAGTCTTCGATTCGTGGCAGTTTGAAAGGTACTATGTAATAATAATTATTACCTAGTACCTTTCAAACCTTTCAAACTAGGTAATTATTACCTAGTAATTATTATTAATTATTAAATTATTTAATTTCACGGACAAAATTCCACCACTTCTTTCCTCAAACCACTATTATAGTGTACACGGTGTGGTTTTTGCCGACGGTGCAGAGGTCTAATCCAATGAGTTAGGGTGAGAAATGACTCCTCTGCTGAGTACTAAATTAGTATAAACAATTTAGTACTCAGCAGAGGAGTCATTTCTCACCCTAACCACCTCATTCACATTCGAGGAGCAAGAAAATATCTTTAATGTTCATAAGATCGAGATATCTATCAGTATAACATCGATTTCTCGTTGAGTTTTCGAGATATCGATCTGAAATTTTGTGAGCATACTCTCGGTCGAGGAGTTCAAAACTGCAATATTAAAAAGGGCCTTCAGCGCTCGATTGTCGTCATGGCGTCATTGTCATCATGGCGCCTCAATTGTCGAAATTTTTTGTGCCAATAAAGTAATTATTACTAGGTAAGTATTTTGATAACAATTACCTAATAAGTCTTATTGTTATCCCCCCCCAGCCCTTTACTCTATCACAAAGTCGGGATCCGCCATGAGGTACTTCCTCATGCAAAAACTACTGCTACTACAAAAACAGGAGTGTGCCAGTCAAATATTCACAATCACCTTGTCGGCGTAAAGGAGGAGGTCGGTGAGAACTTGTCGACCTGATTCCGCGAACCATTGCCACGTAGCGTGATCTTGGAACATCCACTGGAATGCTAATCGAACGCAATGTAGTTTTCCCAGATACTCCAAGTCAGAACTGCACCGCACCATTTCAGTTCGAAGGCACCTGGAAAATCGAGAGGGAAAATAAACCCGAACTGAAGCTCCGAACATTGCATCCGTGGTGTCATGGAATGTGGGACGGAGGCGCTATGTCCAAAATCACGCCGCCGATTGTTGTGCACTTAGGAAGAGTTGGGTTGTGATGGGACAGGTTGGCTCACAGAGTAAGGTAGTAAAGAGTAGGTAGTGAGTTGGCTTTCCCAGATCCATGCTTCAAGTGACAAGAACCCCCTGGGTCTGGTGTGCAGGTACCTACTGAGTTTGGACAACAGAGTAACAGAGAGCAAGGTGTGGACCTTCTCACAAACGTCCACGGGTCCCTTGAAGGTCCTGTGTTCCCCTGGTCCAAGCCCACTCTTGTGAGTTCAGTCCACAGAGTAACATAGAGCAAACTGGTTCAGACTGCTCCGGTCCCCCCAACCATTGTTTCCTGTGCACGGATGCGGGCACTGGCGTCTTACATTCGCTTCAGAGTGACGCGTGCGTAGGTGGATTCCTAACATTCGTCTATTATTTTATAAACTATTTGATTCTTCGCAGATTCATTTGTCCAATAAGCAATTATAAATAATTTCTAATATAGATACGAACAACTTACGGAACAAGAAACATACACACCTGTATGGAATACCAAATTCGTCGAATTGCTTCATGGCTGACTGGTAAAGTGGGAGCTTTTCAACGTCCGTAAGGATGTCAGCAAATTCCTCGAATTCTCTGAGATCGGCAATCTGCAAAAAGTTGAAAATATAGGCACACATTTTTTTGCACAATCTCTTAGTAGTATACAGTTTATAAATATAAATATTTATATTTACTTACACAAATTTGTGTAAGTTCTAAAAATATTTCCACGCATTGACTCGAAATCGATCGTAACTTCAAATATGTTAACGACCACTAACTGCCGTCACGCTTGAATAATTCAAGTCGGCATAGACAATTACCTCATCTTGGGCCGAAACGAACGAGTCAGCAGATGATAAGTTGTCATACTTCAGGGAATCCCCTCTCACTGAACTGTCAGCTCTGAACAAAACGGATCTCTGAAATAGATAGCACGAGTACAGAACTGTGAACCCTCAATACTTATCCGTTTTGCGTAATAGCATAACCGACGAGTCATAGGACCAAGAAAAGTTATTAGAAAATATCAATAAAATGTTTTGATATTTTCTACTATATTTTGTATTTAATACAAATTTGATAATCTAATTGAATTTAATTAGAAATTTTTTAGAGAATTAGAGAATTTTTATTTTTTATTTTAAATATTCATGCAATTCAATAAATAAATTCATTGCCACTTTTTACATAGTATGTAAATGTATTACATTGCCACTTTCTGCCTATTCACATAATTTATTGTTTCCGATACAATCAGTTCACCTGGTCTAAGAAAAGAAGTTCACATTTCCTTTGCAATTTGTAGGCGACTTCCAAAAGTTGTTGGATGTCCCTTGCGAATTCGGCTTCTTCTTGGTCCGTCAGCGAGAGGGGTCCTCCAGTGTCAGCAGAAGCGGCTGCATACGCTGCTAACGCGTCTTCCCAGTAATTTATTCCATTTTCTAGGGCTTCCATTCCTAGAACATAATGAAGCTCACAATAATTGTTAATTATTAAAGGACGCTGTTATTCGTAGCCAATACTTAATATACAGCAGTGGTGGAAATTTCCACCATCTTGGGAATATGGGCCTGTTCTAAAGCGTATTACTCCGAAAGCCCTGCGTCCATCACACCGAAGGGCGGAAGTCCCCAGCTCACAAGATTCTTGCTGACGGCTGCAATATCAGATTGATGTCCCTTTGATGGGTTTCCTCTCGACTTAATGGAAATACGAGGGGTGGCTGGCACGAATGGATGGAATGCATGCTTTTGAAAAACGCAGTCAATTTTTCTCAGGGCGTCTTCGTGGTCTGAACAAGATTTCGCATTATGTAGGAGCATCCGTTAGCATGAAGAAAGGGAGTGTATGAAAGTGCTTTTGAATGATGACATCCCGATCGGGATGTCAAATTTGACAAAGTTGAGCGTTCCAAATTACGGGTAAGGGTATTGGTAGTGGGCATTGGGGAGCACAAGTAGCACTTCTTCAGGGGGAGCAGGCCTCAGCCCTTTTCACACACATACATTTATGTATACAAGATCATCATTTTATTTACTCATCAAACAATTCAAATATTACTTTTTACATCTGGATTTACATAAAAATGACAAGATACCTCTTATAGGTATCCTATCTACCGACTCCAACCTTTTTTTCTTTCTTGGGTTCCAAAAAAGGTATTTGTGATGTAGTAGATGGTGGAAAGTCACTTTCAGTCACTTCATCCGTTCACAAACGTCATTCATTTCGGCACACTTGTGTCTTCCTATGAGACGATGAGAACTCTCGACGAGCCAACTTAATTTTCGATCTTTTCATTCGCAAGCTGTTCTCTCCAGAAAGTTGGATTTCAGGGTGTCGGTAGCTTCTTGCACAATGTGGGAAACCGTGCGAATATGTAGATGCTAGAACCCTCCGGGGTTCCCTCGGAAAAGGGGAGAATTCCAATACAACCTTTCTTCCTGGTTCCTGGGGTAGGAACCTCAAGACAGCTGCCACATATCCCTCAAGGAACCTTCTTCAAGCCGCCCCTGATGGAAGCTTACAGAAAAGGCTAAAATGCTCACATGTAATATCCCACGCATCACCCCTTCAGTGGGCCTATGAAAAAAGATGTACATGAAACCAATACTTAACGACTGATTCCGAGTTCTGTTTTTTCGGTGAGAATCCCAAATCATCATAAATTTAAACGGCATTCAATCGTTTGTTCATGGATAAATAAAATTTATTCAGATTGATTTCTGGTTGTTCACCACCTACGTTACTGCTACTTGCCTGAAAAGCATTGGGCCTACTCTGTTGCCACGAGACCTTTACTCTCGCAGGGTGCGAGCAAAACGACAGATGCTTTCACCAAACAGTTCCGGAATTAGTTTAGCCGCTCCCATCGCTAATCTCTTCCCCTCAAACCGAAACAATCCTCCCGGGAAGTTTACTCAAAGAGTTGCTCCTCCTATAAGGATGAGCAGACGTCAAGGGTTAAGGTTGAACCAAAGAGCTTAATGGCTGAGAACGAAACGATCTGCACTTACAACGGTGGTAGGGTATTTTCTTGAGAAAGAATTCGGCCGACAAAATGAGCAGGCCTTTTTTTTTTGGCAATTACCTATCTTCCAAGTCCATGTTCTTTCTCAACTCACCCCTAACCACCATGTACTACTATGTAACGTGAATTAGAAAATGAATATGAAGATGAGAGAATGTAAGCAGATACGAAGCATGCAAACCTTGAATGGAAAACTGCTACAGCAAGCAAACTTTCCATACGATAGGCTGATCCATTGGCTAATCGTCCTAGTTCTTTTAAAACCTGCTTGAAATCCCTCTTTTCATCGACAGTGGTGTCTTCTATAGCATGAAAGTCTTTTGTTCTGGTAAACCCTACGCCAACAATGTTGGCCCAACATACGCTGATCACAGTGTAAACTCCTCGATGAGGTCTTCAACATCTGGGGCATTCGAAATTACAATCAGTTTGCTTCCAACCACTCCGCCGTAGCCTGTTTCCAAACGAAAACTCCATTTCACCGTAGTTGTACAAAGTTATCAGATCGCCGGAGGGATTAACGTTGTTTGAGTTCCTATTGACAGTCTTAGATGCACTAACGAACTCTCGGGAAACACCTCACGTAACGCTTTAGGATTTCGTTTATATATGAAACCCTTGGGTTCTTCTCTATGCTAACGGTAGCATATTCAATCATTAAAGATAATCATGTGGAATACTACAATAAATTAACGCAAAATTAAGAAAATTACTATATATATTTTATAAATTGTCCCGAATCTTAAATAAGTATCTCCTAAAGAAAGTATATTTTGCTCTTGTTGAATCAGTGCTAACATACTGCTTGCCTATCTGGAGCAGCACGTACTTTTCGCACCTAGAACCAGTAATTAAGACTCAAAAAGCCATTATCCGAACAATTTGCAAGAGAGGGCGATACGAACATACCTCTCCCCTCTTCTCTGAATTGGGGGTTCTTCCTTTTCTGAAGCTTGTTCGGCTGAATGGCATTATACAAATAATGAAAACGAAACATTATACTTTACCTGTTCATAGCCAAAACACCAGATTTAAAAATGACAGTCGCATTGAATACCCTTTTTATCGAACCTCTTTTGCCCAAAATTCTTATATATATCAAGGTATAAAATGCTTTAATGCTCTACCCTCAAAGCTACGAGAAAAGCTATTACATTCAAAATTCAACAAGTATTTAAGAAAAGCCATTGTCAGTTTTCTATTATCTAATGATTACTTTTTCTAAGTGCCTGCCATTATATTGCTGCTTTATTTTAGAATGTACCTAATATACATTTTATACCATAATATCTTTTATCTCCGATAATATTGTTGTGTATTCTGTATTCTTAAATTCTCTGTATTAATTATTAATATGACATACCTATCTATTGTATTGAGTGGGTCGACTGAGAACAAAAACTCATCCTCCAACACGAGCCTAGGCTCATATGGAGGATTAATTTTTTCCAATAGCATTGAGGCACATAGGGGGGGCTGGAAAATGGGTACCCATTTCCTTGGTTCGTACTAGTTGATGTGCCCCGATGTATACAATAAACCTGTTCATGTTGGTGGGTAGTGTCAAACATTTACCCACCAAGTACTATTGAATGTATCTATGTTTTGTACTTGTAATGGAAATAAATAAATAAATAAATAAATAAATAAATTAACAGCAGGGTTAATTTTGGAAGTTTGGAATTGATTATGCCTTCTTCACAAAATTTGGATTCAATAATTGAATACAATTATTGTAAGGCCAGTGCGTTCCACGCCTTCACTAAATGAATTATCCCAGGAAGGCGCTCCCCAAGGGTTCCTATCCTGCCTAATCAGATACCTCCCCATAGACCGTGTGGAGTGATACCTTTCAATAATATTATGTCCTCACGCTACTGTCGACCCATGATGACCGCAGAAGCAATGTTTCAGATGAAATCAAAGGAATATTATAAAAACAACTTTTTTGCCCAACTCTATTTATATTTCCTTGCTGCTAATAAAATTTCAACTACGTACATACCTACCTAAGAAAAAAAGAAGCTATTAACACAGATAAATACTGATTTTGGGAAACATTCTCGGATATACTTCACTAAGAAGTCTTTTACTAGAAGTCTTCTAGTAAAATCGAAAGAAAAATATGGGAGATCAGGGTATAATAGTTCAATGTCCCAGATTTGTGGAGCCCGCCTCTTTGGCGCCTTACCGCCCCCGGTGGACCAGCTGAGTCGATGTAGGTCACTTCTTTGCAGGGCTGAACGCTGTTGGATGTACGCCCATTACAAGGGCCCGGCCCTTTGGCTTTACAGTAGTGGCTAGGGCCCATTACCAAAGTAATGGCCGACTTAGCTCGACAACACGGTCTCGCCTGAGTCACAGATCGCTAACTCATAACGTCTAAAATCCCCAGACACAGGTCACACGAGGAAAATTAACTTCGTCTAAGTTATCAACTCTGATCGCAAAGTGAATCTTCTCCAAACAGATACCTGATATGGCAAAGGTGTTTTTCTTATAATTCCATTAGCTGAATATAACAATTGGGTGGAATTGACGCTGGACAACCTGAGTTCATTGAATTCAGATTGGGGACTTGAATTTCGAAGCTGTATCAAGTAACTTGAAAAAAAAAAAAAAGGATTAGTAACTCCCCCACAACAAAATATTGCCTATTCTTCTCTCTTTTAGTTATTCTCCCCTTACCCAATGAGATTTACCGAATGGCGTTTTGATTCCACTGAAAAACTGGTTGAAATGAGTGGTGGGGGTTTCCTGTTAGGTTCTAACCAATTCTGCATTCAATTATATAAGTCAGGAATTCGTTAATTGAGTTAGGTAGGCGGGCACTACTATTGACTACCTATTGCGATCATAATTACATCGGAGCGTTCTATCAAACCGTTTACCAGGTAAGAGAACCAATAATTTATGCCAATCAATTCATTCAGGGAATAACCTAAGTGAGCTCCTTAGAGCTCCTCGCCACTCTTGTAATTGCGTGTCATAAATAATTAGATTGCCCTGCCTTCATCATTGTAGCCGAGCAACTATAATTCCTATGAGACCATCGAAGCTATTGTGCCTGTGAAAAGGTAACTTAATCTTCGTTGTCAACGTAGATTGGCAGCTCAACTTCTTCACTATTGTGTTCTCGGTACTTGAGACAACTTCACCAGGGGGTCTCAAAGGGGACTCAGAAGCTATCAAAGTGGTACAATAAAACCTGAAAATGGAAGATAATATCTTTCATATAATTGGACGTTTGGAATGAATTATTGAACCTAGTTGATTGGAGTCCAGTCTATACATCGGCTGATATTAATCAGGCTTATGCAATTTTTCAAACAATTCTGAACAGCTCCATTGAATTATGCACTTTTGTAGTTAAACCAACTAATCACAAATCTCGTTAGCTTAAGCCCTGGACTACCGCTGCTCTAGTGAACTCAATCAATCGACGCGATTCGCTGGCCCGATTAGCTAAGAGGAATCCGCAGAATGCACAACTTCGTAACCAGTACGTGCGGTATAGAAAATTTCTATATAATCTTAATATACTGCGAGCTCTTCTCTTCAAAACAAAGAACGAATACTTCCGTCATCAAACCACCTTGTCAGATACTATCTCGAAAGTATGGAAAACTGTAAACATCGCATTGGGCCGTAATACTGACGGAGTGACCGAAATTAAAAAAATAATTTGTGAAGGGGAACATCTCACCGATATTAGTGATATCGCAAATCGATTAAATGCATTTTTCACAACTATCGGAAGTCAATTAAATTCTGAATTCAAAAGCTATGAACCGAGCAAAGATTTGCCGAGCCATGTGGGATCAACAATGAGCCTGAACTCTGCCTCGGAAGAAGAAGTATACAAAACGATATTATCAATCAAAGGAGGAACAGGTCCGAGGTGGGATGGAATCTCATCGGATCTAATAAAAAACGTGGCCATCCCAATAACTTCACCACTAACCCATTTAATGGTCTTAAAATCGCGTTAGTGCGGCCCCTATTTAAAAAAGGAATAAAAACTGATGCGAACAATTACCGACCTATTTCATTACTGTCAAATTTCGCCAAAATGTTCGAGAAAATAGTAAAAGCCCAACTGATTAAATACCTGAAAAAAAAAAAAAAAAAAAAATCTATTAGCTGCTTCACAATACGGATTCCGAAAAAATCGGAGTACACAGGATGCCCTAGTGGAAGTAACAGCAGATATCTCAGAATCAATAATTGAGAATCAATAATCAATATCTGATGTTGTTAATCTCAATCTCAAAATAATGGGAGTTTTCATAGATATCTCCAAGGCATTTGACTCCATAGAAATATCGAGGCTTAATAAGCCTCTCTTAATAAGGCTCTTTCCAATTTTAGCATAATATGCTAAAATTGGAAAGACTTGGACTTGATGGGGTGGCCTTAAGATGGTTCGGATCGTACCTTTCGAACAGAAAACAGTTTGTACAAATTCAGACGACTAAAAGCAGTGAAGAAATAATTAGTTATGGAGTACCTCAAGGATCAGTACTAGGCCCTATTTTATTTCTTGTATTCGTTAAGGATCTGTTTGCTCTGGATGTCTCAGGCAAATTCGTTGCCTTTTCAGATGACACAGCCATTTTATTGAAAGGAAACTCATGGGAAGAAGTCCATTCAGAGGCGGAACGAGTTATGGAGAAAGTCCTGAAATGGTTTCACTTGAATGGTCTAACCGTGAACATAACTAAAACAAAGTACATCACGATTTCTATCAAGCCTGGTCAGCCAGATTTTTCGAAATTAGTAATTCACAAAGATCAGTGCGCGCAAAAAACAGCATGCTCCTGTGGAACGTTAGAAAAAGTCAGAAGCCTAAAATATCTTGGGCTTACACTGGATCAACATCTAAAGTGGCATGAACACATTCAGAACTTGGAGGGGAGAATTAAAAATTGTTACCATTTCTTCATCATCCAGGGATTTTTTTATCCAGGGATAATCTCCGCATGATGTACAATGCGTATGTTTACAGTATTCTAATTTATGGCATAATAATTTGGGGTGGTGCCTACTCAAGCAATTTTCGTTGCATTGAGGTGGCAATTAACACTGTGCTACGGATAGCAACCAAATCCGATCAGCGCACACCAATAGAAACTTTGTATTTCAAACTCGATGTCCTACCACCTAGGGCAACTTATGTTTATAGACTAGTAAATTATGTTTTCAAATCTAGGGACACGTTGAGTCAGCATGAGGCGATAAAAAGTACAAGGACTAGTCAGACAACCATTTTGCGAATTCCTCATCCAAAAGTTGACTTCTTCACTCGGCAGTTACCCTGGCTTGCGCCTGCGCTATTTGAAACCCTGCCTTTCGCGTTAAGGACCGCGAGGTCAAAGTCAATGTTCAAAAAAGAAGCCCAACTTTATTTTAAGAATGTATAAAATACATAAATAAACAATAATACATATACATTTAATAAATTATATTTTAAGTCGCTATAAATTGTAATTTTAAATGGTATGCAATATTCAATAGCTACTAAGGGAATGACAGACCTGAACAGGTCAGAGACCTATAGGCCAAATCAAGAAAAATTGGTTCCTATGTATTGAAATCATGACTCTCATCCTTATTGTGAAATTGTTTTTTGTTTTATGAATAAATAAATAAATAAAAATAAATATCAAATTTGATAGGTAAAACACTTCAATTGCATACAAAACCAAATTTTTGGTATCGCAATATAACCTGGGTCGGATGATGTTTGAATAGCGAGAGCATTTGAACCCGTTTTTTTTAAAGGGGGTATGTTACAATTAAATTAATTAAGTTCCAGTAATGAAACTACTCCTCCTGGGGAATTAAGGGACCCCTAGGAAGAGGGACAAAAGTAGGATGTCTACTGGCTTCATACCAGATCAGGGTTCAGAGGGGGAAAATAAGCAAAAATATGAGAAGGCCGAATCAAGCTTTGGGGGCAGGAGACGGTTGAACCTTTAATCTCCAATGCTGTATCATGACTACTGGTCTTCAGTGGCTGAATTGGTACAGCATTGCACATGTAATGCAGAGGTTGTGGGTTCGAGTCCCACCTGAGGCCCGATAAATTTTTCGGCCTTCCCCTTCTGATTTCTTGAAATAAATTCATAATTAGAATTTAATTTCAGTATGAATTTAGTTTAATAACTCCTCCCTTCCCCCAAATAAAACACTGTACGAGGGAAGCAGTTCAAAATTCCCTAAGTCATTCCAGTAATAAATTTGATAGGTAAAACACTTCAATTGCATACAAAACCAAATTTTTGGTATCGCAATATAACCTGGGTCGGATGATGTTTGAATAGCGAGAGCATTTGAACCCGTTTTTTTTTTAAAGGGGGTATGTTACAATTAAATTAATTAAGTTTCAAAAAAACGGGTTCATTTATATTAAACATCAAGTCAAAGGGAGCTTCATCACCCGCCATGGGATTCGAACCCATGACCTGTACATCGGCTGACAGATAACAGTCCCCCACGCTGCAACTGCGCTACCGAAGGCCCCTTATCTTTGATAGGTATAATATATTATACCTTCGTATAGAGTTTGCTTATTTAGAATGACAAAATGAGACAGATAAACCCATTTATATCATTTTTTCGATCACAGCCGCAAAATGATTAAATCACCTTGGCAAGAAATCAGGATAAGTGTTATAACTTAATATAAATGGCCTTTTCCTTTAGAAATGAAGATCTATAACCAGCGTAGCACAGAGGAACAATGGGGCACAAATACAAGGCCGTTAGTCATCACCCGTGAAGGACACACCAGTCTACACTATGAACGTGTTTAGAAAAGTGTACCAGGTAATTTCTAAAATACATGCAGGTATCGGCCACTGAACCAAACTGCAATCTACAAGGATAAGTCGTATTTTTAAAAGAAATTTAATTCACTTCTAATGGTCCTATTGGGTCGCCGAACTCCAGCTATATACGATAGGAGTTGATGTTAGATTTTATCGTCAATAGATCAGTTTGTTTTATCTCTTAAATGAACGAGAAATAATTTTCTCCACTCAATAATTAGGTAGTGTAGGAGTGATCCTATAGATCCCGATAAGTAGGCGCCATCCGTCAATCAATTTCTCAGTTTAAATTTTTCTAGTGTCCCCATTCCTGACAGCCTGAGCGATAAATTTGTCCCCATCGGCGGCTCGGTAAAAATATCTGAGGAAAAGTCTGAAATCTCCAGAAGCGAGGGAAGTTTTCGCATTTCCGCCACCGGATATAATTTACCCTCACTCAATCATAGACCTCGGTGAGGCCTCAAAAGGCCAATGGACTTAACTCTCAACTCGTGCTCCTGAGAACCACAAACGTAGCTTCAGGCAGTATCACTAAACTCCTCGAGTTCTCCTCAAATTTCCGGCCTCTAGGAGCAGCAACATCAAACAAAATAAGCACAAATCCGGTCCAGCGAATGGTTCACTGCAAGAATATTGATTTCGATTCGTGAGTCAATTTTTTTTCTCTCGGAATCGTAAAATGTATAGCGATAAATGACCAATTGCAAACAGTTAGTTTAAATTGGTTCATGACAATTTTCAGGAAGCCAGAACAGCTATCAGATATATGAAAACTAAAAAATGCATGACATGCATTAAGTAAATCTGCAAAACCATGTATGTTCCATTTTTGACGAAAATAATGTTTTTCAGAACTTTTTT
Organism: Pilophorus perplexus; assembly: GCA_955831195.1. Classification (NCBI taxonomy): domain Eukaryota; kingdom Metazoa; phylum Arthropoda; class Insecta; order Hemiptera; family Miridae; genus Pilophorus; species Pilophorus perplexus. The sequence continues at coordinate 15,796,640 of OY037011.1, read as the reverse complement.
TCAGATTATCTTTTTCGGTCAGAAGTTTTTACAGTATCCTCCAAAAATATACATACATGGTTTTGCAGATTTACTATCGTTGTGTTACCGATGATTTAGGCCGGCCATACAAGCAAGCATAACAAATATAGGGTTGTTGCATGAGTTAAAAGTCATGCTGATTTACCGAAGGGTCATTCAAGCTTCACCCCAACTCAACCTTATCATACATATTTCCCGCACAAGTGCATAATGGGTCATCTTAATTAACCTAATATCCCTTCTCACAGCTCTCACAAAGCTTAAACCAAGAGTGAAGTTTAGTGAGGACGTAAACAAGGGTGAGGGGGAGTTGAGAAATACATTGGTTAGTTGTGGTGGGTAGAGGGGGACGTATTGCGGTAGTAACACTGAATTAATGCTAAGTCCCTCTCCCCTTCACCGCCGTCCAACCCTTCGTCTCCAGTAGCTAGCAGCAAACACTGAGTTAATTTCAATTTACCGAACACTCAGGGCGTACCGTTATCAACTAAGCAACAAGGGTATTTGACGAGCGGAGGGGAAGTGGAACTCCCCCCGTAACTCCAAATACACCTCTAACTTTACGCTATCATGCAAGCAGTGGTTCGTAAACTATTTCACGAGCTAATTGCAATTAATGAATCAGTTTTGTTCCAAATTAAACATATTTCTTCATCACTAATGTTTTCCAACTCTTCATGTATAAACAATATTCATATGTACATGTTTATATGTTGTAGGGAACTTTAGCATGTTGTTTAACAAACATAATTTTAATGTCAGTAAATAGTTCAGCGTATCTCCTTTTCTATTTTTTTCCCTTCATCTGCTGAATTTCTATAGGTAAGGCTAATGAGCGAAACTCAACTCGGCCACACCGGTCATAACACAGACTGGCCTTAGGAAGCGTTCCACTTCAAAGCCATTAGCAACCAGAAAGAAACTAGAAATCTGGGTTACTCAACTGCGGAAACTTACTGATATAAAGACTAGTTTCTAGTCCGATTTAAAGTGATGCTGAATGTCTTTACGAACCTTCAGTCGTTCATTTACCGCGGTTCTTCGTTTCTATAGCTAATCGTCGACCTCGCTAAACCTAAGTGAAATGATGAAAGACCTAATCGGAAAACGGCTCCAGCTTTGGTAAATTACTACCTACCTAACAGAATAATCAACCTAAGTTTCCACAACAAGGATAAAAAATGTTGATCTTCCTCAAAATTTGGCCTTTCATGTATCAACATGAGTACGTAGATTCGAAAACGGCGTCATCGAAACGTTCCAAATAGGATTACAAATCGTCTAGAAAAGAGAGCATCAACTCGAATTAAATTGATCGGGTCAAAATCTAGTTGGATGAATGTTTTGAAGGTAGATAATCAGCTGATTGAACCATAGTTTACTTTTTTTTCCAAAAACCCAACAGAGCGAGCGACCAACGGAATCTATTAGAAATTGATTAGAGGGGACCAAGTACTTCGTCGAAGTTACAGTTCAAAACAAAATTCCTCCTCCCGAAAGCACAGAGCATACGGAATACTAATCATGGCATTTCTGGAATCTACGCAACATGAAACACAAACTAACAAACCGTGAGGCAATCAAAACTTTTTACTCTCATCGTGAAAACATGGATGGGATTAGGCCTATTCTGCGTCCGGCCCTCCATTTTGACCATTTCGCCAATTTATGATGGAAAAATGTAAAGTAATTCAATTTGCAATTTCATTTCAACTTCAAGAAGGAATAATAATATTATAGTACAATTTATACTATCATAGTATAAATAAAAAAGAGCGTTATGCACAAGAGAGTTCAATCAACATCTAAGTAGGACCTACCTACCTATGTATTTGAAAATAATTAAAATTTAATCAGCTTCTTTGAAGTGTACAACAAAATGGAACTGGCAATAATATTTAATTCCATTTAATATTATTAAATATTATTTGACAAATTTTGTCAAAATTACCGATTCGAGCTGAAAATATTTAATTTTATTTGCTGGAATCGGTAATTTTCTATTGGTAATCGAGGATATTGACCAGATGATTAAATTTGGGAATGTTTACAGTTCAATGACCTCATTGAGGTGGGAAAAACAGGGGATTCAATTTGCATGATTGGGGATGACCGTGCACCTGGCGAGTTAAAAATACGGTATTAATAACGGTTCGTCTTCTTAGCAGAAAAAAATTAGGCCTGACACAGATGGTCTGTTACAGTAAGCGTGTAATCAATGCATAGCAGAAGCCAGTCCGGCAAATTACAGCCGTTTCGCGGGGCATACATAAAGAGCAAGCTTGTAATGATCGAGGTAATGATCCTAATCATCACAGGTTTAATCCCAGTTGAATAATTAGAACGGGCCTAATTTTCGCTACTGCATAATGTGATGGTTTTTCTCACCACCTTCTAGCTAAAAAGTTGATACCTCTTGATTATTTCCAATATGCATTTTTTTTGTCGGTTCTGGCGTTTTATCAATGAGCCTGAGATTGACACATTGCCAAAACCGAAGCTAATCGTGGCGAGTGCCCCAGGACTTGGTATCATCTGGTATGATGATTATACTTCACATAGTCAAATCTTATGAGGAAAAATGATCATGATTTATTAAACTTCAGCGATGGGGATCGACGTGTCGGTGCGACAAAACCAAGATGCCGTCGGGGAGGCGGATCTGCGGCCTTCCATTAATGGGAAAAAAACTAGTTCATGGAGAGTTCTGGGATGCCCCCGTTTTTCGTTCCAACAGGCGCAGGGTTTTCAACTCCTCCGAAAAGGCCTTATTACAGTGATGGTAGAAATCGGAGCAAATGCTAATCAGCCAGCAGCTACTCGACGGCGATTTGGCTGATCACAAATTGTAAATCGCTTAAAACGGCTTTTACCAAAGTGTCGTTAGCATATTCATCGCTGAATTAGCATGCGATTTATATATTATGCGGAATAGAGCGCAGTTGTCGATAACGGCCTCAATTTGTCGTCAACATCGAATTATTAGAAGATTTTTGAAAATTGAAAAATTAGTTGAAGCCTGAAATCTACCCAATTTTGGGTATTATGAATATTGGTTATTAACCGGGTAACGTGATAATATCACGTGATAATATCACGTTACCCGGTTAATAACCAATATGTAACCCATATTATGGGTTACATTAGCTTAACAACAAACGTGCTATTAGCATTTTTTCAGTAAGCTCGGAAACCGTAGTTGCCTCATTTTTAATAGTTAACAAGTTAAATCCTTCAGTAATCCTCGTCCATTTACCGGACAAATCAATTTGATGGTGACGTCATACGGCTTACTGGCCTTTTACGTCGGTGGGAAGAACTCATCTGTCTGGGGTGGCAGCAGGCCGACAGATTAATTTCGGATACGGTTCGCAGATTAGGGCAGCTGGCTCCATTTCCCTCTTGTGCCCTGCACAGCCGTTCTAATTGCACTTATATTGATCCAAATATCGCCCCCTTCCTATTTCAAATGTGCAATCACACCTCCCCCACAATGGATTTGATAATACGCATTAATACTCACGTGGGAATCCTCTATTCGGATGGTACATTAAAAGAAAGGTGCACGTGATATGACATAATATTATTAGAACACTTTCAAATAAAGAAAATACGAAAAATACCGATTAATTTAAAGGTATCGGAACTCGAGGGCGAAACTATATTCGCACGCTCGAATAAATAGTTTTAGACCACCGCGATTCATAATAATAATTATTATTATTATTGCGAGTGGAACATGCATTCCTACAACATGCATTAAAGGTGCCTCTTCGTCGTACATTATTTATCCGTCATGGTAAAGAAACCTCAGCTCTTCACTATTAAGATTGCACAGGCGTGTTTTCCCCGCGGTCTTACAAGGGCCCTGTCTTTATTTTTCCACCTTTGAAAAACGTACGCTGGCAATACCAGCTATCTTAACTGACCCTTTTCAGACTCACCCCAAGTAGACTGTGAATGAGATATGGATCTTGCAACTGGCTTTCTGGACTGAAAAAATGTATAAGTGGTTCGCACTCTTTTATTTCAAAGCCGTTCTTGAAAAATCCCATACCATTTCATAATTCAAAAGGGGTTTCATTTTAAAAGCACTTCGCAGTAATACATCATTGGTAAATGTCAACTTGAACGCAAGGTATTATAATCTAAATGAGTTTTTTCAGGAAACCTTCTTGAAAACACGCGTTTTCAAAACCCTGCCTAATGATGATGAGGCTGAACAGTAAAATTCGAATCCAATTTAGTCTACACGAATCCACAGCGGTCTAGTTGAAAAATACCAACACCAAAAAACAAAATTCAATTAATCTAACTAACGCTGTTACCTTTTCAGCTAGGTATAGCTTTCATAACCGTCATACGATTTCGTTTGTCGGCGGATTAGCAAGCCAAAATCCGCAATTTGCGTTCCATCCTAGCCAGAATCTCCCTTTTTCAGAGGCCTTTGTAGTGATGGGGAAAAATCCTCTCACCGCCAGGTTAATTTGCAAGTCATCAACAGTTACTGTGTCTCTTTCCGCTAAAGCTTGATTGCAATTAGTAGGCTTGTGTGATGCAATCTGCCTCGTGTGTCGTAGACTAGAATTAGAATCTTATTGTATGGCCAGGGATGGTATGACACTTCACTTTAGGACCACGATTTGATATTTAAACAGCTACGAAAAATATCAACACAGAATGTGTTTTTACGGAGGTTCTTTGGTTTGAAGTTGTTGGGCGTAAGGCTCTCTTCGGCATAAGGTGAGTCAGATATACCTATCCCACCCTACGACACGAGTCGATCCCCTCGGCGGAATAACACATTCTGCGTTTCATTGGGTTTTTTGAGTACCTACGAAAAACTACTGGGCTCTCAACAGGTGGGGAATTCAACAAAATTTGTTGAATTTATAGACGAATATTTAATATTCATACCATACATGCTTCTATGGTAGGTATACCTTCAACGTTAGGTGATGGTTAACGACTAAAGCATCATCGGAGCCACAAAGCAGTATTTGATTACAAGCTCACGTAATGTGTTTAACGGATCCGGTCGCAAGGGGACATAGAAGAGGTTTTGAGCGCTATGCCATGTAATCGAACCACCAGTACAGCAGGTGAAATGGTTTTCTGATAAACCACATTACGGCGTTTACAATATTCATCATTAGTGCAAACCACCCAAGTGAACTAGCCAGGTTGGTATGAGCCGGAGTGAACACAATCGAGTCCAACTCGATGTGATTAGTTGAGTAATCGTTGTTTAGATCTATTCCATGTAAATGTGAAACCAAATTAATGCGTAAGGGTAAGATATAATGGTTTTCTTAAACTGTCATTATAACTGAAGAACAATGATAGCGGAAGGCTTCCCTTTGTAACCGATTTCAATATCAGTTGAGGTCAAATGGTACCTCGCTTTGAGACACCAGAACGATTCCTAATAGCAATACGTAGGTAGACGCCGTTCCATTGAAAAGGAAATGGAAGGAAGGATCCGGAGAAAAGACAATTGAGAGCAGGTGGGGCTGGAATCTTCTCTAGTAGGTGATTTTCCCTCCCCCAACCAGGGAATCACACAAGGTCTGGAGGCCCGTTTATCGCAATCGAACCAAAATAGTTGGGTGATATTGGGCCAGATAGCAGACATCCGTCGGTTTTGTTTCGGAAACTGAACAGAAGATACATCAAGCTATAACCAGCTGTGTGCCTGCCCATTTCACATAAACTGACCCCCCTAAGGCACTCGGCGGGACGTCGCTTGGAATATCTACCCCCCTGGAAGGCTTCAGTACATCACGTGCCCCAAATACGTAGCGAATCGGATTCGATTGATTTTTCGGGTGATTTGCTGTAGAACGGAGTTGGGGAAACACCCGGTGAGCACGGGAAGGGATGGATCGTGGGAATTCAACTGGGCGAACGAAAACAAAATAATAAGGTTCAAAAGTTGGCTCAAAAGTTAGCTTCGTAGGTAGGTACCCAATGTCGACCACCTTCGTCGACGTGACGACAACAAAAAATAGGTCACGAGTCCTCTCCTGTTCACCACTCGAAGACTTCCAGCAGGTGCCGTAACATACATAGAAAGGACATAGAAGTAGGTACAGTTTAAGCAGTAGAAGCAGGTTACAGATAAGAATGACAAGACTACTGAAGGAAGATGGGTATACAGACGACGTTGAATTAATATGGGTTGTTAATTCAGGATAATGTACGCAACCCTTCTACATATGAATCACTATTACTATCCCACTCGACCCCAAGCTTCAACTACTAAGTACTTGACTTGACATATGACCCCAACACCCCTTCGCGACTGACTAATATCGCCATTAATAACACACACAGGACATTAACACCATTCAACACCGAGTCCGTAATACTAACCAAGTAAGAGACAATTTTTGTCCAATGAAGCACCAGTAAAAAGTCAAATTTCTCCTTTCGTTATATAATATTCACTAAACTATAATTTGGAAGACACCCACACTATTTTTTTTTTTTTCAGTCTTTGGAATAAAGGCCTGCAGGCCCATGGGCCCTGGGTTACATTTAAGCTCACATTTTCAATTCAAAGTTCTCAAGTTCTCTCAAGTTTGGTCAGTAGAACTACAAATCAGAACTAAGCTTCTCCTACCTCCAAATAAAGCAATATTCGTTTCGGCAATATCCGACTGAGGCGAAATTTTCATAGGTAATGAATTTTCTGAATACGGGAAAGGGATGATTAAACGAAGTTTTGATAAATCGACAGTTCGACAGTTGGGTTCGGCTCTTATCCAGTTCGTTTAGAGTCGAAACCCCTTTAAATTCAATCAAAAGCACAAAACGACTTGAACTTCCCTTTTACAATAGGAGGGGAATTTTCCAAGGACTAACTGGAGACATTTCCTACCCTTCCATTGGGAAAAACGGGCATGAGAAAGTTCTACAGTTTCATGCGTTTTTACATTCAAGAAAACCAGCGCGGAAATTTCTCGAAGCTATCGCACTGAAATTTCCTTTGAACTTGACATCAGTTTAAACTCTGAAATAAAAATTATCACATTTAAAGGGATCATTGAGATGTAATATCATCAAGGCCCAGGTTCAGATATAATGTATGAGATATTATCTGTGTATCTTTCCTCATCATGATATATCATATATGCTACTGTAAGGAGAAATTGACGCCCCTTGATGAAAAAACGCTTTGATAATTTGGTACAACTTGGATTAATGATAATGCCTTCTCCTTCGTCGCTCAATCTCCCTCTTTTCTACCGAATAAATTATTCATCTCGTTATGCAGTCTTTCCCCTCAGCCTGAACTTTTTATTCTAAGCTCAGTCGACTCTATTATGCCTTATCCTGACTGATCCTGCAGGGCTGAGCCTGAATGAATCGAAAATTACTTTTTCGTCCCGGTCTAAAATTTTTTTTCGCTTCATTTAATTATTTAAAAAAAGGAGTGTCATCTCTATTTTAGCGAGCTTGGGAAGACAGTAATAATTACTGTCTTATACAATTATTGTCTCCTTCAATTATTTAGGTAGCAGACATCTAGGTGTGTACGTTCATTTTCTTACGCCACGAAGTATAAACTACCACTATTTCTTTAAGATTACTGTTCAATATGGTTTTTTGAACCCTCTTTCTATCGAACACATTGTAACACTAACAATATTAATGACCTCAGAAATAAATAACTACAACACACACAACACTGGTGCTAGTCATTCGAAGGGCGAAGAAAAATAGGCAGTTAGAAAATGTTTGATGCTTCAAAAATCAATACTCGGATTTTTCCCCAGACCATTGTCGTATTCGAGGGCCCAACCTATTGGCGTTCATTTTCACCCCTAAGCTCACAGACTCCACTTTCCAGATGGCTGGCGAGAGGGGCGCCTCAGTCGACTGCACCTTCTTTTACCTTCACTTCCATTTACGCATTAGTTATCGATTCTCAAATCGAATCCAAACCTCATTATTTCAGAATGATTATTCGTTTTTATTCTAGCAGTAATGTCCCCTAGTCCCCTAAGAAGCGTCAAATTGTTTAGTGGGCAGAGGGGTTGAGATGGAAATTTCCCACAACATTTATTTAAATAAAGTTTCTATTAAATAGATTAGCTTCCTCACGTCAAAATATCAAAGCTATTGATGATCCTGTAAATGTTATATCTAGACCTGACCTTTTAGTTCTTTAATGGCCCGGGTGTGTAAAAGTCAAAGATCATTCAGTGGGGCGGTGGCGAACTTGGCATACACTGGAGGTTAGGAGAAGAGATGTAGGGTAGGATAACACTTGAGCAAGAAATTTACGGCTGACATAGCAAGGATGAATAACAAGGGTGTGTGCAGAGAAGGTTCTACGCCATAATACATTCACATCGTACGAACTACCCGTGTTCCAAGCAACAACATCCACCTGGGGGCTTCTTCGCTGTTCGATATCCATGCCGTATGCAAAGCACCCTTTATATACATGCAAAATAGCATTTCAAATTGTGGGACCCCATACTTTGTCAGACATACCGAAGGTGTTGTATAATATTTGGGAGGGTTGAAAACTTGGTTCTCGGAATTTGGAATGAAGTACCCTATAGATTTTAGTAATTTGACAGATTGCCTAGGCAAACTGTCAAATTTTAGTTTCCGTGAGAAGAAAATAGAAAATTTGACAGATTGCCTAGGCAAACTGTCAAATTTTAGTTTCCGTGAGAAGAAAATAGAAAATTTGACAGATTGCCTAGGCAAACTGTCAAATTTAGGTTTCCGTTGGAAGAAAATAGAAAATTTGACAGATTTTAGTTTCCGTGTGAAGAAATAAATTCATCTGCATCTGCATGCAGTACATCTGCAGCAAGGTACAATCAAACAGTGGGTTATATTAGTAGGCTAAGCCTTTAGTAGCCATTAGTAGCCTATAAGCTTCAATCGTGACCGGAATGAACTCCGACCAAAATAAAAATGCGAATATACGTGTGACGGTTCTTTTATTCTCAGTGTAGTAGTCAGCGTTCGATCGGTTTTGTATAGGTTTTGAATTAAATTTAAAAAAAAAATCCTGTGCCCATCCCAATATAAACGATGAACAATTGATTGATTTGGTGCCCGAACAACCGCCGCTGGATACCAATTCCTTGAAAAGGGTGGCGAATTCCCCTCCTTGTTTTCGCTTTTGTCATGCTTGATGGACCTTTTCTTCTTTTTCCTCCAAACCCAATGCAATCATCAAGAGAAAATGGACCATTTCTACTGCGAGATCTCGTATGGTAAAATTATCGTACATTGGTGAATTATGAAACTACTGGATAATACGTTCAAATACAAGTGAGAGAACTATAATTAGGCCAAAATTGTCGCGTAAGACAAATTTTTTTCTAGAACTAAAAAACCCTTCGAAGCTTGGCAGCACCTTTGAGGAGTTCTTAACCTGTCTTGACCTTATCTCACCTTTTCCCTCCTCGACCGCAAAACCGCAAGTAAATCCTCTTAAACCTGACTTAGTTCACAGGGAGGAAGGGGATTTGCTGTTAACGCGTGCTTCGCTTTCCGTGTCGCAAAGCTAAATGAAAGTTCCACCTGTTAAACCGCTTGTGGAATCTGATGTTGCGAAGGTTTGATAATGACGATCTGCTGCAGTCGGCTCTTATTGATCGCTGACACCACTTCCCCATTTAATTACGATGTAATGAAAGCATCAAGGCGAACTCTTTTTTTTTTTTTTTTTTTTTTTTTTTTTTTTTAATAGAAGAAAGGGAGCACGGATAGCCCGGAGTATTTTTTTGGAACACCACGTCACAACACGCTGATGAACGCAGGGCAAACGATGATGATCTATAACAACCGATTTCCTACTCCGTATTATCCAAGTCAACACAAGATCCTCGTCCATAGTAGGGACAAAAACCTTTTTTTTACGATGGAAAAATTATCTATTTTCAAATCCGTGGGCGAGTTACAATACAAAGGCATTGCACAACATGCCTCCCTCGGGGGCGTCTGTAACCTCAAGGATTGAAGTGAAATACCTACCGCGGAATTACAGTCTGACGTGTTCAGTATAATAATATTATACTAAATAAATAAAAATAAATAATACTATATTATAGTCTCTCGAAATTTATCAATTTGAGTAATTTGATTTTCGCTTCATTTCACTTTTCAACACAGCATTTGGGTATCTCTTTCGAAGTACGAGATCTCGTAAGCACAAGTTGTTGTTGTTGTTGTTGTTGTTGTTGTTGTTGCTTATAATGAATTTTCTCATCGGAATTGGCGAGAATACTCCAACAAGGACGTTCAAGGCTAGGACGTTGAATGTATTTCTACAACCGTTGGAACGTTTTGATGACATCATTTTGCATACGTCTAGCCCTGAGAAACCCTCCGGATTTGCATTCAATGCGGGAATAAAGAAACGCATAGCTGCGGCCTGGATAAAGGGCACCATGTTGCGTAACGTAGGGGACTGATAAGTATCTGTTATAATCAAATGCAGGGTCAGACGCCACTTAAATATTAATGTACTGCACCTGGTCTCAGCAGGAATTCGGATTTCGTTTCAATTTACAAAGTAATGTGAAATTAAACGAGATTATCATATTGATGGAGAGATTGTAATCAACGAGCCAATCATAACCACCACTGAGCATTACACACGGTGGATCACAAAGTGAGACTATGCATAATAAATTACTTGATGCATCCAGAAACGCCCCCTTCAACGGGTGTTGTGATAGTCAATGGGCATCACAGGATCGTGATCACGCTCAGTACAGAGGACTCACAGCAAAGAATCGAAATTGGAGTTATCTGTTTCTCGAGATGATGCTTTATAAAATCTACGGTTCGACCCCTATACAACGACAGCAGATGAGTCATCCTCCGCCTCCAGGGAACTGGTCCTGTCATCCTCCCCTCCTTTCCACTTTACGGGTCCAGTCACCGGCTAGAAGTGACGTCATCTTTGCGAATGTCCCTAATGCTCCTGGCGTTTTGTTCACCTCTCAAAACATCTTTCGTATAATCATCGCCAGGTCGAATTGTAAAATTAAATGTCCAAGATCTGTTCAAAACGATCTATTACTGTATACAAGCTACAAATTTCGAGAAGGTAGGTATGCATGTCGATGGACACCGAAGTTTGGTTCGATGCCAGTCGAAAATGTCTCAAAAATACAACCCCCCCCCCCCAACCAAGAAGAGCCAGCAGAACAATCCCGAAAATGTTCTCATCTCATTTTCATTTTCATCTAAAAATATAACATAATATTTGTATAACACATATTTTTATAACCACAGGAAAGGTATAAAACTGTAAGTATACAACTCTTTTGGCAGCTCAATCATCTTCAAGTTGGCTTCTACTAATTTCATGATTGAGTACACAACCAAATGATCTGAGGGATGAGTTGAAGTAAAATAGCGATACGGCCGATGGAACGATTCTCTCATTTCTCGTCTTCGGTGTTGTTGACAAACCTTGAGCTCTCACAATCGGAGAGGGAAATTTCCATCCGATATGTGCTGAATGAGATCGATAAACCCACTTTCAACCTCATCGGATGATAAATGTAATTTTTCGGTTTTTGGGTAAAAAAAACAAAAAACAAAAAACCTTCACATTAAATGTGCACAAAACGTTTTTGCTTGGCTCTTGGAAGGAAGGAAGTAGAAGTTCAAGAAACCATAAATACTTTTTCGTGGCGCTTTAGGGAGGGTGTATTGCTTAATACTCCCGAGCGGTGAAAGTGGGAGCTTCATGCTCCAGAATGAAAAGTGCCCGATGCTTCCGTGGTGCTGAATGATCCGAAATGAAAACAGCCGGAATGATCCGGTGGTGCCTAATGGTCCCGAATAAAAACACACGTACGTTTGATGGGAGATGAAACAGGACGTTCGCGCAAACGGCCTCACCCGATGGCGCAAATGATAGGTCGAAATTCGCGCAAACGAAACAACGTTGGAGCCGGATTTGGTCGGATTAGCACAAACCTATGGCAGGCAGCCCAAGATGTACAGATCCTGTTCCTTGGATTTACAACCTGTTTATTCTAGAATTGACTTACAAAATTGGTTAAGTTTAAATTAAGATTCTGAATGCATAAATCGACCACGTCATTAATCAATGGGCCAGAGAAAACATTTCTGAGGTACAAGACTCCTTTAAATGTGGTCGGCGCCTTAGTTTATTGAGATCTATTAATATACCTCTATTGAGGTTGAAGGGTCGAAAGGAATAGTGAAGAAAGAGAAAAAGGTCCTACAATCAGAATCAGAGGACCCACATCCTCGTTAGGGCCGAATAGAATTTTTAATGAGGGCGGGAGGGCAAGTGAAGGCGCTTGTGGGCGCTTGAAAAAATAAACTACTCCAACACTACTTGGGCGAAATAAAAAGAAAACCAACTCCAATGTACCATCATGATTAGGCCACACAGATCTAAACAGCAAAACGTCACAATTCGTGCGGCTTGAGCGTTACTCCGTCCCTCATTGATACCTGTATGTGGTTGTTCATGTGTCTTGCAGACGCAACATGTTCTTCTCATGACCAGAGGTTGCGTGAAGCACCTGGAGCTCTCAAAATAGGTAACGAGGAGTGTAACATGTGTAAAACATGTCACCTCAATCGGGTTTGGGTCAGGAGGAAACTCAAGTCTGAATTCCAGTCATCACTGATCCAACTGTCTGCCCACTACCTGTTCCACCTTTCTAACCTGTTTTATCTCTCCTGTGTGCGGAAAAAGCGTCGTGTGCAGTTCGCATTCAAAACGAGTCTGTCCCATGGGTACTGATAAATGGAGGGGAATTTTCGCAGAGGGGAAGGCGGATTTAAAATTCGGGTCTGCGACTTGTGATGAATGAAGTGGCTGCCGCAGAGGGGTCGAAACCTCTCTGGAAGGGGAGTTGGTGGGTTGAACGTTGTAGCCCCCGAGAGAATTTAGCGGACGGAAGCAAATTCTCGGTTCAAAACATCAAAACAGGAACTAGTTCTAAAATAAAATTACCCACAGGTTAACAGTGCATGAAGCTGGGGTTTTACGAAAAACGTAAGAGAAATTGATCCATTTGTCAAGCGCAGGCACTCAACATCGACAATTTGTTTCCTTTTGGTTCATTACTCCGAACATTATTGATTATTAGGTAATCAACTTTTTTTTTCGAGAAGGGGACGAAAGTTTTGTCGGCTCAATAACACTCCAGGAATAAGACAAAAACATTTTTGTCGTTGACGCCCGCTGTACGAGTCCTTTATCCAACCTTTACTTCATCTCAGAGTTCCCGCCTTACCTCTGGAAGGATTGGCGTCTTTCATCTCCATAGCTGTCAGTTGACGATATCGTGCACCGGGCATTACCGCTTTCGTGAGGCTCAAATAGGCTTTTCGTAGGTCTCGCCCACCCTGTCCCTGACCCCAAAACTCCTTCAACTGGCCGTAGGTGGTGATCCTGACCGTCGGAATAGATCCCTTTTATTTATTTATTTTTTCTTATTATTCTCATTTCTTTACTTTTTTCCACCATCTGTTATCCCTGCTCAACCAGTCTCGGTTTGACGAGATTACAACTGCTAGAGTCGGGTGAGGGTCTTTAGGTCGATTTATGACCGCGCATTAGCCCAAAGTGTCACAGTTATGATAGATAATTCTCATTTTCCTCTTCTCTCACAGCACATTCGAAATTCCCAGTCCAAAAACCTGAAGTAACTGATATCGTTTCAAGCTACATTTCATTATTGCAAACGAATCGCCTCGAGAGAATCCCCTGATGTGTTCACTCGGAGAAATGTATGGCATTCCGCGAGCCTCCTCAGGGCAAAGGGAACCTAACTAACCATACACAACCTTACTGCTAACACCTACGGGTCAAACGAGGTTCATATGCCAGGCCCGAACCAACAAACACCGAGTTATTCCCTAACGAGTAACTGGAACAGAATTTTATTTCTCTTCGTTATCTTTTCTTACCCATTCTTATGAAGGTATGTGTGCGAGTTCCATTTTATCATTACCTACTCGTCAGCCATTGAGGGAGAGTGAGTCGATTTAGAGGAAAACGATTGCTTTATGAATAACGAAAAAGTCGGAACTACTCAGCTCTTGTTAAGGGTTTTCATAAACCAACGATTATCTAAACTTTTATTTCGGTAGCAGAGGAGTTTGTGACTGAGCGGTGTGATTCCCAACAAAGAAGTTTCGACAAGGAAAAGTCGGAAAAAGTGAAAATCACGGCAACCTTATTGAGAACAGAAGAAACTCGTCAGAGCGTAGCCCGAAGCAAAGCAGAAAATACTGCGGTCCGTTGGGCCATCAAGTTGGAGCCCTGTTGGATACCTTCTTACATTTTCCAAAGGGTAAAGCGACCTTTCTTCCCCCTGTTTTTCCGATATTGTGCCTAGAGTCTTTTTTAGAGCCTCAACCAATGTGGAGAAAATGTGAAAGAGGGAGAAAGGAATAATTCCTTTGTTGTTATAGTACAAAACAAACGCATTAAGGAGGAACTGGTGTGGGTTTTGTTGAGATTCACTGATAAGAGATGGCGCGAGTTAAATTGGATCTATTTTTGAGCATCTACTCCCTCTCTCGCACGCTTGTACAGCAAACCCACTCCGGTTCCCCCTTAAATGCCAAATTTAGATAAATTGTAAATTTTACAAGCAACGCTTAAAATTAACCTCCAACATTACCAAAAAACGCCAAAAAGGAAGGGCGAATCAGCCTCAAATTAAAACCGACAATGGAATTCAAAGGCCGGGAAACTCGAAACGCAAAACGCTGCAAATTTGAAGCATTTAACAGAATTTTTAAATCAATTAAGCCCGAGTGGGTATCCCCATACGCGCAGGTGCACCAGAAACGTTGGTTTTCCCCGTTTCTCAAACAATGGGTGTTCATTGGGGCGAGCTAGAGGGAAGTTCAAACTGCGTCAAAGTGAAGGGCAGAGGAAAATGGTGGTCCGATAAGAGGATAACGTTTTACGGTCCAGCGGAACACAAAAAGAACCACAGGCCAGCCGGCCTGCCGGCGGCCACTCAGCCTCAGACCAAACAAACCGATTTACCAACAGTTAGTCGGGTGAAATTGTCGAGAAGACGCGACTTCAAAAGGATGAACCCTTCAACCAGAACAGGAGGAGTGGACGGAGGGTAAATTGGTTGTTGAGGTAAATTTTCCATTGTGGCTTAGAAAATTCAGGTGATTTCTTTCATATAAGTATGTCATAGCAGGTTCTCAGATTAGATGGAACGAGGAGTCATGGTATTTGACCTGACCTCACTTTGGCCGTTCATATTATATTTTTAGTTTATCTCCAACACCTCCTCGTGATCAAGCCTCTCGCAGCCTGTGAAGGTAAAACGCTGGTAGTAAAGGGTAAAAACGTGATTTAGAAATCATGCCCTAATAATTACACGTTAGGTGCGTCAGTGTAGTGACGTCTCATGAGGCCCACGATAATAACATGACGTGATTGACATTAAACTTCTTACACTATTTTGCATAAAACTCAATTGGTTAGCTACTCACATTACATTCTAATGTTACCTATTCGTCAAACGGAATTTCCCCCGTGAAAAAGGAAAACCATTGAGCACATTCTATCCCAGGCCGTTTACTTAACGATCTGTAGTCTGCTCGAGGGTCGTTCAATGGAATTGGATTGCTTGTAGTTTCTTCTTCTTCGTTCCACTGAAATCACTTTATACGGTGATAAGTATACTTACCTAACGTGTAAGTGTTCTGGTCTTGCATACACAAGTATATGCACATAATATATTATGTTCTCTATTAAATTTTAATGTAAGATAAATAAAACTCTCTTGTATAGTAAATACAATCTCTTATAAATTATAATTTACGTGAAACTGGACTATAAAACATAATTTTCGCTTTCTTTTTTAGGTTTTACCACATATCGTTTTGGCCGTCGGGTAAAATGATTTATGAAGTCGGTCAACCTTTTTTCTTTTCACACAGTAAAAATGAACGGACAATTATTGTAAATCGGCGTGAGTCATCTCAACATTTGCAGCACTTAATCCCCTCACTGTTTTCCCTTCAAGTCAGAGGACCAAAGTACCTTACTGCATCAAGCATCTTTCTCCTCTTCTCCCACTGGACCACTTTCAATTTTGACGAAACGCAAGAACTAATAAACGTGGCTTCTTCGTCAGAAGCATCATTAAATTTTTCCAGATGTTGAAAAGAATATTGCATCTCTTAAAGAAGTTTCGTCGAAATATGTTGACTAACGTGTTTATACACGAAGATTGGTAACAAATAATTAAATTTCAATACCAATTAGATCAAATTTAGATCAAATTTTGATCTAATTGGTATTGAAATTGAAATTGAAATAATAAGATATTAACGTAAAAAACTACAGTTATAAATTATTGACGAATAGAGGATGAATCTTCAACGCTCCATTGATGTCACTCTGATAGGAGATCTATAAATTCTTCTGAATAGCCTTTATTTTGCCGTTGACCCTTCTACCAGTCATATTATTATTTAATTTTTCTTAAAAAGTTGATTTTTTGCGCAACATTTCCTAAATTCAATTGCCAAGCCGTATGGCTCTGCATGGTTATGAATGTTGGGGGGGGTTATACTCCGTACCCAATATAGTTTGAAACTAGACCACTGGCATGGTAAAAAAACCTGAACAAAAAGTTACAGACTTCCAAAAATTGGGTTGTCACATAATATTATTTTAGAGCCCACATCGTTCTTGATTTTCCGGGTAATCCGAGGTATTTAAAACTCTTGTAAGTGGTAGTATAACTTTTTCTTAACTTCATAAACACGTTGGAAAACTTCAAAAACATCCCCGGCAGTGAAGTGAGAGACGTCAGAATTAAATTCTACAGTGAGGGTCCAAACCAGCTCTGAACAAGGAGCTGCATTTCGCCTTGGAATAAGCCGCATGTTTGAACCCGTGTTACTGCGTCAAATTTGATTTGCAATACGGGTTTACCTGGTCAAGTATTTATGAAAACAAGGTAATGTTCCATGTTTGATCCGTTGACATAAAATTGGGCTGCAACGTCCCCCGTTTTGGTTTATTATTCTTGGAATAATACACCTATGTTTTCGCGACGGAGGTCGACGACTCGGATCGGCCTCAAAACTTGACATTATCCGTTTCAAGAGGTCTACATTCAAAATCCGAAATGTCCGTCCGCCGTCCGCCGTCCGGGCCGTTTTGGGCAGTAGGAATTTTTTTTTAAATCTGAAATTTTGGCAAAATACTTGGTTTACCATCTAGTTGTGCCCGCAAGGTTTTCAGTCCGATCGCCCAAACCCGTGGGGCGCTATGGGGCTAAAATGGGGCTACAGGATGGGTGTTTTGAAGGCTTTTAGCTATGGGATCGAGTTCGGTGTCATTTTCGAAGTATTTTTGGACGTAGAATCCATTTTTGGGGGTCCCGGAACGATCCGATTTCACTGTGGCGATCTATAGGGCTTTCATGGGGCTAAAAATGGGATTTTTGAAGGATCCGAAGAAGTTTAATATTTTTCGAGTAAAAATTAAAGAATTTTTGAAAAACCACATTTTTGAAGAAAAATCCCCCCCCAAAAATTTTTTTTGAATTATAAAAATAAAAAAAAAAATTTTTTTTTTCAAATTTGTTATTGACAGAATTAAATGTCTGTACAAGTAACCTATATCACAGAATAATAAACCCTTGTGTAAAATTTGCAGCGTTTTTCCTACTGTTCGAAGGCATGTCCGAACAAGCCAAACAGCTCCATTACACTGTGGTTCGTAAGCTCCATAAGTTGACAATAATGTAACACGGATTTAACGTAATTGGTTGATACAAACTGATACAAACTCCCCATGGGAGCTCATTCTAGGAATAGGGAAACGCATTGCCCCAATTTCCAACTCACTTCAATATATAGAAAGGGCCCATCGACTACCAAGATTTATTACCCTCGGGGAAATAACGTCGTTATCACGATAAAACCGACCTGCCCCGGTCACGAGGAGGTTCTGGAGCTACGCCACGTCCTTTGAAGGTCCCTTTCTCGTATTTTCGGTGAAATCCCCTTCGTGGGAGGGTCTCGAAACGCCAAACATGACGTGAGAATCTCCGCCGCGCTGTTCCCTGAGGTGCTGACCTATTCCTGTATTTCTCATACGAATTTATTATTAGTAGAGTTCGAAAATGCGAATCGGGTTCCGATTTAAAAATTGGTGAAAAGTTCAAGGTAAGAGTAATTTTTATTTAGCAAAATTTAATATTATATTTGACTTGTTTGAATTGAGAAGCCAAATTGTTAAGGCTCGTTCAAGAAATTAACGAGGGTGGAGCAATTAAAGTGAATTGATACATTCAGGAGCGGAGTTTCCAACCCTTCCAAGAAACATTACACCGCCTGCTCCCCTTATACCGATGAATAATTGATAGAGTGCGGTTGAGCGCAGGAAGGAAGAGTTTTAAAGTGGCCAGAGGGAACCGATGATGGGAGTTGATGATGATTGATGACGTCATGGGTGTAGTGGGTGACCCACGTGGGGCTCACCAAGCCGTTTTACCTGCTCTGTCAGCCGCAGGATCCATCACTTGAGATATCAGTTGAGAAATAACCTGCGCGGGGGCAAATTAAATTAAAATCATCACTCCCTCCGGAACAGACTGCACGCACCCTTTCCGTAGTCGATATCATTTTTTGTTCCTCACGCGATCCGATCGTTCGTCAAATGGCTGAAACTCATTCGTACGGGGTAAATAAAGATGGCAATTCCACACTCGTGTACCACATATTCACTAACGCTTTCAAAGTCCTTTTGGTTTAACGTTCTTGGAATAATACACCTAATACACGACGGGGGCGAAAATGTTGATCGGCTTTGAAATTTGTCATTCTAAACATGTTGAGTCAAAAATGAAATGTCCGTCCACCGTCCAGGCCATTTTGGGCAATCGGTTTTTTAAATTTTTTAATCTGAAATTTTGAGAAAATACTCGGTTGACCATCTAGTTGCGCCCGCAAAATTTTCAGCCCGATAGTCCAAACCCGTGGGCTCTGTGGGCCTAAAATGGGGTACGAGATGGTTTTGAAGGTTTTCGGGAATGATACCGGGTAGGGTGTCGTCATCGAAATACATATTTTTGGCCGTAGATTCAAGTGTTTGGGTGTCCCCAGTACCATCCAATTTCACTGCGGGGGTCTATGGAGGCTTTCATGGGGCTGCAAATGGGGCTTTTTAACCCTTTCAGTATCCTT
Organism: Pilophorus perplexus; assembly: GCA_955831195.1. Lineage (NCBI taxonomy): Eukaryota > Metazoa > Arthropoda > Insecta > Hemiptera > Miridae > Pilophorus > Pilophorus perplexus. Next base: position 15,777,404 of record OY037011.1, on the reverse strand, counting down.
GACCCTATCTTGAAACGTCCTATAATGTCAAATTTTGAGGCCGATCAGAATTTTCATCAAAGAATAGGTAGGTACTTGGACCCTTGAGTAAAATTTGCAAGGTTTTTTTTTTTTTTTTTTTTTTTTTTTCATGACGCCCTTTACAGCGACAACTTTATTGTCAAATGTAGTAGAAACTGTGCATATAGCAGTTTAAGATAATGTCTTATATACATAAGACATGACATTATTATGAAGATTCCTTCTGGCTTGATGATAACAAGCTTGGTGCTTAAGAAACAAATTGCGTTTCATCATACCTAGTTTATTTTGAGCGTGTCACCTGGAAAGTGGAAGGTGTAAAGAAACGTTGAGTGAAGCAACTGCGCAATAATGAGACAGTATCCAATTATCAATACAAAGGGGGCGACGGCGGAGATTAACTCTTTGCAGTAAATTACGTTGTACCAAGAGAATGTGTTTGGGGGAGGGCTCGAACGCGTGTTCCCTTGAAATCCGAGGGGATCCACCAAAAGCACATTTCCAGGCCCCCCGATTGAGAGTTCCAACGAGAGACTCCGCAATTAGTGGTTACCTTGTGGACACTTTGCAACAGGCGGGGAAATGAGGTTTTAACATGTTCAACAAACAACACAATGTGTGTTTAGAATGACAAGCGCACCGTTGGAGGAAATATTCACATTTCCTTTGTACGTTTGATTGCATTGGTAACTCAAAATCATAACTAAATGCTGAAACGAACGAAATGTCATATTAAGTGTGACAACATTTAAATCACTCATAATAAATTTTATTATGAGTAATGGGAATGTTGTCAGAAGCTTTTGAAACTTGGGATGTTCCATAATTTTCTTAACTTGCCTACGATTATCGAAAAGAGGTACAGTAAAATTATTACATTATACTCCTGCATTTCGCTGTCTTCTTGAAAGTGTTTGAATTATCCAAGACCAGAGGACACTATTTATTTTCCGTTTCACAGGTCACGAGGAAAGGAAACTTCATTCTAGGGACTTAGATTCTTGAGACCGTAGAATACATTAAATGTATTCTAACGAAGACATTTTCTTCGTTACTTACCGTACCCTCTTCACCCTTTGCGTCGAACTCCGTTTGATCAACGGAAAGGCAGATGAGTACGAAATCCTCTTTTCAATCCACTTTTTTTTCTCTCTCTGCTGTAAAAGTATTAGGAGGGCTTTTCACCGCACACACAAGGGATAAAAGGCTTTACGGACTCAACTGAGTGTTGATTTGCATGATCTGGTACGAAACAAACGTTTCATTCTTGATTTGGTCGCTCAAAGAATACGATTGAATATCGATGAAATGTAATTATCATATCAATATTTGTGAATATATTGTACTATATAAAATATTGGTGTTGGAAACTCATGGCCACAACAAACGTAGGCCCACAATGAATGAAAATCCATTTCATGTTCAAAATTTGATCATTTCCCAACGTCATGAATCGGAAATTTCAAATCAAAACGAAAATATATCAGATTTCAAGGAAGGTTGGGAACCTGAGGGCATAAAGTCTGTAGTGTTATGACGCTACCCGCCGGCTGATTAATAAGTCAGGAAAGGCGATAAAGGAGGCGAGACAGATGGGCAAAGAAGCGAACCAGTCATTCATTAGGCCTGATTGTCTTCTGCGACCCGTCCGACCATGATGCCTTTCGTCAATTGAACTAATCAACTCAGGCAGGATCAGCGACTGCTTTGTCTGCCCAGTAATTAGCACTAGCCGACATAGGGTGGGACGGAAAATGGCAATAAGACGGTCAGACAAGGTGCAGAGTATCGCTATGGCAACTGCGGCGAAGAAGCAGGTGACCTCATGTATCACGTACGAGACAATAAAGTACGGAAAACTTATAAATCAACCCCCACGCCATATCATAACTCACCAAAATGTTTCTCAAGTAAGTTGAGAAAAGTCGTCCAACGTTGTACCTACCAACAATGGCCTCCCACGAACAAATCACATGCAGCCTATTAAATATTTAAAAAATCTAAATTTTTGTTTTCTTGCAAAGGAGGGCGGTGTCACCACAAAACAATCATTCTCAGTTTTCAAAATGAGGCAGTAAATTTCAGTTAAAGTTAAGAGGCTTCACTTCACGCACTTTCTTGCATTTTCCAAGTTTCGCTGTCTCTGGAAACGGGCGATTGCAACTTCTCGGCGTACTTTAAAGGAGATTATTACGAGATTTTCTCGGAGCGTTGTTTATTTTCGGTGAATGAGGCTATTATAGCATGAGAAATATGAGTTTTACTTATGTTCACATCAGTATAGGCGAGGAGATAGAGATGTCAAAATTATTATATTTGGAAAAAATTTATATTTTGACTATTCTTATTTTATATATAAAATAGCTGTAGCTATTATATGTACAAAGCGATTTGGTTCCATTATAGTCTAAGGTTATTCCAGAGCCCTTGTCTTTCTAGACAGCCTTTGAAGTGCCACGTCCCGTGTCATTTTCGATCCAATCATACACTTTGATGATTGTAATCGGCCCATTCAACCGGTTGAATGTCGATACAGCGGGTGTTGGCACGTGAGAGTCGAGATCTGCATCATCGCAACCCCCCATTTTGTTCACGTTGGCTGTGAACTGACAACGTTGGCCGCACCCTTCTGTTTCAAGCTGACAATGGGACGCGATGGAATACCCCATCGGAGAGCTAGCAGCCATTCATCCTGAGCTAGAAAATGTGTAAAAAGAGAAGGAGAGAAATTACGCCACAAATTCTATACAATTTGTGGAACACAGGTGGGTGCAAAAAAGAGTGTGGTGGAGAACCACCTGAAGCAAAATTTGAACGGTGTCCAAAATAATTATGGAAGAATTATTCTACTATTATTAGTAAATTTGCGATTATTATAATAACTATAGTATGCACATCGCAGCGACGTGTACAGTTAAAATTTAAAATTTAAATTTAAAGGTGTATGTGCGCATTGGTATTTGTACCTGCCCTTCAAGACGTTAGGGCACGCATTTCCACCCACGTTTCACGCAACGAGTAATATATTCCTTATAAGGAATGTAGATGAATTCTAAAGTCAATTTCTCATTCAACTAGGTCGTCCACGAGAAATACACAACTACCTCATGGTCACACATTAGTAGCAAAGGGCACATCGAGCACTTGATTTTGATTACCGTTCTAGGAAGATAACTCATAATCAATAAAAAGTCGAAATGGGGATGATCGTGTTGAATGGATCACATCAGCAAGACTTAGTACCGTGGGTGGTGCATAATAATTATTAGTGGGGCGCTCCTCAGCATAACTTACAACTTAGCCTGATGGATCATAATAAGCCCGCAAATCACAGCTTGCTTCATTACAACATCCCGTAACTTCCTACTAAGTGCGTTTTCTTGTTCACGACCTTTAACACCCGCGGAGAGTCATTTTCACACCACTCAACCAGAAGCCATCGCTTGAGAGATCCGAATCCCAAAATCACCAGATTTCCACGATTAACCTCCTCACAGTCAATGATGGCACCAAATGATCGATGCGGGAGCATGCAAAGTATGGTTTTTGGCAGCTGCTGACCAGTGTTTACTGGTTGTTAACCTGAGTTAACAACCAGTAAACACTCAATAGAATTTCCACGGACCGTTACCTCCGGGGCCATGGAAGAAGGAAGGCATTTTCCTTCTTCCATGCTCCGGGGCAAAGAGTTCGAATAACGTAAGCGGGGTTCATCAAAGCTCCTACGTGTCTATGCTGCTACGAGAGTCATGATCACGACTAGTCCGCTCTCCAACTTTCAGGATGATTATTATAATTGCGAAACTAACCGAAATGAAACTCTACATAATAACCTAGTACAATTTCATATGATGTTCGAAACCTATCATGGAGTCACCCCAAATACTATCCGTAAATCATCCTTCCTAAATTATCCATTAAAGAAAAAAACTGACTGAAATTAAAATCATAATCATCCTACTAAAGTTATCCCTTAAAAAATAAAAATAAAATAAAGAATAATGATAATAATAAAATTAGAAAAATTTTCAAAAACAATGAAATCAAATAAAGATAAGATTGAATTAACATGAGAATGCTATCTCAACGAGGTCCCTAATGCAACAGGATTACAACGGTATATACTAGATACTATGTAGAATACAAGGAGTAGTTATAATACAGTATAACTCCTAACAAAAACTGTGCCACTATTATTAAAAATTAAAATATCATCTTCAGATTTTGAAACCCTTGTCGGATACTCATAATTGATACAATTTTGAGGTCCGAGATAAGTTACTTATTTCGGACCTGTTGTCCACCAAAGATCCATCATTCCCCGCAACGGCTCGACGCAATATTTCGTGGGCTGTGAATTAATTATCTCATTGTAACTAAAACCGCAGCGAGAAAGTGAGCCATTTAATTAATCCTCAAAGGGCATGAGAAATGAAGGCGGAGGACAGTGCGGTTTCAGCTCAGAGCTGCTCTCCGCAATGCAAGGCTACCGTACGAAAGAGCTTACCCATTTAATAAATGAAGCTACCGAGGTGGTATTTTCTCTTCCTTCACTCGTGAATTTTTCAGAAACACTGGCAGCCCACAAAACATCACAACGTTTTCTCAAATAGTTATACGAGCTATTAAACGGACACATTAGATGAATTTACAGAACCCGGAGAACTCGCTGAAGTTGATGATAGGGAAATTTCGTAATTCTCCCCTCGACACTAAATAATTCGTATACAAACAAGGTTTGGTCCCTCTGCCCAATTAATGAATTCCCATGGGCATTGTTCGGCATCCGCAAACATCATTTCTCGTAAATAAACGAATCCAGCTATCTGCCCTCCGTTTCATTTTCATCAAAGCGACATCTCCGAATAATATTTTATCACATCGATACCAGAAGCGTTCAGAGAGTAAGCTTTGAGTCAAGCAAAAGCATTGCCCGAAGCAAAATATTGGGGGCCCGTAATAATATTTTAAAACACATTACATATTCAGCGCCTATAAAATGATGCAAAGGCTTCGATCCCGAGTGATGGTGTTCGTGTTGATAAAGTAATTTTTCACGGACCAACGTCTTTTCGCGGATGTGGGCGATCATGTCATTAATACCTCGGGGGCAAATCGTCCTGGTGAGGAGGAAAGCACGGCCGACAAAAAGCTATTCGGGGCAAGGACGAAGATGAACGGGATACAATGGCGTAAACAGGTTGAACGAAATGAAAACACACTGACCATTCTGTTGACTTCCGAAAGGGAAAAGAGAATAATTCATAATTATTAGGTATGAATATGAAGAAATTCATAGCAAAAAGTAACAAGTACTAATTTACTAAGTACCTACTAATTTTACTGATTAACAGGCCGAAAATACTGATCGACCTCAAAGTTTGAGATTAAACGAAATGGCAGTACTTCGCCCGCCGTCCGAACCGATTTGGGTGTAGGATTTTTAAAAAAAATCTGACATTTTGATAAAATACTCGGTTTACCATCTAGTTGTGCCCGCACGGATTTCAGCCCGATCGCCCAAACCCGTGGGGCTCTATGGGTCTAAAAAGACGCTACGGGAGCAGTTTTTGAAGGGATTCGGCTATGGGATCGAGTTAGGTGTCGTTTTCGAAGTATTTTTAGACGTAGAATCAATTGTTGGGGGTCCCATAACGATCCGATTTCACCTTGAGGATTTCATGGGACTACAAAAAGGGATTTTTGAAGGATCCCAGGAGGTCAAATAAGGTGGCGTTTTTCGAGTAATTTTGGACGCATAATCTATTTTTCGACATCCCACATCTGTCCAAGCATTGGAAATTGTTCCTATACCAAGCAATAATAAATCCTTATGTAAAATTTGCACCGATTTTCTACAAGGGGATTGGTAATGATTCATTACCAATCCCCTTGGATTCATTACTAATGAATCATTATAATGATAGTTGTTATCCAGTGGGCCGGAGGCCGTATGTCCATATAGATATTCTATAGAAATGAACATCTGATATGAATAATTAGTTGTATGCTTGTGTCTTGTGTTGCAACATAAGACACAATTCCCATGGGAATGCCCGAGAAAATTTTTATTTTCCAGGATTATGACCAGCAAATCCAGAGGGTTGGGAAACTCGTATCGATCGTGCATTCACTGATTGCGTGAAGCGGCCCGGTCCCCTTAATCTTTGTCGGCTGTTAAAAGTGGCAGAGCATGGAGACGAGGGGTTTTGGATGAATTTAAAGGGAGTAGGGGAACGCGTTTCAAGAACGCGAGGGTGGAGCGGCTGAAGGCTCCTTTGACAAGAAATCCTAATTGGAAATGCACCCAGTAAATTGCTTGCGTTTCCTTCGTTGATCCTTCAACGCCCCCCTTCGCTATCAAAACCGCTACCTTCAGGCTTTCCTGTTTCCCTTCGTTGATTTTTAGGGGGCGTACACAGATTACCTACTCTCGAATCTCCACACTAAATTAACCACCCTCCAATTCTAGGTATTCGATAATGTCCAGTAACACAGTCTGCAGGATGAATACAGGCACCATAGACAGCTGCGCACTTGTGCAACATGCGACGAACGCTCAGGGTTAGTCTTGAACGAAGAGAAATTACGAATATCGCTTCTTTAGATGTTTCAATAAATAAGAATGGAACCATTAAAAACATTAAATGGAAAAAAATTACCCCTTCAGTAACAGACTAAATCCAAGTCTTGGGTTTTTGATAAGTCAATTTTTTATTCCTTAAGGACTTATCAATTGCCAGATTGCAAGTGCAAATTAGACTCTTCTTTTTCATTGTAGTTTTTATGCAATCCGGTTTCATTTTAACAAGGCATTATTTTCAATTGTGAACCATACAGGTGATTGTGCCAATTCAAAATTTTCTCGATCGAGTTCTCATTTAATTAAAATTTTTTTTTTTTTTTTTTTTAGCAACACATAGGTTTATTTTTTATTTATTAGGTAATTAAAAATTGGTTTAGTCATATTTTTAATTTTGGAGAACACACCTCCTTCGGGATTTGCCTCCAGCGGTGGGCGGTACTAGCATTTGTAGCTCACAATTTCCAAACAGCCGAACAATGAACGATACGGGGGTTTGTGTCACTTGGATCGAATAAATTCACCGGTAAAGGCGATATCGGGTCGATCGGTACAGCGGCGGTACTTCTGAACACGAGAAATTGATTTCCATCTTTTGTTGCCCTAATTTCTCCCGTCGTTATGGAGATAGAAAATTTCGTCACTATTATGTGTATGGTGGGTGAGTACTGGCATTGGAAATCACATAAAGGTTAGGCCAGCTACGGTGTGGTGAAGATCACTCCATTTCACACACGAACTACCAACATACTTCCACGTACGATTCAATTCCATGGTATGAACTCAGTACCAATTAATTTTTTTATTGCACAGTTGAAGCAATGTTGTATGCAAGCTGTTCATTGAACAGCCAAAACCCGACTGGTTCTGGTCTCAAGGGCATTCACCTTTGAATCTCATTTTACACTCGGCCTACCCTCTAAGTCTCTATTCGGCCATTTTCACTCGCAAAACCGAGCGAAGTTCCCTGTTTCTTCAAGAGATCCGATCAACTGTGACTGGATCGTGCAGATCAAAGAGCCGAGTTTGGTTGTTTGGGAAAATCGGATCGACGAGTATAGTCTTCGGTAATGTGAAAAGTTACTGATTGAATCCCCTCCACGAACGGTTTCGAGGTTTTTCATTACAGTTGGTAGTTGAAGAAGGTCAATGGGAGAACTGTTTTCAACTGGCACTGATCGTGGTTTGAATCTAGTTAGAAGCTAGTTAGAAATAATCCCACATGGTCATAGAAAATGACAAACGGCAAATTGTCTTTTAAAAAACGCTGCAAACTTTACAAAAGGGTTCATTAATCTTTGATATAGGTTACATGCGCAAACATTTATTCTGTGTCAATAAATGAAATAATTTGAAATAATGAAATGAGTTTTTTCAAATATTTTTTTACTTGGAAAATATTTGACCTTCCGGGATCCTTCAAAAACCCCATTTGTACCCCCATGAAAGTCCTGTAGATCCCCACAGTGAAATCGTTCTGGGCCCCCCAAAATGGATTCTTCGTTCAAAAATACTTCGAAAACGACACCTAACTCGACCCCATAGCCGAAAACCGTCAAAAACCTCTACCGTAGCCTCATTTTAGCCCCATAGAGCCTCACGAGTTTGAGCGATCGGGCTAAAAACCTTGCGGCCACAACTAGATGGTAAACCGAGTATTTTGTCAAAATTTCAGATTTAAAAAAAAAAAAGCCTACTTCCCAACGGCACGGACGGCAGACGGACATTTCGTTTTTGAAATCGACCTCTTGAAACGAATAATGTCAAATTTTGGGGTTGATCAAAATTGTCGACCCCCGTCGCAATTACAAAGGTGTATTATTACAAGAATAATGAACCAAAAATAATAAAAATTAAAAAACGCTGCAAATTTTACACAAGGGTTTATTATTCTGTGATATAGGTTACTTGTACAGACATTTAATTCTGTCAATAAAAAAAAATTAAAAATTTTTTTTTTGGATTTTTATATTTCAAAAAAAATTTTTTGGGGGGATTTTTTTTTTTTTTCAAAAATGTGTTTTTTCAAAAATTCTTTAATTTTTACTCGAAAAATATTTAACTTCTTGGGATCCTTCAAAAATCCCATTTTTAGCCCCCATGAAAGCCCTATAGAACGCCACAGTGAAATCGGATCGTTCCGGGACCCCCAAAAATGGATTCTACGTCCAAAAATACTTCGAAAACGACACCTTACTCGATCCCATAGCTAAAAGCCTTCAAAACACCCCTCCTGTAGCCCCATAGCGCCCCACGCGTTTGGGCGATCGGACTGAAAACCTTGCGGGCACAACTAGATGGTAAACCAAGTATTTTGCCAAAATTTCAGATTTTTTTAAAAATTCCTACTGCCCAGAACGGCCCGGACGGCGGACGGCGTACGGCGGACGGCGGACGGCGGACGGCGTACGGCGGACGGCGTACGGCGGACGGACATTTCGGATTTTGAATGTAGACCTCTTGAAACGGATAATGTCAAATTTTGAGGCCGATCGGAGTCGTCGACCCGCGTCGCGAAAACATAGGTGTATTATTCCAAGAATAATAAACCAAAATCGTGAAGAAAACGGAGACAGGTAAGGTCCTAAAAATCATTTTCACTACATTGTGCTTAGATGAAGGATCTCAAGGTTCTTGGCAATAACACGGGGATGTTTAGAAGCTCTAGTACCGTAGCTTTTCTTTCAACGTTGGGAAGATTTCTTTCGTCTCTTTCTACGGCTACTTACACCAGGATGGAGAGCATTTCAGGCGTAGAAGCACCAGCGAAGCAGGGAGAGGCCTAAATAAGTAGAAGTGCCACTTGATAGGAGAGTTATGGGGTCGAAGCTGTTCCCTTATTTTCCGCGTAAAATAAATCCCTTCTTCCTTTCCCAAGTCCTTCGGCATGAGTTGCACCATAATGTTCCCTCCACGCCTTAAAACAGTGGATGTTTAAGCATACTTCCCACTCCAGTTAATGGAATATACCAATTCACAACTAGAATTTGTTGGCCCCCACTTTGGTTTCAAAATAATGGAAACAACCAATCCACTCTCTAGGGTCAGAGGAGTCACTGTACGCCAGTCATTAGGTTCGGCAACAATATCAACCTAGCATCTGGTTTACAAAAGTACATTAGTGAACTTTAATATTATCCCCTCAAGGGACGCATATGACATACATTTGAAAATAGGATTGAGAGGGTCCGGAAACTTGATACTGGAACATGGTCGTAATACGTACTACAAAGGTTTTGTTGGGTGCGGTGGAGGGATAGCAGCAAATCACCCTCGGGCTTTTGTTCTGAGCGGTTCCATAATGAAATGAGGTTGTACGAGATCTGGGTGAATGGAACTTGGCGACTAAGAATAAAACGAGTGGGGTAAATTATTGAGTAAGCTAAGTATCGTACATCAGAGAACATTTATTAGCCATCCAATCTCGTTAGCTGAAATATAGCCATTTTCCAATCGATTTCTGCTGTTACAAGTCGATTTCTCGATAAGTAGGAAAATTATTTTTTAACGGGTCCATAAAGAGAGAGATAACGGATAACTCAGGAATTAAACTTCTTATAGAGGATGTTAAGATGTAGGTAAAATAGCAAACTTTATTAACATAAATCAACACAACATGGGTACTGACATAATCTGGGGGTTCGAAGGCATACAGAGAGCCCGTATAAGTTACGTTCGTTCGGAAATCTGTCAATAATTGTGGGCAAGACAAAATAATTCTGCTGGCCTGGCAGTCGTCGTATCCATCAGAATAATTAATAACCTTCTAAGCCCGCCCAAACTCCCTGCCAGGGTCGTATTGATTTCTCATTTTTATAATTCCCTCCTCTCACATTTCTCAGCTCATCAGGTTTTTTTCCTGATATTTTTTCCACCCTTTTTTTCGGAGTTGGGGTCCCATTTTTTTCACAGAGGAATCCCTTCATCCCCTACGTAGTGTTCATGTTTATGATCATCATCAATTTGTCCGGAACGTCGTGGAACGTCGACAGTGTCGACTCGACACGCACAGAACTCCACTCCCGACATTTCTACTCTTCCCTCTTCTCTTTTTCACTATTCATAATCATTTCTCACGTGGAGTGCCCCCCCCCCCCCCCCCCCACAGTATATCTGGGCAGCTATATTTTTGCCACGTTCAAAATTTAACACGTTGCAGAATATATCTCAGAGTAGGATGACTTTTTTTTGGTGAATAGAATCAATCCGCCGTGGATGAATAAATGATCCAATAATTCAATTTAAGTGATTGTCGAGAACGACAAACTAACTGACCAGTTCGCCTTTGAGTCCCACTACATTGTCAATGTAAGAACTGCGAAGATGGTAATGGGGTGAGTTGTATGTATGCACCGTAGTGCATCAAGATCAGTTGAAGGATCTCCTTTGGATAACAAGAGCCCGACGTTGAAAACAAATTGAACGACTATTTCCTTGTTAGACCCTTATATGTGTGGGGGTTTGTCAAGCCCGTTCATGTTGATCAGGATCACGCGCAGTATCACCTCATTCCCCTTTCAGTCAACTATCAGTGTAATTGCCGAAGCAAGTGCCTCGCAATTGGCCCCCCAACAAGCTACAAACCTAGTGCCCCAATTGATAAAATGGGGATAGACTAGACCTTCAAAACACACAGTGATGAAAGAAGGGGCCGTGCTGTAGAGTAGGCCATCACTAACACCCTAATGCAGGTTTCGATGAAATAAGCGATTTGCCCTTCACGTTTACGAGCTAGCCTGCAGCATTTGAATAGGAATAATACATTCAAATGGGGACAGGACTCCATATTTTCGAAATAAAACCCGAGAAAGGAAGAAAATCCTGGGAATTCAAGACTACAAAAATTATCAACCTGATAATAATAAATATAATTATAAATATATCTGAAGAATGAATTAATGTATAGAATCTAGACTCTAGAATGATAATAATATTCTATTTTACAGCCCTGTTCCATAGGTTCTTTTTCAATCCTATTGGAAAATTTGACAGCATAAAATATTACCAAAATTTGGTTTTAAACAATTAATTGCAGCTTGATAACACAAACATTAAAATTTAAGTTTTAATGTTTGTGTAATCAAGCTAGGGGACCAATAATCATATGAATGTTTATACCCATCTTCCTAGATAACTAATAATTGTTCATTTTCCTCAACTTAACGATAATAATTATTGTTACAATTATTGTATGTCAAATTATAAAAGAGTGGTGTGCAAGAAAGTCGTTTGATATTAGCGTGGAATGCCGTATTAGCTTGTTCGCTATAGATCAGGCTAATAGTGATGTGGACACGTGGGGCACTTTCGCTCTTTCTATCCCCTTTCCAAACTCCCCTTTTTTAGAACAACAGGTACCACCACTTCCTGCACTTCCGTCCTGTTAACACACTTATCCATTAGCTTTGGGCCGTCGTAAAAAATATTACTTCCTGAGGCTCAAATAAATGTCCTGCAACCGTCCTTCTAAAAATGTTTGGGTAAAATCATCCCCGCACCATACAATGAACGACACAAATTACACAAGCGAGTGAAAACTATTCACAGAAGTAAATTACAGTTTAAACGGGTCTCTTAGGAATAAGTATTTCAAATGAAAATTTCATCATCTAATGATTTCATCATTTAATGATGAAATTTTCTAAATCTAAATGATCATTTCATCATTTAATGATTTCATCTTAAGATCATCAGGTGGTCGAGGACCGAGTACCCCCAGCTGACTGAGCCACTCTCGTCCATAACCATCTGCGCCAGGTTAGGCCGAAACTCGCGGAGATTGTGGGGTGTAATGCCATCAGTAAACGCCTCAGTATCGCCATAGGCTCGGTTATGATTTACTGCCCCTACCGCCTCTGAAGCCTCTTAGGCACCTCTGTAGTTTGGCTCTAATGATCATTACCCGGATGGTTCATTCGTCTTCCTTCATCCTACAACACGCAAAGACCCTCCCAAACGGATTTCCCTCCACTCTGCTTCTTCCAGAGGAAACAAGTTCATTCTGGTGTAGATACAGTGCTGAAACTGGGTTTATATTGCGTCTTACTCCTAGACTTGACAGTGACACAACCATTGACAAGTGAAGTCACAAAGACGAGTGAATAGTTATAATTCTCCATGTAATAATTACATAAGAGTAAGACGCAATATAAACCCAGTTTCAGCACTGTATCTACACCAGAATGAACTTGTTTCCTCTGGAAGAAGCAAATTTCAGTTATTGAAATTTGGGAAAAGAAATCCAATGAAAGTGTAATAATAGTTATAATGGGTTTCTGTATACTAATCATAACAATGTGAAGGGACAAGACTCAATTTGCAAAAAAGCTTTTCTACGATGTTAATTTTGGGTAAGAGTAAATTGGTCCATTGGCATGGAACCCCCGTGCTCAGAGATGTAAAGAAGGCAGTGGCGAGGGCTAGACACACAGACGCCGAACTAGTGCCGCCCCTTCTTTGCCAATCAATACTAGGGGCTCCCATTGCCCATAGACCTCGAGGAGGTGAACAAGTCGTGTTTCTTCGGCATGAAATGATTTGGATAGAGTAACTTTTGGAAAAGTAGTGGATAAGCTATTTTTACAGTCATGACCTTGTGGTGGCTTTGTGGTTTCTGGGTGGCCTAACCATGGATTCTGCTGAACAACTTAACCACTTAGCTATATTTCAGTATGGGGATGATGGCAATATCTGGAGGTGTGAGGGCGGTACATATGAACTTATAAAATTAGGTCCGTGGAGAGTCTCGTTATACAAACTCGGGTGACTCGTTGAGGTCCACAGAACTCAAGTCCATGACCACCATCCGCCTCTTGCGGCCCGTACGAAATCCCGTTGCTGTTGCAGCTCCAAGCTACACACCCCCACCTCAATGTCCCTCAAGCTCGTCTTCAGCCCATCTTTCCGTAACCAACTCATATCATACCTCGAAACTAAAAACCACTAGAACATTTCCCCGAGTCCCAGTTTAGCTTAAATAGGTACAACTTTTTGTACTTTATTATGATGTTTAGTCAATGGGAAGTTACAAAATTTCCGACATGCAATTTGATCAAAGCGACGGAAATAGTGGACCGTGTTTTGAGACAAAACTCTTCCACAAGCTTAGTCAAGGACAAGTTCGTGCGAGCGATAACTTCAATCAATTCGATAGGTCACCCATTTGACCTCATACCTACAAAAATCTACTTGACTTCATCTATTCCAAAGGACTATTGTGACCTCTAAACTCCAAAGTTGGTTTGAGGTTCCTGAACCCTAGCCAAGTTCAAATACCTCCATCGGTCGAGTGGAAACGCTGGTCACGGCGTGACGATCCGAAAGCGATTGCTCCAACTCCGAGACCAATTGGTTTTGCCCATCGGGAAGGACCGTGGAAATTAACAAAGCCACAATTTCAATTAGGATTCCATCGTGTGCAGGTCATATTCAATCATTCCTGTCGGAGTTGAGGACGAGCACAAAACAAAACATTTCAAGAGAAAGTAATCTTTTTCACAATTCTTAGACTCATTCATTTGCAATAATGACAAGTTCGGTATTTCCTAAACTGGCAGATTTTCCAATTGACAGTGTGGATTGTGTACGGTGCCTCACGAGCCCCCTTCATCAATCTCAATTTTAGCGAAGTATACAGCACGCCAAGCTCGTACATACTCTCTCTTCATACTTAATCCCCATAGACCTTCCAGATAAAACTAGACATACAGAACTTAAATTCTTCTTGAATTCATGCATAAACTTATGCACTTATGTACTTGTACACCTTGTACTCACCGACACCTCTTCGCCTGCCAGCATCATCGGGCTTACAATAAGCCGTATAAAATCAGAAGTTTAGAGGTTAATAAAAATATAAAAAAATACCACAGCAAAACGTGTAGGAGTCGTCTCCTAGTACAGGAGTCATCTCCTATAATATAATATTGGCGTCGTTGAGTTTGGGTGAATGCCGAAAAAACGCAATGACTTAGGGTTAAAATGGCGATGCTTTTGGGTTAAGAGGGGGCTGCCAAAACAGCGCCATGTCCTGCGGCGTGAAAATCTTCAACTAGCCAAGTTTGACTATGTGGGCAACTGAAAAAAAATCTGGTAACGTTGTCCAGAATGTTGGGGGGATTGAGCTCCCTTTGCGAAACCGTCTCATCAGACCGTCTTTGACTACCTGAGTGACCCTCTTCATTGTGCAATAAACGGCACTTATACAAAGAGAGATTCGGTTTGCACCGCTCGATAGCCAAAACCTAAGTCCCGTCGGGCTGAAAACCTTGCGTGCACAGCTAGAAAGAGAATCGGAATTCATTTTGTTAAAATTAAAACAACCATTGAGATGATGGTATTGATCTCAATACCTTTTGAATATTACATACTTTTTATATTATATTGCAGAATTATTTGAAATTAGTTGAATAGGTACATTATACCGACGAAATCACGCTGCGTGTTTCACGCATGAAAATGAATCATTAAATGATTGCCAAAGGTACATGACATGTCAAAGGTACACTGTACATGGAAGTTCTAGTCACTGTGGCCACCTTCGTCGCAAATCATTTGAAAATCGTACATTGTACGACATCACAACTAGATGGTAAACCGTATAAATACAAAATTTTGCCAAAATTTCAGATTAGATATCTTACTCTGACGGTTCCTTGTTGGAATGATAAAATAGATTAAATAAAAAGTCAGAAAGGCAAACCGATTGAAATATTTCTCATAGTTTGTTGAAATCAGAGTATTTTTAACTTTCGAGCAAAGTACATCCACTCGGTTCTCATTTGCCCAGTTGGGTTACGCCCACTGCATCCCACTGCATCGCAAGCATAGCTTCACCACGTGTGCTTTTTTCAGATTTTAAAATGACATGATACATTGTATTAGTAGAGTTGTTACAGGTTTTTGGTTTGGGGAGCCGAATGGGTGTCGTTTTCCGAGTAATTTTGGCACATGATCCATTCATCCCTCCGAAAACTTTAAAAGAAAAAAAAATCGAATAATTGAATTATTTCTTTTAATTGATAATATCAATTTAAAAAAATAATTCAATTATTAAATAAAATTTATTTTGGTTTATTATTCTTGGAATAATACACCTATGTTTTCGCGACGGGGGTCGACGACTCCGATCGGGCTCAAAATTTGACATTATCCGTTTCAAGAGGTTTACATTCAAAATCCGAAATGACCGTCCGCCGTCCGTCGTACGGGTTCCAGGGATAGTGATCGACACATAAACTGAGCGAAAATTCTTTCGCCGTTCTTCAACAGCGGGTGTTGAAGTTACGCTGTACGCCGTCCGGGCCGTTTTGGGCAGTAGGAATTTTTTTTTTAAATCTGAAATTTTGACAAAATACTTGGTTTACCATCTAGTTGTGCCCGCAAGGTTTTCAGTCCGATCGCCCAAACCCGTGGGGCGCTCTGGGGCTATAATGGGGCTACAGGAGGGATGTTTTGAAGGCTTTTAGCTATGGGAACGAGTTAGGTGTCGTTTTCGAAGTGTTTTTGGACGTAGAATCCATTTTTGGGGGTCCCGGAACGATCCGATTTCACTGGGGCGATCTTTAGGGTTTTCATGGGGCTAAAAATGGGATTTTTGAAGGATCCCAGGATGTTAAATATTTTTCGAGTAAAAAATACAGAATTTTTGAAAAAACACTTTTTTGGACAAAAAAATCCAAAAAAAATGTTTTTGAGCTAAAAATCCAAAAAAAAATTTTTTTTAATTTTTTCATTGACAGAATTAAATTTCTGCACAAGTAACGTATATCAAAGAATAATAAACCCTTGTGTAAAATTTGCAGCGTTTTAATATTTAATATAGTATTATAATAATCTATTATATTACCTATTATACTATTATGCCTATTATCATAATATATTACATTACCTATTTATTACTTTTTAAATAATTTATATGAAAAAATAATAAACTCTTGTGTAAAATTTGCAGCGTTTTTCCGAAAAACATCCGTTTTACGCCGGTAAAATCAGTTAGCTCTAAAAATTTCCTGATACCTACCTGTTTGCATGTAGTGAACTGAAATTTTGGGCTTAGGCTAGAAACAATGAAAAGGAGAGTTCTCCGTTGTCAAGGAAAAATAAAACATCATTGACCTAACATAATTGATAAACATAATAGGTAATTATTGACAGTTAGTTAGGTACCTACATCAATAATTGATGTAGGTACCTAACTAACTGTTAATAATTACCTATTATGTTCAATAATTATCATTGATGTAGGTACCTACCTAACTAACTGTTCGTGAACAACCTTCCTAGTTACCAGGGCCGTAGTTACCACGGGCCAGGGCCCAGTGCCCCAGGGCCCCCGACGGCAAAGGGCCCCCTTCCCGAAGACCAACAGAAACCCCCAATGGTAAGGTTGCCGAGGGTGGTTGAGGTTGGTGGCCTCTAGCGTAGAACCCCCAGAACTTCCTCGACGCCCGCTACTCTTCGGACATTCGAAAACCCATCAAATTGCGCATGCATCATCCCGCTCACAGAACTTCGCGAAAAATCAACGGATTTTATCGTTTGAACACTTGAATTAAAGCGTGAAATGTAAGGAAGACAACGGTCGAAGCGGATTTTCGATAACTCATCTTCCAACCAAGCAATGGTCACTTGAAGAGAGCAACACCCTTAGACGTAACTTTGTTGATGAATTGCAGCTTCCAGTGACATTTCGCTCCAAAAACGCCTCGACGGATCGCTAGACACTAGTCTCACTTGAAGATTAAAAAAAAAATCATGAAAATCGGTGCATAATTCGAGGATTTATGATGGCGGGAGAATAACGTTGATTCCTTATGGGAGCAGAAAACATGGCCGACACGGGAGCCCGCTCTTAACTCAACGCTGGGAACGTGATGACTTTGGGTTACGGAGAAAATGCCGAAACGATCGAAAATGCGTGTGATCAGTGATACCTACTATACTTACAAAAACAGATAGGTAACAACTAGGTATAGGTACCTACATATCATGTAAATTCTGAATTGAAAAATTCAGGAAAAATTCATATAGGAGATGACATGTAGACGTCGACTAGGAGTATTGAAACTGGTATAGCAATTTTGTATTGAGCAATTTAGGTCGGCCAGTTTTTGATAGGGTCAACGATTTTACACACGCACCTACAGTTCATTTACACGTAGCGTCCAGCCGCAGCTGAAGCACGCCGAGATCGTTGTCGCACGTTTCATCTCCACAAACCGAATCATGCGTTCATTGCAAAGGTGCACTCTCCGTCCGGCCACAGTTTTACGACTTCACGGTTCCCAGGAGAAAAAGGAAGCACAACCGTCGAGGCCAATTTGGTTTTCCTCAAAGATCTTCAAGCTGGATGGAGCCCTAAACCAATGCAGGTACTTCATAATGCACTGACATAACAGGCGTTTTTTTTTTCAGGGAATAATACTTCAGATGTATGAATAATGTATGATAGATGTATGATACATAATATGTATGATTTATATATTATATACGTATTCTGATATATATATACATATAGCCGTTAATGTGCTCCGGGTATTATGTATGTATTATACATTCATTTTCAGGGAATAATACTTCAGATGTATTATTCATACATTATTCACTTATATAGATGTATTATACATACGTATATTATATATTATATGCGTTAAATATATAGATATATTATACATTCGCAGAAGATCACACATTGTGTACTCGTGTCGGAGGTCGAAAATTTTGATCGGCCTCAAAATTAGATTCCCAAAACGAAATGTCTGTCCACCGTCCAGGCCGCTTAGGGCAGTAGCCTTTTATTTTAATACGCGTCCTTTTACGCCGTTTAGGGCAGTAGCCCTTTTTTTTAATTTGTTTTTACCCTTACTTTTACGTTTCAGTTGATTTATACTTGATCGACAGTAAAAATCCGTGGTTTTGCCAGTCTACCGAGCGGAGGAGGGGATTTTTAAGGGTTACATAGAAGGGGTCAATTTCGAGATCGTTATCCGCATTGTTATCCAGGCAGTCAGTGCACAAACATCAGACGCCCAGGAAATGGCTTTTTGTTTGTAAAACCGACACCCATGGCTCCATGAAACTCAAATAAAATGTAAGCGAAATTACCGTGTTTTAACTCTTAGTATCGGTAAGTCAATAGAGAGTGAAATTGTCCAATCAAATTTAGAAAGTTCAATCTGATTTTCATAGGGTGGGGGAAACATGCTTAGAAAATGAGGATCTGCTTAACTAGACGAGACATTTTTCATATAACATCCCTCAAGACCGTCGACGCTCCAGCTGGAATGCCATTATCGCTCCTACAATCCTCGCTCAACCCTCCACATCGAGCCCTTGAAAGGATCAAGGGCGATCCGCCAAAGGAGGTCGGCCCCCTCAATTTCCCCCACTCAAGGTTAAGCTTCGTCCTATGAATAAACCAGGACCCTCCTTCCCCAAAAGAGGGTAGAAATCCTTACATTTTTTATGCGTACGTCTGAAAACTCAGGGGATCTCACCTGCGTCCGAACTTTTTCGCGTGACTCTTGCAAGTTTGTGTTGATTGGAGTGGTCGAACGAGTGAAAC
Organism: Pilophorus perplexus; assembly: GCA_955831195.1. Classification (NCBI taxonomy): domain Eukaryota; kingdom Metazoa; phylum Arthropoda; class Insecta; order Hemiptera; family Miridae; genus Pilophorus; species Pilophorus perplexus. The sequence goes on along the minus strand of OY037011.1, from coordinate 15,758,235 downwards.
ACCACTCTTGGACGTTGATGATGATGTCAAGTAAATTAGCGGGCACGCAATGTACGCCGGAAAGTCATTTTAGAAAACGAGTTTTACTGACAACAGCACAAAAGCGCTCAACAAAAGAAAAAAAAGTCGTTTAATGCTCACGAATAGGGCAATGTAAATAAACATTTTTAATAAGAAAACTGAAAGCAAATTTGCTGTAGTAGGAGTTTCAGTGGCACAGAAATTTACCGTCAATGAACTTATTTTGTATAGTTTAAACAACGGCATTCACTATGGAAAGAGGAGTCTGCGGAAAAAATACTTAGGACCTTGAAGATAAATTCGTTGGTGAAACAGACATTTTTATTCATATTTTATAGCGTGAGGATAGGAGTCTCGGGATGGATCTTGAAAGGTTTTACCGTTGAGAGGGATCGGGGGAAGTGGTGGCATTTATTTTCGTGACCTCCCCTCTTCCGTAAGTTTCACGATAAAACGAGCTCACACTAGCTCCACTGGGAATCGCTCCTAAATGACTTTTTGCTCTTTTTTCCCTCTTGACAAAGGGAGTTTTTCGGGGTGGATATGTCTGTTTGGGAACAAAGGGCAACGAGAGACGGCGGAGTTTCGGACGCTACGAAAAAGAGGTTGAGGATGAATCCTGACGGCCTCTCATCCTCCTTAGAGATCTGAGGATGCCGTGACTATCTAGTAGGGTCGTTCTCAAATTGAGAATCTCAATGGAAAAAGAAGGAAAAAGCGCTGCAAATTTTACACAAGGGTTTTATTATTCTTTGATATAAGTTACTAGTACACAAATTTAATTCTGTCCACGAGAAAAAAGTTTGGGAAAAAAACTTTGTAGAACTTTTTTTTATTAAATTTTTGTTTTTACTCGAAAAACATGTGACCTCCTGGGTTCCTTCAAAAATCCCATTTGTGGTCTCATGAAAGCCCTGTAGATCGCCACAGTGAAATTGGATCGTTCCGGGACCCCAGAAAATGGATTCTACGTCCAAAAATACTTCGAAAACGACACCTAATTCGATCCCACAGCTAAAAGCTTTCAAAAAACCCTCCCGTAGCCCCATTTTAGCCCCATAGCACCCCACGGGTTAGGACGATCGGGCTGAAAACCTTGCGGGCACAACTAAATGGCAAACCAAGTATTTTGTCAACATTTCAGATTACAAAAAAATTCTTACTGCCCAAAACGGCCCGGACGGCGGACGGACATTTCGGTTTTGGAATCTAGATCTCTTGAAACGGATAATGTCAAATGTTGAGGCCGATCCGAGTCGTCGCGATTACATAGGTGTATTATTCCAAGAATAATAAACCAAAAGGCAAATTAACAGTAATTCCTTTTGAAGTGGATGTAATAAAGGACAATTTCATGATTAGAAGCAAGAGAACTCCTGTGTATTAGATTCCAACCTCTGTTAGCACTAGAAAAATTGAATCAGAGGAACAAGAATCTAACTATTTCGGCAAATACGGCGACAGTACGCCAAACATAGTACAAAGCCATTGGCAGTCCACAATTTGTTCCGTCCGTTGTTTCATTTACGAATTCTAAACATTCAGACTTTTTAGAACCTTTTTATCTAAACGATGTGAAGAATAGGGAGGCAAAATAAACAATTTAGAAAAACTAATCTATCGTGGGGACCGATATCGAACGTCTGGGATCATCTAAATATATCCTGGAGTGACTTGAAGCCTGAGTATATTGCAAAACTGCTTCAAGCCACTCTGGGCTGTAGATGAGCTTAGCAGATCGAAACCGGACCCCACGCAAGATTAGTTTTTCTAAATAAACAATTTAGAGCATTATCAGAGGAGTCATCTTTCTCGATAACCTCCACATTGGATTGGTCCTCTACATTTTCGGACAAGACCGTCGTGACCGTGAAGTGAACAACCACTTCAATTTGTAAATGACTACTTATTAGGGAAATAGTCTACATTTTTGATGTTTTTCAAATATCGAACTTCAATCGAAGGTCGAAAAAGGAATGATAACATTTCTCGGCTGAGATAAACCGGTCAAAGAACAGAAGTGAATTTAATGGTGGCATCGCGTTGGCTTACCCTCTTGCAGTTTGAATAACAAAATGTGATGACTTATGCCAATGATAAATTCAATCAATTGCCAGCGGCCAACATAATCCCGAAGACCGAAAGATTGCGAAATATATTCACTGACAGCAAAACAAGGGCTGCCCTTTTTATAAATTAGTTAAGAAGCTGCCTTCAAAGATCTCCCCCACTTCGAACGTGCTGAGGAAGACCCAGTACCAGGGGATGATAAATATGTGTACCATACTTTTTTTTTAATCAATATTTCACGAGGTGGTTTTTGCCTCTGATATGGGGAACAACATGAGCAACCTCCTCTTGGTATCCCAAGCCAATTATTGGCTATTATAGCTCACAGCTCGCTGTTCGCGCGGGAGTCGAATGGGCACACCCGAATTGAAGGTATTCAGGCGGCACTCTTATGAATAAATTCTCTGACACTCAGGAAATTTATTTATTCAATAACTAAAAAAAACATAATAATTATGTTTTTTTCTCTATGAACCATAATTATTATGGTTCATTCTCATTTAGGTATTCAATAATTAATTAATTTTTATTATTAATTAAAGTTTTGTATTCTTAATTAAAATCATAGAAAAAGTCAACATCATCAACAACAAAAACTTTATAACCGGCTCACCAGAAACGGCCGAGCGCCTGTGTCTTCAGATGACAGACCATAGGGGAAAGGACCATAACCATAATATGGAACATTATAGGTATGTTCCATGGAACATAATATTATTATTTTCCCCCTTGATGATGAAGAAGATAAAATTTATTTTTCACTGATACTTCACACTGTAGGTACTTACCGCTCTATACTAGATGTTGGAAATCCAATTTCACACTCTTCTTCCACGAATTAATGGCACCATTCCACTAAAGTTAAGTTTACTATTCATTACATCTGAGAACGCCGGTTCATCTGTCCCCCATATAAAAACACGGGCGAAGCACCGTGCAAGGGGTGGGGTTGCCATAGGAACTCCACGTGGTGGCCAAGAAGGAAGGGGACCCTTCGTTTCAGGACTCTGCGCTACTTCAGTCCGTATTCTGCACCGTCAGTGCTCGTATCGGAACCGTTCAGAGCATAGTTCCCTCCAAAGTCGCATTCATTTGCGTATAACTAGGCGGATAAAATAAAGCTCACCCACATCTACCAAATTATTTTAGTGTCGTTTTGAATCAGGTTTTTGTTGAAATGGTGAAAAATCAGTGGTGAGTGAGTGTGCTGACTGCTCCATCATCGGATATCTACGCATTGATTGATTTTGGATAATAAAAATAAAGCTCATCAGAACCTGTATGACGTTTTTCAAGGAAACAATGGTGTCTAAGGTGAGTCACAGAATCGTCGAGGTGGTGGCTTCTGGCAGTAAGATGTGAAAACCCCGCTCGATGGCGGTAGAAGAACCTCAAAATTCAGACGCCAAGCGAACATAACGAATAATAATTAAAGTACTTCATCAGTCAAAATGGAAACAATCCTTAGAATATTACTCACATACTATGTGAAGTGGCGTTGTTTGCCAAAAATAAACTCTATGCGCGGATCGTTTGCAGATCCTCAGGTTTTTTGTGGAATGAGGGAAAATTTGAACATATTCCAAGAGAAATCAAGGTTGGGTGAGGTTAGCCTAAACCTCACCCAAGTAACTTAGGTATAACTAAGTAAAATGAATTAACTTAATTAAAGATTTAGTTCGAAGCCAGTTTACGTTCAGGTGAAAAGCCAGTTCACGTTCCAACTGAAAATTTGATCCAACTCCAAGAGCCAAGACATCAAAGATTAGGTGCAGATGGATAATGTGACTTAGGTGTAACTAACTGGAAAGTCAAAGTTCAACATTTTCTTGGATATATTTCATTTAAAATTCGTATTTTGTCCAATTCTTAATGTTTAATGGATATAACCAAGAATTGATTGTGGTTGGACATGTTTTTAATACCACAACACGTATGATCATTTTTTAACATACAATCTACATAAACATAAACGTCTTCCATAAATGTTCCAAAATTTATTTAATAATTCTTTTTTCTCGCAAGGATATTCTGGAAGCACTTGATACAATGTATTATGTCATAACCGAAATGTCATCAGCAGCCGAGTAGTACCATCTCCAAATGCATAACAAGCCACGGGTGTTAGTGTGAATTCAAAATCCGATCCGTACGAAAAACCTCGTGAAGTTGGGGCGCTCAAGGTACAGTGTTGGAATATTATAGGTACCTACTCATTCTACGAATGACCCATCAATCAGGAAGGTGCAAGCTAAACTGGGAAGATAACGAAATAAAAACAAAAATCTGTTAAACAAATAAGACAGTAATGTGCTAATAAATTATTCAAATGTCGTTTCTCTCAAAAATGATACATCATTGAAAATCTGTTTATCATTGAATCGAATAAAAGGCGTTGCGTGAAAAGAAAATTAATTTAACGGATAGGTTCTTGAAGATAAAAAAACCTTCTGCCTGAATTTACATTTCCCGACCACATTCTCGTAACACGCTTTAATAGCTCGACATTTTGTTTTTTTTTCAGTATCGAAATGAGATAATTAAATGTTGTTTGTTGGTGGCCAATGAACCGTGCTAATCGCCTACCAATGTGAGGGAATTAATAGGTTGTAAATCAATATCAGCGGAATGAGAAACCTAATTTAGTCAAGGTGCACGTGAGAGATTAGAACGTCTGTTCATGACCATAGACAACAGGGCCATTACTGCTCCTAACATGCTGAACGCAGAAACTGTGGCGCTGAAAGTATAGTTTTGTGGAAGTCGAAATAATATTAAATGCATAATATGTCATATGCAGTGGTTTCAGCGCAACGGGGTACTTCATTTCTCTCTCTAACTCTCTGTTCAACCTTGATAATAAAAAGGCGGTTCATTCTTTTTCAGTGGAACACTATTTCCACCCGAAGAAGTCTCTAAGCTACTTAGTATCTTCACGCTTTAGCACTTTAGAATTTCCCGTGCCAACTCCTATCACACCTCGACTTAGGAACCGTTTAATTTATGAACACCGATCAATTATTCATCTTCTTGGAGGACTTGAGCCTCCAAAAAAGATAGATTTTCATCAGCTGAAAGGACTTGGGGCGAGAGATTTACATCGCAATGGCCATTAATCAATGACTTGGACTGCTACCAGATCCTGATTCCCCCCTTCAAACCCCTGATTCCATATTCTTCTCTCAACTACCACTCCCCCGCTTCTTATCCACCCATAAATCTTTTTTCAGGTCAGTATAACGACTTATCAAATTTAAATAGGTAGTTAAATTAATCGAGTTTTGGTGGGCTCCAGCATTCAAGCTACGCGATGGAGTTTGCTCCCGGGATCCGAACAAGTGATAACAACAAATAGGTGTTATGCAACTTTTTGAAAGTTGCTCTTTCATTATTATTATTATTACCTATTCTTAAAATTTTGGTTTTATCAAAACTCCCCTTTAACGGGATGTTCAATTTCAACCAAACAATGAGAGGAGTAGCCATTTGAGATTCTCTCTCGGTATAATAATATTAAACTCAGAGAGATGTTGGTGTGTTAAGAAAACGTTCGACTCGCACCGAGTGTGCGTAGATTCATCAATCTTATGTCATTTGCCCACGAGGCTAAAAGTGTGGGGGAGCGTAGTAAAACACTGTAGTTTACCGTTTATCGATCGCCTCATATCTTTTCTAGAGACTTTTATGGCTACTATTCGGCTTTTATCGTCCACGAGAAACGGAGGCCACAGACCACGAGTTAATAACACGGGAATCGGGCAGAAGCCGATTAAAGGGCTTATTTACTTAGAAGGGGGGTTAGAACACAACGGCGAAGATGGTAGACGATGAAACGTGATGATTGTACCAGGGAAGGTCGAAAACACCGAGTTATGTTAAACAGGCCAAGACCAGTTTACCTGGCGCCTCCAAGATGATGGGTCTTTATCAGCTTGTGGTCTCGAGGGCATCCCTGGAGCGTTGATTTAGCTAATGGAGACTGAATCATGCCCGATGCGTCCAAGACTTTCTATCACAGCAATGAAAGCGAATAATTCAGTCAGTGTAATTTGATATTGAAACATTAAATGTCAATTTTGCCCTTCAAGATGGTGATGTTTGAATTAGACTTCGTGAATATTAGATCGGAGGTAATCAACTACGTAGGTAGCAATTAGATCCTACGGCTCAAGTATCTTTATACCTAATCGGTTATAACAGTAAATGAAGTACGAATGAATTGTGTATGTTTTCGGTACGATCGTTGGCCTCAACAATCTGACGGATTCATACAGACTATAAATCAAAATATAAAAGGTTGGAAAATCAAGTTCCGTTAATGAAACTAACCGTATAATTTCCTGAGTGAGACTCGGAGCGACCAGGAGTTCCTGAGAAAGAGACCAGGTCACCTGGCGCCTCCCGGCTTGGAATCGGCTCGTGACCGTTTACTTCAAACGGTGGATCCGGGAAATCCCCCTGGGCGCGTTTATTTAGCTAATGGGGACCTGTGGACCTGAGGAACGGTGGGAACGGGGGAGCTGGCATGTCCAGCACGCAGCATCTCGAAGCAAAGGCAGGTAGGGATTCCAGACTCCATTTACGGTATGCAAACATAGTCTGGGTACCTATCAAGTTGTTTCATCTCACATCAAGCGAGACTGCATCAGATCTTAGATTCTTCATTCCAGTGGACTTCGCGTGAAAATCTTCCGCGGAATCAAGAGAGTGATTTATGACTTCGCGATTCTCATTCCAGGTAGGAAATCCTTGTTCAAATGGCACTTTTGCAGTTCCTAAATAAATTTGAATATAAAACCATCCGACAAACAACTTGATAGATTGAGCATAGCAGAGGTTCCGAACATGAGCTGATCATTCAAATAGATTTTCTTTATTGTCTAAAATCGCTAAACGTGAATGATCAACAGATTTTAAAACGACCAGAAAATACATTTTTGATGAGCGAAGGCTGTAAAAGTTAATTCTGCTCAAACTGACAGGGCAATCTATATTTTCATTTATGACGTATTGAAGATATTACATGACCCAAGGGTTCTTGAAAGGAAATAGACTCCAACTATTAAATTTTACTGTAAATATCGCAAGAAAACAAAACTATTCTTAAGCAGGGCTGTTTTTGACATTAATCATGTCAGAATCTACAGATTTGAACAACTTCATAATCAATCTTATTATGTACCAAGTACGTAAGTCTTATATATGAAATTTTCCGAATCTACTGAGATTTTTCATTTGAACTGCCACAACAGCAGTGGAAACCTAACGAAGACTTCAATGGCATATTTCTTGAGTAGTTAGCGTGGGGAAAGAAAGAAGAAAATATAAAAGTGGGCGTGGGAAAAGTTCCATCAGAACTCTCTTGCCCTCTGAAAAGAACGAAATCTCTGCCTCTGAAGGGGGGCTATATTTTGGCTGCTTTGGGGGAGTCTAAATAAAGGGTTCTATACTTCATCAGAGCCAACTTTCTTTGAGGTCCCTTTTATTCAATTTTGCCTTCCCATTGTTGGTTCAAGGATGTGGGTGCAGGGTGATTTTATGGGGTTGGTGGGGCTTAAAACCTTCCCCGTTTCTTTATATTTTCCTTTTATCCATTGAAAACCGCCTGGATACAAGATTGTATCTCTTCATTAGGAAATATACAGCGCAGTACATCGGGTTGTAGGGTGGATGTTAGAGAAACAGAGCGATTTGTGGTTTGTGCAGTGAGTGAGACATGCTCTGTTAGCCAAAGCAGCCCCTAATTGCAACTGCCTTGCAATTGCCTTAATACGCAGATCCTTTGTGCCCTAACATAACACAGCAACCTCCTCCTTGTAAACGCGATCATTACACTGAGGAAATTACGGTCAAGTTAACCTTGTCCGTCAGAAATTATCCATTACACCAAGAAGAGATTCATAATTGTACACAACGATGGTAACGAATTTAGCATGATGTTATTAAATAACATTTAAATTTTAAATTCGGAAGTAAAAATAACAGATTAAAAGAAAAATGGCTAGGGAGATCTTGTAACTTCATGGAAATAGTCACTTTGGGCCTTCTTGATAAATAATAACGTTATTTTGAAGTTGGAACGGATCCTTCAACGAACCAGCAAATTGGCAAAGACACCAAAAGCATCCTGTTGTCTTGGGAAGCATTTTGGAGTCATAGCCAGATTTTTCTTTTCCAAAGCCACGTTCATTGCGGTTGACAAACAATACAAACGCGAGTTTCGTACCAGCCTCGTAGCAAAATAAATAAACAACCCAGTGAACGACCCCGCAAGATCGCAATCATCCCGGTTGAGGTCGTCGTAAAAACGTTGAGGTTGAGGTTGTACAGACCGCGTCAGCTATAGCTCTGTAGATCAAGAATCTGATTCAAAGATACGCAGGTACAATAGACTCGACCATGCAAGAAGTTCCTGCAAGAATGATTTGGGATACGGGGAGTCACTGAGTTTACCCACACAACCCCCACTCAATTAATCCTAGGTGAGCACACAAAAATAAATAAATAAATAATAATAATAATCCAAGTCGATAACATTGCATTTGACAGCCTTACATCGGTCCAATGGAGGAACAACAAAGTACATTCAACGACGCTCTGAAAAGAAATCCGAGCCTACAATCGGGAAAGATTAGTTCTCGTCAACAAAAATGCTGCTTTTCCTGAAACTCAAACCAGGCAAACTTTGCCCAAACACCCCAGCTAACAGCCCGTCTCGACACAATAGTTAAATATTTGTAAAGTTAAAATTATATCGTTGAAACTACAGAGAACTCTTCCATTGTCAGGGTGCGCCCCCAAACAAAAAATTCAAGGCGGGCGGAAGCTTTTAGCACCGACGAGAGATAAAAAAGGGGTGTCATGCAGGTCCATCTAATGGTCCACAGAGGGGATTTACTTGTTTATCCCGTCCCGTATGGCGCTACTTTGCATACGCCCGTAGGAGTAACTTAAATGGTACTGTCATTATCAACCGTCCATCAGAAAGAATGGAGTGGATCTAAACAGTCATCTCGTGAAGAAACATGGTCTCTGGCTCGCTCTCAAAGTAATAGCCACTTATTGGAGGTACGTGTTGACAAGTTTACTTCAAGTAAGTGAAGACAATTCAACCCGGACGAGTTTAAAATCCAAGATACTGAAAATCGGTTCAATGGATCAATTAGTTAGATTGGATGGTGTCCTTGCCGTATCCTTGCGAATGCAATTTCCTTCAATTATTCTTCTAAAAAAAAAAGTCAAAACGTATTCCATGCTTATTCTTCTTCAGGCGCAAGGTTTATTTTTATTTTTATTTATTTTTTATCATTGTTTCAATGTGAAAGACTTCTCCGACAATCGGTTTCTGGAGCTATGAAAACGTTTCGTTTGTGAACCCAATAGTGGCGTCTGGGGTGCATTTTCCATATCATTCTCAGACAATAAAAGACACGGCCAGTGGAATCACAACACCAGAGGATAGGGCCTGCGTAAAATGGAGATTGAAGTCAAGTACAAATTCTAATTAAGAAAAGTGAGCCCGCACCGATGTCAGCTAATCTAAACCAATTCGGTTCAATTCGGTTGTAAAGTGAAACTAAACGGTCATTGGCCATGGAGAGATGTGAGGGTTGCCGGCTTCCGAGTCCTCTGAACTAGCGCTACGTTGACGAGGTTATCGTAAGGGAATTGCACCTGTTTTTGTTGTGTACATGCTAGTCACAAAACAGCCATTGAAAATTGAGTATTGTAGTATTTCAATCACCACATTACAAACCTTCTCCGAATAGTTCGCCTGTGCATTAGCGTATCAGGTACCTCGGTTTACCTAATAATTTCAAACAATTTAAATTCGTCAAAATAAATGTATTCCGCCTTGAACACGCACCTAATGTCCTTCGCACGCGCTATTACATCGCGATACTGCGAGGGTCTTTTCACTCCCCTCCTTTTAAAGAATTTTCCTTATCTGTCAGGCCCTCCGAGACGCATTTCGTAACGTGAAAAAGCAAGAAACGCCGAATCCCCACGAGATGCGTGCTTAGCAGTCGCACCTTATCTTCGTTTCCTCCCTGTCAGCCCTTTTTTCAGAGGATAAAAATCTTTTCCGTTTGTATCTTGGATGATGGAAAATACTGAAAAGTACTTGAAGTGAATAACTTGTCACTACCACGAACTACAATGTCATTTTGTCAGAGCTTTATTTTAAGCTTAGGATACGAGGCCCAGTGAAGAGCACCAAGATAAGGTTGACACTTTTCTACGCGTTATGCCTGTCACAGCACACTGACATCAGCGATAACTTAATCCCGACCGCGATAAGTCATATCCTAATGGTTGAGAGCCCTCATGACCTCCGAAGGTCAGTAGAAGCAGAGGCCGGAGGATGGCGCCATTAAGCGGTAGTTATGAAGATAAAAAATATAGTGTAAACCTCTTACTGTACCTCTCGTCTTTCTCTACGAATCGCAAAGGCGACACTGCACAAAATTTGCTTTCTTCTTCCTGATAAAGATATCAGAGAAAATCACAAGAATTGACAGACGTAGGTAGTTGATTGTGAGGTTGAGTCAAACCTCATAACAGGGTAGCAGGCAGGTAATTACTTGATCAGACGAAAGCATTTAAAATTTTATTGACATCGTCGGGAAAGGACGCACGTGGCCAATGAAAAGGACATTAATTTGTGAGGAAGTAATTGGAGGGCCAGTGAAAGGTCCCCCCATCAGCTCTTCTGGTAGAGCTGAGAGTTCAGGCAGCTGTCAAGAGCCGTTTCATATCTCGAACCAGCCGTGACCGAACCCGACGTTACATTTTCTCGTTTCAATATTGAAACGATGGCATATGCCATCAAACAGAATGGAGTTGTTTTAAGAAGGATTTAACACTTAAAGCACCGAGGGGAGTCGTTTATTTTGAGCTCATCCCCGTGTCGTCGAGTATTATACTATCTACAATCCTTTCTAAATCATTATTGTAGACAGGACTAACCAAGTTACTTAACCACACCCTAAGAACTAAAATCTATTCTATTAATATGAATTTGCACCTCCACCACAGTCTGTAATATGAAAACGCTGCAAATTTTACACAAGGGTTTATTATTCTTTGATATAGGTTACTTGTGCAGAAATTAAATTCTGTCAATGAAAAAATTAAAAAAAAATTTTTTTTTGGATTTTTTGTTCAAAAATGTGTTTTTTCAAAAATTCTTTATTTTTAACCCAAAAAATATTTAAAATCCTGGGATCCTTCAAAAATCCCATTTTTAGCCCCATGAAAGCCCTAAAGATCGCCCCAGTGAAATCGGATCGTTCCGGGACCCCAAAAAATGGATTCTACGTCCAAAAATACTTCGAAAACGACACCTAACTCGATCCCATAGCTAAAAGCCTTCAAAAAAAACCTCCCGTAGCCCCATTATAGCCCCAGAGCGCCGCACGGGTTTGGGCGATCGGACTGAAAACCTTGCGGGCACAACTAGATGGTAAACCAAGTATTTTGTCAAAATTTCAGATTTTTAAAAAATTCCTACTGCCCAAAACGGCCCGGACGGCGGACGGCGGACGGACATTTCGGATTTAGAATGTAGACCTCTTGAAACGGATAATGTCAAATTTTGAGGCCGATCGGAGTCGTCGACCCGCGTCGCGAAAACATAGGTGTATTATTCCAAGAATAATAAACCAAAAATGCACAACCACAAAGGTAAAAAGGTTCATTTTCAAGGTGAATGTCGTGATAAGTATTAAACAATTATTGGTTCTAACTCAGAGCAGACAATGATTCCATACGGTTTGCCGATATGAAAGATCTATTGTCTTCGCTGATATGAAATCCCACTTACACTTCGGATGTTCAAGAGAGGAATCAGAGACTGCAAGAAATCTACTTAGTGGATTTCTAAGGAGCTGGGGGAGCGTAAACTTCGACAGGCTCAAATGTGATTGTCGGCGGGGTAATAGCGATTGCTACTTGAACGAACACAATGTCATATTGAAGTGATGATGCCTCGTATGCAGGTGATGAGCCCTGCGATGAATAGCGACTGTGGGGGTGGCTTGAAAGCGGACTGCGAGTTGCTAAGAGAGTTGTCAGCCGTTGTTACCCGAGACACTGTGTCAGCTGTTGTATGATGGGCATGTCTCAAAGGATGACAATGTCATGTCATGTCATGATGATTGTGGAAAGCTGGCAGTTCAGCCGAACGAAAAATAAACTTAAATGACGATTAATTTTATGTACAATGTAAATAGTACATAATATGCACCCGCTACATTGCCTTCGGTTTTCCTGGTGCCTAATATTGGCGGGTCCATGGCCCAACGTCTATAATCAGGAACAACGTATGAGCCGAAAAGGCATAAAGGAGTTGGAGACCTGACAATAGGAAGAGCTCACAAGTTGTGCTGAGCCAATCGACCGGCCCCATCTTCCTCTTCCAAGTGCTCCCCATCCAAACGTACTTATCCTGGCTGGAACTCCTACGAGGGTATTCCGCTTCATCTGCCGGATTCCAACAACATTGAGAGGAACTCGTGAAGAGGCACTTTCCATTATTGGAAACGCCAGTCACGAGGTGTTCGAAGCAACTAGAACGATGCCAACCGAACCATTTGGGTTTTACCAATTTTTCAAAAAGAAGAGTGTCACCCGATCACATTGACAAGCTGAAATGATAAAATACACCTGAAGATTATTCAAGAAGCGTTTCACTTTATGAGGAATGTTTTGGCTATTTATTGATTCAAGGGGTCAGTGACTGGGATTTCCCATCATAATCCTCCCTCTGTAACCCCTACACTTCGATTAAATTCTATTGGCCGTCGTCTGACTCACGGCTGATTGTTCCAAGTCCTCTGGGGACTGAAAAGGCCTCAAACAGAATTTAACCCCACCTTCCTCCTGTTAACAGCACTTTCAACCAAATCAGAGGAACAAAGTGTCCGCACCTTTTATTCCTTGTTCAGTCAAAATCATATCAGATGTGATTCTTTATTGTTGTTTTAAGGCGCCATCGCCTGCTGTCAGTTGGGTTCAGGATGATCTCCTATCTAGTTCGTTTTTATCTGACTAATTCCAAACAAGGGCTGCCAGGAAGAAAGAGAAAGGATTAATCTGACCGGGACGCAGCAAAAAACAGCCACCCGTGGTAGCTTAAAAAAAAGAAAAAAAAAGAAAAGAGAATTCAACCGACAGTCAGGTTGGGATGGGTTTTGTTCTTGACTGTAATATGAACTTGGGTGTTCTGAAAGTAGAGTTTTCCCAAGACGTTTCTATTTTTGGGTTGAATTATGAGTTTCCACAGCAACTGCTGGAATTGCAGATTATGCAATTCCAGGAAATTTATTGCATGCACTACAGAAAAATAGTGTAGGGGGAAAAAGAAAATATTCATTAAACGGGCGGGACCTCCGAATTCGCAATTTAATCTCAAAGTAAACTATCCTCGCGTGACCACCTGATATTGTACCGAGTAGTTTTGATGGGAAGGGGGTCTGTCTCTTTCATTTCTCTTCCCCCTTTCCACCCTCCATGAACATTACTATTTCCTTTTTCGTCGCTAAGAACAGGCCCGTTATCTTTTTACTGCTAAGAGGTTTTTCTGTGTTGTAATGTTTGACAGTCCAATCCCTGGAGTCGCATCGTGATATCGTGCAAAAAAGGCGAGAGGACTCCCATAAGACCCGGGGTCGGGATCCAGGTGGATGAGACCCACGAAAATATATTAAAATTTAATAAAATTTCCAAATTATATTTAATATAATGTTGAAATATTATTTCAAATTTTGAAACCCTTATAAATCCGATTTTTGAACAAGAAGGTTAATGTCCGTTGGAGGTTGATGATTCGCACGGTACGCTCGGTTTAAGAGAAAAAAAAAGAAAAAAACCTTCAATGCCAAATTCACAGAATTCGGCTGCAGTCCCTCTGAGTCACAGATTATGAGAGCGATTCGTTCGAGTTAGTCACTTCGTCACAAGCCGCAAATGGAGGAAAGGCCGTGAAGGAAGTATCCACAGTTTCTTCTTTCGTATGACATCAAGGCCAGGTGGTCCTCAGAAAAATGCCGCAACATTATGAACTGTTAAGAAAGGGTTGTCGCTTTTCCATGGGGAAACCCCTTCACCTATGCGAAGAATTCGTATTTTGTCATAGTCGCGATCTACATCTATTTCAAAGCAATGCGGATGGATGTTGCTCGGACTGCATTGCGTCGCGTATACTCCAATGGGAAAAACTCGCTCGAGTTGGGATCCTGCATACAAAGAAGGTAAATAAAAACCTCCCAGGTAGATCCTTCAATAGAAAGCTAAATATGAAGATGGCGGAGAAGGCTGTGCTCATAGAAATACAACTAAGTTGGGTGCACAGAAAAGCGACCGGGTGGAGGAATGGCGGATTGAAGGATGAAAGAGGTTCGCTCCAAGAGCAACGGTACACGCGGTGTTGTTCGCTGCCAGCTTCTGTGAACCGCGAATTCCCGGAGAATAAAAAAACTCTTTCACACCTCAGTGAATTTTTTTGCGGTGCACCATCTCGTTAGACATTTTCCCTGCGGTGTACGTGAGAAATAGCCCTGCACTAAAATTTTAGCGGACATGCATTGCGAAAACGCAGGTGCTCGCCCTCCTGCCCCCTTCCCGGAACGTTAAAATTGAAATGTGTCCAACAATTATTCAAAAATTTGTAGGTGTGGGGAGATTTGAAAGTTGCGTACGCAATTTGACAATGCGGTCCTTTGGGGGTCAACGGAATAACGCTCTTCAGGGTCATCGAATTTACATTCTTGAGAGGTTAACCTTTGATAGTGAAAATGAGCGCAACCTTCAAGCTACCTCGACAGCTGATTTTGAGGTTTTCAACAGAAAGATAGGTACGATACTTCACAATTGCGGGGAGGAGTGGTATAGTAGGGGGCCTATTGAGAACCCCAAAAGAGGGCAACTTGCTTTTCTAAGAGGAGGGTTGAGGGGGTCCAGGTGCGTCTGCTGGGGTGAAAAACCATGTAAAGATGTAAAATCAAACGAGGGGTGAGGCAAGATCTTCCGAAAGCCAACCATGACATCCCTACGAAGCGAAACTACCGGAGATAGTAACCGGTTAGTATGTGAGAGAGAATTTATCCTCCCCATTCAATTCTCCGCTACTTTTAGGGACTGAGAGAGATGGTTACACACAAATCAGATGGCGGCGGTATTTTGACCACAATCTGGCAGTGCTATGCTCAGTTAAACGTGTCCTTAGTCAGCTCATTAGTCACGAGTTGAAGGCTGGACAAACGTCAATTTCCGAGACGTTTTGGAAGAGGAGATCGGGCTTAAATTAGCATCTTAGCTTGATTGCTCGTTGAAAAACTCTTATACGGGATGTATAAAGCAATGCTGCGACGGTTCTGAGCACTGCCACAAAACGACGTTGATGAAAAGCTTGGCTTCCTTTACTTGGCCGGGATGAAAACGCCTTCCCACAAAAGCTGCTTTCGCCGTGAAACCGGGCACCCGAACCAACTCATCTCATAGCCCCTTCATTTGCATACTCTTCATTCTCCTCCTCGCACGAAACCAAACAGCCGTCTCTCCCCTGTTGTTTGCTAGTTGATTCTCTCCACCCAACAGGCTCAACATTAGCCTCACAGGGTATGAAGGGATCTCGGAAGAGGTAGGACCTTCCAAGATTGGAGATCTTCATCCCATTTCACAGAGTCTCCTTTCTCGGGTCGTGTTTTGCTTGTCAAGACAGTCAAGGCTCTTGGTCGGAATTTGTAACCCCGTCAATCTGCCAACGCGTTATCATTATTTGTGCACAATTAGATGCTTCAATCGCAATAAGCAATGGCAATAATAATTATAATGCGATAATTATCAATGTGCCATAATTCGTTGGTCCTCTCTTTATGGTTCTGACGCCGCACAGTGGGACGAAAACCGAACCTAGCGGGTCGAAGGTCTGTGATGACATAAAAAAATTAAAGGGCGATCTGCATGGCCCTGGAATGTCTTTTTAATGGCATGTAAATAGGCTTTGACGATATTTAGCTCCCAGCAAGAAAAAGATACGGATAAGTTGAAAATTAAATTTAGTACTAGAATAAACAATTTAGTACACAGCAGGGGAGTCGTTTTCTCTCCCTAACCACTTCATTCAAAAATTAAATTAATCAAAAAAGTGGAAATTCTTCCACACAATAGACGGAAAAAGTGGAAAATAGACGGATAAAATAGTAAAATTAATTAAATTTAAAAAATGTTAAAATTAATTCTTAAAAAGTAAATATTCCTTTAAAAAAATAGACGGAAAAGTTAAAATTTCCTCCATTTTACTAAAACCGGCCCAAAGCGAAATGTGAAAGATTGTATTAAGGAGAGTTCCTAAAGTGAGGAAAACAATAATATTATGGTTGTACATTCTGATAGTTTCTCTGGGAAACACAGCCCATAAACGCCTATGGAACAACTCAATCTCTAACCAAAATTACTGTATTTTGAGCAATCAAACGAAATACTCGAGTTAATTTTCCCCATAAAATTACTGGACAATTATCTACTTTCCTTCATTTGAGACTTCCATAATTTTGATTTCTCCGAAGTTGGTAATAAGGGGGGAAAAATTTCGATACTGCACAAGTTGAATTTGACGAGAAACGAGGGCGAATCCCTGAGTTGGGCCCATGTAGGGGGTCCGAAATTCATTTTACTCAGTAAATTATCTTGATCTGGGTCAGTCAAGACGTACACTAACAGGTAAATATGGCTTTACAGGAAGACACACACCTTCATTTTTCGACTTTCGACCCGCTAGATACGGTTTTCGTCCCAATGTGCGCCGTCTGATGAACGAATTATTATAATAAGCAAAAGTTCGCATTATTAAATAATTTTGAAAAGTCGTTATTTCCGTCTGCATTCTACGGAAACTTCAGGAACGTGGAAGTCGACCTAAGTTCAACTTGTATGGCATCCAAGATGCGAAATCATTCAGTACAAACTGGTCACATTGAAGGAGATGCAATCATCCGTCAACAGTGGGGTCTTTAATTTTGTTTGACAATGTAAATCAATTTGTTGTAAATCAATTTTTTTGTAAGGAACGATTAGTATTTATAGGAATGACATATTGGGATCCGACCATACAGTAAGAAAAAATACCGACCCGATCTTCAACACCAAGGAAATCCTTCTGCCTGTCAAAAAGCATTCGTTCTCGAACAAAATCGTGCTGATCCGCTGACCCCGATGGGATCTCAGGTGGAGGGCACTGAAGTGGAAATCGGTCCAAATCTAATTTTCAGCCTCCGGAAAGGTTCCCCCTCCTATTAGAGTCAGTTAATGGGAAAATATAAGTTCGAAAGTGGGAATGGGGGTCCTTCGGTGGGGTCGTCGGATACGGTTTGGAACGTGAACAGGGGAAAATATCGGAGATAGAGGCAATTTCGAGTGGGGTATTTACCCTCTCAGTTGGGTAAACACCCGACATTCACTATCTCACTCTCTTCTTTACACACTGTATATTTTTTGGTTAGCGTAGCAGATTGGGTGGCTGCAGAGTGCGGCAGTATGGTTTGTTTTATAAGGGATGAGTCAAGTATCAGAGATTGAGCATCACTAAATGGAATTATAAATGATACTAGCCAATAGGTATCAACGTTGAATTGATCGCCTTCTGTGTATTGTTCACCAAAAAAAAAACAAAAAAACATTGAAACAGATAACGCACCGCGACGAATTTATTTGGCAGTACCAACCACAGCAATTCATGGAGATCAATACGTAATTATATCCTCCATACCAAAACAAAACGGTCATGATAGAACTTATAAATTTCTCAAATAGAAATGATGTATGCTCGTTGTTGATCTGGAATTTCGAGGATAAATTAGTGTTCCGATGAGGAACCGAAACAATGGTCCATTTCAGCGAATAGTTTCCGGACGTAGGATGGGCCAAGAAATGACAGGAAACACCATGCGGTACAGTGTTGGTTTCCCTTAAAGAATGTGAACGGCACGAGATTAGTCAAGTTAATGCGATTCAGTTACTGCGGGACAGTTGCCGGCGGTTACAGATACAGGCGGTCAGGACTCCTGACTCAGGTGCCGTTTAGAAACTCGTCCGAAGTTCTATTCATTGAAATTATATACCATAGAACTCCCCAGTCACCCCCTCAAACCGCACAAAACTGCAATATTCAACAGGTGAAACGTACCCGTTAATGCCTTGCTCTGAAGCAATTGACCTCAATTAGCCGTAGATTTGTAAATATATCAATCACCACGCCCTTCAAACCAAAAAATGTACCTAACCTTTGAAATTTACCGAAATTCTTGAAAAATACATTGTGCAAATTTTCAGTATGCCCACGATTTCAGTTGTGCAAGGAAAATGTTCACCCTTAATAAAGCATTGTTTCTAGGCATAGGATCGTCGGAGCCCCATTATGCGGTTGTTTGTTTTGGGTTCGTTTGCGCTAACAAAGGTTGTCCTGATTAGGGCTTTTGTGGGCGGGCAATCGCCGCTAGTAAATCACCTCAAAAGGGATTTGGGTAAAACAGCTTCACGGAGAGGAACTAAACAACTTCGCTGCAATGCATTTATTTAGCTACATTGCTTTAAAAGCAAAATTTGAGTTGTTTTACCAACAAATGCAACGCTTGAACCTACTCCGGGAGTTTGTATAATATCCAAAATTTAATTTTGATGATTTCTTTAACAGTATTATTCAGGTTCAGAGGATCGGAAATACGAAATGATATAAGTAAAGTGGTACGTACATTATTTCTAATCCTCTGACTTCGGCAATCCCTGATAGTTATATGTGGGCAGTAAAAACGTGCAAAGCCAATGGCACGGTTCAAACAGACTGTTACACGGCTCAGAAGGATGAATGCCCCGAAATTGAAAGATTTCAATGAATGAAATTGAAAGATTTCAAATGAATCAAAACTCCAACGTAGATCTAAGCCTCATCCAATCTGGTAATTATCGACCCCCCCCCCCCCCCCCCCATTCACTAATAACGTTGGAACAGAAGCTCCTGGTTCAATGGAGGGGAGGGAGGCTTTTGTCAGAAGTTAGGTACCTAATAGCTCAGAGACCCCTGAATCACCCTTGAGGGTCTAAAGGGTCGGGAGAAATAATAATTGTCTTGGCTTGGAAAACGATCAAGAGCGAAGGAACTGTTGAGGAGGTGTGCATTGTGCGTTCATTTTGCCTGTTTGTTCAATCTCCCAAAGAAAAATATTATTCCAATAATTGGAATATTAATATTAATTACTAATAAGAGCAAAAGCCTAAAATGTGGTAACTTCATCTAGATAATTTTTGTAACACGTTACAATGTAATTGACGAGAACTGTGGAGCGAAGAGGGAAACCTAGGATCATCATATTACTTATACAATAATGAACTTGTCTACCTCTCTAGTGGTCCCTTCCTAGTGATCCATCCCTGGTTTATATTGATAGGCCAGAAGCTCGTAAATTATTGAGAGGACTTGACGTTAATCCTGTCCGAAGTGTTAAGGAAGTAAGTTCTCCCTTGTTGTTCGAAACTGCGAAAGAACCCTTAGAGACCCCTCTTCTATCCTATACTGCCTTTGTGATATCTTACCGAGTCCAGGGGAACCTTAGAAAGACCTCTGGCTTAATTATCGCACCCTTTAGCGACTCTCCCCTCCCTGCAGATAATAATTACACCTGACTAAGCCTCCCCTCTTGCCTTATACCACTCTCTTCTCTTCCCCTATTGTTCTGAGTGTACAGAAAGAGAGGTCCACCGAGAAAGAGGGTCCTCATCCTTTTGCTATGGCTCTCCTGAGAAGACAGAATTTTTCTTTCGGCTCTCCAAGGCCTGAAGATCCCTCCGCGACCATTACATTGCTTCTTATTCGCAATCCCGTCAAATAACTTAACGCAACTCAGTTGGAAAAGAAACACTGAAATTAACATGCGCTAAATACAAAAATTAAATTTTCACAGTTATCTCAGCAAAGGAAACAGGAACACTTGACCCTCTGCCGGGAAAGTTCCCCCTTAATATGAGTGCAACGTGCTCATCGTTGCCCTTTTGAAAGAAAAGCTACACTTGAAGGTCAACTAGGTAGTTTATAGAGGAATCAGACGTATGCCAGAAAGAGCATCGACCAGGTTCATAAATCCAAAAGTTTCCTAGGGAACCTTTTCCCGTCGTAATAATGCTGATTTCAACAATGACTTAGGTGTATTCTTACTATATGAATCTTCATTTTAGATGAACATCTCTAGGTGTTTTTGTGCATGAAATGTAAACGCAGCCGTGTGGGGGGAAACTCTTCCTAACGAGCCACCATAAAATAATTTAGTTTACGACCCCGATTGCTGCATTTGCATTTCTCCGTCATCGTGTTTTATTGTTGTAAGGCACCCGTTAATGGTCCGGTCGAAAAAAAAAAAAAATCGGCTGAATAACCTTCGGCGTTGTGAATTGAAGGAGGATTTTTTGGTGGTGCGTTAGAAGAAAACCAGTTTGCGTTATTTGTGTCGCTAGAGGTCGGAATTCGCCGGGATCGGGTTCGGGTTTGGCGGGAGTGGGCACTAGTGAAAAAGTGGCATTCGATGCGCATCTTTGGCCATTGGTCATGTTGACGTCATCCACATGTGCTCACGCAATAGACCTTTAAGATATAAGCTTGAAAGTAAGCGTTATACCTCGATGCATGCAAATATTACATTATAATAATAAATATTGCTATAATACAAGTATTACATTAAAATATTAAATCCATGACAAATTTTGTCAATGGAATCGCATCGATGATTCATAAACGAGGGGGGTAGCTGAATTTCCACCATCCGAAGTACATATTTATTGTGATCAGAATAGTCTAGATAAATACATCCAAAATGAAAGTATTCCCAGCATCAAATATCTTTGGAATATTACGACTATCCGCTTTCATATAAAATCCCGGATCAAAGAGATAGGGCTGCTGTGCGAGTCGTTTTTCGGATAAGAAGCTTATTCGGTCCAACCAACTGCATTGAGAACCCGACCGACTTAAACCACCAACGTCAGAATATTTACGCTCACCGATAAACCACGATGTTTCTTCTCAACAGTTCGAAGAATAGGACGTTTCTAGTGTTCCAGTTCTTGCAATCTTCCAGAAAACTATGTTCCACTGGTGAGAACTGTTAAACTCATTTAGTGTAGATCCTATGTTCTTACATATAAAAATATAATTTATAATATAAATTTTGCTTCTTACGTAGAACATATAAGATTAGCCCGACTGAAATTCCTCACTCTTCTATAGAAGAGGTATACCTTGTTAATTTCACGGTAGACGAGTTAGAGGATACAGGAACAATCTGGATCCCTTCAGGGATCAGCATGGTAATGACCAAACATCAAATGCATAAAATGGAACAATTTTCCGCCCTGTGGATCTCCACAATGTGACCTCAAAACGGGCCAAAATTCGTTACGTCCGTCGAGCCGTTGGAGAGAAAGGGTTCGGGCCTCACACATGAGGCTATTACCGTGAAATATTGCCCCCCCCCCCCCCCCCCCATCCAGTCATCGCTTATCCTTTCAGCTACACCTCGCGCGACTTCGCCGTAATAATTTTGAGACCGCCAACACCGCCCTTTATTTTTCCCGCCAATTACATTTTGGTCGGTCGTGTTCCGCGGTCTTTTCCCGTATGTATGTCGGTAACGGATAGCCGTCGGCACGATGCACCATTTTCTCAAAGGTATCGATCGATAGTAGAAATTCGAATGAATTCGTCGAGCATGCGACAATTCCGTGTTTCATCGTAACCTCTTTAAGCATTCTGGTTAGCTTCAAGTGTAAATTAATCATTTTTAATACTACCAATCATTTGAAATGTTTATCACTAGTTATTAAGCACGTTTAAAACAAAACAAAAAAGTTCGCACAATATACCAAATTGAAATCTCAGAATTTCAAAATATCAGGAACACACACGATTCGGGCGGCCTGACTAAAAGACATTTCTCATAAATCATTCTCGCGAGCCTCGCCCGAAATGAAAATTACTTTAGACGTCGCGGGATGATATTAGCAGGAAGAGGCAGATTCTCTCGCCAACATTCACGGGTAACCCCACAAGAATTTCCACTTGTGGGCCGCTGGAAACTCACCCCTCCAACCGCCAAAGTCGACCGATATTGAATTTCCTTCCAGAAGGCTCTATTATGCTGATGAAAACGGAGGAGGGCGGGAAACTAATTATCGCTCCTTTTTGTCGCGAAAGGCAAAGTGACAATCAACGGAATTAATTTACGAGGATAATAATTTGGTCGTTGTTAGCCTCTACAATGGGGACTATCTTGTTCGGCGAAGAGGAGCTTTTATAGCACAATATCCATGTTTGGAAAGACGTTTCTTCTACTACTACTAGTATGCAGCAGGCATTTGACGTGCGTATGAACAGCCGACATATCAAAAGCGTAGTGAATGACTCCAGGTAGGTACAAAAGTTCTTCCTTAATTTCTTCATTTCAACAATATCATACCACCCAAAAATGTCACCTTAACTTAGTTGACGGATGAGTTAGTCGATCGGTATACGCCAACTTGCCACCTGTGATAAATTCTTGGTAGTGTTGTAAAAAAATAGATTTTTTTCAATTTTTTTATTATTTTGGGCAAAAAATCGATTAATTGATTAAAAATCGAAAAGGAAAAAAAGTTCAATAATTTTTTCCTTTTCGGTACATAAATTATTTATGTACCGGATTATTATTGATGGAGCTAATAAGGATTTTTAGCTTGACTGGATATACCATTCAAAGTCGACGTTTTTATTTTTTTTTATATCAAAAATTCAAACTTTTCCAAACCAACCTAAAATTTAATATTGACCACTGAACTAATATTCGTAAAGTTGTTTAACACTCTCAGTGCTGACCCAAAATCCGAGACAACAATTTTTCTGATTTTTCCTCAAAAGGCCATAAAGTGGGTAATATTATTATAATATTATTTATGCGTTTGGAACGACCCAGACGAGCCTTTGGCACAAGAGCTGCGCCTCAGTAGGCGGCGATAGACTGGCGCGACACAAACGCTGTGCCATAAGCACTGTTAGTTGTATTTTGAATACCATAATTTTTGCCAATACTGCTCGTTTGTTGAAATAATAATTTTATTGACTGAATTGGAATAGGTCACATTTCACTTTTCCTCCTTTGCAAGAGACGAGATTTGTGTGTCCGATTCAAATCGATTTTAATGGAAAATAATATATTTTTCGATGGTTTAGGGAAAACTCGTTTAATCGATTACGATCTCGATTTTTCGCAGCACTAATTCTTGGAGGAACTCTTTGCACGAACAGGGGCGGCTCATGTCCTTGCCATTCAGAAGGGCTGAATACCCCACAAAAGCCCCTTTCGGATGAGTTTTAAAAAGATCAACATCAGTTGAATAATTTTTTCAAACTTATCTCATTTTTTTTCATGACTTTTCAAAAGGTTGGGGTGGGGTTGTTTCCATTTTGTATACCAAGAATCTTTCGTCCGTGTTTGTTCAGGGCTGTTGACGTTTTCAAACATTTCACAGGCACCCTCCCACTGCATGTGACTCTCTTTCTTATGTGAAGTACATTTTCTCGTTTTTTCCTTCAAGCTCGGTTGTTTGGGTGAAAGCCAAATCGCGCTTCCCCCTTACTTTCTGGTGAACCGTGCGGTACGCGATGTTTACTTAATGTCCAGGACACACAAACGGGAACTGATGGAATATTTGCGTGTGAAGCCGCCTAACTTTCCACCTTATTTCCCCTTACGAAATGAAATGAAGGTAGGATGGTGAGGGGATGTATGACAATCTCGAGCATTAGATTCCCTCCATGCCACATTCCTCCCTCCTACATATATTTCTATAAAAGTAAAGTAAAGGAATGAAGGACTTTCACCCTGGATTTTAGTTCAACTGGCTGGTGTCACCCCACGTCTTAAGGAGGATTGGAACTCGTTCTGGTATTTCTGGTAGAAAGCTACTCTACGAAGCAACAGGGTAGGTACACCATGAAACAAAACTGGAAGAAAATTAAAACACATCATAATATGCGACATTCCACTGCTTCTCTTGCTATCAACGTTGGCGGTTCAGCAACATCCATTCTTTTGGCAGACCAGATGAACAACCCTTGCCAGGTGCTGAGTTGGGTCAAGTAATTCCCCTAAAGCCGACCCACCGGGAGCTCGGTAGGCAGATAATTGGGATTGATAAGAGAAGAGAAGTTGGACGTGGGACACGAAACTCCCGTAATTGATGGTACGGGCTTAGGAAAGAGAAAAGAGGTTTGTCCTCTGATTCCAGTAATCTGACCCGGCTAATCAATTTTGTTAAAGAGTGTGGGGACAGTCCACCATAGCCCCTGAGGTATTCTCCGAGTTACGAGGGTATCTTAATCCCAGGCGAAACGTCCAAGTTTTTCAACTCAATGAGAGGCCCATTCATATTTGTCTCCTGCTGAACGAGTTGTCTGGATCTTCTAAGTTGAGGTAGAGGCTTCAACGGGGAGGAGAAATTCCAGAGCTCTTTCCAGACACTCACTTGCAAACTTCTCATCAGCATTCGTCCTGAAGGTAAATCGCGAAGTGTTATTCACTCTTCGGCCTCTCGTACATTTGCCATCACAGAATGGATCTCTCGATAGCTTTCAATAACTCACTATTACACGACTGCAGTACAGACATTATGACCAAAACTGAATTGATTCAAGTTCGGAACTAATGAGAGCAGATTCCCTCAATTCCTAATCCTGACAGAAGAACAGGCGGGATGTTGATGCACGGTAAACCTGTTCAAGGCCAAGGCTATCGATCTACGGTTCCACAGCCCAGCACTGACCCAACGGAGCGGTACGCCCTGTTTACATCCTCGCCTCCAGCGAGTCCATTAAAAGGAAACATTAGTCTTCACTTTCAAAGCTGAATGAATCTTTGCGGTCGATGATACCCAACCGCAAATAAATTTCTTCAATATCAGTACATTGCCACTGCCAACGAGCTTTTGGCTTGCGTTTTGCCGGCAAAGGAAATTTTATATAATAATTATATATGATCTCGGCTGATCGCAATTGTGCAATTAAATAACTCAATCACAACTAGAAGTGCTTCACCAAGCTCTCCTAATTTTGGTTTGTTATTCTTGGAATAATACACCTTTGTAATCGCGACGAGGGTTGAAAATTCTGATCGGCCTCCAAATTTGACATTATTCGTTTCAAGGGGAACTCTCCGTGGGAATCTATGGGGCGTTCATAGGGCTACAAATGGGATTTTTAAAGGATCCCAGGAGGTCAAATATTTTCCGAATAAAAAAAAAAAATCTAAAAAATTTTTATTTTATTTTTTTTTTCGAAATTTTCTTGCTGACAGAATTATGTTTAGCACAATAAGTAACCTTGTTCGCACAAGTAACCTATATCAACGAATAATAAACCCTTGTGCAAAATTTGCAGCGTTTTCATTTTCAGCTAATGTTTCCCCTCCAAGTTCCTTTCATGATTTGGCTTGCACAAACACAGCAGAAATACAGGCATATATTAATACTCGTAGAAACACGAGAACCCACTTTGGCGCCCCACTAAACCGCGTATTATTTCTGTGGCCTTCGAAAACCGACCGGGAGCCTATAAAAAGTACGTTGAAGAAGATAAGAGGAGGCAACCGGGGTACCAGATGGCGTTTTTGGCAAACGTTGAAACAGCTAGGTTCACAGGGATTATACGTCACTACGTCCCACGACTGTTGTTGCACGTTTTTGAACCTTCGCCCTTGAAAACCAGTATTCTATTTTACAATAATAGTAATTATTAGTGGCCAATTATTGGCACACAAAAAAAACGCCAATTTTTCAACGAAAAAGCGTTTCTTGTTTATTTCTTGGCAAAGAACGCATCTAAATTTATTTTGTGTATATTATAGGACTTTGATAGTAGATGTAATAATAATTATTACATCTACTATCAAAGTCCTATAGTAATAATTACTATATAGTAATAATTATAGTAATAGTAATAATTACTATATAATATAGTAATTACTATATAATATAGTAATAATAATTATTATTAGGTACTATAAGAGAAACTGGTTAGTAAGCGAAGCGACATCCGTTTCGGAAGTATTATTCTGGAAAAAAAAAAAAAAACAAAAAAAAAAAAAACGCTTTCTCACAGCGACCAATGGCAAAAAATAAATCGCCTAAATAGGTTTTGTAATAAAAGCGAGCCAGAGATAACGACATCCAGTTTTAATGTTACTAGGGCGTCTCCCAATGGATTCAAGTTTAATTAAAACGGCGCGCCGTACGTAATTCGAGCCACCAAGACATAATCTGGACAAAAAAAAAGTGGAAGAAAATTAAAACACACGATCAGTGGAGGGGGAAAGAGTTTTAACGCTGGGATCCGTTTAACTACGGTTTTTATGTTTATAAAATTAGGACACTGCCGTTCGTTTTAATTGAAACACTTAAGGCACCAATTTATAACAACAGGCTAACAGAGGAGAAAGAAAAATTTAAATTAAATACATTTGTACGTGCCGTTAATGGTAGAAAAAAGGTTCGAATTTCTCTCTTGAATGCTATTGGAAGTTGGAAGGAACGGTTCTATCAAGGATAGAAGAAAATACTCGTGAAAAGGAACTTGTGGGATTACTTCTATTGAATATTTACCACTTCTAAGGAGGGGTAATTAACGAAAGGGGCCCTTCTGTTTCTGCCTGACAAGCATAACAAAACGGGTTTGCTACAAAAGCGCACGTAATTCGGGAGATTTTCACTGGCATAACGAGCTGTGGTTAGGAATCGTGCGACAGAATATTAATTGACAGAGATGCGATGCGAGAGGAAGTCATACGAAATGGCTCGATAATATATTCATTCACAGCCACAAAACGTATCTCAGTTTCATTATCAAAAACATAGCTGACTTTTATTCAACCCTTACTGCGTTGACAAATGAACCAAATCTGGATCTTCCAGACACTAGGTCAAACTAACAAGTCGTAGGAAGGGTCCTTGGGGTATTGAACAGCCTGTTTGTCTCGCACAGGAACCCGCGGGAGGTCGATGAATCGATTCGAGTCGGTTGTTTTTTTCACCCGAAGGCGCCCGACAAATCGCTGGGTTTCCGAACTAGTAAGTTTACTCGGTCATAATTGTTGACGACAGAAACTCGGGGAGGTTACGGTTTGTTTTTCACCGGCTCGTCCGTTTGGGCGAATTTCTTGAGCGTTTCAAGGACCGTTTCAAAAGTCGGTAGATAGATTACCCTTAACGTCGAGGGCGTTTCGCTACGGTGTAACAACGTGTAACAACCGACTCTAATGATAAAGTGGCTGAAGTTCAAGTGGAATTGCGCCTCTCAAAAGTGTGCTACCTTTCAACATGCTCACATTAGTGTCATTAACAGGTTGCACAGTGATAACTCTCCCGTATTGGATTGAACTTCTCCACCCTCGGAGTATACCCACCAAGACTTGGTATAAACTGGTATACTTAGTATAAACAGGTTGGAAGATTTTGCTAAAATGTCATTGTCAATTCTGTAGTTATTCGATCCCACTCAAACTCTTTCTTCTTACCTGAACAAGCCATCCAAACCTTTTTCACTCCATACACATTATGCTGTAATCCTCTCAAAATCTCATCATTATCATTTAAATGGATCCACTTAAATCTAGGGCGATTCACCCTCCAAAGGGGAGGATAAGAACTGGTAACTAGTTGATTCGTCGTGGAGCCAGAGTTCTGAGATCGATATAAAGCCATCGACTCAACTGAAGGCTACTACCCCATTCGAATCGATTCCAATCTTTTACACCTTCAATTTAATTTCCTGCTCTCCTGGAGTTCATCTTGCCTATTACCCGATGGAATGAATTGAAATTATAGGATGAATGACTCTTTCTGCAGCTTATTTATCGTTGAAATGTACACGGGAGATAGGTTATTACCTACCTTCAGATGCCCACTTGACTAAAGGAACCCCAACTCAAATTTAAATTAATGGGCTCAAAAAATATGACATCATAAAATGAAATTTCATTTATATTCAAATTATTAAAATATTTATATTTTATTCGAGATAATGCGTGAGGTCATACAAAGAAGGAATAATTATTGTTCTCGTTTGTAGAAACCACGACATGGGCTGACAGTGCGGTAGTCCCCCAATCTTGAAGGTTCTCCTGACCCATTTCTCATCAGCTGATTAATGGCTCGTTTAACCGTTAAATAGAGGGTTTGCCCACAACATCCTCCCCTCCACCCTGTCATCTCACGTCACAAGGCCTTCGTGATGACGTGAACTAGTTAGAACTGCGATTCACGCGATTCTCCATCCGTCCTGTCTTCCTTTGACATTCTTTCCAGAATCATGATATTTCTTGAGCAATTTCTCAGCGGGAAATGAAAACAATTTTTCCACGGTAAAAATATTGTTGTTAAAACAAGTTAGTAGTTATTGTAGTTAAAACAACGAATAAAATTTACTTATATTTAACATGTATGCCATGAAAGCCCCCTAGTGATATTTCATCGCGGTATTGAATATATGAGGTACACTCTCTGCTGCGAATAGACTATACGCGTAA
Source organism: Pilophorus perplexus (assembly GCA_955831195.1). NCBI lineage: Eukaryota > Metazoa > Arthropoda > Insecta > Hemiptera > Miridae > Pilophorus > Pilophorus perplexus. The sequence goes on along the minus strand of OY037011.1, from coordinate 15,729,547 downwards.
AACCCCTGTAGCTCAATTATGCGCATATAGGAACGTGCAGATGGAATGAAAGCCGAGCAGATGGAGTGTGGTGGAAGTTGGGCAGAAGATGGAAGTACAAACAAGCTTAATATCGTCTACGTGTTCATTTATAACGTAGTTTCCCAAGAGAAATATACCCTGGAAAAAGCCCGTTCGGAGCTCCAAGGACGTCACAGCGGGTGTGACCCAGTGGCCTATATAAGTTAAGGGAAGAAACAAACTTAGCCCGGGATGACGGAAATGAAAAAGGGTTATAAACATTGAAAGGGGGTGTTCGAAAAAAAAAGTTGCAGACTTCATTGTTACGCGGCTGCCAAGTGCTTTATTCGTCCTTCCAAATAAAAGGTGGTTTTTCCGGCCTTTTCAGAATTTTCATTTATTGCTAACTTACCAGCACCAATGCAGGGTCACCGTGCATATGATCGAAACGAGAACAGCACTAGTACTACTACACCTTATAACGAGCACTTGTTGTAGGATACATTCCAAGCGCATACGCAAGGAGTGGTCATAATTGCACATGTCTATCAAGGAAAAAATGCAGGTGTGGACAAACCTCCATGTAATTCTCGTAATTCAGCTCAACAAGGACCAATGTCTGTTTTTTCAAATCGTCGTTCACGAGCACAAAAAATATGATAGTTACTTTTAATTAGTGAAACGTAATGTTAGAACTACTAGGTTAAATGAATGGTTCTAATTAGCTCTACCATGTAAATCTTAAATAGCCATAACAGTAGCAGTTTGAATTTCGAAATTTATAATTTTCGAGAGCAACCTCAAGGGGTCCAGTGAGAATAATTCCTCTAATACCGTTTTTGAGGGTTCTCAGGGGATGTTTAAATAGGCCGCTTTCTTCTTCACACATTTACTTCATTTCCCGACGTTTCGGACACGTATAGGCCTAAGCCTCCATCATCAGGGGTCTAAGCAACAACATACAATAGGAAATTAGGCTTATCCCTATTCAAAACCAAAATTTAAACATTCCCCTATTTAAACCTATTTAAACATCCCCTTAGAACCCTCAAAAACAGTATTACGTGAACATGGAGGCCAACACGAACCAACAGAATAATTCCTCTGTTTTGAGGAGTCGTTCAACCAGCAGGGGAGGCATCATTTTCCCTGTGATCTTCATCATAGGATGGGGCCTCTACCCCTTTTCCAAGTACGTACTTGGTAGGAGGAGCCCTTTTAGAAATGAAACGAAATCTCCTCTTCAACCGAAATAGTGAATAAATAAAGTTGCAGGAAAAATCAGAAAAGAATTTACCCCAAACCATCTTCCATTTGCCCATGCTTGAGGAAACTTTTAATTAAGGGCGCAAAGGAGTAGCTGAACTACGTTATAATTAATGGATTTCCGTCGTAATTATTGCTCAACGCTCCCCTTCTTACAGCCTTCGAGTTTACACAGTTTAGCGATTTTCGAAACAGATGCCGCATTATGTCTTGAGTAATTGCGGTGAGAAACCACGCGCAATAAAAAGAATGAGGTTTTCAGGAAGAGAAGAGGGGGGGGGGGGGGGGAATTGTGGGTAGGAGTGGGGGAAGAATTCCAGACAGGTTCAATAGAAACGTACGACGTCAGTCATAAACAATTGTCGGAAAGGGAGATTGGCGTCACCTATTTTCCCAAGTTTATTCCATCCCTCAGACTCAAGAACGTCGGAGCATGTTTTTCCTGTAAAGGAAGCTTCAAGTCACTAATAACGGGCCTTTTGATGTCGAATAGCGGCAGGGTGCCTTCACGGGTGCTGGAAAGCACATCAATGACAACTTCAAAACTTTCAACTTCCCCAGAGGAGGAGAAAAAACGTTTTACGTACGTAAATACCTACATAAAACCAAAGTCGAAGGCTTCATGACGCGGCTAGGACGTAACACAAAACACCAGGCAGTCCTTGAAGACAACAGTCATAGACAGCTGTATTGTTCTACGAAACTCTAAACCATTTCCAAGAGCTCTTTTCTCAACTCCGACTGTAATTTAGTCCCATCGTGCATGTTCCTACATTGATTTCGCAGTCGAATAGAAATTTCAAGCCGTGACAATGCGAATTTTCCGAACAATCGATCAACGTCTCGGGCTTCAGCGGTCAAGAGCGAGGCCAAATTTGACATTGACAGGCTTCGATTATTGGGGAACGTCGAACGTAATCAACCAACCGAACCCTTCAAGCATCCAAGGCGGGGCCGATATTAACGATCAGATAATTGCAGTAGATAACACTACACTGGCATTTGATATTACTATTACTGCAACTAGATGGTAGATAGCACGATCGTCTTTCAATCAAAATTACTTAAGTCATGAAAAACAATAACATCAAATCACATTCCCGAAGATTCCCATTGATAGATCCACCGACAGATGTCTATAAGAGCGGAAGATATAGATGACTTCAACACTTCCGCTGTCAGAGCACCTACGCAATTTGCCACAAATTTCCGAGCTAAATAAGGCTATTGGTCGATGCTATCTAATAAGCCCGGGGAAATGACGAAGCTGAAATTGCTCGATCGGACATATCAGGGTCAATATCGGACCAAATGACTCGACGCGAACTAATGAACTTGAGACGGATCATTGACCGCAACGGGGATTCAATACAACAAACCAAGTCACTGAGACGTCCCATGGCAGCTACAGAATAATTTATTGTTTACGATACCGCACATACGAGAACGTGCAGCATTAGATACAGTTAGGTCAAGGTCGACCAATCTAAAGGGACTACAAAAATCAAACGAGGTATATGATGCCAAATCTAACAATACTGGTCCCGAATGATGATGAAGATGATGACTCCTATACCGGGTAGGGCTCACTCTCCAGCAGAGGACTCGTTTCTCCCCAGTCTCACGCATTGGATTGGGCCTCTCCACCTTCGGCAAACACCCACTTACAAATTAAAGCCCTGTTTCTCATTAATGATAACTAATAGGCAGGTACCGGCCTACCCCTATGGCAATTTTCCTAATGATATAAGTGTTACGATAGGTCGGGGGCGTTCCGGAAGCGCCATCATTAGCCGATTGGTTGGGGTAGCGGTAGAAATTCATGGAAACACGAAACTCGACTAATAAGAACAAGAAGAAGAGGAGATGAGTGGAAAGAGAAAGGGCGGGCACCCATCACTATGCGCATAAGGCACGAGTTTGCAGAAAGGGAGGAACCCAGGAAGTTTGGAAGTAATAGGGTAACGGGTATGATATGAGGGTCGGATCCTAATTAAGGTCTTTTTTTCAAGCTTAAAATGAACTTACCATAAAAAAGGGTGCGACCTTGAACCTCAAAAACGACGTTCTATAAGTACAACGATCCGCCCCATCGCATATTATAGACCTATGAGAATTAGTGATATAGATAACGCACCCTTTCAAAGTTAGGTTTGAAAAATCAAAAACAAGTGCCGAAATTTTGCGATTTTGACGGTGTGAGCGTCCCAGAAATTTCGATGGGAAGCTTCGGAATCGTGTTCAGCACCCCAAAAAACATATAAACCCGTTGAGAAAAATTCTACAACACGCTTTTCATCGAAAAATCACCTGGCGACTGAACGATAATAATTCAATTGCAACATGATCATGATAGTAGGCATTTACCTACCTAGCTCAGCATTTACCTCAACAAGCAGGAGACTTAACTAAGCTTGGGCAACTTGAGAAGTATGACAATGTCATGCCCAAAACGGGAGCAGCTGATGGACAAAACCACTTGACCGCTGCCATCCGATCTATTTCGGTTCGTTGTATCACCAATGAAGGGGCGTCGCGATTTGGTCAGTGCATAAGATGCAGATGATGGAGAATTACTCATGCTCTCGTATACTACGGCCTTGGACCACTCCCACAAGGCGGTACAATAGTAAGGTAGCAGAAAGATAAGTGGGAAGAAGGATAAAAAGGAGAAAGGAACCACGTTAGATATAAGCGATATTCTCACAATGGTGAGAATATTCCATTTGTCTTCGTGCTACCTTCTGTAGGGAATGTTCTGAGGCTGTAGTACAAAAAAAAAAAAAAAAAAACCACGGTAAAAGTGAAACTTTTTCCCCACTAGTCTCTCCGGCTCGCTTCGCTCGCTCCCCTAGTGGGGTAGGTACGTAGCATCGATGGACACGTTTTTTATGTCTAGTCCCCCCCCCCCCCCATTCCCTAATCATTCACCTACCCTTGTATCTCTACCCACGGCTTCATTTTGGCGTTTTCTCAAATTGATTTCTAACGTGGCAACTGATAACAACAAAACAAGCGGCATTGTTTACTGCATCCATTAATAACATCAATAAATATAAAATGGGGACATAATGACAAAGAACAAGTACGAAAGAAATGCGTGATAAATCGAGAGCTTTCCAACGAATGGTGAACGATTTTTGTACGATTATGAAGTTCCGTAGCAACGAATCGGTTTTAAGCGAAAATCAACGGTAGCGTGACGTTACAAGAAACGACACACAGACCAAAAAATTTGGGACGATGTAATAAAAGTTTCACTTTAAAAAAAAGTCATCTACTTTCGCCTGTATATTTTGCCTTTAAGAACCCCCTTATTGATCCACTTACAATAATCACATGATTAAAACGTGAACGCAGATTTCCCGCTATTCGGGAGACCACCGAGATCAGACCGGGTCGGTAATTTTCACGCTGCGGGAACTAAAGGAAACGCAATTAAAATCGAATTAGGAAAAGATAATCAATTCAAGAGTAGGGTGTTAAGGGCTAATGAGCTACCGGAGCGGGAACATCATTTTGTATTTTAGACCAAAGAAAGCCAACCAGCTCGTTCAAGAGGGATTCTTCAACACCATTAGTCTTGCATTCACCTCACTACTAAAATGTCATCCGATTTCATGTGAAAGCTGTATGACGCAAATTGACTGGATTTCGGCTAGTAAATTAATATACGGCGTCTAAATTTAACGACTGAGAGACGGATCTAAATTACATACGTGAAAAGCCACTTGGTACTAAACTCCGGCTTATTTTCCATAGCCAGAGAAATGGGCACGTAGAAAATACGACACAAGAGAGCACACGTTTCTGTCATGTCGTTCAACGGCGGCCGCTCTTAGAATGTCAACAAGTTGTACCTCTGACTATCTCCTGACTTACAATGAACCTCGTTAACCGGGTAGAACTCGAATATGCGATGAATGCGAAGAGTTGGTAGCGTAATTGATCAAAGATACCAGCCAGGAATAAATACAAAAAATACACTGCCAATGCAATGGCACATGCGCTTCTTCGTGCCAGGTTCAAAATGAACGTAGTTGTCACTGTAACAAGAAAATTACGTTCGCGCATGCGCAGGGAGTACCACTGATGCAATCGTGATGAAACTGGTAGGGGACCATCTAGAGCTATACCCACACAATTCCTGAAAATTTGATTGTACTCCGATCAAAATTGTGGGAATCATTGCTGTGGCAAGGAAATTACGTTCGCGCTTGCGCTGAGCGTACCGCTGATTTAATCGTGATGAAACTGATATGGGACCATCTAGAGCTATACCCACACAAATCCTGAAAATTTTATTGAAATCCGTCCAAAATTGTGGAAGTTATGGGTTTGGCAAGGAAATGCGGACAGACAGACACGGAACCAAATTAGTTCAGGAGGCTCTGAAACGCAAAAAGTGAGTGGATATTTTGATTTTGGAGAAAAAATTTTTTTTTTCATTTCGACAGTGAAAACAATGCTTCCTCTGTCTTGCAGACTCGGAAGCAATATTGAACCTAACAATATTCTAACAATAATTCATATTATTAAGAGGATTGATAAAAGAATAATTCTTTTTCGCAATAATACAATATTGCGTTATTATTGCATATTTCCAAAATGTATAAAAATCGGCGAAATTACTTGTTCGGTCTTTCGCTTGCACAACCGCATCGAATGATCCAATTGAATCGTGGTTAGTTGCATTCGCTTTTACGGGCAAAATTATGAGGAAATAGGTCATCATAAGAGGAGGTGAACTCCATGAAGGTGGCAACGCCACCAAGTTTTTGACGAAAAAGCGAGGTCTGGAACTGGGTGACGGCGAGATTCCAACTTCGACGAAAAGCAGTAATTATTGTTATCTCTCACACCTCAGTAAGCCCCCATACGAGATCGTCGGTGCGTAATAAAAGGGTCAAAAACTTTTGCAGGTTATCTCGACAAGTTGACTATACTTGGTGAAAAGAGAGCGGTTTAAAGCAACTCTAAACAGTAAAATTTAATGGTATTTTTCATGCCACTCATTCGGTGTGTAAACCTGCGGAAGAACGTATATCGACCGACACTTCTCATAAAGGAGTGGCAGATGACACCTGACCCGCTTGGGATTCGAGTTGGCAGTGCACAAGGGTGGCATAACAAGGGACGAAGGGAACTGATACCCAGCAAGTCACATCTTACCTGAAGGGTTACCATGGCCACGAGGTCAGACAAGCTTTATGAGTCCATTTTCCATTATTGCACAGGTCCTTTTACATTAAACTTGGCATTAAACTTGGCATTCAACTTGGGGAAATTTCAAAACTCCAGAATGTTTAATCCAAGTATTTCAATTAACCAAACCTGTCAAATCAAGTTTCTGATATCCTGCGCCAGTCAACTCTGATTTTCTTTCTGGATAATTTTCAAATTCAATTCAAGCAGTCTGGGTATGGTAGTTAGAGGGGAAAATGGCTTTCTATTTTAGTACCATGCCCCAGATATTACGGAACTGGAATTCTAAGGCCCCGTTATACCGGAATTTACATTTTCCACGCCCGCCGAACTTGTTTAGCTAACTTTTCACCCTCGAAACCTTTACATAAGCACCCCAAAAAGAAAAGAAACGGGGTGCGAAATTACGACCTACCCGATCTCTTTACGGGCAACAGTTTAAGCGCGAATATTAAAATTTTAACCTCGTTTGAGCGCGAACGCTTCGGTTCATTAAGTTGAGCGGAGACTGGGCCTAAATTAAGGGCTCTAAATTAAGAGCTCTGCTTAGGGCTCTAAAGTAGGTACCCACAGATCAAGCTCCCAGTTCCCATATTTTTACTGAAATTCCTTTAAGGGGAGGAGAAATGAAATTTATTGGAGAAGAGAGACCATACAATTTATTTAAATAAATCATGATTTTGAAAAATACTTGGGGGTAACATATTGTCACTTAGTTACCATTGAGTTCATAATGCAATGGTTCAGGATTCTACGCCAATAAAAAGAAGAAAGTGCGAGAAGTTGATTAAGTTAAATTCTTATTTTGATTTTCTTTCATACCCGGGTAATTTGAGTATTTTACGGGACACAAATTTGTCCACAATTCATGAAAAAACGACTAACTTTTACCAAGATTTTATACCTCAATTGGAGGCCAGAGTTTTCTCGTTTCATAGAGAAAGTTTTATTTTCTTACATTTCTCTCCTTCCCTTTATATTCGAAGTGGTTTCCGCTACTTGAGAATTACCAGGCAACTCGTTTTTCTTTCTTTTTTTCTGAATATGTCCCGCAATGAAATACTAGAACCCACGTAAATTAGCTTCTAGCTAAAATGGCAAGCCTTCGAATTTGCCTTCTTATATCAGAAACTGGCCAACCGTTTACCAGAAAACTTCGTCACTAAGTTTTCGCTGGAAATCTTTTATTCAAATAAAGTAGACTTGAATGAAGTTTCATTCATTCCAGATTAAAGCTTCGTTTCAAGCTCTCCGTTGGAAAGTTTCTGGTGACATCAAACTTTCAGGATCTTTTATAACCACTTTTTAGTTGGGCAACTTAGGGGCTTTTCCTTCTTGAGGAAAAGATATTGATTTTCAGGTTGAGTTAGGTTGATTTCGTGGGTCTTTCGCGCACCATTTAGTGATCGGGAGACTAACTTTTAGCGCTAAGTTCCATAAACAAAAATAAGTTCTTTATTGTAAGTATTTATGTAATTGAGATTCCTATAGGTCACACGAGTATTATACTCGTATAATACTAGTAGGCCTCTACAGTGACGGACGCACCATTACGGTTTTCTGCAAATGGGAGTCGAACTTCAAAGTGTAACTAAACTCGCTTACCATGACTTACCATTTTTTCCCAGCCTGAAAAACTGCCCCTTCCCCCGCCCCTATGATGTTGCTTCTTTATGAGACTTTCCCTTCCCTATTCCCCGCGATTTATGTTTTCCAATAAGGCAGCCAAGGGAAGGTGAAATGGAAAAAACCTTGAGAGAGGACCCCCGAGAAGGGGAAAACTCCATTAGAATGTTCATATCAAAAGGGTTTCATCGTCTCAAGAGGATAGGATACTGGAAAAACTCCTTTTCTTAAACGCTGATCTCATTTTATCATAGGAGGAGGTTTCTTAGCATGAACAAAAAACACTAGGTACATGGGATCCAAACACTGGTTGAATTGAATCATGTCATTTCAAAAGCCCTTTTTGTACCTCTTTTGACGTTTACGCAGGTTTAAATTAATTTTCCATTCGCTGCCAAGCCGCACTTTATGGAATACAGGCGGTTGTCCCGCTTTTGAGCCAGCCCTTTGATGCCAATACCGGTAGGTATTGCATTACCAATCCTTTCAACTCGCTACACTCGTGCAATTTCAATCTCTGGGAACTTTGTAAAAGTTAGTCTTCCACCAAACCGCATTCAATTTTGATTTTAATATTTCTCCATTGCATGTAGCTTTTGAAGCACAGAAACTAGCAAACCAATAAACGCGAGGGTTGCAGATGAACTTTTTTATTCACCATGCAGGGAACGAATGATGTATGATGAATTGAAAGCGAGGATCAAGCACCATCAATATTTTCCAGAACGCACAGTGGGACGAATCGCAAAAAACTCCTTCGTACTTGTAAACTTTCCACATTACTTACATTAACTTTCTAAACGACATGCCTTCATCCAAACTTGAAAAGTGACATCAAACCACTTGTCTCTTGGCGGATGCTGCAATGGACCAAACCAGGAAATTGACCTCCTAGCTGACTTGACTGACAGCAGCTCCCTCTGCAGTCTTCCAAAGAGGAAGTCTTCGAAAGCTTATGTTTATTTAATAATCTCTCATTCGACTGCATTGAGACTATCCGGTCATTTCGCTCAATCTCCTTTCCCATTCGTCGACCTCAATTGTAAACACGAGTAGGACATGCAAATGGCACAAAGCAGTCGACCTAATCGAATTTGATATGAAAAAATGACGTTTAGGATTCATACAGAAAGTATGAACAAACCCCCAAGCCAAATATCGTGCAGTTGCGTCTAAGAAAAAGGAACTCGTAAAAATTCAAGCAAGTCAGGGCTGTTCCAACTGTCATGCAATAAAAATATCGGAGTAAACGACTACATGAAAAGTCTGGTAAGCCTCGAATAAAAATAACGATTTCTCTCGAATCAAGCTCCGCAGGTTCGTTGACTCAATTTAACTGCTGGAGGCTAGATAATTGACGGGTTGTCAGCGATGACAGTTAGAATTGGGACTACACGTTTCAGAGACAAATTTTCGGCAGCTGTGGCAAAGTATGAAGTAATCACTCCTGAATTACTACACTACTTAAATTATTATCCAACATTCAAATCTAGATTGCTTTCAATTGAAATTGAATTATTTAATGTTGTCCACCAGATAAAGATTTAATTTTGATCTGAAACAAACAACTCCAGGATTATTCCATTTTCATTTCCCGGAGTTGTGCGTTACACTGAATCCAAACCCTGAGGATCCAAACACACACGAGGGGTACAGCTGAAAATGGAGACGGCGACTCAACTACCCACGCCAAAGATCGTCCTTGCAGGGGCCCAAAAAGAGGATAAGAATTTATTGGAAAGGCTTGGAATGGGTCGGGGAACCGCAGGAAGTTTGGCGGGAAACGAAAACTCGTTCCCAGATCCCACCGTTCACAACTTTTGCTCATTGACTCGAGCTATCCCATTCAATTCGAGTGGTTTTTCAATTTACTTAGCCAAGTTTTATCAACCTCACCTCAACTTGTCTGAAAAATTCAGCCGCATCACAAGTTGTTGACAAATTGATAGGGCTTTGAAAAAATGCAAATTTATTACCAATTTATTCAAGTTAGGAATTTTTAATCACAGAAAAAGTAAAACAACAAAACCACCAAACACCTCTCCCCGGACCTAGCGATATTCATTAAGTAAATCCCCCAGCTTTTTGCTTTTAGCATCACTTCAAGTTGCATTTTTCGGCATTTTCTAACAAAGAGGAATCTCATTAAGATCATAGGACAACCTTTGTTCGCAATGCAAATACCCCTGGAAATTTCACCCCCCCCCCCCCCCCCCCCCAGACGCCTAACTCATTGTAATAATTTCCAAGGGAGCCTTATGGAATGGATGAAAAAAGGGTGCCATCTCCAATACGATAGGAGAATAATGAAAAGCGCTGGACTGTACCCCGTGAAGCCGCAGCCCGAGGAGGAGTGTGACACGATTTCGGTCATCTCTATTCTAGGGTACTTCCAGATGTCGGAAAAATCTTAAATTGGTCTTAAAAAATCCAGTTTGGCGAGCATAGTGCGAGAAAAGACTGAAACCACCAAAACGTAGCTCCATGTGGTGTATCTGAGCTCCTGGTAGAGCTCAGAGTGGAAGAGTGGAAAAACGGGAAATTAAACTTTTTCTAAAAAATTTGAAAAAAATACCAAAAATCCGCTTTGGCGAGTAGATGATGAGAAAAATATGCAACCACCAAAAAGTTGCTCCACGTGGTGCCTCTAAGCTCCAAAAGTGGAGTAAAAATAATAAAATCTGTATTTTTTAAGAAAAAAACTGCACAATATGGGAAAACGAGTTGTTGGCTCTGAGGCCAGGCGGGAATCCCCGTCGGGGATACGGTCGGGGGTTGGCTGGCGTAGCCAGCAGGGGGTGGCACCCTAGTCTAATTCTTATAACTGGATTACGCAATCTTCCTCATAACGCACGAGCGAAGAAAAATAAGAGTAGCTTTTGAAGCTTTTGTAATGAGGGGAGAAATAACAATAATATTTTTTTTTTCACCTAATAATTAGGTGAATAATTATTATTAGGTGAAATCAAATTGAAAAAAAAATATAATAGGTATACTCAAGTTCGTAAACTGAAAATTTCTCAAACTTTCATAGATTAAAGACCTAAGTATATTCTTGAAGACTGAAGAAGATTATTCGAAACCCCGTTTGAAGTTCAATTAATCAAATTTACGCCACGATCCTTTTGTACTGACTTATCGTACTTCCTGTGTTTAGCTCGAATTCGATTACCGGGTCCCTCCTCTCACACCATCATCGAAGGAAGAGGAGGCAAAAAGGAGATGAAAGGCAAACTGTTGTTTTGAGAGTCTTAAATCCCTTTAAAAAGGAGGAATTTGTGAGCCGAAGCAATTGATAAAATTTGTTCACAAAAATTAACCAATCCGGAGAAGTCGTCGAGCTAGTTAGGGCTGGTAGAAACTGTGTTCAATGGGACGTTCCTGGGACTGCCAAAACAGCGGAATTTAATTAAATCAAATTAAGCCAACTCTGCTGAGGCGCGATTCAAATTAACCCGCCTGTCTCTTGTTACAGATATCGAAGCCTGCGGTTTGCCTCCTGCTTCTCTTCGGAGTGACTTTGGGCGCCGAAAATATGGTACACATAAGGTCCCAGTACATGAATCCCGTCACATCTTCGACGCTCAAGTGGGTTTCGTCGGAAAACGGGAAACACCCCACTACGGCTGTTGTGGGATCGACGGAGGTGGTGCCGGGTAAGAGAATTTCTGCTTGGTTAGGTAGGTACGTCACGTTTCACTTACAAGAGACGGCTAGGCAATCAGTGCAAAACACGTTGGAGGAGTTCGACACATTATTATCCGGTGTACCAGGCGTCCTACAGCTCCTGGTGGTAGACATTCTTCCCTTAAGGGAATGAATGGAAATGAAAGTGTGATATTTTTCATTTCTTCTGCATGTAATAAGCATTTCATATCCCAATAAATAGGATATGACGCGCTTATTAAAATGTTTATGCGATATGAAAGGCAACATAATATTCAAATTTACATTATGATATTATCATAATGTAAATTTTCGAACCTGATGAATTGAACTGAGTAAATGAAACTTTCACAAAAGAAACTTGCAAAACTAGTGCACAATAAAAATGTTGAAAACTTGAAAATTTAAAGAACAACTCATTTTATGGCAGGAACTTCAGGAAGGAACTCAATAGCTTTTCATAAGCTGGTTCAAGAGATTCTGTTTCATTCATGGTCATTACCCAAAATTTAATGTCTACTTCATAGAGTCCAAATCCTTGGAAAACTAAGACATTAGCTTGCTAATATTATTGCGTACAAAATTTGTACGTAAATAGAAACATTCGTCGATGTTAATATAATTTGTTCAGCGTAAGTTAATTTATCACGCGGTCTACGTCAGCCACCCAGCAATTCGAGAAAGGAAACAAACAATCAACAACGTGCGAGTCGAGAATACGTAACACAAGAGAATTAGAAAAACACTGCATGGTCCTGGGCATCAAAGAAAGGACGCTGCGTTTTGAAGTGGACGTCTACAAATAAAGAGCCCTTGAACCAAATGGAGACATCAATCTTATTTGGGACGTGGGAGATGTAAACTATCATAATGCGGCCCCTTCTTTAGAACATCCATCACGGCTATACATAATCTAATCAAAAGGACCTGTTTGTAAACTAGGACTGATGAAAACTCAAATTACTGACAATTAACCTAATTGGATTAACGTAGTAGTGTGCTAGAAAACTACATCCGTACAGAAATAAGTTTACTTCATTCAAGAAGTAATCAACTCATGCTTTTGTTTTGCAGATGAGACAAGCAAATCCATCCCCGAGGACACAGTTGACAAGGTTAAAGACGACGGGACGATACATAGGCCAGTCTACGTGTGCAGAGCACGACACAGCACGGTTTGGGTTCCTGGACAGCTGAGGTTCGGTCACAAGGAGTGTGAAATATCACTTCATGGCAAAGTCTACAAGTCTTCAAAGTAAGCTCAATCTTAATAAAGGCTATAAATGCTTTAAAATTAGTAGTATAAACTCAGAGGAGTCTCGGGACACTGAAGCATGCTCATAAGAGTTATTGTAAACTGATTGGATCAAACCTGATTACATTCAGCTCCTGCTACATTGTGTGGATAGCTTGTTGATTGGGTCAGTTAAAAATAAAAGAGCACATTCAGCAATAATAGAAGTATGTCTTGTCGCTGGCTCAAACCTAGATATCTACTCATTTTTCTGTTCAACACGAGTTATCATCACAGTCTATACAAACCAAGTCGGAATTGAAAGCCCGCCAAGTCTTATTGTGCGCCCGCATCAACCTCTCGTATTATCAATTTTCTCAATTCAGTGAAAACTTATGAAACGGAAACCCCAGAAGTCTCTTCATCAGAGCAACTTCCTTCTCTTGTTAGGTTGATAATTACCTTTTCAGTTCCTTTTTCCTGTCCAACGCAGTCAAGAGAAAACAAGAAAGGTGAAGATATCAATCGGTTCTGTTTCCGGGGGTGGCAACACTAATAATTGTTGAACGGTTAATTATTGTGGCGTTCAACCTACTTCTCTTATTTTTAAACCAAAAAGGATGGGATAGTATATCAAGCACAAACAATAGTAAATTTTCACGATCCATCTTTATAGATCCTACTCTATGAACTTCCAAGGATATCTGATAAGGCTAACCAACATAGGAGAGTTAATATATTTATGAGGAATAATAATAACTGACGTATCCGTAGATATGAAGTTTTGGACAACGTCGAGAACGGAGGCAGACTCAGCTGGGTGAAATGGGACAAATTCCTAGTGATTCCCGTAGGCGCGGTATCGGCCGGCGAAGAAAACTACTACATCGCAAGAAGGGAAGCTGAACTACCGACATCTGGTGAGGAGTTTGGGTTGAAACACATAATGGGGAAACTCGAGCCAACCAAGATCAGCGGAAAGCTCAGCCTTATAAATCAGGTCAGTATGACTATTTGGTTTAGAGCTTAACCTATCCAATATAAAATGGGTTCCTCTCACCATTTAACAAAATGTTCATTTTTCAGAAAGGAGAAGTGGTAGAGTACACTGACGGCGAAGTGCTAGTTGAAACGGAACCCATCAGATACGAGCTGATCATGAAAGACTACGACTACGGGCGATACAAGGAAACAGCAAAAACCTGCGAATTAGCGACTGACGTACTGAGAAACGAGGGGCCGGCAGAAAGCAAAGTTGATGTGATGATACAATACGAAGCCAATTATTCCATGTACTGGGGGCAGGGCAAGGCTATCCTGAGAGGTCTTCCCACCATCATTAGGTTAAATGGGTCGCTCTTCGAAGAAATCAACTGGGGCATTCAAGAGATGGAAGACCGGAGAGATCTGTACAAGTAAGTAGAACTATAACATTTCAATAAGCTTGATTATAATTCCATAAGATTGCAGGAATAGTTAAATGCCTTCAATCTTGACATTGACGTGCATGGTTTTGCAGAGTGGAGAAAGTGTTGGGCCCAGGAACAGCTGTTAACGTCACTCTGGTGGGAAACCATACGGAAAGCGAAGTCCCCTACACCGGGAAACTGTTGTCAGTTTATGGAGACGGGAGCAATAAAGCAAGAACCATCCACGGGCTCAAGAGCGAAATTGCCATGAAGCATGTGCATCCTGTCTTTTCAGCTGTTTACTTCATAGGTAAGGTATCTTCGTAAACCAGAGTTGTTTGGCATGGACTGCAATTAATTAGAATATTTCAGTTAACTTCACATGAATCATGACGGTTTGACCTTAACATTAAAACAAAGATAAGGATTGAAAAATGATGACCTGGTGCAGGAAACGTCGGTAAAATTTTCAGGAGCACTAACGTATTTTTAATTTCGGTGAAAAGTTGGTAAGGGTCGGTCAAATAAGACGAGAAAGTGCCGAAGTTTCAAGAGATATATACTCCTATCAGGGCATGAAAGTGTAGGGACAAGAGCAGCACACGAAATGAACAGTCGTTGTCGTACAAGCGATACAACAACTTTCCACCCACATTTGTTGAAACGGTCAACATTATCATGACCAACTTATTTTTAATGTTTTTCAGGAAACAATACCTTGGTACCGACGACCACAACCACGACTACAACGACTACCACCACCACGACCACCACTCAGCGCATTGAAACGACAACGAAGCCCAAAGAAGACAGCAATGTGATCCCCGAGCATCCGGAACACCCACAAAACGACCATCCCCCGTTAGAAAAACCGAATCATCACCCGCCAGAAACCAAACCCTCTACGGGTTCCGGCATGGTGCCGAATTCTCTCCCAATCGCATTCCTAGCCACCTTAGCAGCTCTCACCAGGATACTAGCCTATTAGAAATTACTATCAAATTAGGAATCAAATCGAATGTAAGTAAAGCAGGAAGCAGGCGAAAACATAGAACGCGATGGCGAAAATGCCCGGTGATGAAAACCTTTTACCTTTTTGAAAAACCTACATAAAATAGCTACGTAACTTAACGGATTCTTACCTACATGCCCTAAAATCTCATAGGGGTAGCGCATACAGAAAAAAACAAGCTTAAGTCTAACCGCTTGAGTTCAAACTGTTAAACAGTAGCAGGAAAAGTTAGATCCTAAACTATGTGTATTGATGAATGATTTTGAACGAGCGCGTGCTGAATTTAATATTAAAATAAAACTCATTTTGTGTGATTCATGCAATCGTTACCCTATTAGTAGGTATCCCACATTCCTTTTTCCTCTAGAAACGTTATTATTAAAAAGAATAAGAAACGTTCCCTCGATCTGTATAATGGTGTATAAATCGTAGATTGTAAGATGTATTATACTTAGATAAAATCGGTTTGAGTCAGAAAATAAGGCATTTTTGTTGTGTTTCATTGTTCCAATCTTGATTATCCTGTACAATTTTCGTGATTTAATTTGATAAAAGCACATAATGATTAAGCGTTAGTATATTTTTATAAAGCGATCTGACTAAACTTTTTTTTTTGTCGTGACAAAACCTTGTCCTGTTTTAGCGTCTCAAGTCTGAGCATGGATGTATAGCACTGTGTTATAAATATGATTGCACCTTCAATGTATAGTGAGCAGGCGGTAAAATCTTATTTTTGTACAATATTATGTATGTAGATTTACGTAGAGCCTTGTCAACATTTGAGATGTCACGTAGTTGCTGAAATTTAAGTTGACAATGCTAATAGTTTAAATTGTTTCTTGTTGAGTTTTTAGTAAGGGATAACAAAATATCCATTGTTGTCAAGATCCCAACTTGTGTTAATATCATTTCAAGTCATGCAAGCTGCATATTATCATTTCGAAGAGGTGCAGAAAGGTTGAATCAAAGTCTGACGAGAATTTTAAAATTTACGGAAAAGATGATTTTTATGAAAAAAAAAAAAACCCCAAAGTGTAGTGTGCTTCAAGACAATAAGGTTCTTCAACGTAATGGCAGCCTCCTCAGAAAATCAGTAACAAGTGCACAGTAATTTATTGCAGTAAACGTAGACATTGAAACCATGTATAACTGGAAAACGTAAATAAATCCCTAAGAACATCCGTGTTATGATCGTAATCCGAAACCTTGACCGAAGCATATGCCATGAGTAGGATCATATGAAATTATAGTACTTTGCTTCATCTTCAGAGCGATGCCAGAATGGTTTACATCACCACATGGAATTTCGATTTTGTGTAATAGTAATGATTAATAACACAACACAGAAAATATTACGTGGTCAAAGTGTGAGGAGGTAACATTCTCAAAACCTGAAGGATGCCAAACCACGAGGAAGGTAAGACGAGAAGGTTCTTGAACGGGCAAATTCTCAATACCAGTTCCAGCAGGTAAGCAGTTCTTGTATTTAGCGTTGTTTTAGAATATATCAAACAAACAGTAGAGGTATGGAGCCGAGTGACGCGAGTGCCACCAGCTAGCCAACAACGTTCATTATAGGTCTAGAAATCCAATGGCGTAGAAACCTCTTAGGAAATACTCACATGACAGGGTGAAAAGGGGCTGGTTGAATTGGTGCCAGTTGAATCCCAGGGTTTATCCAAAAATTTCCCATTACAAGTTAACAGCTTCCCGAATAAGTTTCGAGGGCAGTATACAAAGCGGTCATCGTGGATAAATATTTCTTAAATTTTCATTAAGATTTAGAATTAAAACATCATTAAAAGTTTCCCTTACACACTCAGCTGCTTTGATGGAAATTCAAAAATGCCATTATAAATCAATTTTTTCAAATAAAACTTGCACGAAATATGTTTTTTTCGCGATGATCCTTGTTGGGATGCTCGAAGCATGTCATAGGATGTGTTTAGTATAACTGAACTTCAGAGGACAGATGCAGGCAAGGCATGAGTGGCTCACTTGGGAGAGCTCGGTAAGTGATGGAAAAAAGGGATGGAAAACCAAAATTAATATCCGGATATCGGAGATCCAATCGGATGAATAACAAGCATTCGGAAACGGTCCGATGTCCGATGTCAAATCCGGTTATCCGCTGTTTTTCTGAAAAATCCTTAATTGTGCTCATTTTAGTATGAAAACACCGCTGCAGTGCCAATACTAACGCCATCTCTCGTTGGCCGCTCTGAACTACAATGAAGTTTATGAATTTCTGAAAAAGTAAGGATATCCGAAACACATATCCGGTTAACGGATATTTCAACCCAGTTCTATCCACCGTTCTATATCACCGATATCCGGTCACGGTCTTTCCATCCCTAATGGAAAACACGATTGTTGAAACCCCGATTCGTTTTAATAAATTGGTTATTCGCTAATAAGAGACCTTCTTGAAACCTACTAAGCACAGGCCAGCCAGTGGCGGGCTTCCAGTCTTGTTTCTGGTTTCACCATGGGTTTAACCGAGATTCAACGTTAAAACGGCGGTTCGAATTTTCTCCAAAATCTCAAGTTTTAAATTTTTTCCATCCAAAATTTAAACTTTTTGGAATCCAGTCACTTCAGTAACTCAATGAATCCCCATGTCATCAGTTTTACGATTTAACTAAACGCTATGGAACTAGCAACTCAACACGGATACATTCTTCAGGCTGAGGGTCATAGCTCGGAAGTAATAAGGATGGAGCGAAAAATAAGGAAGTTTACCTACTTTAAATAAGAAAGGAGCGGTCCTGGGCATAAGTTAGTACAAAACAAGCCAAACAACGTGACACCACTGACTTCTAACCGCCAGCGTGAAGTCGGTCTCTTTCGGAATTGTAGTGTGCTCTTTTTCAGTTAATTTCAGATCGGCAATTCAACCCTAAACCAGAAACAGGATTGGAATGGAAATTGTGGAACACACCCTACAACTGATGTTAAGTGTGTACCTCCATGCACATGTGTTCCTAATAGATTGCTAGGTTCATCATTATTTGTGTTGTGTCGGTATGGGAATGCCTCATATCTAGGATTGATGCAGTTAAGGAAGATTCGCGAACTCTACGTTGGCACAGTTTGTTGAGTTGGTATGAAGTGCATAGATCTTTGGAAGGGGGCTGAGGGGTATCTGATATCAAACATGAACTGCCGTGAATAATATCAGTTCTCCCACAGCTTGCAGTTATTCTGGAAATAAGCTGGCTGGCTTCCACAAATGAATTGTCACCCATAGAGGACTGGTCAGCTGACCCAGTATTACGAAGGTCCGCTTTTCTGGCTCCTACAAGCGAAGTGTCGCCAATAGGGCCTGGGCAACAGACCCGCGCGTAATAATTGGTTCCGCCTCACTGGCATCCTCAGACGAAGTGCTAACAGAGGATTCCCGGATGACAAGACCAACCAAACATATACTGCGTTTAATTATCGCAATATATAATGAATATAAACGATCAGTGAATGATAAAATGGCGGCGAGATTGGGACGGTCCCGGTCGTAGGCGGTGAGGCCGTTTGAGGGAGAAGCAGGACCACCCATTCTTGCCGCCGACTGTACAGCTTCTCGAGGCCCCTATCGGGATCACTTATGGCAGGCTGATGAGTTTAGAAGAAGAGTGGGGCCCAGAGTCCCCACAGAATTGAACGATCGTCTACCTCAGTACAATTACTGTACTGAGGTAGACGATCGTTCAATACCGAGAGTCTACTGTAGACTCTCGGTATTTCGAAGTTAAAGCGCACTCCCTTGAGAATCTCTCACTATTTCGAAGTTTTCCTATGCATTTTGGTACACTCAGCTTATCGAGGCTGAACAAGAGAGGCCAACATGTGGTATATCTAAGTTCCACCTGCTCAATTCTCGGCATATCGAAGTTTCGAACTTCTCCTCCTAATCGAAGTTGTGGATTCACGTTGGTCGTTGGTCTCACGATGACACAGTACCACAACTTATAACGCTGAAGGAAGCTTGTACATCCAAAGAAAAGCTCCACAAATTTTCTTTGCAGGCGGAAGTTGGGGCTGACGCTCTTTTCGTTGACAACGCTCAGTATTTCGAACTTTTTCTTCACGCCTCTCAATATTTCGAAATTCGGTATATCGAAGTCGTCGAAGTCGTATCGAGTCTACTGTAGTAAAAGCAAATTGGTACTCACCCATAGCACCTAACTGCTGTGGCGTCAGTTTCGTTGCGTCTTGTGGACCGAGTCCGGCGTTGGAAAGACGATCCGAAAGCGCCGAGAGCACCGAAGGCTGTCGATTGAGGATTCTCGTACTGGGACTGCCACTCCTCACGCTCCCAGTTGTGCTACCCCTGTCTGAAAAGCCACAGAGAAGTGTATAAAATAATGTGGGCGGTAACGAAGTCAGGATACGGGGATACACCGGCTTAGGAAAAGAGCAAGACTCAGACCCACAATTAGCGAACCGGCTTAAAGAAAATTCAAGACTCCGTCCGCCCAACGTGGTTCAAGTGAAATCCAAGACTCCGTCCCGGATAAAACGCACTATCCTGAGATGGTTGTCATCACACTACCCCTTTACTTCGGCGAGAGCCAGCCTCTTGTCGTGGACCATCTTCATCACATTCCCTAGCCAAACCCGGAACAGAACATTGTTCTTCTTCTCCACGACGATCCACGGCCCTGTCCATTGGTTGGAGTTTCAGGCAGCGCCCCACTGTTCGTTTCAGGTCATGTAGCCAAACCCACTCCCCAGTCTTGAACTCTTCCTGCCGGGCCAGACGGTCGATTCTTGTAGCGCACTCTCTGGTTTTCTGTGTGTACTTACCAAGGGAGAATACATATAGGACCGAGAGTGGCTCTTGCCTCGAGACAGGCCTGACCACGTTTTCTGGCAGCTGAGGCTCGCGACCATAATATGGATATATTATATCATCAAGGCTGGCGAAAGACATGGAACGCACTCCTATTATAGGCCAGCAGGAAAAGCGGTTGAAGCCTATCCGAGGCTACAAGGACAAACCGGTTCCCTTGTTTTGATTTGGGAATGGTCCCAGGATGTCAATGCCTCTCAAACGTCACCAAGAACAAGAGGCCAACAAAATTTCTCAGCCAAGACCCTAACTATGTGCGATTCCTATATTCAGTGGATCACCCAGCTGTCTGAATAGGTCTCCACCATGCCAGGCTCGTATGAAGTCTTGCATTTTTCTCGAGGCGGGCCCTTCTCCTTCGGGACGGAGTGTTACATTCAAGCTTGGATCAGTCACAAATTACTGCCTTAAATTTAATGAGACGATGGGACGGAGTCTTATACCTCCGCAGTACACTACATAACACGAATAGTGAGTCTTCTTCAGA
The DNA here is from genome assembly GCA_955831195.1 of Pilophorus perplexus. Classification (NCBI taxonomy): domain Eukaryota; kingdom Metazoa; phylum Arthropoda; class Insecta; order Hemiptera; family Miridae; genus Pilophorus; species Pilophorus perplexus. The sequence continues at coordinate 15,708,793 of OY037011.1, read as the reverse complement.
ACGGTTCAAGTTCGGTTTATATAATACATACACCGACCGCGATGTAATCGCGATGGAGGTCGAAAATTCAGATCGGTCTCAAAATTTGACATGAGCCTAGATTCCAAAAACGAAATGCCGTCCGCCGTTCACCGTCCGAGCCGTTTTGGGCAGTAGGCAGGCATTTTTTTAATCTGAAAATTTTAAAAAATACTTGGTTTACCGTCTAGTTGTGCCTGCAAGGTTTTCAGCTCGATCGCCCAAACCCGTGGGGCTCTGTGGCGCCAGGAGGCTTTTTTGAAGGGGCTACAGGAGGCGTTTTTGAAGGGTTTCGGCTATGGGGTCGAGTTAGGTGTCGTTTTCGAAGTATTTTTGGACGTAGAATACATTTTTGGGGGTCCCAGAACGATTCGATTTCACCGTGGGGATCTATTGGGCTCTCATGGGGCTACAATTGGGATTTTGGATCCCAGGAGGTCAAATATTTCCCGAGTAGTTTTGGATGCATAATCCATTTTCAAGGTCCCACATCTTTTTTTTTTTTTTTTTTTTTAATTGACAGAATTAATTTATGCACAAGTAACTTAAATAAAAGAATAATAAAGCCCTTGTGCCATGGAACAAGGAAAAAGTTCCTTGTCCTTGCCCAAGTCCTTGTTCCTTGCCCTTGTGCAAAATTTGCAGCGTTTTAAAGAAGATCCGTTGAGCCTTCAGCATGAGAATGGCAAATGCGTTTGAGTATTAAAAAAAACTTTCAACGCAGACAGTCTAGTTCAAAAGTCATCCTTACAACATTACACTAGTAGGTACAGTGCGTTACGTCAGAGGTGAAGACCTCTGTCCACTGCATAATACATAACTAGGTACCTACATAACATGAATAATATACATGTATATTATACAAGGAAGACCTCTTATACATAAGCGTATCACGCGTTTTGGTTGAATCTCCAGCAGACAGCAGAGCGCAATATCCGCTTTACTGGTGAACCAAGGAAGGCAATTCATTCCGTAAGTTGCCGAGATAGGAAGTGTCTCGCCCCTATATATACTGTACATTGTACACTAGTATAGTATGATATGGTAATGTATGGTACATCAATGTGAGCAGCGAATTCGACAGATATCCTTAAGTCCCTCTAAAGACCACTTTCAATTCATTTGGACGTAACTTATTGAATCTTCATCGAAACACCAAAGCTACTAACACTATTTTCCACCAACTTCGTTCCCAACAGCCACTAATTTGATTAAAACCATTCCGAAACTAACGCTGAAACCTACCAGTACCACTGAATGGTGTGCTAGTGACAGGTCCACTCCCAACACTCTGGGGTTTAGCTTTCCTCTGGTTTTTAGATGCTGTTGGTGTTTTCCTTCTCCTCTTCAGGTACTGGGCCACAACAGCAAGCAATGCCACGCCCGTTCCAACAGAAATAATGACACCCTGGGCAAAACAACAACGTATGTTTACAACAGGTAATGTAACAAGAAATTGGCCAGATGAAATTGTTTCAAAGCAATCCATTTGGTTTGTATACGCAGTCTACAAAATTTAATAATAATGGAATAAAGATGACACTTCAAAAAGAGCGTAGCAGAATATTGAAACGATTTTAGCTGATGTAGAAACTGAAAACGACGATTCACCTTCTGCAGCGTTGTGAGCTGCACTCGGTCTAAAAGCGACATTACTGGCATTTCCTGAATATTATTCAAATCCTATTTACACAAGAATACCCAAAACCGCACGAGATTTTACAGCACTTCACGAACTACCCCTAAATTCCCGCACGAAGCACGAACTTGTTTTGAAAATACGCGACGGACGCACGTGATAACCGATTGTAACCTTAAAATTTGATAAAAAAGATAACCTTCAAGTTACCTGCTGATAAATGGTAAAAGTCAGCTGTTCAAACGCTTGTTGGTTTGATTTGGTTGTAAACAAAGAAACTCAGCTTCATGTTTCTGTTTCTGAGTAAAGATAAATCATTCTTGAAAATGCGTTAAATTCTAGTGGTTTGAGTTGTTGTAACTTAGTCGTTGATGGTCCGCGCTATGTAGTGCCGTCGAACATTGTTCCAAAACAAGATCCCTCTTTTCGGGTGTTGCTCAGCTAATTAGGTCCGACTGATCTTGTAAATCAACAAAAACCATGGTAATTTAGCTACGGATTTCGGTGAATTATATTTGGGGGGATGGTCGACACGGAGGGCCCGAACCCAGGGCCGTCAACAGAAGACAGGGTACCCCGGACTGAAATCTGTCAGCTACCTAACGAAGTCTTGGAGCACATCCTCAGCCTTTTGCTACCCTACGGGGATTTGGACAATTGCATGCTGGTTTCCAAAAGATGGCACAGGTGTGCGCAAAGTGAGTTCATCGCTTTATTCATAGTATTCTATATTATATGACGCCTAATACCAGTGGCACAGTAGTTAATGCGGGAGAATCACGTTTGACCATGAAATTACTACAATTATCGGGTAGCCTATTACCATTGTCGTCGTGAGTACCTAGCTAGTGTTTTAGTTGCTCGCTATATCTAATCGCCACATTAGTCCAGTCTCCTGTTGCTTCAAAAGTGTTCGGGTGTTCGGTGCAACGCGTGGTGTGGAATTTTTCTCGACGGTTGTTAGTTTATGCAATTCAGCATCATTTTGCTCGGCTTAGAAGCCAAACCGCCCCCACCACGATCACACCTGACGCGACCAGCAGTCGTTAATTAAGCCTTCTAATAATGTGATCCATCTTTCTTTCGTGCTCCGTTTTTGCAGAATTGTTAAAGCTAAAATTTCAGAGAAGCAAAGTTGATCCATGCCTTTATTTTCGAGTAAATTGCTATATCTTAATTTGGATAGACGATGTCTTGATAATATCTCCAAATGAAAGTGAGTTGAACCAAGTTAAACGTCACCTAGGTTCAAAATTTAAGATTAAAGACTTGTCAAATGAGGAAAAATTCAAATTTCTTGGATTAGAAATCACGAGAACTAAGAATGCTCTATATATCAATCAAACCGAACTCATAGACAAAATTATTAACCATTTTAACATGAATGGGTGTAAACCGTCAGAAGTACCTTTTCAACCTAAAGTCTACTTGAAGAAATCGGATCAAAATGAATGTTTTAAAGCTCCATACAAAGAGCTCATAGGAAGTTTAATGTACTTGATGATGGGTTCAAGACCCGACCTAAGTATTTGTATTTCCTACTTCAGCCAATTTCAGAATGCATATAGCAAAGAACATTGGAATTACCTTAAGAACGTTATTCGTTACTTGAAAGCTACTAGGGATTATACCCTAAAATATACCAAGTCAAGTGATAAAACAAAAATCAAAGCCTATGTCGATTCAGATTATGCGAACGAATTCGATAGGAAAAGTATTACCGGATATGCGGTCAAATTAAATGAAAATACTGTCGCTTGGCGTACTAAAAAACAAGCCACGGTTTCTCTCAGCTCAGCTGAGAGCGAGTATTACGCTTTAGCAGATTGTGTCTGCGAAACTTTATTCATAAAGCAGTTGATAGAAGATCTATCAGTGAAAGATCCTAATATTATAGTGTACGAGGATAACCAATCCTGTATAAAAATTGCAAGCAACTATGAAACTAAACGCTCAAAGCATGTTGATGTTAAATATCATTTCGTTAGAAACCATGTAGTTTCGGAAAACCATGTAGAAACCATTTCGGATAGAACCATAAGTTTGATAGGTATACTTGCCTACCAGCGATCAAATCGCTGACTGCTTGACCAAGGCCTTACCTTCGTCAAAATTTAAACTCTTTCGTAAGAGATTAGGTGTTTGTGAAAAGGAATAAGTTAAAGACTGATAGAATAATTTTAAAGCGTAGGTATTTGTCTTTGTTAAACTATTAAGACAGGCTGTGAAAATTGTTGATATGTTTTAAAAATTTATTAGGTATATTTGGAAATTTGATATGTTATGTAAACATGTATATGTTTTACACATATATGTTTTTTTTACACATGTATATGTTTTTTTTTGATATGTTATGTAAACATGTATATGTTTTACACATTGTGTAAAAATTGATTTGGCCATTCGCCATTTGGTTCTAGTTCTAATTCCAGCAATTGCAGAATTGGGGCGGTGTGTTAGTTTATGCAATTCAGCATCATTTTGCTCGGCTTAGAAGCCAAACCGCCCCCACCACGATCACACCTGACGCGACCAGCAGTCGTTAATTATGCCTTCTAATAATGTGATCCATCTTTCTTTCGTGCTCCGTTTTTAATAAATCCCTTTCGTCAATTTCCAGTTGTTTTCATTCAAAAACCAACAACGGTTTTATACGTTTTGGGGGGGGTTCCGAACCTTCCAACAAAATTTGATGCGCGCTCACCGTCAAAAACGCAAAAAAAGAAACCACGAAATTTCGAATGAGGTACCTACCTTAAAGTTGAAATTTAGCCAACCGTAAGGGCGCGACGGGCCGTCCATAATGGAGATGATAATATTATAAGGGCGTAAGTGGGCTTCGCACTTTCACGAAGAAGGACCACGTTTTTACGAAATTTTTGAGAGTGGGTTACGTAATGCGGTCAACAATCGGGGATATAGTTTCTGGGAACATCTTTCCGAACATTTTAAGCCCAATTTCATCCAAATCGGTTGAATATTGAGCCCCCTTACTCTCTTAATATTCGTCCTTTATTTATTCGCTTAATGTTAAATTGGTTTTGATGAAATTGGGATAAAATTGTTCGTGAAGATGTCCTCCGAAGTGATCTCTAATATTTGGGATTTTTATTATACGTCGACCACTCTCAAAAGCGCTGCAAATTTTACGCAAAGGGTTTATTCGATATAGGTGCAAAAATTAATTCTGTGTCAATAGAGAACATTTTTTGAAAAAAAAAAAAAAAAAAAAAAATCTACCTATACTATGTTTGGACTGGTGTGGGACCTCAAAAAAATGGATTATGCTCCAAAATTACTCGGAAAACTACAGCTTAAATAATTAAGGTCATCATTTACCATAAGGTCAAATGACCTCGCTCGGATCCTCCAAAAATCCTCTCTCTAGCCCAATGAAAGCCCCATAGGTAGCCGAAACCCTTCAAAAAAGCCTCCTGTAGCCCCTTTTTAGCGCCACAGAGCCCCACGGGTTTGGGCGATCGGAATGAAAACCTTGCGGGCACAACTAGATGGTAAACCGAGTATTTTGTCAAAATTCCAGTTTAAAAAAAATATTCCTACTGTCCAAAACGGCTCGGGCGGGGAACGGTCCTTTTGTTTTGTTTTTTTAATCTAGACCACTTGAAACGTATAATGTAAAATTTTGAGGCCGGGCAGGGTACTTTCTCGCTGAAATTTTCGTAACTTACACAAAAATTCGGAAAAGGCACCCTGTACCCTCCCAGAGCATAATAGAAGTCTGTTAACTCCTCTCTTCTTCACATTGCATATCCCCTCGCCATCCTTCATGCCTCCCTACCAACCTCGTCCATTATTAGATTTGATTGTTTTCAGATGTCATACGCTATAAGAAATTAGACTTCTACAAAGCGATTGGCAACTTCACAATACAGTGGAGTAGCGAGCCATCCGTGCAACCTCGAACAATCACAAAGCGATATTCGCACTCTGCATGCAGCCATGGTATGATTTTATTAGCAACATTCTTGGGTCCTCTGACTCTTCTATGGTATGAAGTCATTCTTGGTTTTTGGTTTCAGAAAATGCCATGTATGTCTTTGGAGGTTGCACATCTACCAATACCACCTTCAACGATCTGTGGAAATTCGATTTGACGACCAGGATTTGGCACAGGCTTTTGACCATGGGTAGCTATCCGTCACCTAAAGCCTCAGCCTCTCTCGTTTATTATGAAAAATCGTTGGTTCTGTTTGGTGGATGGACCCATCCTTCCCCATATTTACCTCAGGTTTGTTCTCAGTGTGAATTGAGTACAATACAGACAGTTACTATGTGCCTGGTTACAATAAATGTTCGCGTCACAATAATTATTATAAATTCTCGCGCTTTTCTATGTAGGCTTGGCGGACATTCAATGAACTCCACATTTACAATATTGAGGCTAATAGATGGTCCTCCGTCACCTCCCCTCAGAGCCCTCCTTCCATGGCTGGTCATGCTGCGACCATCCACGGAGACAACATGGTCGTATTTGGTGGGCTACAAGGAAACAATGGAGGGTATGTATTGAGTTGACAGCATCTCCTGGTGTACACGGGATTCCTACAGACTGGATTGCCAATGTTTCAGGCTGACCACCTTCAGCTCAAACAAAGTTTGGTGCCTGAACCTGAAGAACCTAACATGGTCGAAGAAGGAGACAACTGAGAAGAAGCCTTTCCCCCGTTACGGCCATTCCCAAATTGCTATTGACGAAGAACGTTTGTTCATTCTGGGTGAGTATGCATCATTTCACTTTTGTTAATATATTTACCTTAATATATTAACCTAAGTTAATGATATAGTCTTTCAGACTATTGGTGGAAAGAGACTGGTGATGCCCCTGTTTTCGCCCACTAATAAGATACCTAACATAGAGTCAATATGCTCACAGCAATTATGATGAATAAGGTGGAATGTATTTTGTAGATAACTTATTTTAAACTAAGATGTATTTCAGGTGGGTGGTCAGGGCCTCCTAGTGCTGTAATGGTCGATATATGGATGCTCACTATGGTTGGGCGGATCTGGGTCTGGACATCAATAGTAGTGAACAACAGGCAATGGGCGGCCTCACATCTCTGGTGCCATCCTGCTTGTAAGGTAAGAGTGGGATATTTCAACTACTTTGGGGGAATTCCTTTTTTAAATTTCGTTTCTGAAAAGATGATAGTTTAAAACGTTACAAGATACTAATGAGGCAGCATTATTATATTATGGGCTTTATTATATTATGGCTTTATTATATTATTATATTATATTATGGCTTTATTATATTATTTATTATATTATTATATTATTATATTATGGGAAAAAGCGTATCCATTGTTTATAGGGGTTGGAAAACATGAAATATTGTAAATCTGAGAAAAATACACAAACCGTCCGTTTCTGATAAGTCGAGAGATTTTAGCCAATCGTGCGTGAACCAGACCCAGAATAAACCTGACCCTGATCGCAAAACCAAACAAGAGATACAGTGAATCGAACCGAAAGTAATTGTTTTTCTAGGTTTGTTCCCTTCAGTGGGTTTACTATAGCCGACGCGATATTTCTTCCGATGTGAGTGAAAGCCTGAAAACGGGGAGAAAATCCATCTGCGGGGCGGAGCGCGCACTTGACGTATTGTCAAGAAGCGGGAGAAAATTCTGAGGAATAAATTCCCTCCCATTGGAACGTTTCTAGTCCAACTTACCAAGAAATTGGAGTCCCTCCGCTTACCTATAACTCCATTTATTTATCTCTAGTGTCTTTTGCTTGGGGAGGTAGTTACTTTAGTAGTATCTAGGGGTGTAATTGGGTGGAATGAATGTCATTCAATCGTTTCAATGAGAAATCAAAAGGCTTCGACACTCTCTAGCAGGTAAACTGATATACCTACCCCAGTTTATGACAAAATTTGATGGTTGACAGCGTAAGTTGAAAGACAGCGTGTGAAGAGTTAGAAGTTACCCGAACGGGAGTGGACTCGGTAAGGGCACCATTTGTGTCACGTTAGTTGAGCAACGTATGGGCATGGGTCTGGACGGAGTTCATCCAATTCTGCTCAGGGAATGTGCGCCAAACCTAGCCTACCCATTAACATTTCTCTTCAACTTGTCCTTGGTATCTGGCCACTTTCCCAACCGATGGAAGTCTTCCTTTATTACCCCTGTCCCCAAATCTGGAGATAAGTCGCTCGTCACAAATTACCACCCGGTGTGCTCTCTGTCTACCGCTCTGAAGCTGATGGAGAAGTTGATCGTTGCCCAACTCCGAACCGATAGTATGGATAGCATGGATTCGTTCACGGTCGTTCGACAGTTACAAACATCCTGCAATTTCAGGACTATGTGATGGATGTCAGACGGACCTTATTTCGACGGATTTTTCTATAGCGTTTGACAAAATATCTCATGGACACCTTTTTTCACTTCTGGACTCAATTGGAATATTTTGCTCACTCTTGCGATGGATCAAGACCTACCTCATTGGAAGACGTCTGTGTGTCAGAGTGAAGGGTGTCGTCTTCATCTTTTGTGGCATCGTGAGGGGTTCCGCAGGGAAGACATACTGGGCCTTGGTTTTTCTTGTTGGGAATCAACGGTGTGGTGGATTATTTGGGTCTTGATGTTCGTTGTTTGATGTTCGCGGACGATCTGAAACTTTTCTGGCGTTTCGAGTCTCTACTTGACTGTGAGGTTCTGCAGCGGGCGGTGGATTGTTTCAGTGTGTGGTGAGCTGGGAACAGTTTACGTCTTAACCTGGCTAAGTGCTCTGTGGTAACATTTCATCGTTCGGAGAGCGCGTGTCAGTTCCGTTATATTCTGGAAAGCACTCCCCTATCTCGCGCGACGGAGACTAAGGACCTAGGAATCATATATGCGATTATCGTCTCTCTTTTTCCGGCATGTAGGCACAGTCGTGAGCAAAGCCATGCGGATGCTAGGCTTTCTGAAGGGTCAAACACACGAATTCACGGAGATCAAGCCAATACTTATGCTTTATAAGGCGTTGGTTCTCTCAAAACTGGAATACGCATCGACGGTTTGGAGCCCTTATTATTCTGTTCACCGGTATGCTCTTGAGAGGGTGCAGAATAAATTCTTGAGGTACGTTGGATTCAAACTGGGCATTCCGTCCGACCAAATCAGTTATCCTTCCTTGATGGAGACCTGCAAAATCCAGCCACTAGCATGGAGAAGGACCCTCGCCGATTTAGTGTTCCTGCGTAAGCTGCTGAATGACAAGATGACTGCCCATCTCTATTCGCCAGGTTCCAGTTTTCCGCTCCTCGTCTTACCAGTCGCCGTCCCGCCTTATTTCACGTCCCGTTCTCAGCTTTGAACTATTTAATAAATTCCCCTCTAAACCGTATCCGGTTCAGCTAATCTTCTCATCAACCTCCATCCCGAATTTGACTTTTTCTTCAGTTCCCTGCCCCAACTTATTGTTGTCTCCTGTTTCATTTTAAATTGTTATTAAATATCCATCATTCTTTGTTCCTCATTTATCGGACTGTTGAAGTTATATTTATTTATTTCTCTTTGTACTATAATATTATTTCCATTGTAAATTGTGTTTGCCCGTATTAAATAAATAAATAAATCCTGGGTGCCAGACTGGGCTTATGAGAGGGGAAACTCTCACGTCGCGACGTGTCTTCCGACGCGTCGGAAGAAATATCACGCGCATTTTAGAAGGTCATGGAGGAGGATGATTTAACCCGAAATTCAGGTGCATGCCCATTCCTCATTGTAGGTAGTAATTAATTTATTAATTTTCAATTCAAGGTCGAAGATTATGTCGTCGTGATGAGTAGAAATCCAGAATCGACTCCCACCTCCCTGGCATATTCCCGGTGGACATCCAACTCTCACTTGGGCGGAAATCAAAATCGGAGAATAAATCCAGATGGGGCAGTCGGAATGGGGATGAACCAACCGCCACCAATCGACCGTGACGTCAATGTGAATGGAAGAAGAGGGAGTCTCGGTCGGGGTAACCAGAGGGCACAAGCGGCAGAAGAAGTGAGGGAACATCCGCGCGAGGTTGTTCGCCCAATACTGAACAACGCTCACAACATGAATAACATGATGGCCTTCAGGGATGCCCGCCCGATCGTTCATCGAAATCGGTAAGGGAGGAGTGGTTTTTGTTATTAATAATAATAATTATTAACAAAACCACTACTATTTGTTCATAGTAGCAACTAAGGGGTACAGGGTGGCCGAGTGCCACTCCGGCGGAGTGGACTAAGGCAACAGTGTTTCACCTGATTACATTATAGCGTGGTGTTTGCCGACGGTGCAGAGGTCTAATCCAATGAGGTGGTTAGGGTGAGAAATGACTCCTCTGCTGAGTACTCAGCAGATGAGTCATTTCTCACCCTAACCACCTCATTGATTACATTATGTTGGAGCACGGATCGGCCTGGTTCGAATCCGGGACGGGTAGCAATGTTTGATTGAAGACCAATCAAGTGAGTTTGGTTAGGGAGAGAGAACGACTCCTCTGCTGAATACTAAATTGTTTATTCAGGTAAACAATTATAGCGTAGGGACCGGTTTCGAGCAACTAAGCTCATCTACAGCCCAGAGTGACTTGAGGTGGTTGAAGGTACAATTAGTTCTGAACTAATTGTACGTTGGTTGTACAATTGGTTCAGGACTAATTGTACGTACAACCACCTCAAGTCACTCTGGGCTGTAGATGAGCTTAGTTGCTCGAAACCGGTCCCCGCGCTATAATTGTTTACCTGAATAAACAATTTAGTATTCAGCAGAGGAGTCGTTCTCTCTCCCTAACCAAACTCATTGGATTAGACCTCTGCACCATCGGCAAACAACCACTTTGTGACCAATCAAGTGTTGAAATACTTGTCTTGTCAGTGCTCAGTTTGTCTCTGAGCCCAAGTTCATGGGAATTAGGAATGGACGTGTTTTTTTTTTTTTTTATCCATAGAAGGCTTCGAAATAACTCCGAAAATGGGGTTAAAACACTAATAGCAAGTTCGTACAAATTTATAGAATTTATGGAAAAATAGCAATTTGAATTTTCGGCGGAAACCAGCGATTAGCTCCTATTGGTCGACGATTTCGCCATGGTGCCAAGTTGGCCACCACAAAAAATAAAATAAAATAAATTTCAAAAATAAACTGAAGGATCAGTCTCTGAGGTTAAACCACAGCGAAGCTTAAAAGTGACATGGTCGTTGTTTTGGTGAGTTAAGGTGAATAGCCGAATTTTTCTTTAATTGTTTCTAAAAATGTGGAGTTTATGGGAACGATCTGAGGAAAAAGTGGTTTTCTGAGTTGGCAACCCTGACTGTCAAACGGGAAGGTCTATTATAGAGTCTATAATAGGTGACGTCATGCACATACTTTTTTACGTCGACCAGAACAATGTTAGTAGATGAATGTTAAGTTAACATTGTTAACTAAGACTTTTTGTCACAAAAATGATGTATTTTTCTCTTTTTGACTTCTAACGTCATGGTACAGGATGACTTAATTCGAAATTCGGGTGCACGTCCATTCCTAATTCATAGAGATCTCCAATCAAGCATAGTCGGGAATTTTGCAAGAGATCGAAGATAATTCGTGACGCCGGAAGGTTTACACAACCAAACAATCACATACATAACACCTACTAAGTTCAGTTTCGTTATTCCAGAGAGAAACAACTAGACGCCATCAAAAGGATGGAGGAGCGTTTGAGGAGCCTCATCAAGCCTCCCCAAAAAGTCCAAAAGAAGACCAAACCTCCTAAAATGGCCATGTTTGTCTTGGACATCTCCCGCATCCTGGAGGAGCCACCGGCCGTCACTTGGTTGCCCATTAAATCCGTCGCTTTCGGTTGTCCGGAGCCGACGATTCTCTACACTCTCGTCAGGGGGAAAGGAGAGCTCATCATGTTCGGGGGCATAAAAAAAGACCCGAACGCCGTCGCCAACCAGTCACAACAAACCCCTTCAGACAATAACGACACAGTTTCGGACTCAGTTTACTATATCAACGCGTCTCATAGCTCTATATGAATCAATAGGTTTTTTTCTCTCTGCCACCGTTTTCATCTTTTTCATCAAGAATATGAGCGTGAATCAAACCAGTTTTTCCTTCCTAATGGAAATGATTTCAATACTTTGTATCAAAATATTTTGTACAAAATAAACATTATGCACATACTGGAATCCCGAAAAGTGAATGATCCTGCTCAACCATCTCTACAGAATACGCTTTTTTGGTGGAAGGATTTTCATTTCAAGGAAAACGCAGTAAGAAGTGGAATAAAAATCAGTGTTCATGTATTATATTTTGAATTAAAATTACCATGGCATTAAAATGTGAATCGAATCCAAAACATTGAAATAAAAATCGATAGGGCGGAGCAAAAGTTAGTCGTCAGAATCCCTGGGCTTAAGACTTCCAAAAACTTCGTCAGGCACGATCTGCTTCTGTATGGGTAAATCTGAAAAAGGGAATTGAGCGTTGATGAATCCCCGCTACGACGAGCAAAAAGGCTTATATTATGCACATTTGTGAAAGAGACGAGACAAGAATATCTCATTCATTACTGCACTATTATACTGTACTATAAGTAGTCATTACTGCTAGCAATTATTGTAAGTAGTCATACTATGACTGTGATAAATACTATCCATATTACGATGGCGTCATACGATAACCTCGTATCTCAATTTTTGGCCTTTTTATTTTTATTGCATTTTCTGAATGAAATCCTCGTATCTCATTGGCCAGTATTTTCCGTAGTTACCGTTCGGTGGTTATATGATGACCAAGTATATTAAGCGTATATCTGGTTGTTCTAAAATGATAACCTCGAAACTACGAAATAAAATAGGTTCGTCGGAATGAACGTAAATATTAAAAAAAAAAAAAAAAAGACCCCAAGATGGATCAGACTTGTCTGACTCCAAAATTACGAGGTCATCATGTTAACCTCGTAACTACCAGATTGGAACTATTTTATTTCAATATTATCTGATATGATATTTATTCTAGTTTCTATGGCTACAGAGCTTGAAATACTTGAGTGGTCAGCTGATGCAATAAAAATCTACATTTTGGAGTCAGACAAGTCTGATCCACCTTGAGAACACAACCATCCCCCCCGCACGGTCCTTCCTACCCGAGAGTCAGTTTTTTGTCTCTCCTGAAAAGTTTGGGTTTTCTGAGATACGAGGTTATCATAAGACGCCTTGTAATTTACATCGACAAAAAACAACAAAGTATTTACAATAATTGCTCATTATTAGGAAATAATAAAATGTTCACTGTCGTCCGTTACTCGGTTTTGTTGGATTTTCTAACAAGGCACCAGTAAATAGCAGTAAATTTCAGGAAGGGTAAAAAAACGCAGAAATCAATACCGTCAGCGTTTTCATCCCCATCGTCCTCGTCACTGGACACGAGAGCGTCGTCCAAGTCAATCTCGTTGGGGTGAGTGAGGGCAGGACCGTCTTGGGCGCTTGTGGTGACTAATCCATCTTTAGTCACCTGCTGAGTCTCACCACGGACGAACATGATGCCAGAACTCAAGCTCGTGGGTTGACCTGAAGAAGAGACCGATTTGAGCATCAGCTTCAAAGGTTGGGCTTAAGATAACGTAATAAGTGAAGTTCCTAACTCACTTCTGACAGTGGACGACATTTCAGCGGCCTTAGCCTCCAACATGCGCATATCATCCTTGGCACCCGGAGCAAGGTCTGATACGGTTCCAGCTATACTGCTCGCTGCTGACAACATTTGTGCAGACATCATATTGACCTGAAATAAATTGCCAAACAAGAAGTTCAATCTTTAACTGCTAGATTGGAGGGTGAAGTATCTCTACGTTAAACAAATTTGCGTTTCTTAGAAGACTTCACATTCGACGGGAGATACCTGAAAACGTATTGACTGCTTACTTGAGTATTATACGTGGCTTGTACACTTCTCTTTATTCTCAACATTTCCCTCATAGTGTCTTCATTCCCATGTCTAACCTCGAAATCTTTCCACGTTTGCCAGAACACTTGTGTAACCTAAAACAAAAAATACACATTTGTCCCCAAGCTCTGGAAGTGCATATAAGTTTTGAAGCGTACGCTCATATTACAAGCATATTCTTACCCTTGGATCGCACATTTGGCTGCAGTGTGCGTAAATGGCTCGGGCTCGGTCGATTTCCCCGAGTTTGGTTTCCATTTCGGCGAAACGCAAGCACATTTCTCGGGCATTATTCTCAGTGAGAACTTCAATGGCTTTCTCGTAAATTTGCCTTGTTTTGGGTATCCCGTATATTTCCGCTGCCTTCTTGATGTAAATGTTGAAGACCTGCAAATGTTTGTTGTTGGAATCGTCGTTGAAATTGGTCAAGTTAGGGGATCTATAAAGGCCACTCACCTCAAACATTTCCTCGGGAAGAACCCCTGATGTAGCTCTCTCGTACACCCCCATCGCGTGGCGCGCCAGGCCGTGTTCCTCTTCCAGTTTAGCATACAACAGGTACAAGCTCTTGGAGAATTTTGCCGGACAATTTTCCAAACACTGTTCAAACAGGTCGCGTGTTCTTTCCAGCTTGGTGCCGCCGTAGCGCTTGAGGAATTTCGTCAAGTAGGTATTCCAAATATCGTACACGTTGGGCCATTTGAACAGGGCGATTCCTTTTTCGTAGGCCTAGATAAGACAAGAATAATAAACCAAAAAAAAAAAACCAGCGAAATTAGCCACTTCCAACTAGGAAGCCATGAACCCAAAGTTACCCTAAATGCTTCTTCGAAGTAGTTATGCTCTTCCAGGAACAATCCGTAGTTGATGATTATCTGCGGGGTGGCTATTTTCAAATCGATGATTCTGTCGTACACTGCTTTGCAGGACTGGAAACAATATAGTAAATTATTTGATACGAGGAGGAGGCGCTCATCAAAAGAAACATCAACGTACGTCATTGGCTAGCTGCAATCATCACTGCTCACGTCCAAAATTACCTTGAAAGTGCCAAAGCTCTCTTCTAGATCAGCGTACATTGACCATAATTTGAGCGATTTGTACAACCGCATCTGGACAGTTTCCGTGTCGTCATGGTAGTCGACTTTTCGAGAAGGCATGACGGTGGCCCTCTGCAACAACTTCAAGGCATCTTCGTAATTCCTGCAAAAAAATATATAAAAAATGTCACGACACCCGTTTGAACTGCTGTTGCCACCTAGATACAAAATTGAATTCAACCTACTCGTTTCTTATTTCCATTTCAGCCCACTCGCACCATACCGAAGCCAAGTCGTCGACTTTCAAATATGCCACGTGAGTGCCCTTTTCCATAATAAGCCTGGCGTCTTCGATTTGATCGTTTTCTTCGTAAAACTTGGCGAAATTCACCCAGAGCATGTTAGGCTTCCCGACAGCTTGCTTTGGGTCCACTGTCATCACGGCCTCTCTGAATGTATCGATGATCTGAAATTACATAATATGCAATTAATATAATATATTACTATAATCTATTATATTAAATCAACTAAAAAGTGCAAAGTTACTTAACACGTTCATCTTAATAATTTTAGGATATTTACATCATGTGGTTTGCCTTCGTATAACTGGACTCTCTTTAGCCACTCGTGCACGTTGTGTGGATTCTGACGAAGAAGAACGGAGTTCAAAAGTAACAGCCGTCTTTCGATCAAGTTTTCAAACCTCGAAATTCTTAGTTCAATTTCTACGTCATCTGAAATGAAAAGGTAATGCAATCAGATCAGGTAATGGTGATAACTAGCGGTGAAGTACGTGGTGTGTTCAAGTGTCAGTTTTATTATCAGATTCTATGGAGCTATTTTCACAAAAACGTACCATCTTCTGTGGGGGCTGGTTTTTCTGAAACTTCTTCCATCTTCTTGCTCAGCGAAAGCTCTTCGAATTGAGCATAAGCGTCAAATACTTGGGTGAAATCTCGAACAGTTGTGACTGTGAAAATAGCTTCTTCATAAATATCCCTTGCCTGGAACGTAATGAACAAGAGATAGTATGTACCTTATGCGTTGCACATCCAGAGTGCGTGGGTTGTCTGAGGAAATTCAGTTTAAAAAAACTCGGCCCATTGGGCCACGCCAGGGGCGACCCACTGGACCCCCGGATGCTTTTAGCTTAGAGCCTACGGCTGAAATTTAAGAAACTTGGAACATTCTTAACTAACCGTCGGATTGAAGCCCATCTTGCGTGTTGGAAAAGAAAGTGTCAGACGCCGAACTAGTGGCCTGACGGTGAAAGAAGTGACAAGGCCTAACAAGTGGCCTAATGTACAACATGTGAGGGCGTCGAACTAGTGGCCTGACGGTAAGACAAGTGAGGACGCCGAACTAGTGGGCCAACGTACGACAGGTGAGGATGCCGCACTTGTGGCCTAACGTTAAGACAAGTGAGGATGCCGAACTAGTGGCGAACGGTAAGTCAAGAGAGGACGCTGCACTAGTGGCCTAACCTTAAGACAAGGGAGGATGCAGAACTAGTGCCTTAACTTACCTGTACTAAATATAAATTTTATATATTACGTAACGCGACTAACGTTTTTGAGTAGTTAGGTCAGGACTAAAGCATGTTACATGCTAATAGGTAAGCAATGAACAAACCTTTTCAAATAATCCACCTCTTATGTAGTAGTCGGCCAGAGAATTCCACAGTTTTCCTAGTTGATCGGTGTACTTCTTCAGACCACTGCGAATTATAGCGTCCACATTCAGCGTTCTGAAAAAGAAAGAGCGGATTACTTTTTTCCAACACTTTTCCGCAGAATAAATTTCCAGGAGTTAACATTGCACACTAACTTCATGTCCTGAGGATTTTTGGAAATGAGCTCGCATAGTTCTGTCCAAAGCTGATGGTTGGATTTTCCGTGTTTTGACACGAATTCATCACTATTGACGATGTCAGCAAGGCGCACCGATGCTTCGTCCAGTTTGTTCACCGAAATCAGGTAGTCAATGTATTCTTCGGCGTCTTCTGGGCAGAGCTTCAAAGACAATAAAAATTATCGTTTATACTTCAAAAAACGCTGCAGATTTTACACAAGGGTTTATTATTCTTTGATATACGTTACTTGTGCAGAAATTTAATTCTGTCAATGAAAAAATTTAAAAAAAAAATTTTTTTTGATTTTTATCTCAAAAAAAATTTTTTTTTTTGATTTTTTGTTCAAAAATGTGTTTTTTCAAAAATTCTGTATTTTTTACTCGAAAAATATTTAACATCCTGGGATCCTTCAAAAATCCCATTTCTAGCCCCACGAATGCCCTAAACATCGCCCCAGTGAAATCGGATCAATCCGGGACCCCAAAAAATGGATTCTACGTCCAAAAATACTTCGAAAACGACACCTAACTCGATCCCATAGCTAAAAGCCTTCAAAAAACCCCTCCCGTAGCCCCATTATAGCCCCATAGCGCCCCACGGGTTTGGGCGATCGGACTGAAAACCTTGCGGGCACAACTAGATGGTAAACCAAGTATTTTGTCGAAATTTCAGATTTTTTAAAAATTCCTACTGCCCAAAACGGCCTGGACGGCGTACGGCGGACGGACATTTCGGATTTAGAATGTAGACCTCTTGAAACGGATAATGTCAAATTTTGAGCCCGATCGGAGTCGTCGACCCCCGTCGCGAAAACATAGGTGTATTATTCCAATATACAAGAATAATATACAATGTATGTATCCAATATACAAGAATAATAAACCAAAATGAGCAAGAAAAGAATGAAACCTAACCAATTTTTAAAGGATGACAACCGGGTAAACGTACTTTTAGATACCGACGAAATACACGAACTGCGGTTTCTGGGATGTTGTGCTTCTTGAGAAACCCGATGTAGATTGGCCAAATTCTTCGGTGTTGAGTGATCGGAAGAGCTCTGAGCGCTCGGTCGAAAACTTGCCGCGCCCTGGTAATTTTGCACTGATCCACAATGAACTGGCAATAATCCATCCAAATTCGAGGCATCTGAAATACAAAATTTGATTATTGAGTTGTTGAGTTGATTAGAATTCAATGTATGCAACTTGATTTCCAACGTGACAATTAGCTTCAACCCATTTCAATCATTAACCTACGATCGTAATCATTGCCAAACATTTATTTTTACCATTTTAGCCCATCAGGCCCTCACCTTGTTCATATAAACCAATGCTCGTTCAAAAGTGTTGTTCAAATGTTCATAACAAGGGTCCGTGATGCATCTTCCTTTGATCTGTCTTTTTCTTAGTTTCAAATAGTTGTACCATAACTTGTAGCTGAAAAGATCGATTGGATCATTTTAATAACGTAGTTCAAGAAGAATTTTTTTTTTTTTGTGGAGTCTGGTGTCCAAGTGCTTGCAACCTCAGCCTCACACAGATCTACAGCGAATTGGTCTTCCGAGTTTCAATTCCAGATACTGTCGATTCTTACCTAGCTGGAAGTTCCTTCAGGGCTCTTTCATAGATAATATTTACTCCGTGTTTGGGCGAGTCCTTTTTGAATTCAATGTATCTCAGCCAATGCTTGATCGAATAAGGGTTCCTGAGGATTTCTTCTTCGTAAGGAACATCCTCTTCACTCTGAAAAATATCAGGTGGTTAGATCGAGCTAGCTATTCTATCTTGCATTAGAGATAAAGGTAACATGGTTCAGTACAGGTAACAATGACAAAATACTTATACGCGCCCAGATTGCATTACTCTCGGCAGTCTTTGGCTGGTAGCCCCCCACCCCCTATGAAGTGAAAGTTCCTTTCCTTCTTCCATGGGTAGCGGCCGAAATTAGCCGCGCGCTTTCAGGATAGTGACTGATAGATGAATGGAAGACTCCTTCGGCCTCGATGTCACAGAGGGCGATATACACTGATTCTAACACGGCCTGCTAAATTGGCTTGCAATAAGGGGAAAGCCCCAATAGCGGACATGCTAAGGACTCATTGACTATTTTCGAATTTCTACATCTCATGTGAAACAAAAAATAAAATTCTGTAGGCTTTTCCTAATCGCCCACAATTGTTTTAACGTTCGCAATTGAAAAATAGCCAATAAATTGCCATTTACTGCTTTAAATTCAATTTTTTTCATCAGACCATGATTCACCAGTAGTGGACACCAAAATTTTCAAATGTTGGAGTAGCGGACAGTCAATGCACCGAAGGCGGACATAAGGAAGATTATTGCAGAAACAATGTTGAAAACGTAAAAAAAGGTTTTATTCAAATTCAAATGCAGTAAAAAAAAAAAATAAAAAAAAAAAATACTTCTTTATCAATTCCAAAGTGGAGTATCAGTCGTCCCCGCTAGTGGAGGGAGGCATTCACAGATAGGTCGGTAATTACTTACGAAAACATTTCTTAAAATCTAAATAGCAGGTACAAAAATGCCTGGTAACTTGGACCAATCAAACTTTCCTGTAATTGACTACTTAGGTAAATTATTTTTAAAACGTAACCTCTTCTAATATACCTGAAAAAAAAAAAAATATATATATAACTTGAAAATCATGCTTAGCTTAATGACTACAGTCATTACTGATCCCACCTAATAAAAACCGAGAAATGTCTGTTTGTTCCCTTTTCACGCCTGAACGGAATGACCGATTCGCGTGCCGTTAATTGCGACCTGTTCCAAAAACCAGCGCGATGGTCATAGGCTACCTTGATTTTTCCTCCCTCATCCCCTTCATCGGTTTTCGGGTTCTCCTTCACGACGAAAGTTGTTGATCGTCGTTACTAGGGATTACTAGGAAAATTTGACCGAGAGACGGGTCAAAAAGCGTCGTTGCCACGGGTGCGTCGTTGATAGGTGATGGACGGAAATTTGATATTTCGTGCGAAGTACGTGAGGGCATCTAGTAAGTTATATCATCACAGCAATTGAGAATCAATTTAGAGGAATCGGAAATTTGACCCAAACGGTGAAGGTTTTGGTAAAATCTTTAAAATTTGGTTGCGTGAAATGACTCTTTCGTCCTTTTGATCAAGATGGAACACATTTCCAAATCTGTTAACTGGCCTCATAGTTTGAACTAAAATGCAATAATTCGATCTCAAAGTTTTGATTCTTCAAACAGATTCAACGTCCTTTTTTTATTGCAGAATATAATATATTCTGCAATAAAAAAAGGACGTTAAATCTGTTGAATCTAAATATTATTTACCATATAATATGATATAGGTAATATAATTTGCAACAATGAAACTCCCTTCTTCGAAAGTGTTCCCATCATTTTTCATTTTTCATTCATAACTCGATGACAGCTTTCAGCATCAGATTCTGCTCTTCAGAGTAATTTAAAAAATTTCTTTTTCGAGATTCTTTCTCGCGCTCTTCTGTTTCTTCTTCCTGTTCAAAGAAAGATGAAAGAAAACCATAATTATAAAAGAGTTTACATTGCATCAATAGCACTAAGAATGTACCTACGAGGGGTGGCCTAGTAGTGAACACCATTGTGCCAGTAATGAACATCCCCAGTACCTATAGTGAACATCCACTGCGCTAGTAGTGGACACCCCCTGTCCGCCTTTGGTTCCACGCCATGGATGTTGAAAAAAACTTTTCCAATCGCTTCCTGAGTGAAAATAGATCTCCAAAAACAGCATGTGCTAAAATAATCAATTGTACCAAAGGTGGACATGGGTGTTCAGCACTAGTGCACTGGGTCTTTCTACTGATCTAGTAGTGAACATGAGCAAATCACTGCAAAATCTATTTCAAATCAAGTTATTCAACGAAAATCCAATTCATTTCTTCAACTTAGAGACAAATACTTCCTCATTAACCAAAAATAGTTGCAAAAAACGTTAAATTATGCTTAAAAACTCACCTCAGTTTCTTAGCCATTTTCACAAGGAAACCACCTCACAGCTACAAAAGTTGAATGAGGTAACTTTGGGGTTACCTTCTTCTTCTGGATTTTTCAATATCATCTTCTTCTTCGTTGTGCTTGTTCTCGAATAGCTACTTGGTAGGACGCAAAAAAAGAAAACTGCCTAGGTTTGCTCATATCCTTATTTTATAAGTTTTTTATCTAAGTGTCCGCTACTGGTACCATGTCCACTATTGGGGCTTTCCCCTTAATTGTGCAATAAGCCGTGTTAGAATCAGTGAATTATTTAGTTGTAAGGAAACGGCATTTTTAGGGGTTGATGGTCAGTCCCGCAGATCTGATCTTGCTGAGGACTTCCCGGATATGCTGGTGGCGTTGGGAGGACGTCTCACTGTACACAAGGAGATCATCCGGGTACCAAAATTTGGTAGCTCGTTTAATGAGACAGGTGCCCGGTAGGTCACCAAAAATCTGCTCCATGAAGGAACTCAAGGAGGTTTGTTCGCCCCAGGTGGGCCGCCAAAACCTCTGGAAACTCTGCTTGAAGGGTTTGAGCAACAGTAGCGTCAGTGGTGTGGAAACCTGCCAGCGGGGATGTTTTGGTCTCCTTGAGTTCTGTGTGGAGAGGAATTGGGGTATGGTCTGGAGGAAAGGCTACTGACCATGTTGCAGTGTCGTACCGCAAGCCTATCTTCTTGAAGAAGTCCAGGCTCACCAGTACTTGGTGGGGGAAGTAAAAGGTGTGGCTCCAACGGTGGAAACCCACCGAGATGGGCAAGGTGCGAACCCCCACTAGAAGTGAGAGTGGGGACATAGAGTGCTCCGAATTGTCTTCGCTAGGAGTGACCCATTGAAGAAGGAGAAGTTTATTGCGGAAATGGAGGCTCCAGTATCCAGCAGAGAAAAATAGAACAGAGAGGAAAATAGGTACATTTACTCGAAAGTAGGGCTCATTTCGTCCTTGTATCTAATTTTCAACCGGCGCTCATTTCGCTGCTAACAACAGTCCCTAAAAAAAAAAAAAAAATCCGGGGCCCATTTTGTCCGGCCATTGAACTTTTGGGGCTCATTTCGGTTGGTCTTTTTGGCTCATCATCTATGATCAATCATAGATGGAGAAAAACCTCTCGGATCAGTCGATTTTCAAGGGGGAGTTGACTAACTATCAATAATTATTGATATATTAATATAGTATTTTGCATAGGTACATCATAAAACCGTATTTTTATCTAGTATAAATTATACTGTATAATATACCTACTAACATAAATGTTACACTGCTCTACAAAAAAAAAGTGACCTGAAAGTTGCTGGCCTCATTTTATCATGGATGTGGGTTTTCGAGGGTGCTGAATCCGAATCCGTTGTCAGTTTTTTCCGATTGGGCGATTTTTTCGATTTTTCGACGTTTTTATGGTTTTTAATTAATTTGCTGTGCATTTTCCTGGTCATCACGAACTTCGTCCAAAAAAGTTATAATGAGGCTAGATTTGTAGGACATTTCATGCTGAATCCAAATATGACCCAATTTTTTATTTTTCTAACATTGATCCAAACCTTCCAAAACCTATTGAAAAACTGTAGAGAGAAACAACAGTTGTTGTTACTACAGTTACTGTAGATTTTTTGCCTATTTTTGACTTAGGTACATTTTTGTTTTTGTTGACTCCAATGGACCTGCCAAAAAATTTAGAAAAAGTTTAGACTCTCCTGCGTCGAATGAGACCAACCGGAACTCTCAAAAGTTGTAATTAGCGACGTTACGATAAAAACCATAAAAACGTCGAAAAATCAAAAAAATCGCCCAATCGGGAAAAAACTGACAACGGATTCGGATTCAGCACCCTCGAAAACCCCCATCGATGATAAAATGAGGCCGGCAACTTTCAAGTCACTTTGTTTTTGAAGAGCAGTGTTATTTATCTCGAAAGATAGTGTACCTACCTAATACTAAATTAAACTAAACTTTAGTATGTCAGGCAACCCTACTAACCAGGCAAATTCTCAGCTTCTTTTCCTTGCTGATTGGCATGATGGCGCTACAACCCACAATTCAATCAGGATATATTAAACCGGACCCGCATTAAATGGAGAATTCTAATGCGAATAACGAAAGTAATAAGTTTCTAACTTGAATCACATAGAAAAACAAACGCGGTAGTGTAACGATATAAATTTTGTAGTGACGCTAAATCCGAGAGTAGCATTTTTTCGGGTGACAGAGATGAAGCAAAAGAAGATTCATGAAAGACACAATTAATATGCACAGTTTGACTTTGCTAAGCGGGTAGTAAATTTTATCAGTCAAAAGTATCAGGATAATTCGAGATAAACCTATAGAATAATGTAAAAAGTTGATCTCTAGGATTTTATTGCTAAATTGTCGAGGTCTTGGTGTGCCAAATGGGTAATGTTTCGGGATTTGGAAGCAGCGCGATCTTTCAGCACTTGACCTAAGCTCTTGAATCCTTAGTTCCCCCACTTGCCGGCAGAGTTAACCAAAGAAAATCAATAAACAACAATGGCGTCCAGTGTATCTGTAGACACTGAAGCTTGGAGATAGGTTCTCTGTTTTGTGGTTATTTTCAAGTTGATATCGTTGTACATCGGTTGCTTCTGTCAGATTGTCGTGTACTGTGAACGCGCTACGCTGACGGGGGAGAAATCCGACATTCCTTCTCGGCGAACATAGTAAGTTCAAAGTTATGTTTTCATTCCGGTTCAACCTGGCCCGGGGAGGAAGTACCGTTTGTATTTTTCAGACTTTTGACATCCCGTGCAGGGTTCAACATACTCGGGTAGATGCCTGGGGCCCCGGGGTCCCTCGACCGCCCGTTATCTCTGTGTATCACACAAAATCGCCGTCTGTCAGGGGCGGAATGAGACCGAAATCTGCGTTGTTGGATATCGGATGCAAGCAGGTTTCAGTGTATCTCTGCACTTTGGAGTTACCCCAGACCTCAACCTCGTTTTCCGTTCCCCCTACAAGAGAAAGGACGAATTCCTCGCATAGCCAGACCCGGCCTCTTCAAAACTGCGTCGTTCTGCTCCCTTCAAAAGCCTTCGGATTCTCTGTGGGCCTCACAGACCTACTCCAAGCCGCAGTGTTATCCTTATATCCTCGTTTTTTACTCCATGAAGAGGAGAAGGCTGTTGGGAACTTCTTCACAAAATGAAAGAAGTCTGTCCTTGGAAATAATTCAGCTCGGTTATCCGTTGCCACCTCTGATTACTCTTCATTCTATCTACGCAATAAAACCCGCTCTCGTCTCAATTCAACAGCCCCTTTGCCTTAATTTAACTTGATTCACTGTTTCATATGCATCAGAATCAAAATATAGCTTGTCGCATCACCATGGCACCTTCTCAACACTTAGATCCATTAGAGCACATTTGGATTTTTGTTAAGCGCCCCATTCTCCTCATTCGTTTTTTTTTTTGTTTCACTGTAATCACTCGTTTACGTTAAACTGTCAAGTGCCCTAATGCGCTTAAAGAAATCCCTTGGTAGGTACTTGCTAATAGCCACTCAAACTGTTGGTCTCACTGCTCAAAACATTCCATATGGAAAAGGGTCATGAAGCCTATTGCCTTCAGAGCCCAAGTTATGTTGTTACATCTTACATGTTCCATGGAAAACAAGTAGTTTCACTGAAAGACCAGACCAGGCTTGTTTAATTTTTGTTTTTACTCTTATCAAACCGCAGAAACCATTCAGGCAAAATCTGATGGCTATGGAAAATCAACTCGATTCCTTGACTTGTAATATGAAACTGGGTACCTACTCTTTGTGTAGTCCAGTAACAGAAAAGTGGTTGCATAATGTTAATGCCTTAAACCGTATGCATTCATAATTAATTAATTAAGAATAATTTTTAATTCGAATAATTATTATTCGGGTGGAAGATTTTAATTTCATCAACATAACTACATGACATGTTGATTATAAATTTATAACAACAATGTTGATTATAATATTATATTATTACACTTACCTATAATTTTCACTTGTGGTGCATAATTCCATGGAATTTCCAAAACTGATGCATCAGTTTTGGAATAAGGAAAAAACAGTGCCAAAATAACGCTTCAAAGTTGTACCGAGATTGTCGATCTAGTACCATAATATTATATAATATTCCTATCGTAAATTCTCTGGTACTAGGTATTAATTATATAATATTATTATGGTAGGTACTAGTACCTATTTAGGTCGACAATCTCGGGACAACTTTGAAGCGTTATTTTGGCGCTGTTTTTTTCCTTATTCCAAAACTGATGGAATCATGTGCCGATTGGTAGGCTATGACCAAAAGATGGCTATGACTTACGTAGGTACTCAAGGCGCTCGTCTAATAAAATTTTATAATAGTGCCCTTGCTTAAATTGGATGTTTGGCCACTTCTCGCCGTAGAAAACAACAGCTCGGGATGATATGTACTTCCGCAAACGTACCGTCTTTGAATCCTTTTCTGTAAAATAGTTTCGTTACAGAAAGTTTATCAAAATTTTTTATGGAAGATGTTCATTAGTCGTTATTGGCCTACGATTGGGCATGTCTCCATCACTCGTATCTCTGATGCTGACATCCTTTGAGGCCCAAGTACTCGACTAAGAAACTGATATCAATGCAATGGCCTTCCCGTAACGTATTTATACGTACCTTTATAAAGGGGTGTTCTCACGGGGCATGGAATTGCTTCTGTCTGATCGAGTGGTCGTGAGTTCGCCTCTGACATTCTTCGATCGAATAAGAACATCCAGTGGAAAAGCGTGTTCCACGTTCCTTCAATGTTGATCAGTTTAGGCTCAAGGTTTCAGTATCCGGGGGTCTGGGGGTGTCCCCCAGCAGTCAGAATACAAAATACCTACCTACCATGATGAACTAACATCATAAGCGTCAATACACCCCACAGCCGGCAACTTTTTTTTACAATTTACTAATTTATATAATTTTAATACTAATTTACTAGCTGAATAAACTAATTACACTGTTGTTCACTTGTACTATTTTAACTTTGAGAGCTAAATTAGTACAAGTTGTCTCGGTTGGTGTTAGACTCCGAAATGTCTATACGATGATCCTTTCTTAGCTTAGTGTCTGCAAGATGCTAAGCATCCCAAATTTGATGTTGCAAGTATTCAGTGTGGGGCTACAGGTAGGTCCTACAGGAGGGGCTTCGGAAGGTATTCAGCCATTGGGTCGAATGGAGTGTCGTTTTCGAAGTATTTTTGGACGTAAAATCCATTTTTAGTGGACCGAAACCCATCTGATCTCATCGTGGTGATATTTAGGCCTTCCGTTTGACTGCGAATGGGGCTTTTAAAGGTTGCCAGATGGTCGAATGAGGTGTCGTTTTCCGAGTAATTTCGGGCCAGCACTGCACAGCTCTCAACAGTTCCTCCATGGTCGGCTTCAAGGGATAAACTGAACCGTGATCGTGACGGCTGGTTCTTTTTCAATTTCCAATCTAGGCATGGGTCACGACAGTGAAACCGAAAGTGTGCCACGCTGTAAGTTTTCCGTCCCCGTGAGAATCTAACTTAGATGAGACGATAGTAAACTGTTCGTCCATACGAAGGTGCTTGGTGGAATGAAAAGGAAAAATGAAATTCTTCGAAGGAGCTTGGTGTCTTTGAGGAGATGTCGAAATCTCGTCTTCTGTGAAGGAATCCAAAGCTCATGTTTCTGACGTTCCCCTACGACACATGAGTTTGAGTTAAGTATTAGTGAAAAACTCAGGGCAACGCCTAAAACTTGCGGTTTGTTGCTAAGGCTTCCGAGGTCAAAATTCGAGCTCTAGTACTATCATCTGTAGCACTCTGAATAGATCTATAGCGCACTCTAATACAACATCAATAAATAAAATCTTTTTAGAGTTCAGTGTTTCGATTAAGAGAAAAAAAATTGTTTACGATCCAGCCAGTTTGTCTTTTCACCTTGTCAAAGAACTTCTTTGAATTGCACCCGCGCTGGACATCTAGGGACATGGAAATTCCATGATGGAATATCTTTTTTGCGTAGAAGTGGAACCAAAACTTTACCAAATTCTCCAGTTTTTCGAGCTTGGGTTCTGCTAGAGAAAGATTCAATGCAGGTAGCCTTTCCAGGATTCAAGCCTGCTCCTTCCAGACACGGGCAACCTTACTTAAGTGTCGGTGGTTGTCGGGGACTTATCTAATCGGCTAGACCGGAAGGTCAACAAAAAAGGAACATACTGATTTTGTTATGAAGAGGATGGTTTGTTGTAGCAACTTTCAACGAACTCGGAGCACAGTTAACCTTCACCACCTAACGGAAGCTGTCTCGTAGCATTTATGGCACCCAACCTCTGGCAATAGATGTCACTTTTTCTGCCACATTACAATATCAATTATTCAGATTATCAATTATTGTTGAATTTATCATTCAATGTTTGAGTGGTGTTCGTCGTTTTGTGGTGCTTGAAAGATGACCTGTTGAATGTGCCGCAGTAGGTGTGATGAGGTATTCGCTACTTACAGATAACCCTTCTCTAACATTGCTAAGTTTCTAAATTGTTCAAGCCGAACAGAAAGCCTGAATTTCGGGATGTGGAGTTGTTCAAGTAGTCTCTCGGTTGGAACTGTCCATTGTCTCCCCAGAGTGAGTCCTTGAGTTGTCTCCTGATGAATCATAGCTCCTCTTTGAAGTTCAAGGTTGACTTCGAGCAGCCAGCGATATGGCACGTGGGAAGAGATTACATATTTGCCGAACAAACGTCCTGATTCGTGTAAATCATTTTAAATGGGAGGTCACATGCCCTTTAACCAATAACGACCGAAAAAAACTCCAAAAGTCCTTCACTTCCATGCGTTTTTACTTATGCTGAAATGCGCACGCGGAAACTGCGTAGGACATCGATAGTCAGTCAACCTACCGACAAACTGGCGTCTCCTATCTGAGTTCTGTCGATATTGAATTATTCAAAACCGCCGTCACTGTCATGAATCTTTCAAAAACCTAGCATATCATCTCAATCATGAGAAAGTGGTGAAAGCTGGCAAACATCAGCTGGAGGTATTTCCTGATTGTCGAGTGGAATGTGGAGTGAATAGTTTAATTGCTGGCAAGGCACCTTTTGAACCTTCCTATATGCATAATGACATTATGCGGAATAAGTACATTGTACTTATTGTACTTAAACACGGAATAAGTACATTGTACTTATTCCGTGTTTGTAGAAAAATATTTTCTGGAGAACTGATGAATCTAGACCGCGTACAGGTCAACAAAAGTTAAGATGCTAATTTGTATCAGCCCTGCAGATTGACGTTACAATAATTTATCCTTGATGATCTGTACCTAAGCATTTGAACTAGTTTAATAGGCTCATACAATACTATTATTATTGTGTTGGTATGTGAAAATATGGCTAGGAAGGAAAAACCCTCTGCATGGCAGGAGGTCCTGAAAGCTCTCTGTCCGTTCCCGCCCTTCCCCTCCAACAAATCCCACCCACCCTTTCGGTTCCTGGAACAATAGCTTTTGTATATGTTGAGGTGAACGGATCCCCATAGTGTGGAGGTGGTGGTGGGGAAGTTAATGCGGCTTTTAGCAGGCCTAACCCCTGCCGTTAGCTGAATCTTTATTGCCTTCCTCCTTTTTGCTGCAGGAACCCACCCTAACAAATCCCATATCCGATAACGTTTTCGAAAAACTATGCTAACTCATGTTAAATATGTATTTGTGATTTACAAATTACAAATCTTGCAAGATCACGTGATTAACAATTTTTGAAATAGTTATTTCAATTTTTGCCCAGATTGCGGCTGACCTACTAGAAATGTTGACTTTGGGGAACAGTTTTGCATGCTCAAAAGTATTCGTTCGCATTGATCCCCAAAGTGGTTCAATCTCACTCTGAAGCGGCGCCAGGAGAGTCGATAGTTTTATGTTACAGTCTCGTTGACGAGATGCTCCATAACGCCCACATGCGTAGGTTCGCCATCGCCCCCGCATTTTCATGCTGTGGAGGGGACAGACTACCAATGCCGCCTCCGCCCACACCGTTGCCGCCTCCCGTGGTCCAAATCGTTAGGATTTACGTCATCCAAGATCTGATTCCCATCCCGAGCGTAGGCGGCGATCCACAGTGGTGGCACCGATCAGCCCCAGACATCGGAGACGTCTGTCTGTTGCGCGATGGTGGTAGTGGGGGAGGAGGGGTCGATTCTTGCATCGAGATTGTCTGCCCAGGCAGACTGAGCAAAAAGAGGTGGTCTCCGTGCAAATCTAAATGTCCGTCTTCTTACGAGGAAAAAAAAAATACTGCAAATTTTACACTAGGCTTATATTATTCTTTGGTATGTATCGTGCAAAAAAGCCATACCTTACTTTCAATCTTGCTCAAATTGTTGCTTTTAAATTTAAATAAAATCTTGTTTATAAGACTTTAAGTCTTCCTTAAGAGCAGTTGGTACCCCCAATATTTTGTTTTTCGATTTTTTGTTTGTTTTTTCTTCTTAAAATAAACTACATTATGTACTGAACAAAATGGCATAATATGCCATTGCAATATCATTGCACATTGCTTGAACTTCAATGAGAATTATTAAAAATAGCTTATAAGGCGCCTGCATCATACTCTGGCTCTCCTTCATTACATTCTCCGTATAATCAATGGAAGTTTATTTTTCAGTTTTTTAGCACTCCTGAAAAGTTTCATTTTTCGACGCGTTTAACCCATCATCTCGAGAACCGGTCAACCGATTTAAATTTTCTTCTTTTTTGGTGGTTGGCCCACTCCTAATGAAATGTGTGGAAACAGAGTTTAGAAATTACGCAGTAGTTTTCATGTAGGTACAGGTCAAGCAAGTGACTCCGGAACGCCATTGAAAAGTGTCAAGTTTGCTCGTCTGTTATAAATCTCCAGATCGATATTTTCAAAATCTATTTCCGCAAATTTTTAGATCATTAGGCCTTTCATTAAAAAAAAATCAACAATATTGGACCAGGGAGTGCCGAGATTTTGGGGCACGAACTTGGCCGTATCTGTGCTATTATAATATAATATAATAATAATATTATGTATATATTATTATTATATACATATAATTTTTATTTTTATATTTTTTCCGGGAATATATCATAGGTAATATATATTCCCGGAAATATTCCCCAAAAATAAATTCTCGGGAATTTTTCCGTCAGTGGGTGGAGCTTATATTAAATTTTCCTGTTTGGCTGATTTTTCTCGTGATCTTTCTCGTCGGTTCATTCAAGTATTATCATTTTCCGCCAATCTCTAGTTGGACTGTCTTGGTGTCTCGGAAACGTTTTTACAAAGATTGGCTATGAAGCCTGCCCTCTTCGACTTTCGCAACTCCTCTCCTGAGTTTTTTCTGCCACTTTTTTCCAAACTCTTGTGGAACTCGGGGAAAGTATCACGATGCCCCATCGCACACATTGGTAGTTATCCAAGCTTCTGTGACCCTGCCTATTAGCAGTCCTAAAACCCGATATCATAGACGAAATCTTACTCATTATTACATTTTATGTTCTTAGTTGTGTAGGTATAAAAGTTTCAACAATCCCTTTCAGCAGTCGCCAAAGGTATCAAAACAACAACCATTGCTTAAATGGTAGAAATAGCATTTGATGCTAAAATATTGGACAATTATTTTTATTGTTTTCCCTATCATCTTTCCACCTTTCGAGAAATAGATTGTTTGGTTTTCCTTCAGAGTTGATTCATTCAAGTATAAGAGCGAAGGAGAGGTAATTTGCAGGCAAGACTGGAGCAATAAAGCTTGGAATGCATGACGACACAAGGTGGTTGCATCGGAGCGTGGAAATTTAGTCAAAAGAAATTTATATTCAATCGAGGCAGAAATCAATATTGAGCGGGTCCGTAGTTTTATCTTGGTAAATTCTATACGTTTCGCTATTCATTTTGAGGATTATGTTCTGCAGATAATGAGTTGTTAAGCAAGCTAACATCTTTTGGGACTGATAATTTCTTCCAAGTAAGAACTTCACAGATTTCGTGATTCATTCCGATAGTACGAGTCTGCATTTTGATAGAGTTTATGTTGGGATTGACGGTCGAGCTCGGGCATGATTATATCGAATGGACGATATTGACATATTATGGTCAGATTGCCTACTCTATCGTCGATTCGATATTCCAACGAAGGAGGTCTTGTGTATTTGTAACTTTGAGCCAATTCTCGCTACACTTGGGTTTGATAGCTTCTTAACATGAAACTATCACATTGTGTTGTTGGTTTATAATTTATCGAACGGCGTATTTCCGGTGGTAGAGATTCTGAATCCTCGTGGCCTTTTTTCTTGACGCGATAATAACGCTTTCAAATCGGTCGCGGATATTAGCAATTGAGCCTTCAGCGGTTCCGCCGGGCGACTGAATTCATTTGGCTTCCAAAGGACACCGCTATAAACCACTGGGTAGGCAAATTGAAAGTAACGTGAGTTTTCTTAGTCCAGTTGCATGAACTCACTACTGTCACGAAAGACCGCTTCCTGTTTGTGCTAACTAACCGGGATTTAGATCTAAACAGCGCCTTTTCGAACGCCCTTCATGGATTTGTTGTTGAACCGTTTTTGTTCGGAAGAAGCAAAACCTCTATTGATTGATGAGAGTGAAGCTCACATAGGTATTCAAGTTTTCTGGTGATTTTGTCAGGAAGGATCATGGTGTCCGCCGGTCAACATCGTTGTCCACAAAATAAAGAACTTTGAACAATACCACCATCAGCCCGCAATGAGAAAACCTATTGGCGAGACGTGCCCGATTGCCAGACAATTTATAAATTGTCTGGCAATCGGGATACTATAGTATCATCCCTGGTTCCACATTGCAAGCGATATTGCCTTTCAAACGGGATCGGGTCAATCCCAAAGGAGCCCAAAGACACCACCCGGACATCTCATTACGGCCAGTGTAACAGCCAGATGAGGTATAAAGGACACAGTGTCCCCAAGGAGGGATGGCAACCCCCTGACGAAGAAGGTGGTTGTGGTTTGAACTAGATACCAGGCTTTCCTTCTCGCTCCCTCTCAAGGCTTATTGATCCGGCAACAACAGCGGAGGATGCGGATCGGAAGACTTTCCAGGGATAGTTGGGCAGTTCTGACCGGTTCTCCTGGTCAATAAAATGTCTTTTCTGTCACATTTCCGTTCTCCTCTGGACATTGAATTGGATGGAATAGTTGAAAGCCAAAGGTCGCGATATGAAACAGTCACGGCGGCTTGGTATATCCCAAGAGGTTTCTATTTGTCAACGAAACACCGAAAATTCCCCTTTTGATTGAACGTTCCTTTAGTTATTGTTACCTCAGACGGCTATCTGGGGCTATTGGATCCTCTCTACAAGGAAAGATTAAATCTACCAAGAACTTGCAAGTGTTGGAAATTTAGCAAGTTAGCCCTATTGGTAAACCATGCGCTTGTGCATGGCTGCAGCGATGAAACTGGGATTCACCCCGGCCTTAACCGCCGTACGCACACTGGGATTCACCCCGGCCTTAACACTGCAAAATTTACAATAGGGGCCGAAATTCGTAGCACTCTGTGGACATGCCTGACCTTCTTCCAGGAGTCCGCCCCGAGGATTCCGCTAGCAAACCTGGAAAAACTGCAAAATTAATTTCATAGCGAATATTTCCGAGAAATGCGTTTCCTGCACTGAGAGAAAGTTCACTTTGCTTCATCCGAACGGGTGGATGGGAACATGCAGGGCGAATCATTATCGTATACGGGAGGTGTGCTGTTGGGAATATGGCAGTAATGAGGGGGGCGGGGATCCGACGAAGCCTCTAATGCAACATTTTAACCTAATTATCCACCTTTCAAGTGATTCAATTAATCGTCTGGTTAAACTTCAAAGCGAGTGGCCATAACCGTTGGTTAAAAGCCGGAGCCTCGCGCCGCATCTTCCTCTTTTCGATTTTATTTTCGTTTAGGATTTCCATATTCTCAACTGCCTCTAATTTCCAATGAACATTTATTTCTTAGGGGGGGGGGGGGTGTCTAATCTTTTCGAATTCATTTCCATCCTGAAAGTATGAATAAAAGGTTTAGGGAATTGTGATGTGTTGAGGTATACTTAGACGTCAAGTAGCCCTACAATTTACTCTTATAATTCACGTTTACCGTAGTCGAGCATGATGAAGATTTAATTTCCATTAATCCTACCTTCATAATAATATTATACGATACATATTTTGTATCGTATAATATTATTATTTTTTCTCACCGGTAGTCAATTTTATTTGATCAATTGTTCCGGAAATGCATGACGATCTCGGGAACAGAATAACTTTCCTCATGGCAAACACATTCTTTTCCTCTGTTCTCATTCGAACTGTGTTTTCTCCACTGTGGTAACGTGGACGTATGTCTGATGTCAACCATTCGGTGAAATATGCATTTAGGCGGTCTTCATGAAGATTCATCACCAAACTTCGGGATCACGTTCCTCCTGACTTGTTTTCGCGTTCAACTTTGCTATGTTCGTGGGAGTTCCGTGCAGTCTCCCTGGGTCGTGAGTTATGTTCCTTGAAATCTTGAAGCACCTATACGTACTGTCTTGATTTTGTGTCGTGGAAGTTTTCGTTGGCGGGGTCGAATAATGAATGCTTGATTGAAGGTGGATAGGTACTATTTCCAATGTTGAATGAAATTGATGTAATCATCATTTAATAACTTTTTAAAGGCGTTACAAAATTTGTAGATGTAGGCAACCAGTTGCTCCAGGTCGTCTCCATGTTTGGTTCCTCTCGAATCCATTGTATTGTTCTTGAAATAAACGCGTTGAAGGCCTAGAGGCTACGAATTGAATATTATGCCTGTGGACCACTGACTTCGGGGTCGAATGGATGTTGTCGGTCCCGACAGAAGCTTGGGGTACAGCATGATCCATGAATGGGTGGCCTGTCAAATCTGATTGCCCTTGAAACGAAATCAGAGTGACAATTCCCCCACCTCTCGTAGTGGCCCTTCTTCTGTGTCTATATCTTTACTGTGCTCTAGTGGGGCCCCTGGGGGACATCCGACATCCGGCGCCAGTACCGCTCGAGAAGAAACAAATTCTTAGCTTCGATAGTTTTATTTAGGACGAACTACTCTTTCCATTGTTCGAACTAGAAAAGTTTGTGGTATGAGTAGAGTATATATCTTCAAGTTATGAAATATACCTTCTACCATAAGTGAATCTGTTTGAATTGTATTGATCATTCATTCTAGTTATACTTGTGATGGATTTGATTTGTGCTGAATTTCTGTTGTCTATCTTTGGATTGCATGTCCTTTTTCTTAGAGGAAATTTCCACGGTATGAAGTGGCATAAATCTAATTCTCTTTTCATATGCGTTACAGATATGGTCAAAGTGAAAGACGAAGAACATCAGTATCCAAGTGGAGGACACAATTCAAACTCAAACTCAACTTCTTCCGGGCACGCGGGGTCCGTTGTGAATTCGGGACACGACAGTGACAACAAGCTGCCAAGGGCAGGAACCTCCAACTTGGCCACCCAACACTTCCATTACCATTGGTCCTACCCCACGGCCGGGCCTCCCATCCCCGGGAGTCAGGCCACGTTTCATTTCGGACCGGGTTTTGAACCCCAAACCTCCCCCCATCAGCATGTCGTCTACTTCCACGTCAACCCCGGCGTCACCGTCTCCTTCCAGATGGGCGACACCGTACAGACTCTGAAAGGTAGGGACCATGCCCTAAGCCTATTAAAAATTTTCTCTCACCAGGGCTTGATTTTTTAAAAATGAAAGTATAATGGTATTTACAAGTCAAGAATAAGACAAGACGCCTCAAGTTTAAGAATTTTATTGAAAGTTTTCTCAATAGCACAGCCAGAGCAATCAATGCCAGCTGGGTGACAGCAGGCATTGCAATCATAGCAATCAATGCCAGCTGACGTGGACCCAAGATGGGACGGCTCCGCTGGCTGGAACAAGAACCCTCTCCCCATACTTTCCCACCCCTGGAGCATATTCACCTCCTACCCCAGACCAGAGCTTGCATGTCGGATGGGCCAATGTACTGCGTTTCCATGGAATAGGTTTCTGCAAGACTAGACTTTTGAGAGTTTACCGAATGGCGAGGTCTTTGGCTTAATTAATTTTCTACTTCATTCATTGAACTGCCCAATCAGGACAGCATCTTGACCTTGAACATCTCATCACTGAACGACCACGCTTAATGGTCTCTGCGTTTTTTTTTAATTTATTTTATAATTGGCCTATAGTGTTTTTGGCGCTATCTACTATTCGTACCCGACAGCAGTCTATGCAGTCTGTAGGCTAAAAGAGATGCCTACAACGAGGTATAACATTCTATTATGAGAAACACTTTTTTACATATCGGTGGGCTTTGAGTTATTTATTTTCTCGGCCCTCATCAACAGATTGCTCACTACCAGCCATGATACGGTTACAATTTTAGGGATCGGGTTTCTTATCTCTTGTTGATTACTGAGCAATAATAGTGGTGTAACTTTTAATTACACAAATTAATTAATAAATAATTAATTAATTTGTGTCATTAAAAGTTACACCAATTACAATTGAAATTATTACACAAATTACACTACGAGCCACGGTACTGCAGGATGCCGAATTGATCAATCATGAGTTACTAGTTTGAGATGAGCATTAACTGACAGTGTCTCCGTTGTACCCCAGTTTACCGTTCTCCATTTTTAACCGAACTATGAAATGGAAACATCCCCGTTATTGACCAAGGTCATTTACCTAACGCTTATATACCTAACCGTTTGCCAAGTTGATCCAAGTAAAGTTACTCTCCGCTCAAGTTACCATAACCCTTGGAAACGAGCTTAATGGGAGCTTAATGCCTCGTCGTTTTAATATGGCTGCGGGAATTAATTATCCCTGGATATCTTCTACTCGGGAATCGGCTCTAAGCTCAGAGATGATCTTTGTAGTGGTTGGGCCGATGTGTTTGGAAAAGTTGGAAACTAGATAAGGCCCTGAAAATTAAAATTTAATCAAGAATTTTCTGTCGATCGAGAGGTAGGGAAGCCTCAGAAGAGCGAGTTAATTCTCGGCGTCAAGTAGTACAGATAGCTAGATCTAGGTTAGAACGGGATTAATCACTATATTTGGTTGTCTAAAATTCCGTTGTAGTAATACGAGTAATAAACGTAATTCTTTCAAGTATGTCTTAACCATTATCAGATTACCGAGTTAGAGACACGCTCACCAATGGAATGATACTCGTAGTTACTGGTACTCACGGATTGAGAAAGCCGACCCTCCGATCATGGAATTCCCTTTAAAGCCCAGACATTTTTTTGGGACTGGGTTTCAATGTAGGATTGATATCTTCAAATCTGCGATCGTTATCGTTTGCAGCTGCTCTAGGCTAGGTGGAATTCATAATTATCATTGACGGTTCCTTTTTATCAGATTCCGATCGGAGTTTTATTTTCTCCAGCGGAGGTTCGCAAACGACGTGAACTATCTCGACGTTTAGCCCCAAGGACGCCAACCTGTTCCACCATTAACTAATTGGTTTCGAGATGGATTATCGCGAGGGTTTTGAATGTCCAAGTCAGGTATTCCAGGAAAGTCGAAACTTCGGCTTCCAGCGAAAAATGTCAATAAGAGTTGGAGCCGTGCGCCGGTGGCCTTGTGGCTGGGGAATCCCTCCTGATTTCTCAGCTGAAACACTAATTTATTTGCGTTTTCTCGGCGATTCTTAATAGGGTGACTTGTCCAGTAAGTGACCACCTAACGAGTTTTCTTAGGGAACTGCCACTTTGATAAATCATCAATACTTCGCTGAAGCAGGTGTTATCATTTTCTCTGTCCTACAGCCATTCCATGCACCTCTAGTTCACAGTAAAAAAGCGCTCTAACCTGTAGGTCTATTATTCCTTTTAAAAAGTGAGATTTAGGTGAAGAAACCCAAATTACCCCAGTGAGTGAACAGAACGACCCTAAATGTGAACAGCAAAAACCCAGTAAGTGGACAGAATAAAAAAGCGCTACAGCAAATATTTTAAAATCGTTTTTTATTAATAACAAATTTATTTTTTAGGTTTAGGTTTTATTTTTTAGGTTTAGGTATTTATTTTTAGGTTTTATTTTTATTTATTTAGGTTTTTATTTATTTATTTTCTTTTAACTTTATTTATTTATCTATTTTTATTTTTTATATTTATTTTATTATTATTATTTTATTATTTATTTATTTATTTTATTTATTTATTTAGGTTTTTTAGGTTTTATTTTATTTATTTTTAGGTTTTATTTATTTATAGGTATTTATATTTAGGTTTAGGTTTTATTTTTTTAGGTTTAGGTATTTATTTTTTAGGTTTTAGCCTCATTGATTGAAATCGATCCATCCTTAACTCGAAACAGCACTTCTTCAGTGTAGCGGAAACGTATCTGTTTTCTCCCTACTTCTTCTCCATCATCTCTAACTGCCTTCCTTTTTGACATCTGGAACCAATGGAAAAATAGGTACCTAAATACCTATAGAGTGAATAGAAAATCCTAATTTTTTACCCATTATATTTTCTATGAAACGTGTTCACTTACTGGGTTCGGAAAATGTAGGTGAAACCCAGTGAGTGAAAGGTGATTTGTTGACTTAACACCCCGTTCATTTTTTGGAAGGAACATTTTTTAGGTATTTTCTCTGAAAATAACAGAATCCTGGATAGTTTCTGCACATTTTAAGCTCTGGTTGATGGAAAAATAACGACCTGACCCAATTTACCACGGGAATGGTAGGAACGTTCTCGGACCCCTTTTACCTTGGTACGAACGTCCCGGCTACCGGCACCCCTGAACGTCCCCGGGAGGTAGGAACGTCCTCGGTAACTTCTCTCTTGAACGTCCTCGCATAGTAGGAACGTCCCCAAGTAAATATTTTCGTCGTATTTGTTTGTTAAATGACTTAACCACTTCGTCTCATTTCTTCGCTCGGAAGAAGGGGTCGGTGCCGAGTCGGTCGCTAGTTTGGCGTACACGTCGCATTGGTACAGTTTCAATCCATCGATGAAAACGAAAATGGTGGGGTGGTAACTACTGAACAGTCTTTTGAGTCCGCTATGGAAAGCCTCGCACGCATTGGTTGTTCTGTTAGTATCAGCGGTTTTGGACGCCCACATCGTCGCGGGAAACTTGACGCCGTCCCTGACGCAGTAATCGTGGTTGTACTCGCCAGGGTGCTGGGCACTTCGGTGTCCTGCACTTGCAAAGCGCCACTGGCCGGCCCCCTCAATTGGCGTTGGATTCGAGGTTGGTCGTGGTGTTAACCCACTCTCGCAAGAGGGAAGGGTAGCTGGGGGGCAGACATTCTGCTCACCTGGTGGCATGTGAGTATTG
The DNA here is from genome assembly GCA_955831195.1 of Pilophorus perplexus. NCBI lineage: Eukaryota > Metazoa > Arthropoda > Insecta > Hemiptera > Miridae > Pilophorus > Pilophorus perplexus. Next base: position 15,670,959 of record OY037011.1, on the reverse strand, counting down.
TTACGAACTCGGGTACCAGCCTGCTCAGCTGGTTGAGTGCGCTAGAACACTCCGTCTCACTTGTGGCTCTGTAGTACAAGTACTCGCTCCTTTATGGCGCTGGGTCTCCCTCGTTTGGACGTCTACGGACCTCCGGCGGTGGGCTTTGCCAGCTTGCTTGCATCCGGCGGGAGAGGCATAGCTCTGGTAGTGGGCGAGCCCTCCTTCAACCTCTTAGACATTCAATGCCCGGTTCGGAGACGTTTGTACCATGCCCGCTCGAGGTTTGTCAACAAAGCCGAGGGCGTTCCTACCACTCCCATAGCCCGTTCAGGTCTCACTTTCCCTGAGGCGAGACCGTTCGTACCGTAACCCATTTACCAGTGAGTGAACACTGGTCACTATTGGAAAACTCAGATTTAGAATCCAGTGAGTGAACACCTGCAGATTTAATGAAAATTTCGAAGTATTTTACATGTTCTTCTTCTCCCTATCTAGAAAGACTACTCTAGTAAGCTAAAAAAACAAAAATGAAGTCAAATGTACAAAATACAACAAAGAGTATCCAATTCTCCACTGGCGAAACAGTAGCTTACCTTATTAAATTCCAGTAGTTGTGGGCAGACTGAGGAGATAGGAGGTTTCAAATGTTTGTACCTCACGCTTGGTTCACGTTAGCGTCTTGAAATTTTTTGCTGACCTCTATGATATCCTAATGGAACTAACAAGGACCGAGTTATCCCAATAGGGGCTACGAGAGGCTTTGTAATCACGAAAATGTGGGCTATCGTTCACTCACTGGGGTACGGTCACTTACTGGACAAGTCACCCTACCTTAGAATCGTTCTATTCATAGCATCGTGATTCATCGGAAAAAGTGTCTTCCACACTTGGGTATTATTCCGAATATTTCCATGATATTTTTACGTAAATTACGTTATATTGTTCATGGCAATCCTAATTTTGGTTCCATCATCTCGTTTTACTTGCATAAAGGTTTTATCTTGATTTAAATGACGGGACCATAATTCATCATACAGGCAGGGTAATTAATGGAGCGACTAATTCGAGAAGCTTATGCATAATTCATTGTTACGTCTGATTATATAGTAAATTATTATCTCACCTCAGGACTAATTTGGCCCTATTGGATCTTCGGTTCGGTACCATCTCGCCCTTATACTTTCTGAGTTGACCTCGCCCTCACTTCTCAAATGTCGTGGGGGTTAGCATTGATTATATTGACAATAATACACAAGTTGCTTGTTGACAATAATATTATGGCCGGCGGGGTTTGATGAGGGTGGTAGATGGGTTGTTAATTAAAAGAGTTCGTGTTGGCAGAGCGCTTTCGTTATTAAAATAACATCATCAGTGCCTGTACAGAGAAATCCTTGCATCAGGCACAACATCAATTTTTATGGGGGGTTTTTAAGTCCCGAAGCAGTTTTAAAGTTACCTAGGCTTAGCTCTATAAATGCGATGAGGTGTACCTTGTTTATGCATGGGAAAGCGCTCTGCCAACACGAACTCTTTTAATTAACAACCCATCTACCACCCTCATCAAACCCCGCCGGCCAAAAAAGCCAGAGATGGATGACACCCTTTCAAGCAATAATATTATGTAATTCTCCGAATATTCGGCCACAGATTCTCAGTTTAGGTCTGGGATTTCATTGAATAAACCTTATTAGAGTATCGCGATTTTTTTTTTTTTTAATAATAGTAAACATTCAGAGACATTTTAGTTTTTTCTACTAAGTAGGGCCAACAAGCAGCTACAACATAATGTCTAAATTGAGAATGGATGTTCCTCAATCATCCGTAGCTTTTCGCCTGGTTTCCCTGAAAAAATTTCCAGATGATGGATTTTTTCGTTCTGGAACCGCTTCAGATTCCCGTTATGTACTTCGAACTGGTGGACCGTAACTAGAGCGCTTAGCTCCCTTTGGTCAGTGTGCTAGAGTCCTGGAAAGGAGCTAAAATGGATTCCCCGTGAGATAAGTGGGTAGTAAAATGAGCCGTAGTGTTTCACTTTGTTTATGATTTTTTTACAGATTCCGGCCATTCTGAGGTGCTTTCAAATTTACAATAGTTAGATTGTATTGGCAAACTCAATTGAGCACACAAATTTGGCTGGCTGTCTCTTTCGGTCTCTTCCACATGGAGAAACCGGCCCTTCCGCGTTGTATCGGAAATGGTATTATCTTCCTTTTGAGCATCACAAACGCGAGCCGATCAACTAAACCGACCTTCCCCCATTTTCCACCAAAATCGAGGGACCGAAAAAGAGAAAAAAAAAGAAAAAACGGGAATCGGTAGAGAGGAGCTTGAAATTGGTTTTCCTCGACTTCATCAAATACCTCTGTCGACTTTGATATGCTAATTCGATTTCGTCGACGCGGATAATGAAAAAAAAAGAACCTAGAAGCAAAAGGTCAAAGTAAGCTATTGGCGCTTGGGATCGGTATTTTCCGTAGTTTATTTACTGGACTTTATCACCTTGTTATGCATTGCATTACTATTCATTATTCACTTGCCATTAAGTGGAATGCATCATTAAATTTTAATGATGCAAATGCTGCTTGAGCTGCATTGGTACCTTCAAGTTTCTGTTGCTTTTTTAAAACTACACCGGGTAGGTATTTTATTATTATTTTTTTTTTTTTTTTTATGTACCTTTTCCCATTGAACCTCAAATTTCGAGTTCCTCATTCCTACACTATTTTGGTTGAAGGTACCTAATAGGACCTAGGATTTTCCTTTAGGTTTTAACTAGCTTGGCCATAAATACCAAGAGTTGATGGTTCTTTAGCCGATCACAGCCCCGGAATACCGCTCAGTAATAAACCTAATTCATCCCTGTGAACCTTTTTCCTAGTGATTGAAGCTGTTGGGAGTAGGTGAAGCACCGTTGCACAATGATAGCTGCGCTGGTTGCAACACGAGGAAGGACGTCAGGCAGACATTTCATAACCTGAGTGAAAGGAGGAAGGGTAGAAACCCTCTCCCAACTTTAGCTATTTTATCCCTTCACTTATAAACTATTTGTCTACGCTCCCTTACGCAGGGCTCATTTATAGTTTATTGATATTTTTTGACAGAGATGATGTAATAATATTATTATGTCGGCTTTGCTTCCACGAAAGTAATTATTGAAATCCTATTGAAATTGAAGTTTGTTTATCTTGAGGCACTGCGGTTGACGCCAGAGGTGCACAATGCGGGTAAAGAACAAAGCCTTTTGAGAAATTCGATGTTGTAATTCTGCTCGAATATGATATGCCAATAAATTTTTAATACGATTCTTTTCATTGTCAAGATGGCCTAAAAAAGGCGACTAACCCATTATGGATGGCGATGGTATAATAGCGAGCATGATCCAAGAACAATATTTTATTAGCTGTTTCCTGGAACGTTAGTTTTGCGCTGAGCTTTTAGCCCGCTTCAGGTGATGATTATGAAATATGTAACGTCAGTTTCTTGAGCTGGTTTTTACCTGACAGGAAATTTTATATATCCCAAGATTCGGCCATGGGACTAGAAATTTTGACAAAAAGTCATTTTTGTTTAGTTTCCAAAATCACCTTTTCGGTGTGCTTTTGATCTGCCCATCTTGTCAACAAACTTCAGCGACGCCGGCTGCGTTTTTAAAATGCAACTTTCAAAGTGCTGGAGGAAATGTTGGTATGCGGAGTTCTTATTTAGTTTCCAGAATTCCTATCGGTCCACACTCCTGCCCGGAATCTGGCATCGTATCTGCAAATCATTCATGGTTCGAGGCGATAGATCTGTTGGCAGAATGGCGGAGGCAGTCGGACTTGGTGCAGTCGGGCACCGTGACCCACATACCTCTGCAGGCTGTCTTCTTCCTTCTATCCTACATTCCTTCTTACTTTCTCATCTCCTCCCTCCATTCCCCTTTCGTATAACGGAAATCCCGCGGGTATATTGCGAATGAAAATATCCGGTCCAGAGTTATTCGATTTAAAATCCGTACAACCTGCCAACTTGGAATCAAGGGTTTTTGAGGTGAGAGAGAATTTTCTGCCGCTGAAAAAGAAGTGTTAATTTGTTAGCAGACTCATTTGTCGATACCTCAATCTCCTTGGTAAGTCAAAATCCTTTTGCCTTTCTGGCCAGACGCGCGAAATCCGAAGATTGTAGTCGAAGGCAAAAGTTGTTTCAGATCCCCAGAGTGGTTTCCACGATTAGTAATGTTCGGAAGATGATTCAACACTGTGTCCGAGCTTGTAAATGCCAACATCCATCTTTCATGAATTCGTACTCGCACATCTTGCCAATCGATATTTCATCACCACGATGGCCTCCTGAAGTATTTCCTTCCAAATGCCAATCAGGCCTGGGTCAGTGGGTAGGGCATGTTTGCCCAGACGTAATTTGGTGGGGGGGGGGGGGGGGGGAATACGAATTATTCTTCTTGCGAGACACCAAAGTCTGATTTGAAAATGTGAAAACCTTCATTAAATGCAATGCTAATAAAAGTTGTCATGTGTACGCCAGTACTATGCTCCATTAACGAAAAAAACAAAAACAAAAAAACAACAGAGTGGAGCTTATAAAATGAAATCAAAATCTATGGAAAGGTTTGAAAATGATATACGTATCCGGGTTGTTTAGGCGAAAGAAAAAGTCGTTAAACTTCGACTTACCAGAGAAAGACCTCGGAAAAGGGCAATTATTAACTAATAATTAGTCATACGAGAAATCCGTAGAACGTATAAGGCACAAATTTGTGAGTCAAAAAGGAACTACGAAAGTAGGTAATCACGTCACGGTACCTAATCAACTGGTAATGTCGTCAAACAAACAGAAGACAGCTTGGAAAATGATTAGGGGGCCGAATGCAGTTAGCTGCTGCAAACCAGGTGGCACTGGCAGAAAACTGGTTCGCGTAAATAAAATGAAGGTAAATCAAAGCAAACTGCAGAAAATCACGATTTCCAACAAGATGAATGCCCAGCCTGACTTACCGGTTAAGCTATTGGGGTTCTACCTCGACTCCAAAGCGCACTGGACGAGCCATATTAAGTTACTTCAGGGAAAACTGTCCAAAACTCTGTTTTTGCTTAGACCTTTAGCCAGGGCCGTGCCACAGTTTGTCCTGCTTATAGCACACCATAGTTTACTCGTATCAACCATGTCTTATTTTTTGGTACTATGGGGAGGCGCAGCTGGAGTAGACAAAATTCTCCTTTTACAAAAAAAAAAAAAGCTGTGCGGATACCTACTTGCTCGAGCAAAATTCGATGACCACGCCAAGCCGATTTTCATCGAATCGGGACTGCTCACAGTTTATCCCCTGTACGTGTATCAAGCGGTTTGCCTTACCCACAAACAAAAAACTCCTTACAAATTTGGGGGGATGTCCACGAATACAATACCCGGCAACGGGTTCAACTGGACGTTCCATTTGCGAGGCTCGCTAGTACACAACGGAGTACGTTGAACGTACTCACGGTCACCAGGGGATCAATTTCAATAATCACCTCCTTCTCACATAATGTCCTCGAGGTTTTCAAAAAGGAGCCCTTTTACAAAATTGAGGAGTTTTATGATACTGTGTTCGTTTGTCCTGTTTTTACTGTATCTTTGTTTAAAATTTGACTGAATGTAATCACTATTAGGGTTACTTTTGTACTAAATGTCAAATTAAATATTGACATGATTCATCATTTATAACGATGTTTTGAAAATTAGTTGTAGTATTAAATACTGTCAGTAAATTTTACTGACAATTGCAATGTCTGTACAAAGAGAAAGCTGGTTGATAAACGATGGTAGTCGATATCCACACTTTAAACCTTTTAATAAAATACTTGTAGGTACAATTAGTGTGTATGATTCTAGTATGTATGATTATGTTATTGCAGTGGCTGAGGATGGGTAAGGAACTACCCGACACCGGTCCCGGACACTTTTAATAATTTTATTAAAATGTTTAAAGTGTGGAAATCGACTACCATAGTTTATCAACCATTGATAACTTTCCACTACCCCCTGGACTCATCATCAAAGAGATAACTGCAAATCGCTCCCAAATTTCATAAGTAATAATGACTATGAGTTGCTCTAAAATGCTGCTCTAAAATGCTTGGTCAATGGAAGCAAAGAATGACTTAGCTCCACGTCGGGATTGACCCCAGATTTCATACACTGCAAGACACTGCAAGCGTGCATGGCCGGCTTGAACTCAGTTGGTAGGTAGGTGATCCCGTTTTGAGATTTATTCCATTTTCCCAGTCGTCGTGAAACCCTCCCAATCGTTGAAATTAGTTTGATAAAAATTTAGCATTAAAATGTTTGAATTAGTTGTATAGATCCTATTGAACCAGTTGACTCGTAATCAACTGGCACACCGGTGATGAGCCCCATCAACTGGCACACCGGTAATGAGACTGCAAACGTTTTTCCAACATAAGGAAGTGACAGTCCGCCAGGGGTCTCGGTAGCTGTGGACTTGCAAGTGATGAATTGAGCAGTTCTGAAATTGAGATGTGCCAATTGGTGCCAATTAATTCTCTGTTGGGAAATCGTACCTACCGAAGCCGGGAGACGTCTTGAGTATACCAGTTCCCTCAAGTCCCGGAAAAAGGAGGGGGTCGAACTCAAATCAAACTGGCCGAGCGGATCCGGTTTCTAGGATGACGTAAAGGAGGTGTCCTGTGATCTGAAACCGCGACCAAGCTGCAAATTCCCTGGGAAATAAAATTCACGCCTCAACTCAAGAGAAGAACTAGATAGAAGTGGGATGAACAAATTATAAGCGGGGAATAATCAATACGAACCCGTCGATTTGACAATCTTGGGTCATAATAATATTATGTATTTCCTACAATATTATTCATCATAATTCCATTTTTTCCCCTGATTCAGGCATGCAAAGTATGGCAAAGGCGCCCCAAAAGATATAAAAATAGAAAACACCTCAAAAGGTTTACTGATAGAATAACTATTCTTGTAACAATGATTAACACTATCAGTAACCTGATCAGTTCACTAATATTAAGGCGACATGATGTCCGAATTCCTAAAGTAACAGCAGTTTTCATTTGAGCTTGAGATTATTCAAATCATCACCAAGGTTCTACAGTTTCTCAGGAGTTTACGGGTTTCGCATTTGGGAAAGAATAAAACTTCTGAGTAGTCTGGCAAGAGGGAGAAAAAAAAGTTTGTGGAAACTCTAAATTATAATCAGTTTAGTTTTTAGTCGGTTGGGTACCCGAAGAGGGCAACGTGCCAGGACCTAGCCTTTTTGCTTTTACCCCCACTCCAGAAGAGAACAATAAATTACTTTTAATGCACGCGTCCTCAACGCTCCTTCCACCTCTTCTATATGGAACGACTGGCTTGGCTGGGTTTGCTTGTTTCTCTTTTTGTGGTTCGAATCGATGAAATTCCCGCTCCAAGGCCCAGCTTACATAGTATGAATTCAAAACAACTTGGAATGAAAATACGATTCGGAAGTTTTTTGATTAAAACATTATTGTCAGGTTGCTTAAACTTAGGATTAATGTGAACTTATCAGTACTCGTATTACATTGCTCGACGGCAAATTCTAACCCGTCTAATCTATCTACCTTATGTAACTACAACCCTTACTTTATAATGTGTCAAAATTTGATATGATCTTGATATATTTAATAATAGCTATTAAATATTATTATGATCTGGCGTGTATTTCGATCCTTTTAAAGGACTATTAAATATTATTATGATCTTGTGTGTATTTCCATCCTTTTAAAGATCTCTTACAATTATTGTAAGTTACTCTTACTTCTACGGTTACGTAGGATCGTACTATCATGACAACAGCTGTTAGGGATGCTGTGCTATGGCAAATATAGGGCCAAAAGGGCTAGAAAACGTGGCTGGAATGGGGGGGGGGGGTCAAATAAAGTTGGTGAAAGTCGAGGAGGCGGTCGGAAAGTGGTGATCAATACTGCATTGCTACCAAGGAGGTCTTCTGCCCCCAAAACCCTCCTTCCCCTTATCTCCTTCAATTCTGATCCATTTAACCGAAACCCATTAGCAGCAGCAGGCACAGGATTATCTGGTAGTACGTCTAATTCTCGCCCGCGAAAACCAATGAGTGAAAAATCAGAAACTTATTCAGTTGCGAGGATGCTGTAAGCGCCATATGGTTCTATTACCCGTAGTTTATAAATAACTCGCTGACCAGTACGTAATAATATAATATAATAATATTAAATATTTGGACTATTTTCGCCATTAATAATATTAAATTTTGACTACCCTCTACTATACAATAATTATTATTGTTTACTCCAATTTTAGGTTTTAGATAAAAATTTCACATGTCTCGAGGTAACTTTCTTTTGAACACCACGAATTATGAGAACTGCGTTTACCCCAGGTACTTTCATCGCTGCTCGTAGTCTTCGTACTATCGCAGAGGGATTTTCCTTGAAGAAGTTATGTATGGTTTTCTCCGTGAAAGTAGACGGAGATTAAACTAAATTACTCCTAGACTCCATCAACATTCAGGCTGGCAGTTGGCAAGGCTGTAATGGATTTCTCACACAGACCCTACCAGGTTTCACACAAAGCCGCTTGAAACAATATTTGTTTGACGTGACCAGTTAGTCTGTATTTCTGTCGTCCGTGCCTTGGGTTCTAACGTGTACCTAGTGGAAGTGGGTTTAAGTAGGCCAGAAATTGTATTTAGTTGCAAGAATTTCATAGGTTTATTTATTAATCTATTCCCTCTCATTTCTCAACCACTTTTGAAGCTGGGAATATTCGTGATATGAAAACACATTATTACTGATAATGCATTCAAAACAGATTTGTTCTTGGTTTTATTTTCAAAACATCAAGTTCTCAAAATGTAAATAAAAGTGAAGATCATATGGATAAGACATTCCAAATTAGTAACTACCGTAGAAATTATTAAGGAACGTTGTTGAAATTTCCAATGAAGTTGAGCGATTTCGTAGGAATCCTAAAAGGTCAGATTAGATCTATCAAAATATAGAACCATAGAACACTATGGGTGGGGATCTTCTCATATCAAGAGCTGTCTAGATGTGTCATCGCCCACAGACTGTGTTGTATTGGAAGTTAGAGACGAATCTTGATTTTACGAAGTTAGAAGTTCAAAGTGATGGAGGCCAACTCCCTCCCGCCGATCTTCGTCTTAGCCTGCTAGCGGGCCTGGCATTGTCTCCCTCTCTGTGCTGGTGCTGGCCTACATACCTTCCCGGTTTTCTTTTTCAAACGGAGCTTCACTGCCTTGGGCAGGTGCACGCCCCTCAACTGAAAGTAACATCCAGCCGCAGACCGAATTTCGAATGGTAGTTGTTGAGCGATTTCCGAGTATCGTGATGTTTTATACGCCCATTTACATGAGGCATTAATGATGATTTCCCCTCTAACAGAGTATGGTGGAGTGAGAAAATATATCCACCAACCATCACGAACTCCCGCGAGTGCGGATCATGTAAAAATAAACGATTCTCAGTTGAACAAAGTCGGTTCGGCTCATTGCATTTTCACGAATGTATTACGCAAATTGACGTGGCAACGTTTGCCTTGACTTTTACAGGAGCCCCGCTTCCTGCATCAACTCACAGGTTTTATAGATGCAAATGCGGTCCTGGGAGCCGCCGATCCGCTTGGATCTTAGCTGATGATCCTTCAGTTGGCACATTGGTTGGCTCGATTGGTTAAAATATATCTATGTAGGAGATTTTAGATCCCCCAAAATTGTATTGCAGGAAAAAATTACGACACAAACTGGGTTTTGTGGCTATGAAATCGTAAAGGAATTCAACCCACCTATAGTTTTTCAAAACAACCTACTTCGTTATTTTTACACAGTATTTTGACATTTTATGTCTTTACTATGGCACATAACTCAAAAAGTGTGACGGTGACGATCGCGAAAACTATAATCACATGATTGGTCTCAAAGGAAGTTTAGCGGTTGGTTACAAGTAGAGGTTGCATTGATGTTATTATTTTGTTGTTATAAGTTTCCACGTTAGAAACCACTTTGAGAAAACGCCAAAATGAAGCCGTGGGTAGAGATACAAGGGTGCGGGAGGGGGCGCAAAGACATAAAATGTCCCTCGTGGTTAAGTACTTGTACGAAAGCTGTACCCACTCTTTGTGTTTGGTTTTTCAATTGGACATACTTGTAAAGGGATCGGAAAGGTCGGGAGCCCCCAATCAAAAGTAAAAAAAAAATATTTCTATATTGAACCTCCTGGCTAGAGTACTCCAAATTAAGTTTTGACTGAAAGACTAAACCAGTCAGTGGCAGATGAAATATTTGCATTGACGCCTCATGCCCAAGACACCGCTTATTATTATCCTTCTTGCCATTTGTTATTTAGTAACAAATAGCTGGGTTATCGTTTGAAAATTCAACCGTTAGTCACTAACTACTTCTGAAAACCCCCTGATGAATATTTAATCTTATATACATTCTCCTTTAATCAGCATCGATGATATATCTGAACCAATGTTCAGAACAATTAGGCAGACCAGCTCAGCAAAATCCTTGACCCGAGCTACTCTAGTCATGTAGGATTCGGCACACATCACACTTTCGTCGGGAACTTGTGTGATAACCCTGGATGGGTTCACACGTGGGTAGTTGATGGCGAAAATCAAATCTAGCGAGACCGAGGGGTCTCATTCTGTAGATTCATATCGAGGGTTCAACGTATTTCGAGCGTTCCCCAACTCAGAAACTCGGTTTCAGTTCGGGGTACCGAATTCCAGATCCCTGTCCTCTTTGAAAAATTGTTCTTGACTTGTAAGTGGTTGCAACATTGAGTTAAATTCGCTGTAGTTTATTTTCAGGGATTATGACACATTGTGAGGCGTTGCGAGCTTCCTGTCTAGATTGAAATGACGGTGGTTTCTGCGAGTTAAATGAAATTCCTTCACCTTTTTGCCCGAGATGAATATTAAAGTAAACCTCGAATTTCGTTTGAGTAAAACGAGACAATACCTTGAAGAGAATCTATACTAAGATGACGTTCGATTACGATGGAAGAAACGTGTCAAGTTATTTCTTTGGCAAGGTGGAGCCTCAGCCGAAGAGTGGAATGGGGGCTCGGTTCGGCGTTCAGACTCGCTCCTTATTTGTTTTCACTCTTCGTGACTTATGTCGCGGTTCGGTTTCCTCTCTTTTCAAGTCGGTTCCCATGATAATCCCAGGACCGTGCCAGACTTTCTCTTCCGAGCAAAAAGCACTTGGGAGTTTGCAAAGTTGCGGTGTTTGAAGCCCCTCTTTCCATTCCTTCTTTCCCTTCACTACCGTCTAGCTGCCTCACACAATTCTTACAAACCGGTCGTTTCTCGATATTAATCGAAAACCCCTCCCGGGCTGAAACAACTTTCCCGGGGCCGGCTTTTGTTCCATAAAGTCATCCTTTTTGTTCTTTCTGCGTGTTTTCATCTTCGCCAAATACAGGGCGACAACCGTTTTTGGTTTATTATTCTTGGAATAATACACCTATGTTTTCGCGACGCGGGTCGACGACTCCGATCGGCCTCAAAATTTGACATTATCCGTTTCAAGAGGTCTACATTCTAAATCCGAAATGTCCGTCCGCCGTCCGCCGTCCGGGCCGTTTTGGGCAGTAGGAATTTTTTAAAAAATCTGAAATTTTGACAAAATACTTGGTTTACCATCTAGTTGTGCCCGCAAGGTTTTCAGTCCGATCGCCCAAACCCGTGGGGCGCTCTGGGGCTATAATGGGGTTACGGGAGGAGTGTTTTGAAGGCTTTTAGCTATGGGATCGAGTTAGGTGTCGTTTTCGAAGTATTTTTGGACGTAGAATCCATTTTTGGGGGTCCCGGGACGATCCGATTTCACTGGGGCGATCTTTAGGCCTTTCATGGGGCTAAAAATGGGATTTTTGAAGGATCCCAGGATGTTAAATATTTTTTGAGTTAAAAATAAAGAATTTTTGAAAAAACACATTTTTGAACAAAAAAATCCAAAAAAAAAATTTTTTTGAAATAAAAATCCAAAAAAAAATTTTTTTTTAATTTTTTCATTGACAGAATTTAATTTCTGCACAAGTAACCTATATCAAAGAATAATAAACCCTTGTGTAAAATTTGCAGCGTTTTTTCTCAATCTGCGACCCGAGTTAACAATCTACACCCTGGTGAATGAATTGAACCTTAAAAAAAAAATTTGAATTATTGTGCTTAGTTTTGGCGGCTTCCATGTTTTACTTGCAGAGAGTGGTGAGGGAAAAAGCCGTTGAGTAGGTTGTTGTAATGTTTATTGCATCTGATGAAATATGCAATATATCTCGAGGCGCCTTTCGCTCGTCCCAATTAGGGGTTTGTGCTCTTCAGGAGTAAATTTGCTACCTTTAAGTCTCCTCTGCTGTATAGGCCCCCGACAGAGCCCCCCCCCCCCCCCCCCCCCCCCGTTGACGTGTTGTATTGAAACTGTGTCACAATTATTGTGAAACGATCCGAGAAAAAGCCGGACCAACTTCGAAGGACTAAAGATGAATCCCATATCTGCTCGAATATCGACATCTGCTCAAACGATCCTTGGCAAAAATCTCAAACCTCAGCATTGGAAAAATCTTCTGCTCGTACGAGTTTTGCCGACATATACCAGTAATATGATTTCCAATGTCGCCCGGCACACTTGAAATGTCTGGTGGGATGAAAATCCCGTCGGTGGCGTATCGAAGTAAGAAACTCAGGAAGTATTTTACGATTCCAGCGTCTGGTTGGTAGGAGCGGGCTCTGGTTTGTTTCTGGTGTATTTCAGACCTCCACCGACCCTCTTACATGGTCCGCTGCCTTGCTTTACTGCGGCCCCTCAGCAGTTGCACCAGCAATTTCGGCTCTGTCCCAAATAAACGAAGCACATTAGGTTTGAATTTGAACCATCATCATTCTTTGACTTGGTAATACAACGAGATGATACAACGGCGCAAAATTGAACCGCGACGCTTATGTCCATCAAAACTGCAATCGGCGTTTTTTCATGTGTATCAAATTCGTACATTTTTTAGCTAAAAATACACATTTTATAAGCTCGCCGATTTAGTCTATTCAACGAATATGAAATAAGGGGGTCTAGCTCCGAATTTTGGAACCAGAAGGTTTCTCCTTGGATACTTGTTTAGGGTGGTGAGAAAGAGAACGTACTAAAAGTCCTCTCGTCTAGGGGTTTCACAAGGTTGGGGGAGTGGGGAAGAAGGTCCAATTTTTCGGTTTTTCGCCCCTATCTCGGGAACGGTCAATCGTACCGAGAAATTCATCATATAGGTACTGAAATTAAGAGCACAAAATTCTCTACAACTTGGATTATATACAATGTACGCGAATTCCCAACCGTTTTTTGAGATACAGCCCTTCAACAGTATATATATACTATTTTCGCCAGTGCAGTTTTCACCCAATATCTTGGATTTGATGCATTCTCTCTCTTTCTTCCTCTCTCTCTCTCTCTCCCCCCTCCCCCCGTAGGTGTATGGGTTGATAGCAAATCTAATTTGCAAATTAGCATGCTTTCATTGGAGCACTAGTTGAACTCTGTAGGTCATATAGGAACCGAGGAAACGAATTTAAACCAAAACAAGAAACGCCCAATCGGACACCACTCGGTAAGCGAAAAACCACGTTTTTTCAGAACGTTTTCTGCTGTAGCTCTGCAACTATTGGCCCGATCTCAAATTTCTTTCTCGTGAAAGCTGATTAAATTTCGATGAGAATAGGTGGTCAAATTTCTAGTTTCCACCCTTCCCGACGAAATTTCTGTTGAGGCAGCAAAAGTGCCATTAGTATTCAATACTATATTTATATTTGGCGTATGCATGATATGATGTTGCTACAAGCGTGTTTGGTTTTGATCGACAGCGAAAGCTTTGATGATGGTACCTTGTGAGTTGGCAGTGGCTGGAGGGTGCACGGGTCCTGCGTTGGGGAGATGGAATGATATAAAACTGACAATTATTACTTATATGCAATTCGTTTGAAAAATTCTTGGTGCACCTTTCGTGACTCGACTTATGATTTTTATCGGTTGATGGATAACGTTACCCGGTCCTAAGGTAGGACTGGCCAAGCAGAAGCTCACGCGCGTTTTTTGTTGGACGGGGGTTCATAAATCTCGAACGGCGCTCCCCCGTGTTGTTCGTTAGGGTAAATAAGAAAGATATTTACGGTTGCAGAAGTAGAAAGACCTATGAATGAGAAGGAAGTTGCCTTTAAAGGGCCGGAAACGGAATGTAGATAGCGACACCCCTAATCACCCCTCCACCGCACGTATTCTGCTGTTTGTGAAGGGTGGGGAGATGTCATTGGAAACTTGAGTGCCTGGCATGTGTGGCCGTCATATTATGTTCTCCTTTATGAACCCGTGAATTCCAAATATTGACTTTCTCAGCCCTCTGGGCACTACATAGTAACTGTATCGGAATTTAATTGACGAAGTTGGGGTGAAATTCATGAGTTCTCTACATCGAAAGGGTGTTCAATTCCGAAAGTGTTCAGCTCTTTTTCATTCAATTTTGTACAGAATTTGCCCCTGAAAAATTATTCTTGAGCGTAGAAAGCTGCAGACTCCTTCGAAACAGGAAGAAGGAAGGGTGGTAGTCCATAGGATTTGGTACCAAGTATCTTGGATGAGGACCCTTTGGACCAATCCTCTAACGACCAGTTTATATTGTGCATTTTGGACCAGTCACTTGGGGTTCGCCGAGATGAGGAAAAAGGTGTTCGATATCAGGTAAACACAGATGTTTGTCTGTAAATACAAGAGTCGAGTCATTGCAATTTGACTCATCTATCACGTTTTCTTCATTAAGACTTGATTGATGAAATCAAAATTCTACATGATGCCCTCAACACTATCCACGTTATTCTGGTGTTGGGCCTCATCCCCCCCCCCCCCCCCTGATTTATTCTATGATGAAAGAAAACTGAGGAAAAAGGAAAAAACGCTGCAAATTTCACGGAAGGCTTTATTATTCTTTGTTAGGTTAAATGAGCAAAAATTGATTGCGCCAAAAAAAAATCGGATCGTTCTGGGACCCCCAATAATGGATTCTAGGTCCTAAAATACTTCGAAAACGACACCTAACTCGATCCCATTGCCGAAACCCATCAAAAACCCGTCCCGTAGCCCCTTTTTAGCTCCCTAGCGCCCCACGGGTTTTGGGCGAGCGGGCTGAAAACCTTGCGGGCACAACTAGATGGTAAACCGAGTATTTTGTCAAAAAACGGCGGGCGGACATTTCGCTTTTGGAGTCTGGACCTCTTGAAACGTTTAATGTCAAATTTTGAGGCCAATCAGAATTTTCGACCTCCGTCGCGATTACATAGGTGTATTATTCCATGAGTAATAAAGTAGAATGTCAGTCTCCAGGGTCAGAATCTGCTTTAGACTTTGTCGTCAAGTCCAATCTGAAGTCAGAAACAGGATGAATGTTATTAAATGAAAAATAAATTCAATCCCGCTTTCAGCAGTTTTTAAACCAAAATGACAGATGACCTGCGGTTAGCTAAATTCCGGTATAAAAACAGTTGATTAAAATGCCTATGGGTTGATAGAGGAAAACATCGGACTTGAGATGAGGCGCATCGCTTTCAAACATTAAAAATTTTCAATACGGTGCATCGTAGTGGGTTTCCAGATGGCGGACATCCAATTTTGTCTACTTTTTCAATATACGATTAAGTTTAATCGGCCCACTCAAACCGAAAAATACGATATGACAAGTTTTTTTTTTTTAATTGAAACTTTTCCCTATTCCGCACTTCATTTTTAACGGTGTAGGTGTGAGCGTAATCAGCCGGAGAGATAAACCTATGTGGAACAGTGAAATGACGTCCTGCTCCAGCGGTGCGACGCTCCCTCTCGCTATAGACACATGCGGGTACATGCGGGAAACTAATGAGTGCGATAATTACATGAGCGATTTATCCAGACGGGGGCGTTATGGAATCGAAGTGAAAATACGAGTCGCGTCACCTTTTTTTTTTTTTTCTTTTTTTTTTGCAGTGGGAGTTTCCTTATCGTTCTAACCGTAACATGATTGCTGATTATTAGCGTGATTAGGCGGGCTTAGATCGCCTTTTTCCTACCCTCCCGACCCGGTTTGATCCGACAATAATTGTCTACTGTAATTATTACAGTCGATGTAAGTAACCTATGATTTACTTTGATAATTCTTCACAATTCGAGGGCGCATCGGCTACATATTATTTTGGCTGTACATAGGTAGGTACCCTTACATTGCTGACGGATTCGCAGGTTGCCTCTCTGAACTGCATTAATGTATCTAACGCTGGGTTTGGTTTATTATATCGGGCAGGACGATTTGAAGTTTTGACAATAATATATTATGATCCTATCTAGTTGTCACAGCAAGGTTTTCAGCCCGATCGCTCATACCCTTGGGGCTGTTATGGGGTTCCAATTAGGCTTGTAGGATTTTGGATGGAAGGTGTTTTTTATCTGCCCTAACTCTTTGCAGGCATTCACTTATTTTAGTTTATTATTCTTGGAATAATACACCTACGTAATCGCGACGGTATAAAATTTGACATTATCCGTTTCAAGATGTCTAGAAACGAAAAACGAAATGGCCGTCAGAACCGTTTTGGGCAATAGGAATTTTTTTTATACCTGAAAATTTCACAAAATACTCGGTTTACCATTTAGTTGTGCCCACAAGGTTTTTAGCCCGATCGCCCCAAACCAGTCGGGCGCCCTGGGGCTTTCATAGGGCTACGAATGGGATTTTTAAAAGACCCAGGAGGTCAACTAAGGTGTCGAAGTAATTTTGGACGTAGAATCCGTCCGGGTCCCATATAATATGTCCAATCATCGTACAGAGAAAAAAATTGTTTTTTTTTTTTTATTGTTTCAAAAATATCTTCTTAATGACACTGAATTAATTTTTGCTCAATTAAACTGTATCAAAGAACAATAAACCCTTCTGTAAAATTTGCAGCGTTTTTCAATATCTTAGTCTTTAAATTATTTTTCATAGGCACAATCAAATTTCCCAGGCCTTTTGGGTGGTAGGAATTTTTCTACAAATCTGAAATTCTGATTATGTACTCGTTTATGATTATTCTGTTTATGTACTCGGTTCACCATCGAGTTGTGCCTGCAAGGTTTTCAGCCCGATTTGCCCAAACCGTTGGGGCTCTGTGGCGCTAAAAAGGGGCTACAGGAGGGGTTTTTAAAGGTTTTCGGCGGTGTGGTCGAGTTTGGTGCCGTTCTCCGTTTTTGGGGGTCCCACAACCGCCCTAACACTGTTCTGGAATAGTTTTCATAAAATATTTAATTGAATTAATTGTTGCACAACTTATACCAAAGAATACGGTACCTTGTGCAAAATTTGCAGCGTTTTTCATATATGAATCCTTCTCTTGGTAGTCCCACATCCATCTTAATACTATTTTTTTCGGTATTTTCGTATAAATAATGTATTATTGTTGGAATTAATCCTTGTACAATTGGCATCAAAGAATAATGAATCTGCGTAAAATGTGCCGCCCTTTAGTGTGGACTTCATCCCCATAGCCCCTCTTTTCCTGCGTCACTATTTTAGAGCGTACAGTTTCCTTAGAAATCTTTTCTAAAAACTCCGTTTAAAGCAACGTTCAATGTGATTTAACATCACTGATTGACGCCGGATTTTTCGTAGCCTTTGTCAGGGGATTTCCCCCGCGGGGACGTTTGGGACGACGAGGGATATCCGGCCAGAGTGAGGGGTTGGGGGGGGGGGGGGGGGGGGCTCCTGGGGAATCTGTGAAAGACTGCAGTGAAAGATTTGAAAAGGAGCGATTCAGGAATGTAAAGTCCCCCTCAAAAGTCAACTTCCCCTTCGGAAGGCGAGCCCACCAAGCCCGGCGAGCAGACTGTACCTTAGCCAGGGACCTCGCTTGAAAAACCATATGATCAGGGGGGAGTGAACCTTCACAAAGAAAATGCCCGCCTTTCTCGTTTATTACAAGGCATCCTTTAGGGCATTTAAAACCGGAGTCCGCCCACTCTGTAGGTACCCCACTGAGGGTACCTTCGACCGGTGATGAAAGGGTACCCACTTTGCATAATGTAATGTAAAGAGAGAGTGTTGGTGATTATGATGGGGTGAGTGTAAAAGCGTGCAGGTAATTCAGAAGCTCCCTGAATCAACCTGTGACCAGTTTCATTCATTATTGCCAGAAGGGCTCAAAACGTACCTTTTAGATTTTTTTAGCGCAACCTTTTTCCAAAAAATGGAAAGGTGCGCTCACCTCCTCGACATGTATGTTTTTTTTTTTTTGTTTGTTTGTTTGTGTACAGAGCGAGGGTGGTCTGGTGTCATCAGCGAGTTGATTTTTGATTTTTTTCCTCCCTCATCCCCTTCATCGGTTTTCGGGAGGTCCTTCACGACGAAAGTTGTTTATCTCTGATGTGTAACTAAGGAGGCCTCAAAAGCGGGACGAAAGTTTTTGTCCGATTTTGTTGGTACAAGGGTCTATGGAATGAGCTTTTCAGGCTGATTCCAACGACTCCAAAACGATTTTTGCAGCCTGAGCCGTTCGTTACCTCTGATCGGCATAAGGTTTTCTTATAAGATACGCATCGGTCGTTAGGGTGCAGTTGTTTACGTAATGAGCATCACGTAGATGATGTGTTGTGTGGCATAGTTTGGTCGCTAGATACCTACTGTTTCTTAGTTTCTCTCGCTCATTAAATATATCGTAATAACAAAAAGGTTGCGCTCATCTATTCAATTCAATTGATGGCTTGTTTTAAATATATCGACCAAATCCTTCTATTTTTGAATTTACCGACGTGACAACAGTTTTTCTACATAGTCACCATTTTTCAACGTATTTTAGTAGCCTTGGTTGAAGCCTTTTCTTTGGCTTCTTTGTCCGCAGACGTCTCTTTAAAAAATTTCGTTTGTCCTTTTTTTGCTTCCGAGTCTACAAGGCAGAGGAAGCATTGTTTTCACTTTCGAAATGAAAAAAAAAAAGCGTTCTCCAAAATCAAAATTTCCACTCACGTTTTGCGTTTCAGAGCCTCCTGAACAAAGTTGGTTCCGTGTTTGTCTGTCTGTCGGTCTGTCTGTCCGCATTTTCTTGCTACAGCCTTAACTTCCACAATTTTGATCGGATTTCAATCAAATTTTCAGCAATTGTGTGGGTATAGCCCTAGATGGTCCCCTATTAGTTTCATCACCATTGAATCAGCGGTACGCTCAGCGCATGCGCGAACGTAATTTCCTTGCCACAGCAATTACTCCCACAATTTTGATCGGATTACAATCAAATTTTCAGGAATTGTGGGTATAGCTCTAGATGGTCCCCTATTAGTTTCATCACCATTGAATCAGCGGTACGCTCAGCGCATGCGCGAACGTAATTTCCTTGCCACAGCAATAACTCCCACAATTTTGATCGGATTACAATCAAATTTTCAGGAATTGTGTGGGTATTGCTCTAGATGGTCCCCTCTCAGTTTCATTTCGATTGAATCAGCGGTACTCCCTGCGCATGCGCGAACTTAATTTTCTTGTTGTTTTCACAACTACGTTCATTTTAGGAAGCTCATGTGCCCTTGCATTGGCAGTGTATTTTCACTTCATAACCTTCATTTCACGACTTTTATTTCCCCGTTTCATGACGTTTTACCCAAGAGAGGGTGACGTTTATTTTACCAACAGCGTCAAATTTTGATGTATGGGTTACGGACTTCTTATGCTGGTCCAACTGGCATTTTCTTTTGAAGTTATTCTACAACAAAAAGGAGAATTCATTTGTAAGGATTCAGAAATTAGTAAATTACTAATTTCTAATTATTAAATAATCTTCAGTTCTCACAGCTGTGCTGCAGATGCTTAACTCGACCTCAACAGAAACTAGTTCAAATTGAAGTCTAACCCCCTTTCCAAACTTGCAGATAAAAAATAACGATATTTTGACCGAAAAACGTACTATGTTGTAAAACAGGTAACGATATTTTGAAGAAAAAAATATATATCCTCGAAAAAGCTTATTACTAATCTCAGACAATGAATACCTCATTTCCGCCCCATATAACCCCGTGGGGTTGTTCGATCGAGCTGAAAATTTTTCGGGATTAACTAGGATGGGTCCCAAATGCTGTGTCAAAATTTCAGATTCTTTGAAAAGTTCCTACTACTATTGTTCTAGAGCGGTCGGACTGGTTTGGGATCCCTTTTAACCGGTTCTACGTCGAAAATTACATCGAAATGTACACCCCACTCGTCTCCCGTGCTAAAATCCTCTAAAGAACCCATAGAAATGGCCCGATCAAAATGAAAAGTTTGTCTTCATGGAAAATTAATACTAGTGTCGAAATTCCAAATTTTTTGAAAAATTCCTGTTGGCAAAATTGGCGTGGACGGCGGTGGGGCATTTAATTTTTGAAACCTGCATATCCTAAACCGTCAACGTACCTTGCTCTACCTCACTTCTGGAGTCTTTCCCTGTATTCAAGTTCCGATTATTGCGAGTAAAATTATTTATTTCCGTGCCAAAATTGGCCAAAAATGTCCGTTTCTTGACGTTTATTCCACAAAGTCGCATTTCATGATCTTTTAGACGAAAATTACTATTTTTCATATTCAAAAACTATGACTATGGCGTTTATGACTTTTTGGTGTCTATCCATGACCATGGTCATTATTGAAACGGTCCGCATAGGTGAACCTTCAACTTTGAGAACCAGCAGGCAAGTACCTAAGTAGTTTTTCGGGCCCATGATTGGGGAGTATGGTAGATGAGAAATCCTGTTGAACCTGCAGGTAAGATCTTCAAGTTGGTGTAAAAAGTGTGGAAATCCAAATATTAGGAAAATCGTGTAGATGTTTAGTGTGAAATGGAACACGCCTCCAAAGAGGACTTGGACGCTAAGAAAATTGACCCACAGTTCTTACATGCGTGACGTAGGAACACGGGCTTTACTACAATCTTCTCAAATTTTCACGAGGGTCGGCGAGTAAAAATCTCATTTCGAATTTTCATTAGGGCCCGCTTTGTGGGTTACCCCATTGACAGGGGGAGCCGGGTCGGGGGTGTAGGGGCAGATAGCCCCCGGCGCCCCACCCCGACATTCTCCAGGTCCCTCGGCCGCCCCCCGCGTTCATTGACTCTTGCCGGCCTCCTTGGAGTGGGGGAGGCTGGTAGCCCCTTCGGCTCCACGGAGCTCCTACCCCGCCCCCGCGAAGCCGCCACCCCTCCGTGTGACCTTCAGTCCTGCCGCCTATCCCCACTCCTACCGGCTTCTACGTCATCTCTTCCCCTCCTTCCGCCCCAGCCGTCCAGTTCTTCAGTGCGACAGTGCTTTTCAGTGAGTGAAGTGTACCGTGCCGTCTTTATTATCGGTTGTTTAAGCAAGAAATCACTGAAATTTGGGCTTATCTCGCACATAACACGGGATATTATTTCCTTTTTCTCTGTAAGTAGACCCATTTCAACATTTTCCAACAAATCTCCACCTCCCAGCACTCTTATAACCCTCCTGCACCCGCCCTATAACCTCTCCCAATTATCTCAACCTACAAACCCTCATTTCCCGTTTTAACCCCAGAAACCTCTCATATATCCGCCAATCACCCCTCTGTAACCCCTCAGGCTTAATTCAAGCGCATATTCTGCTCAAAATACCTCCCAAATTCGCCCTAGACCTAACCTGCTACGCCCTTTTCCTCGAGGTTCTCAGCTGATCCGGATTCCCGTTTGTCGATAAAATACCTCCCAACTTTTTTGTTGTTTTCCAATAGCTCTCTAAAGAAACCTCCCAATTACGCCTTATTTTTGCACACATTTCCAGCTCCCACTCGACCCCAAACACCTTTCGCAATGAGCTCAAAACAATTATTCATCTCAACTAAACTGTAAACAACCAGACTATTGCTCAACGGACGGGCCCTGCTTCCATATTCCCTCGGCCTCCGATGACCTCCATCCGCCGGATTTCCTCCCATTTACCAAATATTTTCCATTCACGTTTCCAAATTCTTACCAATGCATGTTTGCTTAGGTGAATTGACGTTTTACGGGATTCCCTATAAGATATAAATGAGTTCGGTTTGAATTCTTCGGCCTTACTAAATTGCCCCACATCCGTTTCGCACCCGTGATTACCACCCTGTCCCCGTATATTTTGTGATACCTCGGTATTCACCTGCTGTGGCCCTCTACAGCCTTGAGCACATCCTATGAATCATAAGTCTTGATTAATTTTATTATTGAAGGGCTTGCGGTACGAAGGGCCCTAGTGCCAACCCCTAAGCTTCTTCTTCATTGGCACTTAGGCTCTTTGTACTGCAAGCCCTTCAATTACTTAAGATTGTCTAAGTTTCTAGTCAAATAGCATTACACTACAATTTTGATTGAGGCTTAAATGTTTATTTCATAATAGACTTGTCTGATCCCATTTTAGAGGATAGTGACCTACCTTGTTATAAAAATAAAACCCAGACGAGCGCACTTCTCACAATAAAGCCTAAGTAGCAGCTCAATATGAAATGTTCCTGCTGCATTTCAAATTGGCCTTTTTGCAAAATTAACAATAACTAATTCACTTCCAATTAGGGGAAATCTTTATTTAGGCGTGGTTAACAATTCCGATGTCAGAGTACAGAAAACCAACTCTGAAACCTGCTTATAGTTTTAGGTGCTGAAGAAGTGAACCGGTCGTATTTTTTATTTTGTCATAAACAATGGATTACACTGCATCCAATACAATGCAATACAAAACATCAATTTCTCCATTTTGTTTGTTTGGTACCTTGTCCTATGATTATCAATGGGCTGAACCGTGTGTGACCACGTCGCTTATTCTCCGGGTGTAAAGGTGCTTACACACCAAATGATAGCACAAACCGTGTTGATAGCAAACATTGTTGACCACAAAATGTGACCGAGAAGAGACGGTCCAGAAAAATCGTGATTAACATTGTTAGCAGCAATGTTATCAACTTTTTGCTAATAACAATTCTTCTGTATGTTTTTGTGGGTCTAGTTCGTGTTGGTAACTTTCGTAGTAATAGGTAACATTTTGGTGTAGGCGACCGTCTACAGTCCATTCCGGTGTGAGAATGGGTGAATTCGCGACTGCTGCCGCTTGCGTTGTAGTTTTATGCTCAGTTTGTCGACAAAAGAGAATATGGGTTCGGCCCTACTTGGTGAAGAAAGCTAGCGGTCAGGATCTTCTCAAGGATGTTCGAGAGGATGAAGTTCTATTGAATTTGGAAGAAGATTAAGCTGGACAGTTTCAAGGGATTTTCCATAATGTCCTCCGCCGACTTTAAATTCCTGCTGAATCGTGTGGGGCCTAGTATTCGACGGCAAGACTCCAACTACAGAAAAGCCATTTCCCTTCTTCCGTTTATTATATTAAACGGGCTGAACATACCACAGGTAACGGAGCTTCTGATTCTTCGACGGGTTTTAGCACGAATCCTTTTCCCAATTCATTTTACCAACCAACTGAATCATTAACGCGAACTACGAAAACAAAATTCAATAAACATGCCCAACAAAGCAAAGGTCATCGAACGAAAACTAGTGAATATGGATAGTCTATGACCACCGATATTGATCGATAATTTTAATTTCGAGAAGAAAGTTATAATAAAAACGCTGCAAATTTTACACAAGGGTTTATTATTCTTTGATAGTTTTGTTGTGCAAAAATTAATTCTGTGTCAATAAAAATATTCTTTAAAAAAATAATAAATAATAAATAAGTTGAGCTCGAAAAATAGATTATGCGTCCAAAATTACTCGGAAAATATTTCACCTCCTGGGATCCTTCAAAAAGCCCATGAGAGTGGTTTGAGCGTTGGACTGCTGAGTCAAAGGTTGCTGGTTCGATCCCAGCAGCCGCTAGACATCTTCCTTATACTGATAATCACCTCTCGGAAGGCAATCGCAAACCACCCAGAGTATCCTTCCCAGGAAAACGTCTCACATTTGCCGTTCGGAGCCAGCGTTAAACAGTAGACCTACTGTTTAACCTGTCCCTACTACTTCTGTAATAACCGTTCAACACGCTCAACAGAAGTTAGTAGTGAGCAGTCGCCAACGCCTGGTTACCGGTATTTGGCACCCAGAGAAGAAGAGAGGAAAAATACAATATTTGAATTCCGAGGTCTGGAGGAGGTACATGTTGGGGGCTGCTTTTTCATCTTTTGATTGGCTGAGAGATTTCTCTCTCAATCGCATCTATGCAAGTTAGCCAACTTTGCTACATGAAAAGCCGACCCCAAAAATCGAGAGTCATGGTAGTCATCCGAGAAGGTCATACACAAATCGAGCATCGTGGTTATCATCAAAAATGGCTATTCGAAAATGCAGCCGGGCCGAGAGTTTTCATTCCGATTCCGTTCAGATTTATTATTCAGCGCTCTGGCCGCTCAACTTGCTCAACTACTCGATGCATAACGAGGCAAGGTATGACGTCACGGGCCCTTCGCTTTCAGTTCAAAATCTTCAACATTTCTAAAACAATTCTGCACGTAATTATGCGGCTTTTCTAACTAAAAATGTGAGTCGAGGGGGGGTTAATATGTTGTTCGAAATTATGATTTCCGACCTTCTCAAGGAGCCCAGTGCTGCCAACATTTTTCGTGCCTACGCCCTAACAATGTTACCAACAATTCGCCTTGGTCGATAGTTCGTAAAAGGAAACTGTCTGAAAAACGCTAGTAACAATGTCATCGTCCTGTGTGTAAGCCCTTTTAGACGTCAAGAAAATTCCGTTAATGATTTAGACAGTGAGGGGCCATCAAGGGTAATACTTCGACTGTCGATATTCTTGATTTATTTATTTATAATGATAATGTAGTTCTGAATGAAAATATTGTCGTAAATTGCTGTAAAATTGTTGATGCTGTGCCATGTCCCTTGAAGTCCTTCTTGCTCGACCCCCGAAGAAAAACCTACTGACACCGAAATTTATGCAGCGATAATCTCTCCGCCCACCCTGGTTGCATGTGCATTCAGAAAGTATGCTAATGAATAAACCTCCCGTGAATGAGCCTCTCAAGAGTGAGTCATTACTCGGTTATTATGAAGACCTCACGAAAGGATGCACAATTTTCCCACCCCACTCCTTCAAGATATTTTGAAAGGTGATCATTTAGATGTCAACTGCACAATAAGGCGAGTTTAATTGTAGTTGGAACTTTTCGCAGGTATGTTAATAATGGATTGGCGCATGCAGCGCGTTGCGAGAATGTGCTGAGCCCCAGTTGCGTATCTACCTAGTACTATTTCTCACTCACAACCTTGATTTACGTGAACAGAATTGAGATTTTGATGGAAACAGAAATTGACGTGACGTCAAGTGTTTAGTGTTGGCCTTTAGCTATAAATTTACTTCAGTGGGGGCGGTATCTTTTTTTGTGTACACAGGAACTTCAAACTGAGGATGCTCGCGAACAAAGAGGTCGCAGTAGCCGGAAACAGCCAGAACAGCTTTATCTGTGATAAGAACTTATCTGAGTTTATCATCGACAGAGACTATTCTGGCTTATGTCCGTTCCCAGCTCCTCCCACACACGTTTTCTACTTCTTCAGAGGCTCAGTACAATGCACTCTTGTGGTGTCAAACAAAGAAACCTACTGACACCCCCTTGTGCCAACATGGAGTTGAAAGTGAAATTTGAACGTGTAATGCAGAAAAATGAACGAACTGGTTAAAATACCAGCTTTACTTTTTGTGAATGCCAAAGCATCAAATTATTCATTTGGCTATGAGATTTGTCCTTGTTGCCATTTTTTTTCTCACCATTATACAAGTATAAACACATCCATAATGTGGGAGTAATCCATAATCTTGTTTGTCCGATTTGATGCTCTTGAGAAATATTATAACTTTAGGAGACCGTTCGCCTCTTGGGTTTCCCAGGCGATTTAATTATCTTGTTTCTATTGATATTCTATTTGGGTCTAAAACGAATTTACTCCTTTCGGCCGTTTCATGAATTGATTTATCGGCTTCGGTGACCCGGGTATATCTCGGTGGGGCCTCTCGTGGTAGCAGAGGTGGAGTGAATAAGGATGTGAGAAAAATGTGTTGGAACAGCGTTGCGGCTAATATAGAAACCATTTTGCAATATGGCATCAGTAGAAAAGGCATCCTTTGCTCCATTTTGCCGAAATTAGGGTCTTTCCTACATTTGCGAAGCCCGTTAAGCAGACTCAACCTTTCCCCCAAAGAGTACCTTGAATAACCTACCACTTGTACATTGCCGAGATTGAAACTTCCTCGTTCAGGGAATTCCACCCTCCGGGAGTCTTCTGGAAACTGCGTGGGAGGTCTACGGAAATACTCGCGAGAATCGATAAACTTCTCTTTACTCTTTAGCATAAACTGAAATAATTCTGTTCCTCGAAACTAGTGCCATCATCGGAAAATTTCGCGAAGGAACAATTTTCCTTGAATGCAATTATATAAAATAGCAAAAAATATAACACCGGTTCATTTTGTATTTCACCGTTTCCACCCCTTTTTTTGTGGAATGAAGCGCAAGAAATTGGAGTCTTACAACTTTTCTGATTTTATATTTTTATTTTCGAGGTAATCTTCGCGTATCGTTCAGAGGTTCTATTATACCTATTTGCGGTTTCGTAATAAGTGTCCAAATTAATCCTCTGCCGTGATTGAAAACCCGATGCTTACAAAGTGGTGAATATACCTACCGTCGTTGAGGGGTTCCCCGGTAGTTCGCGGGAGATTGTAATAGTTCATTAAATCAAATTTATTTGTTGTTCATCTGGTTTCTATGTAGCTTTGACATTTTCGTCTGATCGATGTGAACTTTGATACATTTTAATAATTAAAATGTATCAAAGTTCACATCAATTATTGAGGCCGTAAAAAACGTGAATTATTCAAGTTCCATGTTACTCGTCTTGCAGGTAGTTTAATTTCTAAGCTCTCCTTTGAATAGTTTTACAGCCTGTAAGGAGAGGCGAAGAGCTTCGCAAACGTTCTTCAAGGCTGCAAACGCTATAAAACCTGGGCCATCTTTCAAACAGTTTAACGATTCAACGTCCATCATGTAAGGCGGTTAACTTTGCCAGATAAGAACGTGCATCGCTCATCACGTAGCAAAGAGTCGCTTGGAGGGAATTTTTTCAAAGACGTAACGACCGTTCCAACACTTGGTCGCCGGCAATTAGTTTATGGCCATCACATCATATTATCACAATTTGGGAAATGGTCCGAAGAACGTGTAGAACATGATTGCACTCGGAAGCGCGAAGCACGTTTATTTGAATTGTCTTCCTGGTCGGTTTTTGCCAACTGTGATCACACCACTTTTGAACTGTTCAGTTGGATCGTCTTTTTCTTTTTTCTTTTTTTTCGTCCTGTCGTCTAGAGGCGTTTGAACTCAATTTCAACACTTTACGTAACCCCGAACGGGTGGGTTTTAGTGGTGAGGGAATCGGAGATTGTCCTGAGGGAGGGGTGTTTCGAAACCCCTCGCATGAACTACGGCGTACTTGGGGCTGACGTAACCTGATCGGGTCCCGGATCTTAAATCTGACTTCTTCGCGTACCACATTTCAACTGCTCTGGAGTGCTCTTCCAGTTGATCTGCACATTCACTGCGACCTGGGTAGCTGACTACTAAGGGAATTACTAGATTTCAACTAATTAGTTGTCTAAGTTTACATAACATGATTGTTAAGTTCTTCATCATTTTGTGGCCAGCGAATCTTAATTTGTCTGGTCTGAATTATCCCTCTCGATCGTCGTCTTGTCGTGTACGACAGAAATGTTTATTATTTATTAGTTTGCTCCTTTTTGACGACTACCTTCGTGTGTATGAGAATACTTTCGATGAGGTTTGAAAAAAATTGGACAAATGTGAATCCCAGTGCCGCAAGATAAACGATTTCATTTAACGCTCAGGCAGTTCCATCTCCATCCATAGGATCCTAATTGGAACCTCAAACAGTCGGTGCAACGCTGTTAGCATTGATGCAATTACCAACAGCACATACATTATGTATGTGTATGATACACATATTACACGTATCGTTATATCATTTCACAGAAACGATCTTGGAAAACTGGGTCTAATTAGTCACTTCGTTATCCCAAAGCAAACGGTATAAGATACGCATCTCGCTTTCTGCTCTTCTACATCTTTTATGTAAACATTTCTCGCGTTGGAACCCGTTGTTGGTTGACGCATTTTACATTGGCATTCCGTGGTTTTCCTTCTCAAGATCTTTCATTGTAGTAAATCTTCCTCATTTTTAAAGAGATGTATAGGAGTTGACGTCAAGATTACGATGATTTATCGGGGAGGATGGTGTAATTAGTGACAGGAGGGGGTGATAAGAGACCAAAAAATTTATTTTCAGCCAAACCAACAACTTTTTGCCGGCGAGAGTTTTTGTGTGGGAAGCCTATAACAATTCGAAACACCGTAATTTTTTTGCCCAAATTACCCGCCGTCATCCGGGTAGGAGCCAAAAATCGTTGTATTCTCACGAACAGTCGCTCTCTCCTATTCCCCACATCGGATTAATTAGAGACGGATGTAAAAATCATCAATGGGCAAGGCAGAACGCTTCCAGGCAACTTCTGTTGTTATAGGAGATAAGTGGCAACTGAAAGTTTCACCCCTCCAGGCTCATACCAAACAAAGTTGTGAATTTTTAAAATTTGCCCAAAAAATATCAGCCAAAACTTGAAGTTCTGAGCTCCCGGGAACAGTCCATTGATGCACCAAGGAGATTTTATTGCATAAAAAGAGTTCATCGTCAAAGGGCACTCTCGTCAAACAAATAGCAACGTAAAAAACCTTCATTTTTTTCAACAAATAAGAGACTGTCCAAAATTACCCCAGCTGGGGGAAATGAGTATTATCGCAATAAATTATGAAAAAGTTGTCGTACAAAAATACGGCAAATTAATTGTCTGGAAAAACTTGACAGGATCGAAAAGCCTCCTTGTTTGCCGAATACGGCTTCGCGGGCTATTTTAAAATGTTCATGTCTCTTGTAAGCCCTGTCTCTAATTATCCCATCCTAGTTGTTTCGTTTCTAATTCATTGGTTGCTTGCACAATTAAAGGGTTTAAAATTGTTTAAAAATTAAAAAAAGGTCATACTCTTGTACTAGACACACACATATCTTAGTATTAACGCAGAAAAGTAATAAGAACATCAAAAGGTACCGTTTTTGGTTTATCCACCAATGCTCCGTGTCTGGTGAATTATCGTAAATTCCATCGTTGAAACTATTTGCGAACTCGGTAGCTCTATTGAGCTCCCCTGGGCGGGATTTATGAGGAAGCAGAAATCGCCGTTAATTTGCGGATACGGCAGGAAGGGAGCGGAGGAAGAATTAATTATTGTGGAACGCCGACGTCGACAGGCGTCAACCTCCCGATGGCAGACAACCGTCGCCGGCGAACCTCCCCCATCTATTGTATCCGACTCGCCGTAGACAGAACATCTAATGTCGTCCACTTGAATCGTAACAATCTTGCTTTCTAAGAACATAAGTAAGCTCGAGTCTATTCGGTACCTAGTGCATAGAGCATAATATGTTCTATGATATTATCGAATCTGTACACAATAATTGAAAAGTCTGGCACACGAAAACTTCAGGTGATCCTAAAAAAGCATCTGTTCAGTAAAATGTTCCCAACCAGGTCGTCGGGAACGAGGGAGTTTGGCAACGTCTTGCAACAATTGAGAGGATTCCGAACGCTAATCCATCAGGGAACTTCAAGTTTTTCACGAGTGTTCGGGTCGTGATTTGTGGCTTTCGGCCGGAGGGCACCGAAGCGACTGAAGCGCTGAGTTGATGCACTCGTTGATAATAATGGCTTATCCAATTGAGAGAGAAGGCAACACACAACACAACAGTGCTGGGGTCACACACTGGAATATTTCAACACCACCCGCTCGGCCCCACAGCAGTTCAGTTCTTTGTTCCTTGTTCATAACACACAAACAGGGTCCAGTAATTACTAAAATTATTAGCAAACTGAGCTTGAAAAAGGAATACTGAAAAGATAATTTTATGCAAAACCTACTTTATGCTTGTTGCAGTAAAAAAAAAAAGGTTGACTTAGTTTAGGTTAGTTTGAACAACGTCCATACTAGGGGTAGAAGGGGGGAAAATAGCCGAATGTAACTGCCAAGAAATAAATTTCGCAGATGTAGATTTAGAGAGGTTATACGCTGAAAGGGGTGGTTCACCAAGGGGGAGGGTGGTGGAGGTTAGGTTAGGTCCTGGGGGCGGTCGTGGTCGATATTAAACTTGGGGAGGTTACACGAGACTCATGAAATGTCTGTGACCCAGTTCAAGTCCCGCCTCACAGTGAGCACCGGCGGGCGGTCATTTGGCGGGAATATTAGCAGACCTGTGCTCTTCTCACGCCTCAACTGCCGTCACAGTACAAACGGCGGCCGCTAAGGATTTACCTGCCTTCCATGTTGCAAAACAAAAGACTTGAAAATGTCAATGACTCAGAGATGAGCGAAACTAAATTTCAAGATTTTTGTTTAGTATCGTAGTTTTTTGAAGGGTGGTTTGAAATTTTTCAGAAGTTTCTTCAAAATGCTACCTAATGGTGGACATTCCACGTAGTTGATGATGGATCGCGATGATCTGTAAAATATGCAGCATCAATCACATTTCAGTAACCGGATGTGTCGTTATATCAGTGTTGAGCAAGCGGCGCGTCGCCTAATTTCCAATCGCGGGACAGTCCTACGAAGGACAAAGAGGCCCGAGTTATTGAACAAGACAAAGGAGAGAAATCGCCGAGTATGAATCATACACGGAGGAATTGACAATGCCAAGGATGACGAAATTCTCGGGCGATCGTTGAACTCCAGGTTGTGGACAAGGTGAGGCCCCACTGGGTATTAGCCGTCAAGGAAACCTCTGGCGAAACAGAAACCCGTCGAACGGAGGAGAAAATACGTCAAGGAGAGAAATTATAATTTAGGGAACCATCAGTGAGGCTGTGGACCTACCATACTCGTCATTGGTTCAAATCCTGTCTCACCGTTCTTCCTTTATCACGAGTCCATTACATGTCTGCCCCCCGGCCTACCGATATCTATTTTGATAATATAAATTAATGCGTTGTTCGTTTTGTTTCAGGTAAGTGTCGAAAATGAACCTCCAAGGAGGGTGAGTGTACACTGCTGAATCCATCTATTCGGTGTATTTTATTCTAACCGTAGCCTAAGGTCCTTAGCTAGGGGATTTTATTAAACAGAATGTTCTTGAGCTATGAGTGAACAATGAAAAAATGTCAACTCTTTACTCCCAAAGTAACGATGTGGAGAAAAACGCCGCAGGTCACTCGTACTTTCTCTCTTATGAGAGAAGAGCTATGAGCATTGAAAAATTAATGTCTCAGTATTGACGTCGTCATGTTGATAACAACACCTAACTTGTTTATAGGTTGGGTGACGTTTTTTTCTTTGCGTAACAAAATTTCCGGTTGACCCGTCG
This sequence comes from Pilophorus perplexus, assembly GCA_955831195.1. Classification (NCBI taxonomy): domain Eukaryota; kingdom Metazoa; phylum Arthropoda; class Insecta; order Hemiptera; family Miridae; genus Pilophorus; species Pilophorus perplexus. Next base: position 15,639,465 of record OY037011.1, on the reverse strand, counting down.
GCTAAGACATTTTCAATGTCAAAACATTTCTATTCTATTTAATAGAATTTTTTTGGCTATTTTCCCCTCTCACCTGTTCCAAGTTATGGACAGTAGAAGCCTGCCTCTGAAAACAAGCGTTCACAAGCGTTGTGGCACATACCTTCGTAAACCGTTTACCTTCGTAACTAAGTATTTTCACTTTTTTCCCGGGCGATTCCAAAAAACGCCAACGTAATCCCTCGATAGGGGTAAGTACAATTAACAGGGTACGGGTTGTGTGTAAAATAAATAAATAAATAAATAAAACAACAACAGAGATGGACTATGTAAATAAAGCCAACTGGCGTAAGCCAATCTGTCGTCTTGTGAGTATGTGAACCTGGAGGCTAGTAGTCCAGGCTGCGAAGGCAAAAAAAAGCCTCTAGGTCCGAAATATGGGTACTTAGCTAATTCCTTCAGGAATGTCTTCATTCGAGGTAGTACATAAACATACTAAAAGTCCCCAAGCCTGGAGGTGGAGCGGGCGGAAGGGGGGGGGGGTTAAAGGCCCCATTTTCGGTTTTTCGCTTATAACTCAAAAACGGTGCATCGTAAAACTTTGTTTACTTATACATAAATTAAATTTAATAAAATTCTCTACAACTTTAGTCCCATACATTTTTAACGAATTCCGAACGGTTTCGTAGATACGGACTTTTGAAAAGTTAACATTTCGAAAAAACCTGATTTCGTATATTTTTTAATATTCTTCTTTTGTACGTACGATGATCCATGAGGATCAGATCTCTTCATGACAATACAGACTACTGGTATGTAGCCCTCGGAAGGCAATGTCAAACCGCCAAGAGTATTCTGCCCAGGAAAACCTCTCACATTTGCCGTTCGGAGCCTCAAAGAACGTCAAGACTGTCGGGGCCACCTCAAATCCACGCCGAAATTCCGCCAGTTTGAACAGCAATTACCTACCTACTCGATTCTGGCATGTATAAAGCCGTCCAAGGGGCTTGTGGGTTGGCTGACAGGTGAAATTCAGCTAAAATAAGACGAATTCGCAAATAGTCCCGTTCGTAGGCCCAATAGCCCGTATTGTTCCACTTCCCTGTCAAAAGACCGTCTGGGCCCGGTGGAGACGGATTTTTTGAATTTTGTCCAACTTGGTTATCGCCTTTCTAGTGCCGTCCTTGCCTGTTAGGAACACGACTGGCCCGGATCCAACTCGATCGGTTTGTTGATTCGAGTAAGCTGGGATTTCTACGGTAAAAAAGCCCGCAGTCTAGGGGTTTTCTTCTTTTTGCCGTGTCGAATCCTTGATCTATTCTGGGGCCTATGGGGTGTACCGGCAGTCCGGATGCTTACCTCCATTTTACCAACGATTGACGGAAATTAGCTGAGCTTATATTAAAATTTGACTGGCCAATTTCTCCCACGGCTTCTTCTATCATCTTCTATTGTCTACATTCAAGCGATGTATCAGTAATGTCTCCTTTGACACGACGTGCGTACTCTCGAACTGTGTGGAACAAATTTGGGTCCAGAGCTCAACTTTGATAACATTTTTCCACGAATTCCAATTAAATTTGTTCAAGTTGATTTTTTTTTAATGTATAAATGACTGAGCAACTTTTGATATTATGAGATCAACCGTTATTTATCCGTGTAAGGAAATTCGCCCGTTATGCACGTAGGTTGTTCTGACATAGTTTCCGTTTAATGACCATTGTATTTCTAGGTGGTGAATTCCATATTAGAATGATGTAAAGTGAATATTCTCAAAAGCTACCGTGTGCTGTTCTTTTGTCATAGTTGATTAGCGCGATCGCGTTTCACCACGTGAACATAATATTAACCGAAATTGTTAGGTGTGGAAACTTACAGTCAAAGCATGACTAAAGTGGCCGTTTTCTCTCCGGATAATACATTTAAAAATAGTCGCTGAGTTTTGTGAAGAAAATGACGTTAATCTTGCTGAGGCGTGTATAATACTGGAATTATCAATAATTGAATAAATAATGATTATTTATTCTTGTTGGGTACTGGGAAATTCCGCTATTATGAAAGGTTTATTCTCGTGAGTACATCAAGCCTTGCGTCTATTTTCGAAAAGGATGGTAACTCGTGCGCATGATGGCATTCAATGAAGCCTGGCGATTGCTGTGTGTGGCTCAACTACTTGTAAATGATGTTCTCGAACTAAAGACTTCCATCAACTCTGGGCAGAAATTCTTTGGCTGAGATCCAAAACACCCTCGCAAAGCACTCCGACCATGTCTTACAATAGTATTCGATTAGTATCGATTTGTTATTTCACGTATGCTTAGGGGGGTGTTTCTATGTTATTGAATTATTCTTGAGGTTATCGATCAAAACAAGTTCATGTACTTGGCGTATGTTGGATTATTATGAAATTAAAATTTAATGAAACCATGCTTAATCGTCGGGAAACGGCAGTTTTGCGCAAAGCCACACCGGACGGGTGGATCACAAACTGCGTGATGTTATGGCGTTCTGCCGCCTCAATTTCTACCAATATTAAGTTATCGTTTGACCGCCAGCCAGTCTTCATCTCATTTTGACGATGTGAAAAGGAATTTATTTAAAGTCCGTTGCGTTGGGTTAGTGTACATAAAGTCTGCTGCAAAGTGAAAGTAGGTTGAATTTTTTTTCATCCTTTAAATCTTCGTTCGGGCCCGGTGTAAGCTGAGTGGTGAAAAGGTTGGGAGGGCTTGAAAGTGCCGCGTTAGCTTCGCCGCTTCCTTCAACCGGTTTTGATGATATCAGCGGGCGTTTTCTGTGTTAGTTAACCTTCAGGCAGATTTTTCGCCCATTCATGTGGTCCATAATCTGGCGCCCTATGCTTGGTTTTACGGTTCACGGTTTCCTGCTCGCAAAAGTAGCTAAATTCGAATGGTTTCGCAGATGGCACATAATGTGCTGTCACTAAAATGTTCCAATTGAATCGCTTTTTTGAACTCCCACGTCATTGACTGAAGAAAATCGTTCTTTACTCAGCTTCTGTCGTCTACAAGTATGTTGATTGTTCGATTGTAGTTTTTTGTCTATTTTTGCTCATGTTTGAGCTTGATTCGGATTGAAGGACTGCGTGGGAGTCTCTAGAAGACCTCGGAGGGAATCGCAAATAACCATTGAAGCCCTTGGAGGGGTGGGAGATCATGATTGCGAGAGTTGGGAGGTCCGAAGTAAGCGACCTCAGTTGTTTGTGTCTGTAGACTGACCTAGGCCGGCTCGGGGAAGGTCGGTCATGCTCATTCCTAATCACAATCAAAACGCAGAGATACCTCATTGTTTATACCATAATGAGTAAACTGACTAATGGAATTTGATCCAAGTCCTATCGAATTTGTTTCCAATCTTTCTCAATAAATTCATATTATGATATCATAGAATTGAAAATGAATTTCGCAGAATATTTAATTTCCCTCCTTTATTCCACGAGGAATGCCCCGTATAGTAAGGTCCTTTTCTGGTGTGAATTTCCTGGGCATGAGTTCATGCTGTGACAAAATTCTTTGCGACACCGATTTCAATTGCCCCACCACTTCCCCCAAAAATAGACTTCTGGGGATCACGAGGCCATGAAGTTTGGGTTAATGGGGATTCAAGAGGCTGAAGAGAAGGGGCCAATCCGTGGATGTGAACGGGAGTGGGCCCCCTCCCTTCACACACCACCGTCTTGGCCCACGTCTAGAGTCAGGCACTGCTATTACCTCGTACCGTTAACTCAGGCTAGAACCAGGCCAGGGGGTTCACATTGGGAGGCTCTCCCCTATCAATCATGCTGCATGCCCGGACGACCAGGAATCCCTCCTTGGACGTGATAAACCAAGATAGCTGAGCCAATGGCCGGTTTACGTATCGAGTCGATACTATCGACCCGGGGGCGTGCGTCAAAGGGTGATGTGCCAAAATTATTCAATAGTGATCGGTTCGTAGACAAGGTTACCAAAGTTGAATTCGGATTCCTGATGAGTTCCTTTAGTTAACGCTCTAATAGCGAACGCTCGATTTTCGGATTCCTACAAAACCAGCCCCAACGTTAGAAAACTTTGCGAGCTACATTTTAAAAACAACGACTAAGCGCATTTATGCTATATCCTCCAGGCTGGACGCTCCTGCTGCTCCCATGGGCACTTCATCCGTCGGCCGCCACATGAAAATATAGCGTTGCACGGCGCTTTTCAAATTGTCTCTCTTGACAATCGGACGCCTAACGGAGAAAGGATTTTAAATATTTTCCCTAGAATGATGCCCCCTCACAACTCATCAAGCTTTTTTGCACGGCTCGTCCATCAAAATGTCGTTTGACGGCCATCGGCTTCAAAAGTAAATTAGTTCGAACATTGTCAGCCGAATGCGAAGGGAATGTGACGTCCGCCATCGGCATTTTCCCGGACGTGCAAAAGAGATTGAGGATCCCGTCCGCGAGGAAATGCGAAGCCATTTTCGTGCCGGGTTTTATTGTTTTTGGAGTGAGTCGGGGTGGAAGGGTGTCATTGTTCCAAAGTTGGTTGAACCTTTCTCTGACCGCAAAACTGCGGTGTACAACTGTCCAACGGGTCGGGGGCCGGAAGCTTGGACATTATTACGCATCGCGGAACCATACATCCATCCCATCGAGCGTGGAAATGGGGTCTGTCCTTTTTGGGGAAACTTTCCTGGATTTCCGACCCTTTTCCGGGGGATTTTGAACTTTCACTTGAAGAGTCCCAAAAACTTGGTTTGTTGACGAATGAGCTGAAAAAGGCCTGTTTTCTCCAAGTCAGGAAAGTCAATTATGCCGGCAACGGAGTTGCGTGGTTCTTCACCAATAAAAATTTATGGGAATTATTAGCATGCGAAACGGAGCTAATCGTCAGTATCTAATCGTTTCCCCCAATAAAGTCACTTCATAAATTTAGAGAAGGAAGTCAGAGCCCTTTTCTGTCCTGCGGAGGTCAGGTTGCCGCCTTCATTCAAAATCTTATTCGTCTCAAGTCTTTCTGAACAAAACAAAAGGAAATTTCAAGCAAAAATTTGTTACGCAGTGGTGTTTGACAAAGCTAAATTTGAGGACAAAAATTCACCTCCCGAAGAATCCCATTTTGAACAGCACCCAGCGCAAACTTACAATTTTTCAAAATACCTAATCATAATATTATATTAAGATTTCGTTAATTGTTGATTAAAAATGTATCACATCTATTTGACTGGAACGAGCCACTTTCATCACATGTCATTTTCGAATCACCTCGCGATACAACAAAAATTGTGTCTTTTAAATCACCTGCAATCACCCTCATGGCAGGTTTCAAGGGAGGTTTCACATGGGAAATCTACTGGGCCCATTAAGTGATTAGCACCTGACAATTATCAAAGCATAAAATTAGAAAGTAAATTACGTGAATGTTTGAGCAATCTGCCTGGGCTTGATGCTTGTTTATCGTCATTGACCGGCTCAAAGACGTCATCCCATCCGCGTCAACGTGGGATCTGACTCACTGCCGAACAATTGGTCTTGACTGATTCAAAACGAAATTCGTCACTGTGCTGCTCATAGCAGGGAGTCGCTATTTTTTTTTTTTTTTTCTTTAGCTCGCCAAAGACTCCAGCACATGAAACCATCTGCACGCTGGACCCCTTCTCCTTGATAGTGTCAATCAATTTGCACTTCAACTGACGGGGTAATTCTTTCTAATCGCAGACTGGTGGAGATATCCCGTTGATGGTCTTTGCCTAATGGTTGGCTAACGATAAAAACTTCGTGATGCGCTCGTAAAACGGGTGACGTAAGGAGTGTATGCGCGCACAGCCGTTGGGTTCCTGGGAGTCGGTTATATTTAAACCAAGTTAAGCCTACAAGTTTACTTTCAAGTTCACTTTTAAAAAATCTTTAAAAATCCTGTAAAAGAATGATCTTATCCTGAATTTGAAATATAGTTTGCGTACCAAGTATGATTGTGTTGCATACCACCAATAATTAAAAATTATTAAAGTAAAACTATGATTTTTTGGGGTGCAGAAGCTTCGTAATTACTTCCGGGAACCGAAAAATGTTTTTAAAAATCAAAATGTCTAACCCCATAAGTGCTCGTGCAAAAAGTTAGTTTCCTCCACGCTTTCCAGCATCATCTGCTCACTCAATGAAGCTGTAGTCACTTGGCAAAGGATATTTTTGTTTTCTTCCACGACGTTCACAGTGTCCTCTAATTATTATCCAACTCCTTTCAGCGGTCTCTGCATCAGCGCCACCCGTTTAAATCCGTTTCCTCCTATTATTGAAGCACTTCTTCGCTGACCTCGAGTGAAAAAATGTATTAAAGACGGCAGCAAGGACGGTTATTATACCGTTAAGTTTTCTATCAAACGGAACTCAAGGGCGCGGAAATACGAGAGCTGGCGACATTGTGAGGGATAGAAAACCGCAGAAACTCGAAGCTGTTCGCCAACAGAAGGGGACAAATACGAGTCAATACTCAAGCGATAACAACAATACGGTGGGATCTTGAGAAGAGGAGAAAACGCTGCAAATTTTACACAAGGGTTTATTATTCTGTGATATAGGTTACTTGTACAGACATTTAATTCTGTCAATAAAAAAAATCAAAAATAATTTTTTTTGGATTTTTATATTTCAAAAAAAAAATTTTTGGGGGGATTTTTTTTTTCAAAAATGTGTTTTTTCAAAAATTCTTTAATTTTTACTCGAAAAATATTTAACTTCTTGGGATCCTTCAAAAATCCCATTTTTTGCCCCATGAAAGCCCTATAGAACGCCACAGTGAAATCGGATCGTTCCGGGACCCCCAAAAATGGATTCTACGTCCAAAAATACTTCGAAAACGACACCTAACTCGATCCCATAGCTAAAAGCCTTCAAAAAACCCCTCCCGTAGCCCCATTATAGCCCCATAGCGCCCCACGGGTTTGGGCGATCGGACTGAAAACCTTGCGGGCACAACTAGATGGTAAACCAAGTATTTTGCCAAAATTTCAGATTTTAAAAAAAATTCCTACTGCCCAAAACGGCCCGGACGGCGGACGGCGGACGGACATTTCGGATTTTGAATGTAGACCTCTTGAAACGGATAATGTCAAATTTTGAGGCCGATCGGAGTCGTCGACCCGTGTCGCGAAAACATAGGTGTATTATTCCAAGAATAATAAACCAAAATGACGTAAAATTAGGCGATATTATGTTGAGGTTTAGAGGGAGGCGTCAACTGTATAGGTGGCCACGTGCTCGGGTTAGTGACCTTTTAGACGGAGGGTGGAAACGGCAGTTCTGACTAGGACCGCATACCGGCATTGATACTGCCTGTTTGGGAAATCGTTTTCTCCGTGGGTGTATTTATAGCTTAGTTCTTCGGGAACTCAAGCTGCGCTGAAGACGACGTTCATGAAAACGCGGGAATGAAGAGCAGTATTCGGCTCTTGTTCGCGATAATGCTGTTCACACTAGGCCTTTGAGTTGAAAAACAGTGTCACTATTTGCGTCAGGGTTTGATTATACCAACTATTTACCAGCTGTTATCCTTGCGTGACAGATTAGACGTAGACACATTCGATTTTAATACCTTTTGGTTTATTATTCTTGGAATAATACACCTATGTTTTCGCGACGCGGGTCGACGACTCCGATCGGCCTCAAAATTTGACATTATCCGTTTCAAGAGGTCTACATTCAAAATCCGAAATGTCCGTCCGCCGTACGCCGTACGCCGTCCGCCGTCCGGGCCGTTTTGGGCAGTAGGAATTTTTTTTAAAATCTGAAATTTTGGCAAAATACTTGGTTTACCATCTAGTTGTGCCCGAAAGGTTTTCAGTCCGATCGCCCAAACCCGTGGGGCGCTATGGGGCTATAATGGGGCTACGAGAGGGGTGTTTTGAAGGCTTTTAGCTATGGGATCGAGTTAGGTGTCGTTTTCGAAGTATTTTTGGACGTAGAATCCATTTTTGGGGGTCCCGGAACGATCCGATTTCACTGTGGCGTTCTATAGGGCTTTCATGGGGCTAAAAATGGGATTTTTGAAGGATCCCAAGAAGTTAAATGTTTTTCGAGTAAAAATTAAAGAATTTTTGAAAAAACACATTTTTGAAAAAAAAAAATCCCCCCAAAAATTTTTTTTTGAAATATAAAAATCCAAAAAAAAAAAAATGTTTTTAATTTTTTTTTTTATTGACAGAATTAAATGTCTGTACAAGTAACCTATATCACAGAATAATAAACCCTTGTGTAAAATTTGCAGCGTTTTTGATATTACTGTTCTGCCATGGTTCGTTAACCTGTATTTGGTGATTACAAACTATACTTATTAAATGCAGATGTTGAAAAATCGGAATCGTTTCTGACGATTTTACTACATTTTATGGGCTGGTAAATCAAACTTTTATATACTGTAAGAAGGGGCTTAGACAGCTTTGACCGGCCTGCGGAACTGGGAAGAGATCCGCCCACCCTTGCAGATTTCAAAAAACCAAGATACGTTCTTCTGGTTTTTGTTTTGTTTTAATTTATTTATTTTTTTAAGTGAAAAAGGCAGCAACCCAATGCATGGCCTTCCAGATGATTTAAATATTTATCCTCGTCGTGGTCCTCGCAGCTTGACAAGTTCAGAATACATTTCCTTCGAATCCTTCTCGCACCCCAAATAATTTATCTGCCGTGAAGCACTCAGCGCCTTTCTTTTTTTCCCCTTTCTTTCGCGAAGTGACGAACCTCCTATGACGTCTGGAGGGTGATTTTTAAAACGTTGGAAAATGAAATTTTAATTTTAACCTCACAAAGGACGAGGCACACCTGGACGTCGGCCAATCGCTTTCACTCCTCATGACGCTAGTTGGGTTGGGTTGTGTACAGAAATCTCGATAAGTATCTTTCGAAATCTCCAGACCGTGAATGTTGGATTATATATGTTTGTAAGAACCAGACTCGCGCTTGTAAATGAGGTGTAATTTTGTTGTTATCTGATGACGAGATTACAGGATACCTCGGGGCTCGGTAATATTTAAAATCTTATTCATCCCTTATATTTACCAAGTTATTCCGTTGTCAGATTTATCTTGTATACTACCTAACAATTATTAAACGAAATAATGATCGCGTATCGTATACAAAATTCTTTTTGTGGTGTTTCAAGTGAGTCACCAATTTCCTCGGCAAGCCCTGTTATAATTTTTCGATGTACCTACATGTACTTGTACATACATATACAATTTTGTTTTAGATCACAAGTGTGATGAAAGTGCGTGAAAACCGAGACATTTGAATGCTGATGCTGTTCACTTTACACACTCGTTATTCCGTAAACAAAGGACTTCGTTTGAATTTTATTTACAGGGAAATGTTTCAAGAATGAAGACAATTGCCACAATATTAGCATGGCTTTGTGGTATTTGTTTGCCACCATTGAAAATATTTCTTGCGAATACGGAAAGTTTTGCCTAGACGAAGAACGTTAAATATGTGAGGGCTTCAACCTCTCCCATGACAGGTGTGGTCTGGTCATTTCCCCTGATTGCGCTGTAAACCCTCCCCACGGGGGGTTTGTCAGGCCTCCTGATTAAGTTAATTCCCACCCTTCGGGAGAGCTAATTCACTCATCTCATGATGTCATCGCTCCTGATGTTCATGCAGACCTACCACAATTATTGTCCCTAGCGGCGATGTGCCGACGTAAATACGGGAATATTTTTCATTAATTAAAAAATAGTTTTGTTCTTACGAATTAATACAATTTGCTGCGATTTTTATTACCTAACCGTTTATTTTTCGCTATGGTGTGAAGATTATTAGTTGGATGTCACCATTGACGGGATGTAAGATGGCAGAGACGAGCGGATGTCTGTTGTTCTCATTCAGAATGCCGGATCACTTTCTTCATCCAGTCGAGTCGGCGGAGTAGGTGGATTCAGCCATGTATGGGGAGGGGGATCTCTGCTTTCTCCACTACTCGCCCTTTGTCGGCCCCTCCCGCATCATTGACTCAGCTTTAATGGCTGGTATGTGCATTGGGGATTACTTGCACTCTTTGAGAAGCCTTACCGTATTTCATCTTGAAGCGCTGCGGATAAAATCGTTTGACACCAAATCTCACAATTGCTTGCAGTACATAGTTTTTGGAAGGGTAAACGTGTTTTTAGAATGCCTTGTGTAAATTCAAATTTCAAATCATTCTAAAATCTCGTACATATTCCTTTCCACCTCCTCCTCCTAAAATGAAACGTAACTAAAGATATACCAGAAGGAACGTGGCATGAGGCGAATGAGGGGGATGGAGCTTCTCCCCGGAGGACTTAGGAAGGTCACGCCACCTGAATTCCTTCAAGATGAGGAGCACTGGAGGTGAGTCAGCGAGCGGCCTTCCTGGGTGTGGCCTCGGCGACAGTGCTATTCCGTTACTTCTTTCTTCCCCGCCTTCTGCTGCATCTCCTGTTTTCTCTGACTAACAACATTTCATTCAGTCTCCCTCTTGTAGATGTGATTCCCAGGCCATAGTGTCTCTGAGAATGTCATGAACACTTTTCATTTTTTTAAAACAACAGTTATTTATTTAAGTAGGCATGCCATTCTGGTCTACTATTCCTGGTATAATACACCTACGTATTCGACGATAACGACGGACGTATACGATCTTCGACACGAATAGTATTCGTGTCGAAGATCGAAAATTTTGATCGGCCTCAAAAGTTTTCTTTATACGTTTCAAGATATTATCTAGATTCCAAAAACGAAATGTCCGTCCACCGTCCGAGTCGTTTTGGGCAGTAGGAATTTTTTTTTAAATCTGACATTTTGACAAAATACTCGGTTTACCATCTAGTTGTGCCCGCAAGGTTTTCAGCCCGATCGCCTAAACCCGTGGGGCTATGGGAGGGATTTTTGATGGTTTTCGAGTATGATATCGAGTGGAGTGTCGTTTTCGAAGTATTTTTGGACGTAGAATCATCCCACATAGGATGTGGGACCCATTTTCTGGGTCCCACATCCATAGGTACACAAGATTTACAAGATGAAAACTTGAAATAATAGATAACAAAAATGTCTTTTTATTGACATAGAATTAATTTTTGGATAATTCATATCAAAGATGAAAAATCCCTTGTGTAAAATTAGCAGCGTTTTTTAAATCAGTTAAATCAGTTAACTCCAGGGTCTTTAAAACCAGCGGCTTTGGAATAGCGGACGCAGCTCTTTCCACTCAGAATGGAGGATATTTTGATGAAATTACTTCAAACCTTTTCCTGAAATCAGCACCCGATTTCGGTCTTGGCTTCTGGTGAAAATTCTTGGAGCCAGCCACCGATTCTACGTTAGGTTTTAATGAATACACGGGAAGGAGTCGTGGTCCCCCAATATTATATCAGCCCCCCCCCCCCCCCCCCCAACAAAAACTTGTGAATTTAATCCGCCGTGTCTTCGCCCCCTTCTTACGAGCCTTCCTGCCAGCTGTCTCGGAGGTTGCGTTATTTACATGAGCTGCAGGGACCCTCACCTACCCAGCACTTAGATATTGCCGGTTTATGTTAATTGGATTAGAAAAGGGCCGGTCACGTGAAAAGGTTGTTGGGAGGAGTCCGAGGAGGAGGCAGTGCAGATGAGTCAGACAGACGGCCAGAAGGGCCTTGAGATGGCGGAGGAGGCTGAGAGGGTGATCTATTTTGGGAGTCAATTAGGCAGGAGTCAGAACAGGCTGAGAGGAAAGCAACATTTCTTCTGATGGGGAGGGGGTGGGGGGCATCCCCACCGATCAGCTGAACTCCCCTGCGCCGGAGAGAGTTGTGTACTCAGCGTTGGCGAATTCCCGGGAATGTATTTTCGGGGAGTTTTCCCGGGAATTCCCAACATAAAAAATTATTTTTCTAACCCTTCTATTTATTTTTAAATTTATTTATACATTATAAACATTTTCAAAACACACTTAGGTGCACCGCTTTACAAAAACTGTCAAAATTTAATTATAGTAACATGCCATGCATTCGTGACAACAACGAATGTTTATGACTATGTCATACAATTTTTGTTCCGCATTACTTGCAAGTAATAACATGGTATTGTATAGGGCTTCAAAAAAAGCAATAGCAATTATTTATTGACACTATTGGCATTAGAATAGAATAGAATAGAAATTCTCTTTATTCTACAAACCAGGAAGGTTCAGAAAGAACAAGATAATCATTGTAATAATACAAAACGCTGCAAATTTTACACAAGGGTTTATTATTGTTTGATATAGATTACTTGCGCAGAAATGTAATTCTGTGTAATGAAAAAAAAAAATTACAAATAAAGTTTTTGTTTGGATTTTTATTAAAAAAAAAATTTTTTTTTTTGATTTTTTCAATTTTTGTTGTTTTTTACTAGAAAAATATGTGACCTCCTGTGATCTTTCAAAAATCCCATTTGTAGCCCAATGAAAGCCCTATAGATCGCAACAGCGAAATCGGATCGTTCTGGGAAAAATACTTCGAAAGCGACACCTGACTCGATCCCATAGCCAAAAGTCTTCAAAAAAACCCTTCCGTAGGCTACGGACTACGGACCGTAGCCCCATTTTAGGCCCATAGCGCACCACGGGTTTGGGCGATCGGGCTGAAAACCTTGCAGGCACAATTAGATGGTAAACCGAGTATTTTGACAAAATTTCAGATTAAAAAAAAAATTCATACTGCCCAAAACGGCCCGGTCGGCGTACGGCGGACGCGCATTTTGGGTTTTGGAATCTAGACCTCTTGGAACGGATAATGTCAAATTCTGAGGCCGATCGGAGTTGTCGACCTCCGTCGCGAAAAAAAGGTGTATTATTCCAAGAATTATAAACCAAAACGAAGTTATCATAGCACAAGCACTTGTTTATAAATATTCCTTGTGTGATAACAAATCTTATTATAGCTTGCGATATTCACTGTAAGACTTAGTATAACAAGGATTTTTGGCAAGATATTTTTAATTTCTACTTTAAAATGTTTCATGTCAAGCTCGGTCAGGTGGGATAGGGTTTTGTTGACGAACTTCATTGCCACGTAAGGTAATGTTTCGTTCTCATTTTTATTGAATAATTTATTTAGTATCAAATTTTTATTCACAATTATTGTGAACCTCAAGGAGTAAAAATACTGACTTGAATTGTCGCTCAGGTAAAACACTAGGTACCTACTAGGTTGAAAGTTAGAGACTAACGGTTAGAACAATCGTAGAGCAGTCAAGATTTTTTCATGACCCTCATGGATTCTCACACATGGTTCTGGTTAGTCAACCACTGACTACCACTAACTTTTACCTTTTTTCTCTTTTATGAACCTTTGATGGTCAGATTAAAAATACCGGTAAAACTAAATGAAATGATAAATACCCTAGTAGGGCAACCCTACTTTTATTGGTTTTTTTAAATAATTTTAAAAACCCAATAAAATCTTGCAGTCACCAATAATTGGTAACTGCAAGATTGTTATGAGCAGTTTTGGGGTGTTGGAGAAAGGCGCAAAAGGGTTCCCTCTCGTGAAAGGGGTTTTAGCAATTCTCATTTTGCCTTTATATGAGCTTCATTTAAAGGAAAACATTAAAATTCACTATTCACAAGCCATCACCAAAATTCTCAAAACCAACGAACACGTGGATTAGTGGGCTGATTGCAGTCAGACTAATTGCTTATGGCTATTCAATAGACCAGGACTACGTAACTGTGTTCAAGTTACGCAAGCTCCGGCCAGCTCCGGGTTGGACGTAAATAATTATTGACCTGACCTCTCCGAGAGCAGAGTATTCCGAGAATAACCTCCCCGTACAGATAGAAACCGGATGAATCGATATCGGAATGCGAAATCCTCCTCCTTTGCATGAATAAACGGTTTGCCCGCGGCTATTGTGTTGCTTTCTAGGGTTTTGCCGAGCTGATGAGACGTCATGATTCCGTATAACAGAAACAGTGGCGTATCTCTCGCTGGCATAGCTTTTCAGGAAGTTGACCGCCTGAAAAATGGTAAAAAGATCTGATGCTCATTCGATTTTAGATGAAGTTGACTCGATCGATCAAAGCGGCTGCGATCTACAGACGATTTTTCTTCTGGAAATATTGTTGTGTTGGCCAGCCTTGTTGTGTGATCGGCGTTCGGATTTCGCCCGATAACGGGCCTCGCATCATCCTCACCTACCTTCTATATCTAGTGAGATGCCTTCTCGCTTTCTCCGACCCACAAACGAACCAGCCCAGCAGACCCATCGGGGATTTTTCGTTGGCTTTGGTACGCCTTGATGATTCAGAAAATACGCCCGCCTACTCACGAATCATCGGGCAAATTCATTTTATCTCGAGTTTCTATCGACTGATAGATCAATTTTCATGATGGTGATTTACTAAAAATTATTTAATTGAGGAGAAGTCTCGAATTCATTGGGTGGGGATAATTTCCTAATAATTTAATACCCCAAGTACTTATAGATTGGAAATAAAATCAGGATTTGACTTCATCTACCACTATGTTGATCACCTACATAAAGGATGATTAGTAAACCCATTATCATCCCGTCATTGTTCGGAATTTTTATTTATTTTGTAAATGCCGGCTTGTCATTTCATGCGAAATGCCAGACTGATCCGTCAAACCTGTCGATCAGCGCGCCTTGTCTGCGGTTTTCGAAAAAAAGTACCTATCGGGAAAACTCTCACAAATGAGGTGTTACGTGATGTGAGGTCGTGTGTCTAGACTGAGGTCGGCCTCAGTCACTACAAATAACAGCGTAGTGCTCCGAATGCAATCCGTGGGAAGTGGAGTTGAGCGTTTCAAGTGAGCGAACGGGAGTGGAATCCGAAATTTGCAGAGGGTCTTTTTTTTTTTAGCGAGGAACGACGGGAAGAATCCGCGCTATTAGATTTGTCAGCCGGCTTATTCAGCATAAATAAGGATTATATCTACAGAATCAGTATCAAAAAATTATTTTTCATCGATATGCGGGGCTGCCTCTTCATTTTTCTCCCAAATGTTGCATTTTGGATAAAGCATTATCGCATTAGAAAATCTCTATAGGTTTTCGAAAAGTGAAAATTCGTTAAGTTTGTCCGCTATAAATGTCCAAACGGTTGCTCCGATTTCTATGCAACTTGCTCTTCACTATGCCTAAAATTTATGCTTGATTACAATAATTTTCTAATTTGTAGATTACAATAATCTACTAGGTACTTCGCAAATTAGATGCCAGTTGAACGGGGATGAGAATAAAAATTTTATCTATATTTAATAGATCTATATTATAGATGCTTGAGTAGCTCTCAACACCCTTTTATCATCTACGTTTGCGCTGGGTGGCTCCTTTGACATTTTACTTAGTATCAATTGGATGAATCTCGCCAGTTTTTAATATCGTATCGACTTGGGCACCATTGCTTCTTAATGACGTAACAAGACGATCCTCGTTTTCCATAATTCAATCCCGCGTAACCTTATAATTCACTAAATCTTCGAGTTGGGTTTGGCGTACGTACAAAATGGGTAAGAACCGAGGAGAGAAGAACGGAGAGAGTCGCTTACTGCGAAGGAGTCCAAAATGCCAAGGTCCGACATTTAAAATGCCCCAACAAAGAAAAATTACTCTTCGAGGCCGTACACTTAGGCTGAACTGGTACCGAGGTCAACATGCTTTATTGTATGACACTCATTTTATACTCGGAGTTATCACGTCCCGCGGCTGATCGCTGATTCATGAGGTCTATCATGCATGAAATGCATATTTTGCAAAAAAGCGTTCAATATTTCCACTCAGAAAACACGCGTTAAAATATCTCTGAAATTCTTGTTCCTAGTTTGGGATCTCCCCCGGCGAAAATTGGGCATCTCGAAAGGATTGAAAGGGGTCGGAAATTATCCCGTGGGTTACGCAACTGTCCCTCATCTCTTCCAACCACAACACACAACTACCGCATCTCACCCAACTAAACCCTTTTATTAGGTTGTATAACACGTTGCCTTTCTATTCGTGATCGAGCCGGATCTGTCCCTCTCCATTTTCCCAGATCGGGGACCACAGCGTCCTGCGTTCAGCATTCCAGGCAATTAAATTGGGAGTGTTCATCTCGGCCTGTTCACATGAGTGTATGACGGCTTCCAAAGCGAAATCTCATGCCCGAGCACTTGAAACTATCAGTTTCTACTGGAGTTTGATCGTTTACACCCGCAGGCTCCAAACCGAGGGTGTAAACAGCAACCCATGTAAACGAGAAGTAGAGGCGAGGTCAAAAGTGAAGGTCCGCAGAAAACACCACGTTATCGTTTACACCCGGCCGTTTATCGCCTCCCACCCAAAATTTTTGCACAAGTTTTAAGGGAAGTGTAAGTGGATGTGTACGCCAAACTATAATTCATCGAACATGGTGGAGTTCATCACCCAAGAAAAGCCGTCATTAGGGGACAAAAGTGGATTAAAAATTACATCAGTATACTATAGGCAGCAAAACGATGAGATGCACCTTCAAATTCAGGAATAGAGAGGAGAATTCACTAAATATGACTTCATGTGCCACAGTCGAAGGTGGCGCTATCCCTACGGAATGTAGTGAACTAAACATAGTACCTTCCAATCCGACCAGAGTGAGCCACTAGCTCTTCTTCCAAGGGAAAGCCCCTCACTTAGGTTTCCATGAAGGAAGGTGCTACAACAGGGTACTACAATAAATTAAAGGAAAAATTGAAGGAACCCTCTCTGAATAACGAAATTGGATGTGTAGTTGTGTACACTATGAATGCAAACGACACGTCTGGGCGGAACTCGCAGGGCGCCATTCTGGTTCAGTTTTGGTAACTTACCACTTCAAAGTTCACTACATCTCGTAGGGGTCGCGCTGCAATCGCAATCCCCCCGCCGGTGCATCACCGGGTTGGCGTTTTGGGAACACTGTTTAGCACAGAGTGAGTTCTCCTCTCTATTCCTCCATGGAAGGTATCCTACAAACTGCGACCACATTTAGAGGACGAGTCCAAAGGGCAGGAAGAGGGCGAACAAAGAATGCTTCATTTTATTTTATTTCGACAAGTCCCACATTGGGGCCCAAGCTAGTTTTAGGTAGTTTGATGCTTTTCGACTTTGCCGGGTTCCCGACATAATGCAAACTACATTTAATGTTTAACCACACCTCGACTTAAAAGAGACAGTTCTCAATCTGTCCAAGTGGGAAGGAAAATTTGTGCGGACTAGGGTGCAAACCGCAACCCTCCTGCTGGTGTAAACCGTACACCCTAAAACTGTGTGTGTAAATGTCATGTACAGTAATATTCAGGTTAGGGTTGGTACTCTGCGCTGTTATCATTCAGTTATGCTAATCAGGAATTACACCGTTTCAATTTCAAGCGTATTATTCATTTCATACACGACAAAGTGGCGACGAGTTAAGTTTGATCATTTTCAACACGAACTGAGCCCACGAAGACCTCAGAAATGTCAGCCGACATCAAATTACTAGTGGAGAAGATCGACGCATTGGTTTCACTGATACCGGCAGTGCAGGCAATGCAATCACCCGCAGGTACTTCCGGCACCACCACAAGGTCAGTAACTTCAATCCTTCAACAAATTACATCCAGCTTCGACCGATTCGACGATTCCGTTGAAACTTTTACTAATTATAAAGCTCGTTTAGAAAATTTCTTTGAGCTGAAAGGTCTCACGGGGGAGGATGACGAAGTTAAAAAGGGTAAGGTCAAAGTTTTGATCAACTGTGTTGGACCAAAGTACTACGACCTTTTAAGCAACCTGTGCGCTCCTGAATCCCCCAACTCGAAAACATACACGGAGTTAGTTGGTCTGCTAGAAAAACATTCAACGCCTTCTGTGAACTGTCTCACTGAGCAACACAAGTTCTTTTCCCGTGTTCAAATGGAAGGCGAATCAATTTCCGACTTCGTAGCGGCCTTAAAGCAAAGGCTGAAGACAGCCGAGTTCAAATGCACCTGTGAAAACGCAGCCCTGTGTAAAAAACCCATCACGGAACTAGTACTAAGAGCTCAATTTATTCGAGGGTTAAGAGACTCTGATATTAGGGAGAAAATTTTGCAGCAAGCCGATCTCACGTACGATAAGTGTTTCGAAACTGCGACTTCCATTGAGGCTTCAAAAATAGACACTAAAGAGGCCTATCGTAGCTTCAATTCTTCCAATCAAGTCAACAAAATCTCTCAGGCTAAGCATGGTAAACGTAAGAAGGATTTCAATAAAAATCCTCGCCGTCCCAGCGAGAAGAATGGCCAGGACTCGATCAAAAATCGTCAAAATAAGGGGCCCGCTGACCTGGAACGCCTAGGTTTTGCTGGTTTGTGTTTACACTGTGCTTCCAAATCACATTTGAGCCGTAACTGCCGTGTATCAAAGAAGCTCAAATGTCGAAAATGTGGTTCCAGGGGTCACATAGACCGGGTCTGCATAAAGTCTCGCATGAATGACTTGTCTCAGAATACTAATGTCAACACAGTAAATTATTACGACGACGTTTGTTACAGTGATCTCGGAAGTCAACTGTCTGATACAGATTATGGAGACTCCGATAGCGACCTGTCCAGCGATATATCTGTGAACCACATCGACGAAGTATTGGTCAACTACGAACCCAGCGACGATAGAATGATGGTCGACGTCAACATCGAAGGGAAGGTTTGCACTCTGGAATGCGACAGCGGATGTAAGTTTAGCCTCATGAGTCAGTCTGATTTCCAAAAGTTCAAAATTGGTGCTCCGCTCCAGGAAACACAACTGCAATTGCGCTCGTTCACGGGACAACAGTTTCGTCCGACAGGTGTTGCCTACGTAAACATTTCGTATGGTAATCAAAATAGCACCAATAAATTATACATTGTAGATTTTGAGCGTACACCCATTATGGGGCGAGACTGGATTCGATCTTTGAAAATTGACATGCTCTCCATCCTTCAAATTTCCAGCAATAATGAGAAGCAGAAAATATGTCCAGATAATGCTGAGGAAGCTGCCAAGGCATTGACGCGTGAATATTCAGACGTTTTCACTGAAAAAATCGGCGTGGTTCCTAACTATCAAGTTTCACTGAAATTCAAAGACAATGTAAGACCCATGTTTTTTAAGGCACGTCCGGTTCCCCATGCTCTAAAATCACAAGTTGAACGGGAGCTACGGAAATTAGAATCCGATGATATTATCGAAAAAGTAGACCACTCTGAATGGGGGACTCCTTTGGTAGTAATACCTAAACCAAATGGTCAGATTCGCATATGTGCCGACTACAAAATTAGTTGCAACAATCAGTTACACGATTCACGCTACCCAATTCCCATCATAGACGAGATTTTTGAAAAAGTGGAAGGGGGAGAATTATATTGCAGTTTCGATGTCCATAAAGCTTTTCTACATTTGAAAGTCTGTGAGGAAAGTGCAAGAGCCCTCACTCTGTCCACTCATCTGGGCACTTTCAAGGTCAAACGGCTTTTCTTCGGGATAAAATGCGCTCCAAACCTCTTTCAACAATTTATGGATGGATTAATTGCTGATATCGATGGGGTTTGTGCATATTATGATGACTTAATTGTTAGAGGGAGCAATATTCAAGACTGTGCAGTACGGGTTCGAAAATTGCTTGACCGTCTGCGTGAAAATAATATTCACCTCAACCCATCCAAATGCAAATTTTTCCAGAAGAAAATCAGCTACCTGGGACATCACATCAGTGCTCAAGGCCTTCACAAATCCGAGTCGAAAATCAAGGCTATTATCGAAACCAGAGCTCCAAGAAGTGTCGAAGAAACGCGCGAATTTTTGGGGCTCGTAAATTACTATAAAAAGTTCATCCCCGATGCCGCAACTCTGCTCTACCCTCTCAATAGGATTCTCAAAGCTGGCGTGAAATTCCACTGGGATTCGAAATGTGCAGACGCTTTC
Organism: Pilophorus perplexus; assembly: GCA_955831195.1. Classification (NCBI taxonomy): domain Eukaryota; kingdom Metazoa; phylum Arthropoda; class Insecta; order Hemiptera; family Miridae; genus Pilophorus; species Pilophorus perplexus. Next base: position 15,619,598 of record OY037011.1, on the reverse strand, counting down.
GAGAAGGCCAAAGCGGAAATCGCCAGTGACAGAGTTCTGACACCGTTCAACCCTAGATATCCAATCATACTAGCAACGGACGCCTCACCATATGGGTTAGCTGGCGTCCTCTCACATCAAATGCCAAATGGTGATGAACGCCCAGTCATGTTCATTTCACGATCACTAACAAAAGCAGAGATGAACTATTCCCACTTGGATAAGGAGGCTACGGCTGTCTACTGGTCGTGCAAACGCCTATTTTACATGCTTTTTGGGCGGAAATTTACACTTTTTGTAGATAACAAGCCAATTGCACGGATCCTCAACCCAGAAAAGCAACTTCCATCAGTCACAGCTACCAGATTGCTCCGCTACGCTCAATTTCTATCAGGATTCGACTACAACATCAAGTATAAATCAGGTTCTTCTAACGCCAACGCCGATTATTTTTCGAGAAACCCTTTGCCATTGAAAAACAGGAAAGCTGAAGAGACGGATGATGACTACGTTAACCAGGGCTACACTATCAACCACATCTCAACCAACACGCTCACATCAACGGACATTGCCCGGGAGACTAAAACAGACCCAACTCTGAGTGAAATGATGACTAAACTGGAATCGGGAGAGATCTGCGACGCCGAGTATACACTCAGAGATGGCGTGATTTTCAGAGGAACCCGGGTGGTGATACCGAGATCGCTCCAACCTCAAATTTTGGACGAGCTCCACTCGACACATGTTGGAATCGTCCGGATGAAGGCACTTGCAAGGAATTATTGCTACTGGAAAGGGATCGACAACGACATCGAAGACATCGTGAAGAGCTGCAAGGCCTGCTGTGACGTCAAATCAAACCCAGCCAAGGCACCTGTGCACAAATGGGAACCCCCTGCAAAAGTCTGGCAGCGAATCCATATGGATTACGCAGGGCCTTTCTTGAACCGACATTTTTTCCTCGTAGTTGATGCCAACACTAAGTGGCCCGAGGTTTTTGTCGTTCAGAATGCTCCTTCAACGTCCATCACAATTCGTCTTTTGAAAAAGTTGTTCAGTCGCTACGGTCTTCCAGAAATATTGGTTAGCGATAATGCTACGATATTCAAATCAGCCGAATTCGTACAATTTTGCAAACGCTTCGGGATTCAACAGCGTTTTTCCCCACCAGGACACCCGGCAACAAATGGCCAAGTAGAGAGATATTGTCAAACAATAAAACGGAAGTTGAAAAGCATGATGACAGAAGACAAGTCTCGAAACTTGGAAGACACCCTTCTCGACCTACTTTGCCGCTACAGAGCTACACCTCTGCCGTGTGGTGAAACTCCTGCTGAGAAAATGCTGGGTCGGAACATCCGAATCAAACTAGATCTCCTCAAGCCGGCTCAGAAGCTCACAGCCCACAACAAGCCAGATGTTCCACGCCTCTACATGGTAGGACAAAGAGTCCAGTCTAGAAACTATCTAGGAGCTCCATGGAAATATGGGAAAATTAAAGAACGTCTTGGGCGACTTTTCTATCTGGTTCAACTCGACGATGGATATGTGCTAAAGCGACATTTCAATCAACTACGTGCGTGTAATGTCACTCCCCAAGAAGAACGTCGGGAAGAGACACAAAATTTTCTGCCGAAAACGCCAATTCGTTTCCCACCAAAATTAAATCATACTCCTCAGCCGCAGAATGAATCCAGAGCAGCACCTCCAAATCCGCCTCAAAAGCCTAGAAAAAGTAACCGACAGAGTTTGAAACCATCAACAAGTCCTCAAGAACAAGCACCAAGGAAAAGTGTGACGTCATCAACTTCAAATCAAGAACATTCTCCGAGTCCATCTCAGTCAAGTCATCAAGCCCAGTCACCTTTGTCTTCAAAACAAACCAGGAACGTCCCAGACTCATCCGTAAAGGAGGCTTACCAGCCAAGGAGGATACTTCCCGCAAGAATTCGTTCAAAGCCAGATCGTCTCAATTTATAAATCAAAACTTCAAATTCTATCTTTCAAATCAAAATCAATTACAATTTACAAAATTCCTTGTTCAAACTGCTCAAATTCTAATTCGACTTGTTCCATTACAACTATTCCACATGACAAAAGATTATGTTTTAACGTTTTATTTCCAAATCAGTATTTGGAAAAAGATAAGATTTATTTTCCCTTGCTGTAATCGATGTTTCTAGGAATCTATTAAGTTCAATATTCCTCTGTTCTTACCAATCATGTCAGCTTAACAAGTTAAAGATTATTTTCAATTAATTTCAAAAAAAAAAATGATATTAATTTACAGGTTTACAATTGCCCGTAGGGGTAGTGTCATGTACAGTAATATTCAGGTTAGGGTTGGTACTCTGCGCTGTTATCATTCAGTTATGCTAATCAGGAATTACACCGTTTCAATTTCAAGCGTATTATTCATTTCATACACGACAGTAAACATTACCCTTTTTTCGGGCACGGGTGTAAACGATCATACGCCCGTTTCTACGCATCGCCAACAGAATGCGTGATATACTCGAATTTGTCAAAACCGCCTAATGTTTGTCGGGCAAAACCGCCTAATCCACATTTCGATTTCATCCATCATCACTGGCGATATTTCGGCTTTCTTTCGAGTTCTGAAGAAACGGTGTTCATTTCCGATTGTCGAATACATTCTTTCACATACCTACCTACTTACAATCATTTGTGTAATGTAATTCCATGTATAATGTTGGTGAATTTCTGTTGGAACTTGACGGGAACGAGAGAGGTAAAGTAAACTTTTCATCGCCACTATGACCACCTGATCATTAAACAGTAATGATTCATTACTAATGAATGAACATTAATCAGTAAACATTATATTATAATAAATATTTTGACGGGAGTTTATTTCACTAAATTGAGGTAAAGGGAAAACATTTTTATTGGCTGGTACCTAAAACGAATTTTGGTTTACTATTCTTGGAGTAATACACCTATGTAATCGCGACGGAGGTCGAAAATTCTGATCGGCCTCAATATTTGATATAATCCGTTTCATGACACGTATATTCCAAAAACGAAATGTCCGCCCACCCATAGCCGTAGCCATACCCATACCCATAACCACACCTAAACCTTATTGAAATAAATTTCACCCTTTGAAGGTTTGATGGGTTGACCATTAAAAAACCGCCTAATCCACAAAACGCTTACTATACGAGCCACAAACCCAAACGGCATACCCACACATTTTTCTTGATTTTAACGAATTCCAGATTCAATTAGCCATCTACCTTTCGCTGAATATTGGTAGAGAGCCGCCGAAATAGTGAATGTGAAGTTTTTCCTAGATTTAAGTCGCAGTTTTGAAAATAATCAGTTTTTTGTGTCTCATGAAAAAAGTGGAATTGTGGGTTAGGCGGGTTTAGAACTTAAGTGACGATATTTAGACTGGGGGCGAAAATCAAAGCCTGACAAAATATTGACGATATTAACTTTTTTTACGCACAATAATTATACATGAGGTGTTGAAGGTTAAGTTTCCATCGGTGATTGAAAGGAGTGCATTAGACTCCCAGTCTCATGTGAATTGTCCTTCAGTGCTCCTGATGAAGGCCAAACCTGGTCATTAAATGACTATACGTTTTATGTAAGTTACGACTGTTGATTTGCAGGTGAGCTTGAAATTTGATTAGGCCCCGTCTAACAAGGAGAACTTCATACAAAGGAATGATAACGGACTTTTGATTTCAAGTCCCTTCCGTGATGTATCCGAAGGTAGTCTGGTGTGATTCTAATTTTTTTTTTTTTTTTCATCTTTCATGAATAGTTGGATGAACGTGGTAATTTGGCGATTTGCAAGGGAGGACTCAGTCTGAAACAATAACTCAGTCTTTCAGTAACTGTTTCAACTGTTGAAGACAGCATTATGCATCTTCAACGACCCGGTTCTCACGGTGCCCCGAGTGTGTACTTGCACAGTGAGTTGTGTTGCACACAACTCTTCCTCCAACGGGTATCACGAAACGGCACGAGCGAAAAAGGTCTACACTTTCTCACGGGAATCAAGAGCATTGACTGTCACTGTAAAGGGGATCAGGATCGGGGTGGAAAACGTTGATTTATTAGGAAGGTGTGCGGCGCGGCGTCATCACGCGCGAAGCATCACGCTGGGTGTAGGGTTGGTAGTTGTGGTGGTGGTTTTTCGTGCTTCAGTGAAATCAGGTTATCCACCGCCGATAAGACAAGGTCTATCGTGGGATTGTGGCGGGGGGATATCGGGGGCGGGGTGATCCATCTAGTCTTCCCTTCCGATCCTAAACCCGCCACGTAACGTTGGAAATTTATGCAACTCTTCCCCTGCCGTAACTCATTGACATTGATATTCTGGATGCTGGATACTGACCCTATCACAATAAACGTCATAATTGCGGACTTTGCATCATTCACTATGCCAAATAAATGCATAAATTTTTAATAAATGGGACGATTTTTTTTTTTTTTTTTTAAATTTTCATTGATATAGCAATCCACAGTGTCTACTTCGATGGTAGACAGGTAACTGATACAAAACTCCGATTGGAAGCCGCAAAAACTTGAAGAAATGCACGCGATTTCCTTTAGATACTCTGCACGCTATGTTTTGTGTCAGTCACTTAGAACGACCGCGACTGTTGTGTTGGTAACGTAATAGGTCAGCGACGATCTATTTCAACGAGTGCAACAATAACAGATCGTATTATTTCCTGAAGATCTGCTGGGTCTCATCTGAGGTACCTTGTGATTGAGCAAAATTGATTGTCGTTGAAAATTGATTGTTTCGATAGGAAACTAAGAAAATATTGAAGCATTTTAGTAAAATTTACTATCTTATGATGTTGGGAAATTCCCAGTGATTACAGTAACTGCTGATGATCAGACCTTTTGTGGGAAAGACTGAGAGCTTCCTCACCCGCAAAGCGTCCTTGTTATGCAGGTTGAGTATATCCTTGAATTGATGTGGGCAGTATTAAATACTGAAATTTTTATCATTCTGTCCACATTGATTGCCCCCCCCCCCCCCTTGTCTAGAGGAGCTCGCCGTAAGAGTAAGGAGCGCTCATGTCATCAAGCCAACACGCCCTTCGATTGCGCAAAATTATGTATCGTAATTTTGCTGTTGAATTCATAGTTGGCATATTTAGCATTTCCAAGCCAAAATGAAACCTTTTCCAAGTCAAGTGAACCTTTTCCAATCCAAATGAAACATTTTCCAACCAAATGTATCCTTTTACAGGTCATTTGGTTTGAAAAAGATTTTTTTTGGTATGCAAAAGGTTTGATTTGACTTGGAAAAGGATTAATTTGGTTTGGAAAAAGTTTCATTTGACTTGGAAATGCTATGTATATAAAGAAGATAGATTGATTCTTGATAACTCACAACGCCCCTGATGTCGTAACCAACGGTCAGACAACCTCAACGTCATCCTTAATTCTACCTTCTGCCGCAGGGATTGTCTTGAGGTTCTGCTGTCTGGATAGCCGCTCATCCGTACTTATTTGGCTGGGGTGGTTGAATAGACGGGTATAGGCGAAACCAACAGACCTTGAATAAGTGGAGTGTGTTTCTTTAGAATCCTGACGATTGTCCCGATCCTCCCAATTGTACCCGGGACCTGCACCTTTTCGGGATCCTCAGGCTGGAGTTCCTCGGTCGTGCGTCAAACGGAAAAGTTGCGACAGGTCGTGGATTCGGCTCCGGTCGATGACAGACTCTCCTTCACTCCCCTCAACCATTCCTCGCCATTTACCTCTGACCCGTCTTAACACTTCGTCGAGTTCAGTGTACCGTCTCAGCTATATAGTAGTATATTCGTAACTTAGCCGCAACTTCACACTAGTGTTATTGACGCACACCACGTCAATAACTGTGCTTTGAAATTGAAAAAAATTAATCAAGTGTTGCATCTTTCAATACCTGTTAGCTCTGTGCGGAAACAACTTCCGTGAAGATCCTCGTCAGCGGGTCTAGTTTCTCCAGAATTCACGCTCAGAAGAGGACACTGGCCTTAGAAGATTCGTGCTGGTGGCGGGGGTGGGGCGGCATAGTCCTTGACCGGCACCGCGTAGTTCGACGACCCCTCCTGGTCCCACATCCATGTCCTACATCCAGTCTTACCCCCGTACACCTGACAGTCCACAACGGCTTTGTTCTGCCAGGTCTAAGAGTCCTACCAGTCCCTACATCCTACCAGCCTGGAGCTTTCTCACACGCCTTCTCACGTCCTCGGACACCGTATTCCTCTAAAAACTCACTTGCTCAACTGGAGCTGTTGGTTCGTGTTTAACTACTCCGATCGGTAGTTAACGTAGAAATGTGTCCCAAGCCGAGAACCTGTTATATTTCGCCATTAACCGGCATTCCAAATCTTATATTTCCTCCACGTTCCCAGCGTGCCATACTGCAACATTATGTATCATCGAGCCAATTGTAAAACGTCAACCGATTAGGTGTGGCTGGGTTCCATGTTGACACTGAAGTGAGTTGGTGGCTATAAATGTTTATTCCAGCCGGTTCTGTTAACTGCACGTATCGCTGGCCAAAACAAATTGTCTTTATTACAAATATTTGATAAGTACTTTTGACAGGGCACAATTTATCACACGAAATTAGCCATGTGAATAGTCGTAAGAAAGCGGTCTGACGTCTTGACGTATTGCATGACTTCACGTGTGCCTTCGACCCCACTAATTACACCCCCCTCCATTTTTTTTAGCCCCTCCCATTAATAGAATAAATGGGCCATCCCATTCATCAGGAGGGAGCCTTCACTGTTGCGCCCTTACGCCCAGAATGAAACAGTTCATTTGTAAAAGATTTCAGATAGCCACACAGCCTCAGCCTCTGTGGGATGTAATAATGTCCTCCATCCATCTCACAAGTTTTGGGACTTCCGGAAACTTTAAATTGCGGCGACTCGCGTCTTGACAGACGGTATCCCTTCGACTTACCGCCGTCGCTGAAGCTGTTAAAATACGTAGATACTTTTGGAGGCTAATGTCAGTTTGAATAACCACCGAGTGTGAAGTACATCTCGGTATAAAATTATTAGTAATATTATTTTACTTATAATAATAATAACAACAATAATAATCATATACATAATGTTATTGTATCGTTTATTGAATATCATCGTGGTTATCAGTGGCTCAGTGATTAGAGCGTTGGACTGCTGAGTCAAAGGTTGCTGGTTCGATCCCAGCAGCCGCTGGACATCTTCCTTATACTGATGATCACCTTTCGGAAGGAATTTCCAACCCACCAAGTATTCTGCCTATAAAACCTCTCAAATTTGACTTTCGGAGCCGGCGTTAAAAAGTAGGTCCCTACTTCTTCTGTAATAACTGTTCAACACGCCCAACAGAAGTTAGTAGCGAGAGGTCGCCAACGCCCGTTTACGGGTATGGCGCCCAAAGAAGAAGATTGAATACCTATCATTAAAAACCTATAGCATAATATGATATTATCACGGGTATTGAAGTGTATGATGGGTTCGACGATTAAAATATATTGCCAGTGGTATGATGATGGTGGGTACGATTTTAATGTATTCTAGTGTATTGGGTATTACACTATAATATGGGATGATTATAATTCATATTAGTGTATTGGATATTATACTATAATATTAATCGCCCGCGAGCGCATTTGATTATTTCTGCAGACAGGTGTCGATAAAACGCCCCTTCTAACTGTTACTATCGCCACAGGTTGCTTTCAAGAGTGGTGAGTGAAGTTTACCTTCGTGAGGTCTCGGATTCAAGGTTTCCTATGATTCCATAGGAAGTAAACGTTTGGTCACTATAAAATGCATGTTTTATTTAACACTAGAGGATGGGAACCACTCTTGAAAGCAACCAGTGGCGATAGCAACAGTTAGAAGGGGCGTTTTATCGACACCTGTCTGTATTTTGCCACAACAAGGTGTCATATTATGTCACCTTGTTGTGGCAAAATATGTTGAAATAAATGTGTCATTTATGTCATTGATTTGGCCCGAATATTTCATTGAATATGTCATTTTGAATCTCAAAATAGATAGTGAAATAGAAGTTTGCTCATGAAAACTACATACTGTATATAGTATATATATCTTATCTTCATCTTTAGGTTATACATAATTTAATAATATTTACAGGAAAAGTATTTACTGCGTATTATAGTAAAAACAGTTTTTTTTTAATTCAAATTATACGACATCCTCATCATTCTCGTCACCGCCATCGCCATCGCGTTTTCTAGCAACATTAGTTCTTGTCTTCATTTTTCCACGGCAAGGGGAGTTCTCTTGTCAAAAAGAAGGTGCTTTAATTGTGAAAATCCCACATCTACTGAAGTGATTTCATGATGAATTCTTCAAGCAGCTTCCACGATTCAGGCAACTCGCTTTTTTGTGAGCGTTTTTCTGCTCGGAATCGGCCAGGCATGTAGTTGTTGGAAACTTCGTCAGTGGACCATCATCTAATTTGCTGAGAGGTATTACCTCCTGCATCTAGCTGACCACAAACTCCTCAAAAAATTCCCAAAAGTTTTTTTAGAAGTGCTTTTACTGAGGCTGTCGCTGTGTGGTGGATTTAAAATTTTCCAATGCGTCGACACGGATTTGGGCGATTTTGTGTTCGTGCAATTGTTGTTTCATGCCGGATGAATACCTACTGTAAAAAAATTGCTGAATTATAGTATTTTGATGGTTGGTAGGCACTTGAATTAATTTTGTGTCATAAAAAAAAAAACCTATTTTTGGGGGGAAAAAACCACGAAACTTTTTTTCTGTACAATGTTTGGACAGATGTGGGACTTCGAAAAAACGGATTTTGCGTACAAAATTATTCTGAAAACGACGTTTAATGTCAAATTTCGAGGCTAATCAGAGTTTTCAACCTCCGTCGCGAATACTTAGGTGTATTATTTCAAGTATAATAAAACAAAATCTCTCCTAAGTCCCAAAATATCTCCCAGAATAATCTTTTCTAAGAATGATCGGTATCTGTATGTGTGTATGTATGTATGTCTCCCTTTCACGGCCAAACTGTTGGACGGATTTTGATGCGGTTTTTTGCAAAATGATCGGGATAGCACGGGGAAGGTTTTAGGCTATTCAAACGGGTTCGAACGGCGGCCGTTCTGGCTGAAACCTGAGTCCTTCACGACGGAAGTTGTTTACATCCTTGGCGTATCTTAGGGAATTTGATGTTAACATGTCAATATGTCATTTGCCCATTTCCAACCATAACTTATTATGGTGATGTCGACCTACTTCGATTTTTTTTTTTTTCGAAATTACACTACTTATGGATTAAGTTAAAGTTTGTTTTCTTGTTGTGTTACAGGTAGGTCGTTTAGTGATGTTGGTTGAGTGAGGATGGTCGACACTCTGGTGGCCGGGTCGCCCGGTGAGCCCCTGTACTATGAATACTATCATTATCAAGACGTACACCTCTGCCCTATGCCACCCCAGGAGTATGGTAAGTATTTGTAACAAAAGTTATCTTTTCAGTGAATTGTATTCAATTGTAGAGGGGTTGATTGTACGGGCATTTGGACATTTACTGTCACCAGTAATTGGTGACTAGCAATTATTGCTAGTTTAGCTGAGAACTTGTCAAATTAGCACTCCGAAAAGTAGTAGCACGTTATCCATATAAATACTCAAAAAATCCGAATTTGAAATCTCGTGTCAAGATGGGTCTTACAGGTCTTAAGGTACAATAAGAAAAATACAATTCAAATAAGTAAATACAATAGCTCTTTCAATATTTATACTTATAACTTAGGTTATTATTCTGGTTGCATAGTAGGTAACGTCTTCGTGTTTTGAACATAACGTCCGAAGTTTTTCAAAAGTATTACCTAATCATCTTTATTCCGATGCTCATTAGAAGTATTCCATGTTTCACTTTGAGCGGCGTGTGGTTAGCTGTCGCGATGATTTTTACCTTTTTTTCTTGTAAAAAGAAGAATCACTTGCTGGTGCGCCTCTTCGTCAACGTGACTGCAGTCGTCAGTTGGGCATTTTGGATTTTCACATATTTGGCTCAAATCAATCCAAGAATTCGGCCTGACTCTTTACGATCGAAAAGACGTTGTAGATCAAATCAACGAAATTTAAGGAAGTTTTGGAACCCTTATTGAATAATATACCTTCGCGAATGGTAAAATACACTTCTTTACTACCAGGTATCACACAGAAATATTGAATTTAAACGAATAATTCGTTTTCCAGACAAATTCATAATTATTATGAATTTGTCTGGAAAAGTAAAACTGTTGAGGAAAACGGTAATCAAGGTCTTTTTCAAAATTCTATTGTGGAAACTCAAGATTTATGAATGGGTTTTAACTTTCTAAATTTAATTTGAATCGTCATTGGAAATTAGGAATTGAAGCAATTTACAGCATGAAATGCTAGAATTAATCTCCCTCAACCTCAAAGCCTAACCCAGCTGAGCTTTTCGGACAGGAAATTTTCCCTGGGGTTGTTTAGATTATGCAAGGAAGGGGAAAAGTTTAAGTAGGTGCGGCTTGAAATCGCCCGTATAGGATGAGGAAACTCCCGCATTGACTGCATTGATATCCGTGAAGAACCGTGAAAGTAGAGGCATTGTGATGAGGGGACAGACTTGCCGCCTGACACGGTTTGGATATTCACAGCACACTTTTCTTTTGAACAGGTTTTGCCAGCGTTTCAAAATATTATCGACGCTTTTTTTTAAAAAAAAATAGATTGACGAACTTCTGCAAGGGCTCTTGTCTAGTTACAAAGAAGGGTAGGATTAATTTTTAGAAAACCTCAACACCACTGCTAGTATCAATGAAGACGAAGACTTGATGATAGACGGTATATTGATGGGAAGAGTGAACAGGTTAATGTGGTCGTTGCATATAGTTTGGTCTCCGAGCGAGAAGCAAAATTTGCTATAATAAGAAAAATATTTAATAATACTATAGAGCGCGCATTTTGTGAACTGAGGAGAAAACCATATTGATGTTCAGGACCGTTGCTTTTCCGCAACGAACCCACTTTTCAACAAGAAGGAAAAGCCTGAGGTCTCTTTCATACAGAACCCTTTCAATGTGGATCGAGTCTGATTCTACGTTGCATGCGGAATAAAGTCTGTATCTTCGGGATCTATATCCTGGAAGCAACAACTTCGTCAATCCAGAAAAGTCTTTGGAACTAACACAACCCTTTATTTCACAGGGCTTTCGAGAATTTGCAATTTTTGTTGTTTTTTTTTCCTCGCCCGTCCAAATACGCCCGAGGGGAAGATCGATAAACCCAATTCCAGGAGGCCTTCGCAATTTTCCCGCAGTCATCCACCCCTTTCCTTCAGTTCCCCACACTTCACCTTTATTCTCACGTAAAGTCGTTTAAACTGTCCAACTAACGAATGCGAGGAGGCGGAGGGGCGTTGAAGAATTGTTAACACTTGAGCTTGAGCTCCTTCCCGGCATCTGTCACTTTTCACTTTCTAACCGCGACGCTGGAAGGATTTTTCAAATCGTTTTCTTCCTAAGAAGAGAATTACTTGGAAGCCCCCTGACGCCGGATCTGACATAATTTTAATTTCGAAGTATTAAAAAATAAATAAATAAATGTTTGCCACCAGCACCAAAACTCCAAGTGATGATAGACTCGACCAACAAGCATTTAGATAAAAATAAAAAAATAAACTTTTCACAAGCACATGTTCATAAACAATAAATGAAGTATCACCTCAATAATGGCGTAACCCACAAATGCACAGTTTTTCAGGAGTGGAGGAGGAAATCTGCTGAAATTTTGCAGATTTGTTGCCGTTAGGCGCTCCACGCCCATCCTCAGGGAAGGGAAACAAATATGGGGGAATATTCCCCCATTGGATATGCCCTTGTTGAGGTGACCCACTCAAATGTTGGGGCGACGATGTTCTAATTTGGCCTGTATGACAACAAAATTCCCTGGGCATGAGGAGTGATTTACTTCAAGAATTGCAAGTCGAAGTGATTCGCCCTCCGATAGGAGTATACGTGGGATTTCCCTCCCAGTCGCCAAAGGGAGGTAATCAATGACGCTGTCTGGGTCAGCCGAATGTGGAGCGCAGAGGATGGCAGCTCTTCAATGAATAACTTGAAGGTTGGAGAGGTCAGGATGCTTCCAATCAATCGACTCAGCCCTGCCACATGTATAGATAGAATGTGCGTGTGGTCCAACTTCCAAGACTGGACTACCTACTTTGCAAAATTTTAGAGGTCAACACAAGAAACCCCCTTCTTTTCCTAAAGCAAAATTTGCTCAGGATTTTCCATTAACTGTACAACAATCCCTATAATGGAAAATCCTTGACAGCTCAACAATGCAAATAAGTACCTGAGGTATGTTAAGTGTGTTGGTCGTACCTATAAGAATCTTCATTTTCTTCTCAGCCATGGAACAAAGAGACGACACTTCTTGTTCCATGTTTCGCTGCCATTCGTTGTAGTGTACCTACGTACTACGTAGCCATTAACCCAATGGCATGTACCCGTAAACCTCAGTCGAGGCCAACTCGAACTGCCTAAACCCAAACAGCTCCTCAGCACTTTTTTTAACGGTGAATGTTCATAAAAACTTTGCTTGAAATTTGCCAGTAAAAATCTCGTCCTGGATGTTGAAGCGGTTCAGTTAATAATTAACTGTTGACTTAATAATTATTATTGAGTAAGAGATCAGATAATGATTTTGTTGTCTGTTTTATTAAAAATATTTATCCAATCACATTCGCTTTTCACCCTCATCTTACCGACTTCAATTTTAGTTCTTCCTGCATCATTTTCATTCTCCATGCCAACGTGATTGATAACACCGTTCCATGGGTTTCTGGAAGGTTCTGGACCAGAACTTCTGATTGGCCGCTTTAGTTCAATGTTTTTTTTTGTTTTGTTTCGTATAGCAATACTTACCTAATTGCTTTGAAAAAAAATTTTGTTTACCTATCTGAAAGATTCCCATAGAGCCCTGCAGTGTGATCATTTCCGTTTGACTCGAATGACATGGTAAGAATCTTGACGTTCGCAGTCGTTTTTCATTACCTACCGTAGTATGATACAATTTTAGGTAGGACCTAGGTAGGTAACAGTTGTGATTCAGTTGCTATAATGATATAATAATAAGTCTTACGAATTATAATAATTATCTAAATTATAAGTCTTATGACTTCCTTTTTAACGCAACCTTTCAAAAAATGGAAAGGTGCGGTCATCTGTTCTTTTTTTTTTTTTTTTTTTTTTTTTTTTCACAGCATCATGCCCGAGCGGCTGAACAGATTTTCATGAGGGTGGTATTCATATTGATGGCCAGATAATCATTTCAATTTATGGCGCAACCTTTCTGTTACTACGAAATATTACCGCCTCTTTATTGAAACCAAAACCGTAACTAAGAATTCGTAACTTGACACACTAGGTATCTAACGTCCAAACTATGCCACACAACCTAAACACACCAACAAAATGTGCTGGGTCGCCTTTTTCGAGAGTCATCTTCTCGGGATCGGACGAATCGTCGACGACGGAGGTGATTTTGATAGCCTATAACCACCCCCAGAACTCGCTGATCAATCACAATGAGACCACCTTCATGAAAATCTGTTCAGCCGCTCGGGCGTGATGCTGTGATACACACACACACACACACACACACACACAAAATAAATAAATAACATGTCGAAGAGATGAGCGCACCTTTCCATTTTTTGAAAGGTTGCGCTAACATTAATATTTGAAATTTGAATTTTGGATTTGAGTCTGGCATTTCTGGATAATAAAGATGAGATTCTGCTTGTATTTACTGTTACTGGCCGTGAGAATTCTGGTGGCTACAACCCAGGGAACACTTCACGGTCTAATGAGCACGCAGTTTTATAAGAGCGAGGCTCCACCTGGGTCCACCCCTGGCTGGGTTCATTGTTTTCGGGGGAAATAGAAAAAACTATAAGCGCTTAAACGAAGGCTAAAAACCCGCCAAAATTTTGAGACTCTGGATGGACCTGTGGAATGGCCGGACGGATGCTACTGTTATAAAAAATATATTGATGAAGAGGGACAGGTTATCTGGCTGGGGGGGATCAAGGTTCCCCGTCCTCATGTTAATGAACCTTGACGGCCTTGGGGGTGCCCCCCGTGAAACGTCCTTGCCGTCCTGGGGCCACTGGCCAGACCAAGGTGGGAGTCGGAGCACCCGTTTTGCCGGTCTCCTGATCTTTTTTTTTCGCAAATTGTCAAATAAAATCAAACATTTGACTCTCAAATTTGATTTGCCCCCCAATGACGAGCTCTTTGTATACACCGTCTATCCTTGGCCGTACAGCTTTCGGCTTCTTTCATTGAACTCATGGAATGATCTGAATTACAATCGCGGCAACTTTTGTTCAAACTCGGAAATAGATGCCCCATTTACAATCATCCCTGATGCTCCACCCTACGACTATGGTGTATAACGCCAGTGTTATTGTGTGGTACGTGGCAATTACTCTTCTCATCAATCTCTAAAGAAATTGGATAACCCCCGTTCCATTTTATAGCCTATAACAGTAGGTAGTTAATACATTTATTAACTTAATCACAATTAACTTTAATGACAATTATTGTGAACTATGTGGAAGTGTTCACAAGGCTCGTTGTTGGCTAAGGCTGTTTCCCGAGCTTTCCGTCATTATATCATCATTGTATCATTACGTTCAGTCATATAATATATGACTGAACGTAATGATACACATGATACATATATGACATATATGTCATATTATGACATATATGTCAAGGTGAAAAACCCCACTGAGCATCACAACTCAAATTCATTTAATAACAAAAATTTTGATATTAATTTAATTAGAAGGGAGATTTCGGGATGATATTGTTATGAAAATTTCTCAGGAAAAACCACTTGACTCTTTTTTTCCCATTTTGTTTTTTGTTTTTTCCATACTTTCCTTCCTTCATTGGGCCCCGGAACCGACTGTCGAATAATACTTTTTTCTGAAAGAACTTCATAATTTGAAGGCATAGCAGTGAGTTTTGGGCTCCTACGGTGTAATACAAATTTCCAGGGCACTGTCGAAAATTTCAACTTTGAATCTGGAGGGAAAAGTGGCGCCACTCTCTCATTGGCTGCTCACGGCCGCCATTTCCGCCGTCACCTCCGGCAGATGCCCGGCGGTCCCTTCTTATGCTAGCGCACTCTGGCGGATTAGTTATAGTGCCACCGCGGGAAAATTCAAAACGCCAAATATTCACTAGTGATTTCCTCTGCTCAGACACCTAATTTCTCAGTGCTAACTGTACTGAGTACTTTGTTCATTACTAGTTCAACTATGTTCGGCCGAATTTTCCCATTTCTCTGACCTAGTTCCGTGGCCCATTGGGTGTAAGTTGGTGGTTCAATAAAGGGTTGAAAAGCCACATTTCTCCGCAACCTAGGGAAAACATCAAATGTAATTAATTAAAGGTAATAGGTAATAACCGTTAGCGACCATGGTTGTACTAGTTTCCCATGGTAGCGAATAAAATTTAATTTAGTACCTATATTTCTTACATACTTAATGAATTATCTAACTTGACATTCCATTATTCGTCGTCCAAAAGTAAATCTGCTATAATTTGTATGTTAGGGGATTCAGTGAGTGACTGATGAAAGTAATTGCCGGTATGCTTGTTGGACAGGTTTAGGGTCTCTTTAAATTCTGTATAATATACATAATATTATTATCCGTCCAAATTCGCCCCGAGACCGACTTCCTGGTAAAACCTTCCACCAACCCCAACCAAAGGTGCAAACCCTTGCTGTCCAGGTCTGCCGTACACAACAAAGATGTGTATTACGGTATCTTACTTAGTCTCTTATCGGATTTGATAAAAAATTGTACTGATTTACATTGCATTTTTCGAATTTTCACGTCTTCACAAATCAACAAAAAATTAATTTAGAGGCATTGAAACTCGTTTCTGCTTGCTTTCTGTGTAAGCAACCCAAACGCGGTTCAAACAATGTGTTTTCCATCAAATCCAAGTTGGTACCGAGTCCTCCGTAAGCATTTTGAAAGAAAATAAGCCTACCACCGAGTACGATGTGGATAGGTCGTATCAGATACTAGAACTTTAAATTGAGCCTAAATAAGATGTAGATTTTACTACGTATTATTAGATTCTACTTTGTAGACTCAACTTAAACTTCTCACCGCTCGTAATATCTCTGCCTTCTAATTCGCAATCTCGTACGATTTCAAAATCTATTTTACATATCAGTGACGTGATGTGCTGAAAAAGTCGTAGCTCAGTGATCCGCGTGGGACACGAGAGAGACATTGTGGAATATTCAACGTCGACGTCGGGCTGACAAGAAAACGACCCGACCGGGGATCCTATCGGGCATCTCGTGCTCGATTATCAGCGGCAACTCATCTTTTGCGCTCACCATCCCGCTGTTCCATTCACATGTCCTCACCAGGATGTACGCTTTATTATTACTTTTTTTTTTTTATCATTTTTTCTCTCGTCGTTTCCTACTTTTTGTTTGTCGTTTCGCTCAGGAGGCCACGACAATTTTCCCTCTTGTTCGCTCACGCGGTAATAATGCCCCTCCTCTTCTCCACTCGTCGAGTTCTTTGCTAAAATTAAAACTTGTCGCTTGGGTTATTTCTGACATCACCAATCTTGTGGCATTGTATCGAAAGACGAGGGCTACAATGAGAGCCAATTCCAGTATACGTTCAATGACTTGAACATACCTCCCACCCGAAAAAATGCACCATATTAAACCCAACTCCCTTGGGTCACAAAAATGGGGGTTCTGCTGTTATCGAAAGATTCGGATCACTTTCAATGTACATCAATAGTACGAGACACCTAAGTCGCTGAGGGTGAATACTAATGGGCCATCAAATAGGAGAATCCTCGCGGAAGTTTCCTCAACCTACACCTGTTGCACCCAGGGGCCAATAGAAGATTGAATACAAATCGTTCATTTGTTCCAAAATTTGGACAATTTAATGTACTTTGGTTGCTGTACAGTTCCGCGAAAAGTCGATAAATGCAGTTAATCACGTTACAGTTCCGCGCCAGTCAATATTTTCGGATGGTACAATTCGGCGCCGAGTCGTCCTCAATCTAAGTGTACAGTTCCGTGGAAGGAAGGATCCGTGTGTTAACTTGGAATGTCAGTGTGTTGTCAATCTGTGATTTCGGACTTCTGTTACTCATTGATCCTAGAAGCCTGATGATGTTGCGGCATGTTTCATTCTGAATATCCCACCCACTATGCCATCCGACAAACGCGTAATGGCCTTCGCAGAGTACTTACTTGAATTTTATATCTTTGGCAACAACCAATTCCCAACATCACGGTGGGCAGCAGCCTCACCAGATTCGCAACGCACGACAAATGCATGCGAATCTTTTCATGCGTCCTTTGCTAAAAATTTCTCTTCGCCGCACCCCAACATCTTCCATTTCAATTGTAGCATTGAAGGATATGCTCGCCACTACGCAGACACTCATCAACAGCTTAGGAATCATTAATGAACTCGAAATCTTAGAAAAAAAGTGCGAGCCAAATAGGATTTCATTCAGTGTCTCGACGAGTACAATGAACTGGAAATATTATGCTTTCACATTCCTTCAAAAGCTCAAGCACTACGCTCCACTTTGACACTCAGCTTCCTTGCCGTATGACATTATTTTTGATCGTGCGTACATAATATTGATTGATTGGATGCGTTTCGTTCATGATGGCTTCATTGAAATATTGACAACCTCAGCTTTGGTTTGAGCGGAATTGCCCTACAGTTTGGCGCAGAACTGGCTCCTGCAGTATTGTTTTCTGGTGCATTGGTAACATTGCAAAATTCACTTCTGCGCGGAAGTTGTTGGTAGAAAGAGTGCTTTGCGCGGAACTGGTAAGCGGAACGGTTAGAGTGTTGGACTGCTGAGTCAAAGGTTGATGGTTCGATCCCAGCAGCCGCTGGACATCTTCTCATGGCCAGTTACCTGAGAATCGCCCACTTACTGAATTAATGACGTTTTCAATGATTTCAGTTCCAGGGTATGTTTTTATGGACTCGTTACTAACGGCAACCGTGTTATTTGCAGGTCCGATGACGGTGCCTATGGTGTCCACCAACTCATCGCCACCGATCGCCATGCCGGTTCAGGTCCCTCACGGGCACGTTGTCCAGCAGATCGTCGACGAGAGCGGGACACTCAGGCATGTCATACTGTCGCCCCAACACCCACCGCCCCTCCTTCCAATACCCCAGCACTTCGTAAGTATTGTTCCCTGATATTGGCCGGGTCCATACACGCTGTTTCCCATTTTATGTTTCCTTATTAACTTGTTAGTTGTTCATTTTGAGAGCGGCCCACATATGATGTAGTTAATTAAATTATGCCATTTGACAAATTTTGTCAAATAACTTTATTAGAGAGAAAATGAAAACATCCTCCTCTAACCAATAATTATTGCGAATAACTTTTTCTCTGTCTAAGTAGGAGAACCGATAAGTTAGCGCGAGAAGTTAGTTACTTGTTCTGAAGAAGATTCCCAAAAGATTCGTAGAGTCACATTTCCTGGTCGGCAGGGCCGATAATTGTTAACGACTTCGGCAACAACAATTATTGTTATAAATGTTAACGACTTCCGCTAGGAAATGCCTTCACAAATTATTTGTGAAGAAAAAGGAAACCTTACAAATGCCTGAGAAATCGAGGATCCTAATAAAATGTACTGCCTCCCTTCCAACTTCCTAACAACCGTTTGTTGGCTTTTAGCGATTTTGAAAATCCCTCGCTGACTTCTTTTGGTTTATAATTCTCAAAATAATCAACCTGTTTTCGCGACGAGGGCCAAACAACGTGTGGTATAGGAAAATTTTTTTAATTCTAGAATTTTGACAAAATACTCCGTTTTCTACCTAGACGTGCCCAAAAGGGTTTCAGCCCCTCCGCTCAAACCCGTGGGGCTCGGTGAGTCCGAAAAGGGACTATGGAAGGGGGTTTTGAATATATTCGGCAATGGGATCGAGTTAGGTTTTCGAAGTATTTTTGATCGTGGAATCCATTATGTTGGTCCCAGATCCACCGTGGGGATCTATAGAGCTATCATGAGGCTACAAATCGAGGGTCTTAGAGCCACAAGTCAGAATAATATTATGATTATGATTATCATATTATGATTATCACATTTTGACCTAATTTTCAGCAGTGCCAAAATACCTATTCAAAACCATTTTGTTGATGAAATATTAAACCGATCATATAGTGTCCTGGGGTTGTGTGAGGTCTATCAATGAGGATAGAGAGTAGAAATTGTCCATTCACACGGGTTGTATTGGTAAAGTACTAGCTTTTGGTTCAACAACTTCGGGTGTGATCGAGCGATTTAGAAGAGGCTGATATTGGGCTAAAACCCGAAACCGGTCCCATGTATTTTACCAATACAACCCGTGTGAATGGACAATTTCTACTCTCTATCCTCATAAATATTAAACCTTTTTTTATTTTTTTATCAGAGCTAATTTCATAATATTTTGGAACTTTTAGAATGAACATAATCTGAAAATTCTTCAAACAAATTGAAAATTCTAGAGATTTCTTTTCTTCTATAATAATTATAGAAGAAGAAAACATTAGTGATACGACATGAGACCCTTTACATGGGGCTTTGAAGGGTATCAATAGGTCGAGTGAGGTGTCGTTTTCCTAGTAATTTTAGACGTGTAAACCATATTTCGGGGTCCGATATCCGTCCAATCACAGTACAAGAAATTGTATTTTTTACATTTTACAATTTAATTATTAAACCTGTGTCCGATATGAAATACAAAATTGTATTTTTTAATAATAATTATTAATTATTTTAATAATAATTAATTATTATTATTAAAATCGATATCTGCCCAAACACAGTACAAGAAATTGTATTTTTTAATAATTAGTAAACCTGTGTTATTATTGATTCAATAATAATACACGTTTACGAAAATTGTCACTTTCAGGTGCCTCGGGAAAAACCATCGATTGGTATGTTTTTTGGGGGTACTGAATCCGAATCTGACCTCCATTCTTTCCTGTCACGTCCACATTTTTCGAGATTTTGGCGATTTTTCCGGCTTTTTCGGTTTAGAAAATCACAGATAAGCTTACAGAGCATACAAATTCCACAAAAAGTTTCTTCTTACTGGAAACGTACGCTGATTCCGAATATATAAATGACTCGGTGTCTTAAACTAGAGGAATATGTGATTTTGAAAAAACCGTTCTACTTTATGGTCGCAATGGGTAAAAACTTTAAAAATCATTGCTCCCTTATTATGGAAGGTACAGAATCGCGGTTTGTTCATTCGAAGGAGAAACAGTTCTGCCTACAAAATGTTAGGCATACAATTTTTAACGGTCATAGTTTGTACCAAAAAACGTGACATTGCTTTAGAAAAAACTCCGTTTTTAATGGTTTTTTTCCAAATCTGGTTGCAACCTGGTTTTCCATTTCCTGGGTTCCATTGAAAGACCCCAAGTCCCATATATTCGGAATCAGCGATACACTTCCAGGAAGAAGGGAGTTTTTGTGTTGGGCATCTGTACGATTATCTGTGATTTTCTAAACTGAAAAAGGCCGAAAAAAAGGAAAAATCACCTGTATCTCGAAAATTTCGACGTGTTCGAAAAAAACCGAAGGTCAGATTTGAATTCAGCATTCCAAAAAACAGAGATCTCTCTCGATCTATCGATAGTTTCTTCCGAGACGCCCGAAAGTGACTGGTTTTTTCCCGTATACCTGTGTAATTGTTTATTGACAGAATTTTAAATATTGCATATTTTAGGGTAACATGGCGAGGTTTCGGACGCAGGTCTTATCTACCTTCCTAGAGCCAATGTATTCCCTTTTTTAATGGATCAAGCCCACTAGTCTAGTGATTCAGTTCACTTTGGCACCCACTGACACTAGTTAGCTATATACGACCTGTGTCCGAAACCTCCCCTGTAAGGAGCCTCCCCTTCCTTCCCTTGTTAGGTATATCATCAAATATCAAAGAATAATAAACCCTTGTGTAAAATTTGCAGCGTTTTTTCAAATGTATGCATTGTTCTGCAGGGTTTTTGTTCTCCCGCGAACAAAAATGCCTGGTAATTGAAAAATAATCTTCCATCATTACATAACTTCGGGGTTTTCTCTTCAAAACTGTTCACTTTTCAGGTTGCATCTAAGCCCCAGAGCCCGTGAACTGTCACGACTCCAATTCACGCAGTTCTTAATAACCCTCTGCTGATACTCCCCTGAAAAGGTTGGCATCGCCATCGCCGCGCAATATTTTGCTACCGGAGCTAATCGGCCACAAATGTCATCGGACAGTGGACTCTCCATTGTTACGTCCAAAGCCCAAGGGAATTGCGCTCTTGGTAATCAAAGGGTTGATGGTCCGAGCAACTACGGCTTTCACCCCGGTAGATAGCTGAACAATGGCCTTTTATCGAACATCCTGCCCGGAAAATATGGCTAATTTTTTTTTTCGCAAGTTCTAAATTAATCGCGTTTTCGCTTGTTCCTTAGTTGCGTATGTGCCCTTTCGAGCGCTGGCAAAATGTTTTGCTCCGCCGTTTGTCCAAACAAAACTTTTCGTCAACGCATGACCAAGTAAAAATGATCTTTCTAGTGATTATGGTGGGAAATTGTGACGAAACATGGTCTAGGGAAAATTTTAATAATTAACGAACTATCGTGGAAAATATTTTCTACGTCATGACTGAGCCAGGCGGGCAAATAACCAAATTTTTACTGGTGATTCCAAAATTTGAAGAAGAAATTGTGATTTTGGTCGTCAACAA
Source organism: Pilophorus perplexus (assembly GCA_955831195.1). NCBI lineage: Eukaryota > Metazoa > Arthropoda > Insecta > Hemiptera > Miridae > Pilophorus > Pilophorus perplexus. The sequence goes on along the minus strand of OY037011.1, from coordinate 15,597,778 downwards.
TGTGTCACATAAATGCCGCGACGTCAGACCCTTGGGATCAAACAAAAAGAGCTGGGGATTTTGACTTCAGTATTGTTTTTAGTTTAGACGTTTTATTATAGTACATGAACTCCGAGGACGCTTTACTAATTGCCGTTACAACAAAAAACTGACATGGTTTATGAGGAACCTATGATTACGTGAGGAGTATGCCTGAAGTCACCGTGTTTATGTAGGACACCAAAGTAGCCGTGTCACTCTTCTAGCCTCGATCTTCCATAGAAACTTCAACTTTCCTTTCTTTTCAAGAAAAAAAAAAGACCTTCTGGGAGCCTCTCACTTTTACGGGGCCCATCGCGGAGGAATGTCGACCTAGCGGGAACAACGCACTTGCTTCTTTGGGGCCGTTTCAAGGGAGAACTCCTCAAGTCTTGACTACTGCCTTGGACAACATCCACTCTGTAAGGAAGTCGGGTTGTTGGCTGTGAAGTGAGTGCGGTATGCTTGTTGACCAACTATCCCAGATTATAGAAAACGTAGGCCCGATTAGGGGGAAAAAATAGAAAAATTTGGAATTGGCCTTAGGTTGCGTACCCACACCGATAATTTTTTTTTCTTCTTGTTTTTTGGTATTAAGTAATTCCAGAAAGGCATATTTCACTGTACCCTAGTTGACCCATCACGGAGAATTGATAATGCTTTTATTTTTTTAACTCTTGTCTTTAACTCCAAGTCTTGAATCAGATTCCTCCTGAGGTAATGCAACGTAGCCCCAGGCTGACAGTGAACTACAGCTTAAGTTGCCCCGGATGTCAGAAATAATTACGTTTCCGTAATACTGTTCACTGCAAAGAGTCTAGTGGCTAGTAAAATAATTAGACTAGCCACTAGACTCTCTTTGCAGTGAACTGGTTTACCTGGTATAGCAATTATTGGTAGAAGGAACTGGTAGGATGGATGGTGGGGCCGGTCAGGCGTTTCCTGTATTGGGAAAGCTTTAACCAAAATCAGAATCTAACGAGGTATGACAAAAAGGTGATGATGATTCCCCTAGTTAATTTTACTAAGCTCTTAAGTGCGGTCTGATAGATATATAATCACAGGGTTGATCGTATATACCTACTAGTTTAAATATATATAAGTCTAAAATTCACACTTGGATCATTTCTCAGTACAGATCGCATCTTTTCAGGGCACACCGCCAAAGGCAGGCTGACGCCATCGTCCAAACCCGATGTTAAAACTAATACAGTTTCCACATGGCACGAAGCAAATTAGGTCCTATCCCTAATTGGTGGGAGGAAATGCATCTCGGCTAGACGGGCCGACTAACAGATGTTGAAAAAGAGAGAATCAAACTCTCGAGATCTGCCCACTCGGAAGGGAAGGTCACGAACTGGGGAAAGGAAGCCAGTAGACAGAACTTGTTATTCTTCTTCGAGATCCAATTGTTCATATTCATCTGTGCACTGTAGCTTTCCCCTAAGCTGCTGGCCCCGACGAACCGTCACGATCACAATCCGGTAGAAGGTACGAGGCACATTCACAAAACCCCTTGAAGTCGGCTAAGAATCTAGCTCTATTGCTCGGATTGCTCTATTTTCATCACAGATGAATGTCGCAAAATGTCTACTTTGGTGCTTTTAAAGGACGTTTTACATGTTTCATGTCTTTTAGATGGCCAGGTGATTGACTTTTCGCCTGGCACACATCAGCGTTGGGTAACTAGCTTCAAAAATGTACGCAGCCCCGTTCCGCATGTTTTTTCATCATGCCATTGTGGGTGCAATTTCCTCTTACTCTAGGCATGGGTTCAGAAGAATTAATTAAGATGCCGAGAGCTACTCCCCAAGAACTTCTTTAAAAAAACGTAGGATTTCGGTAAAAGCGTTTCGTTTGGGTGATGAGTATGTGTATGAGTATCGCTGTCCATACACTGCGTTACTGGAGTTTGGACTGACTATGAATCCGAATAGTCCAAATGTAGTTCTAGGGTTTACATGAAGTATCGAAGGTACACCTGCTAGCCAAAGTCCTTCAAAGCCCCACACAGGCCTGAGAGTCGAACAGAGAAAACATTCTGTTCGACTAATAAGATGACTTGTTATTCTCAGTTGTATACCTAAAAAAAACCAAAAAGGAAGAAGAAAACGTAAAAGCTTTCATCTCCACGTCGTAGACCGAATCTAGGTCACAAAGAAATATGCCATTAAAAACATTTTTCAACGGCTGTAAAACCATTACAGTTTCAACCACTAAAATAGCAATAAATAGTAAAATAGATGTTTACGACTACGATTTATTCTCCTTTCGTGATGCGCTCGGCTTCATGCCCCGATTGTGCGCCCAAATCGGTTCCGTTTTTAGTGGTGTCCTTCCAAATAGGTACATCTACCAAGTGATGGCCCTATACTGATGCTACCATCGTTTGTATTGACATAATGTAGGGTAAGGTCGGGGACCTAGGGACATTTATCTTTAAACATTGAATTTACCATTAAAATATTTTTTAAATGTCCGATGTTTTCACATACATAGTTAACACTACTGATTGGCCAAATATCTATGATGTTCTCATATTTTTAGAAACACTTGTCGCTTGACGGAAGTCGATTAAAAAAGAAAAAAAAGTTCTTAGGTACAATATGTTCAATATCCGAAGTGTTCCTAGGGACGCTGGTTTTAAACCCATGTGGTTGAACCCCGGTACAATCCAAACCCTGTCCATAGGTATAAGACTGCCCTAAGTTAGGTTAAAACATGCTGCAAGTTTTACACTAGGGTTTATTATTCTTTGATACAGGTTACCTACTTGTGTTCCAATTTAATTCAGTCAATGAAAAAATTATAGAAAAAATCTTTTTAGGATTTTTATTTTTCAAAAAATTTTGTTGGATTTTTTTTTTCAAAAATTTTTTGTTTTTACTTGAAAAATATTTGACCTCCTGGGATCCTTCAAAAATCCCATTTGTAGCCCCATGAAAGCCCTACCCCATGATCGCAACAGTGAAATTGGATCGTTCCGGTACACCAAAAAATGGATTCTAGGTCCAAAAATACTTCGAAAACGACACCTAACTCGATCCCTTAGCCATGGGTTTTTTCTTTGTTTTTTTGCAAAAGCCTTCAAAAAAACCCTCCCGTTGCCCCATTTTAGCCCCATCGCGCCCGACGGGTTTGGGCGATCGGGCTGAAAACCTTGCGGGCACAACTAGATAGTAAACCGAGTATTTTGTCAAAATTTCAGATTTTAAAAAAAATCCCTACTACCCAAAACGGCCCGGCCTAGACCCTTGAAACGGTTAATGTCAAATTTTGAGGCCTATCGGAGTCGTCGACCTCCGTCGCGAAAACATAGGTGTATTATTCCAAGAATAATAAACCAAAAAGGAAGGGGAAAAAAACGAAGCCCGATTACTGGATTATTACGGTTATTGATGTCGTAGATTGTTAAATGGGATCCTCATCAAATGTTACGCAGCATAAAAGTTGAATTTATCAACTTACCCTGACTTAAAAGTGCATGATCCCGAAGACGTCAAAAATATTGCATAGCAACTGGCTCAAAACTGTGAAGGTCTCTAATCAATGGCGGGATCATATTTTGCGCAACAAGGTTAGTCTCATCTTTTCGTCTTGGTTGGATCTTCAAACCATTGCGGACAAAAACATTTTCGTAAAAAATTCCATGAGTGTGATATTGGCTTTGTCTCTAGGTACACGACCTATCCCGAGTTGACATGAATCTTGATGCGTTTGTTGATCAGAAATTTGTATCGAATGTTTGAATTCTACTCTAAAAACTCGCTCGGTGAGCTCTATGCTGTGTCTGCTCCTCATAATTTTTACATTTCACGATAAAATCTTGATCTGAGTTAGTGTTCGCTCTCTGAGTTGTGTAATTGGCTATAAATCACGTTTCGCGCAGTTTCATACTCCAATCGCTTTGCAGGAGTACGAAACGAATGAAGGGGGTTGCGGTTATTGCGGAATTTCAGAACAGGATAACATTATAATGTTCGTATACGAAGTAGACAGTACCTACCAAGTTCGGGGTTTCTTCGGGAGCATAATTTTTATGACATCTTTTGGCATATGCGCTGTCGCCCAGGGATTGGAAGTGAACGGCGATTCGTTTATATTTTTTATCATCGAATCATTAGGTTCTACTTGCACGTTGAAAAATGATTTTCGCCCTCCTTTGACATTCTCCAGTGGAAAGTGGGCTTTGGAATTTCGCATGAATCGGCGGGCAAGTGGGACAGAAATGTAGTTCTGGTGCAAAATGTGCATTGAAGGACCGGCTCTGAGAAGCGGTCCTCCGGAACGAATCCGTCGTTGACTGGTCCGCCCGAAACAAAGCCCGTGAAAAATCGTCGAGCCAACGACCGCTCGGTGAGGCTGGGAAATGGGAATGGCCGGGTAGAGCCTCCTACTTGGAAATCTCAGAACTGCTCCAAAGAACTGGAGCGGAAACCGGAAATGCTTTTCCCCACCACGCAAAAAAAAATAATAATAAAAATAAAATAAAATAAAATAAATAAATTAATAAATAAAAATAAATAAAAAATAAAAACGAAGTTTCAGGAGGGAAAAGCACTTTTGGGCTGTTTGTATGTGCTTGGCATGAATCGTTATGATGAATAGCCTGAAAGGATTTTTTTGTGGACAATTTTTCAATCATCTATTGCTTGATGAGTATTTCATTTTCAGAGTACCAAGTCTCTAAGCACCTCGTTTTTTAGGTGGTCCATACGGAGTCACGGTTCCCTTTTAAGAATTAATTTTACATAACTATATACTTCAAATCAAATTTCATTTATAGACCTGTTGAATAGTGGTACCTACATTAAAATCGCAAGAAAACGGCTACCTAGTTTTTAGCATGGAACATGCTTTAGCCTTGGACTAACTAACCGAAAAACGTTACGCGGATCGGTGACGAAATTTTACTAGGCAAAGCATGTTCCATGTTTCTTGAATTTTAGCCAAAGGCTCGAAGCTACCTGTGGGTTTTTTTTTTTAAATGTAGTTAGGATCACTCCCAGTCGTGTATACCCAAGTTTGCAGCTTCAAAAACCCTGAGCTCGCTGCGTGGCAGTCAAAAAGCCTCAAAATTGTCGGACTTTTTTTGGTTTTTGGCTTATATCTCCCTAGGGGTGCATCCTACAAAAAAATTAATCATACCTTTTTAAAATTAGACAAAATTTGCTAACGTATGGCAAGAACCCTTACCGACGAATACTAATGGCACTTTTGCTGTCTCAACAGAAATGCAATGAATCGTCCCTAATATAAAATTTAATCAGCTTTCATGAAAAAACAAATGAATTTGGAATCGGGCAAATAGTTTCCGAGCTAAAGCCGAAAACGTTCTGATAAACGTGGTTTTCCGGTTACCGAGCGGTGTCCAAATGGGGGACTTTTTTGAAAGAGTCACCCATTTTCAGTTGAGTGAATTTCCGCCTCCATTGAACCAATGGAGGTTTACCTAACATGGAATTTAATACTCTACAAGTTTTATTAGGTGACATTTTTTGATTTGGTTCGCTGTTTTTTTATATAAAGGTTTGAAACGTGACCAAATGGTAAATTTCAAGTTTTTCGAAAAAGTGACAATTTTTTGAAGAACTGTATCTCAGCCACTATTATACCTACAGAGCTGCGGTTGGTCTCAAAAGTTAGCAAATGTTTTTTACTTTAAATAAAGTTAGGAGTAATGTTTTTGTAGGATACACCCCTACGGAGATATTAGCCAAAAACCAAAAAAAAGTCCGACAATTTTGAGGTTTTTTGACTGTCACGCAGGGAGCTCAGGTTTTTCGAAGCTGCAAACTTGGGTATACCTATCAACATTTTAAAAAAATTAGAACTAGCCGTTTTCTTGCGATTTTAGCGATTTTTAGTGTTAATTTGACTCGCCTATTACGCCTAATAATTTTAATATGACGACCGTCGCGAAAATTTTCTAGACAATAAAATTCACTTGCAGTTTTTCTTGATCGTTGGTGCTTGTGGAATGTCGGTACACATGATATCATTTAACGAATTTAATGATCACTGAACGCCTGAAAGAAGTTGTTTATCCAGATTTGCTTTTATTGAGTTCGAATTTAATTCTAGTTGAACGCTTCAGCCAGAATTTTACGGAACATTAACTTCCGACGTCACCGGACATTAAAGATCTACGTCGAAATTTGACGTAATGTAATGACGTTGTTGCTGGAGTGTTCATTTTTTCATTCAGTTGATGTTATGGTTCTTTGTCTATTTTTCGATGCCATTGTTCGATTAGTATCAAATCCCCTCCTGCGGTTTACACTTTTGATTCAATCCGTTTCCATTCGCCCATTCAGTGTAGGCGATAAGGCTTTATCAGAGAGTTCGCTCTTTTCGGAGATGAATATTTTCTTTCCGCCGCTGTCCCCAGTCAACTAATCGACGCCACGTAGACTCGACCGGGAGCGTCCACGTCAGAATCCTCCCCAAGGGCGACACGTCAGTTCTGCACGGGACGTCCGACGCCTCCGTATTGTAGAAACACTTGGATCTTTTTTTCACTTCCTGAGCGGATTTTTGTTCATCCGATTCGATGGAAAACGATAGGAACACGGTAGGGATCAGAGAGAGGCCTTGTAAGTTATGTCTTTGTCATTAGACGACAATAAGTCATAACATATTATCTTGTTTCTCCTAGCCTGATTGAAAATATTCAATCATGAGTGAAAGTTTGAAAAACATGATTCTGTTGTATTTTCTTGTGTTGGGCCGCTCTCCAAAATTATGCTTATTTTATTCAATACCGAATCGGTTATCACTTATTTCCTACTTTTTTTCTTGCAGGGTGCTGGAAACCCAAGTGGGTCCACCCAGGGCCCTCAGGGTTTTTACCCTGGGGCTCTCCCCCATGGGTACCATCAACCTTTCACCCCCTTGCAACCAGGCGTCCTGGGGCATGGGCCACCTCAAGGTGGGTTATTAAATGAATAAATATAAATTGTATATCTTATAAATTAGTCCTCTGTTTTATACGATAACTTTCTTTCATTCACATGTGTGACTTCCATGATTATTCGTTTTGTGGTTTTGCAGGACATTCACCCCCTCCCCACACTTACCACAAGGACGAACGGTCGCAACGGCAATTCCATAAGCTGAAACGGAAATTGGAACAAAAACAAATGCGCGATCATCCGCTGAATACCACGCCTCCATTATCGCCTAGAAAAGGTACTATATAACTTCCTCGGAAGTGTTAGAGAGTATTTACCGGAATATGATTGTTGGGTATTGACATAAGCGTGTTGACTCGGTTGGTTAGAGGAAAATTCGTTTAATTCCACATAATATTATTATTGATACCTGTTATTTTTGGGCGTTCAAACGAACCGCAACCTTTAATTTAATTTCTCATCGTGTGACAGTTTATACTGTAGAGGTAAATGTTCTTATTTAGCCACATGTTATCATAAACCGTGCTAGAATTGCAAGCGGATGTAAATCTTGAAAATTGATTTGTGACTTTAACAAAAACAAAATTTTGAACGCGACACCAACGATCCCCTTCATTCCGTTTTTTCAGCTTGTCAATGTAAAATGCCGAAGATATTACAGTTATTAAATGTTGTAACTATAAATAGTTTGTTTAGCGAGAGTAATCTCACGGTCTTCCGTCATGGTGTTCTGTTGTTATTTTTTCCATCTTTTGTGTTGAGCTTTCGTTTAGGTATACCTTTTATGGCCAATCCACGCTTGTATCCCTGAGAGAATTCTCGTCTCTCCGTGGGATTTTTCCTAATTGTTTACTTGATTGATCCGGTGAGGGGTTTTTCAATTTGATCCTATGTGAACTAACACTCCTTGTAATTGTTGAGCTATGATTCTTATTTTAACACCATCGTATAAGCGGTGCTTCTGTTAAAGCATTGTTTTTTTAAACACTGTGTTTTTGCGGAGGTTATTTGGTTTGAAGTTGTTGGGTGTAAAGTTGGTCAAATACCTATATCCCACCGTCCGCCCAACCGACCCGAACTTGGGTCTCCTGCTGTCCTAAGGGCACTGCAGGGTTGCTAAATCAGAAAACCACTTAACGCTAAAAGTCGGTAGATGAGCGATCAAAAATCAGTAGAAAAATGACCAATTATGTAAATTCTTCAAAGAGATAATAGTTCGTCACGATTTGTTTTAACGCTTTTTTCATCCAGTATTTGATCAAATTTCAGTCTGAAACTTGACCGAGTAGATTCTGCGTCCAAAATTAGTTGGAAAAGGACAGGAAACCCGCTTAGGTATGTTAGCAAAAAAACATCGAAAATCCTATTTTTGGCCCATGTTGGCTTAAGTAGAGTCTATGTGCAGACGGCAGAATTTTGTGAAAATCTTTCAGAAAAATCATGAAATACCTTTATACTCGTTTTTGGGTAGGTAGATGAATCGAGTCGGAAAATGTAAGTAATAATAATGAACATTAATAATCCGGAGGTCTGGGGGTGTCCCCCAGTACTAATGTAAAAATATAGTTAACCATACCTACAAAATGTAGGCTACATTTTCACAAGTAGCAATACACCCCACAAGCGGCAATTAAAAAAAAAAAAAAAAATCTTGTGCTTGTAGATATTAATCTTTTCAATTTGGTTCCTTGTTTCAGAAATTAACGGGAATAGTAGGAAAGGAGTTGGGAGCGTCGGAACTTCGGAAGACGGGGAGGAGAGTAGTAGTCTGCAAGATGAAGAAGAAGAGCTTTCAATGCTTCAGGATCTGTTAGGAAATATTAAAGCGCCACAGGTACAGATTTCAATCTCCACGAGTATACGTTTTGTGAATTGATTATAGGGTTTAGTTTGGTTTGATGACCATGTTGATGCGAACCTTCGATTGTTCGATAAATATCTGGTTCAGTTATGGGTTTTAAAGGTGGCTGACGATGTCTCCTGATTCCCTTTGCTCAGTACTACTGAGGTACCTGATTTTTAACTCATTTTACGTGTTTTCACTTGCAGGTGAGCGAGGTTACGAGTAGAACAGCATTAGTCCAGTGGTCGGCACCGCAAGTGGAAAACCCCCAGGACCTTAGTTACGAAGTTTTACTGAGTGACCGGGGCAAGGAAGGGAAATACAAGTCGATTTACAGCGGGGAGGCCCTTTCTTGCAGGTGAGTTAAAGTGGATTAGGAATGATTTGTGAAGTTTTGGGATGATATTGTCCTTGATTGACAAGTTCAACCAAATGAAAATCGGAATAATGTAAAACTCATCACTCATAACTCACAACATGATGTTGTGAGTTATGAGTGATGACTCATCACTGGTGAGTGCATTTATGCTCAAATTTTACTATAGGTCCTATGATACTACCTACTCTTCCTGCTGTTGAAGAGGGTCAATATTGTATTTTCCCTCATTCTTGCAATCCGCCCTCACAAGTTGCCTCTCATTTTCCACGTTCTAAATTGATACTTTTTTCCAGGATTGAGGACTTGAGACCAGGGACTGAATACTCCGTGTGTGTTAGTGCTCGCCTAGAAAACGCTATTGGGTGCGCCAGTGAGCCCACCCAACTGGTGACCCCGGCCTGCAGGCCTGACGCTCCCCCTGCTCCTAAACTATCTCACAGGACTAGGAACTCCCTGACATTAAAGTAAGTGCGAACTCCTTGGTGTAGATTGGTTGGGCCCTTGAATCTGTTGTTTTTTTTTTTATTAAAAAAAAAGAAAAAAAAAAAGATGTGATATTGCTTCTACTCTGAAGCGAACTCCCCGTATGATTATCTTGTGGCCTTGACGTTTGAAATGCACTAATGGAGCGCATAACCAATCAAGTAGTTAGTTGAGCTTCTGTTGCAACAGGCTCTATTGAAGGTCAGTTTAATATCATATTTTTGCGATTATCTAGAATCTTGTTCAACCAGATTTATAACTTCGGAATAATTTCAACGGCTAATAAACCTAATCGAGGCGTCCGTTGTCAATTTGCTGACTGTGGCTTTCACAATCTCTCCCCCCCTCCACCATTATTCTCTCTCTATTCCGAAAAATAAGCTTCATTTTCTGTAAGCTGAGTTTGGGCTGTAAATGTTATTAACGGTGTGTTGGAGCCTTGGTTTGTTTGCTCGTAAACATAGATTTGCATCTCTTTGGGGCCATTTGGAATTCTAGGTATTTACGCGTAATCTTTAATTAATCCTCTACCGTGGGTATTATTTTGTGTTAGTGAAAATTTCGGAGTTAATTTGCATTCGCCCACGGGCTGTCAGTTTTAATGGTAAAAAATTTTCCGGTGGATTTAGTAAAATAGAGAGTTTATTAACAGTAGTCTGAAATGTTTGCGTGATGCTGGGATTAATTTATTAAAGAACTGACGCTAAAATTTGAATCAATCTTATTGTTATACTGAATCGCTCAAGGTTGTATCTTTGATCAAGTTGATTGCGTTTCTTATGTTTGAAATGCATTTCAAATTTGTTTTTGGCGCAATTTAATAGACGATATTAAACTATATCATTTCATTTTGGTATAATTTGTAATGTATTGGCGCCCGTTGCAGTCAAAAGGGTGATATAGGTATTATGTTTATCATATAATAATATTATATCATATATTACATGATTAGCATAATATACATTATGTTTCCCTCATAAAACACGATGAAATAATTTGAATTATTCACGGAATCCTATGATATTATTGAAACGAATTCAAATGCAGTTGGATGCTTGTTCACTTTGTTTTCGTTTTTTTTTTTTTTTTTTTTTTTTTTCAGTCCCACAAAGACGTGCAATTGTCATTGGGGAATAGATTCGTGCTAGCGAATGGTCCTTGGGATGGTTAATGTGTTTTCTAATCGTTAACAATTTATATTGCACAGCCTTGCTTTGATGAAGGCTATTTAGGGCAATGAGAAGGTACCTGTTGTAAATTGGCAGCAGTTGTTCGCTCCCTATTGTGGTCCCAAGGGGATGTCGAGGAGGGGGTGATTATGTTCAGGGCCTTGACTGCCATATCAATTGGAGGCGATAGGATGCGCGGGCGAAGGTAACCCTCTGCCTTCATTAGCCTTCCCGTTAATGCTGTTCAGTCATGGATGTGGCATGTATGGATTGTTTCATTGAATCCAGAAGATGACAAAAATTTGCTAAAAAGAACATTTAATGGGGGGGGGGGGGGACCCCGCCATGTTGTTAAGCATGAACTTCACTGTTCAAAGCTAAGTTATACTGGCTGAGGAGTCAAGACTGCCTAAGTTGTCCACTTGAGAGTACCAATATTACCAGTTATGGCCGTTCTCCAGCTCATTTTCAAACGGTTCCCATTATTCGGAGAACACACTACCAATAAATGCGTTCAAATTCAGAGCAGTCAGATGAACCATGTTTCCATCCAACTTATCCACATCTATGGCACGAAGGGGAGTCAGGGCCCCCTCTTTCGCCGGTTTGTTTGGCTAATGTGCGATCTCCTAACTGTTCATCAGGTGGCTGGCTGCTCAGGACAATGGAGCGCACATCGACCACTACGTCGTTGAATGGGACGTCGAAGGGACTTTTGTTGAAGTGACGAAGAGCAAAGCCAAACAAGCGCACATCGCCAAACTCCAACCAGCTACAGCTTATATCTTCAGGGTTGCTGCCGTCAACCAATTTGGAAAGAGGTTGGTACTTACTTAGATAGAAATAGAGCCAAAAGATAAATGTCAAAGTTTCAAGGTTTGACTCTAAAATTCACTTTTGATGCCTATTTAAAAATGTGAACTTTATTTTATGTATGTAGTGTTTTGATATAAAATTAAAACCTTGGTTCAATTGAGCTCTTCAGTTGCTAATCTCCTCAGAAAAGATAAATTGGGTTCGAACAAATCATATTCTGAGAAAGATTATATTCTTTCGAATCATTATTTATGTGATCTTTCACTGAACGTTTCAGCGATTATTCTCCAACGGTGGAGTACCAAACGTGCGATTCGCCACCACCGCAGCCGCTGCCCCCGTCGCTGGTCCACGCAACACCCGGTAGCTTGACGCTCCAGTGGCAGGCTCGACCTCAGGACGACGACTTTACCCTTCAGATGGAAGACTCAGATTCTCGGCATGGCTACCTCCCCGTGTACAACGGGAAGGACACGTTGTACGTGTGCCAGGGCCTCCGTCGCAACACCTCCTACAAGTTTAGGGTGAGTTTTTTTGACGGACACGTTGAAACAGTGGTGGTTCCTCGATGCAGATGAGTTATCGATAATGATATTGTTGGTATGTATAGATAAGGTCTCAAAACGACGATGGACCGTCAAAGTGGTCAGATGAGGTCACCTACAATACATTGCCAGGACGACCCAGCCCTCCTTCTCGACCTCAACTTAAGGGCAAACAACATCTGCACTCCTTCAGGCTGAGATGGGATCCTCCTACAGACAGGGGTGGGGCTGCCATCAACGGCTATACCTTAGAGATTGCCAACTACCGTGAAGCCCCTGGAGGTAAGAACATTGAAGGATAATGTCGCATTTGCCTTTACGCTGAAGTGCGTTAACCAAACTAAGTTACCTCATATTTTCCAGTGTTTGAAGTAGCATACCAAGGACCTAATCCCGGATGTACGATTGAGAGGCTGGAACCTGGCACGGCGTACCAACTGCGAGTGAATTGTGAAGGACCCGGAGGACTCAGCGAGTACTCGGAATCCGCCCTTCTCGCCACCGAGCCCGTTTGTCCTGGTCAATGCCAAGCCCCCCGCCTTCATGGGAAACCAAAACCGCACTCACTTTCCATTAGATGGAGTAAGAAATATTGAATTGAAAACCATTTAGCAAAGAGGTTCAGCCGTTGTTGAACATTTGAGGCGCTGCTTTTTCAGCATCAATGCATGCAGCGAGTAACCTTCTGCACTAACGCTGTCTTCATTTGATAATCCCAAAGTAAATTCACATCATTCTGATTTGCAGGTCACCCCGAGACGGACGGTGGCGCACCAGTCACGGAGACGGAACTTGGGATGAAGAGGTTAGAAGTGGACAATGAAATTGTGTCGGCCTTCAAGGGAAGAGAGACTGAGTTTACTGTTAGCGACCTGATTCCTGCCCAGAATTACGCCTTCATGGTCCGGGCCTTCAACAAGGTGATTTGGGCAAAATAGTGGTACAATTTTTGTGAAAAAGCAACATGCCTAACGCGATCTATTATTCACAGGTTGGACCTGGCGCCTGGTCTCTTCCTTTAGAAGTGACGTCAGGCAGCTGTGCTCCTTCCCGTCCTGTCGCCCCAGCAGTGACCCACCTACCTGGTGGTGTCGCTTGTTCCTGGACGCCTCCAGCAGCCAACGGTTCCCAAATTACCCTCTACGTCCTCCAGATGTCCACGCCCCCTTGTGATACCTACAGTTCTGTCTACTCGGGACCTGCCAACCACTGCGAAGTCAAACCAGTTCCTCCAGCGACCTTGTGTGTCTTCAGGGTTCAAGTATGTAGACAAACTGATGCTCCTCGTAAAAAAAATAATGACTGCCTCCATGCTGGGCGATGCTGACTATAAATCATTTTTGCAGGCCGCGAATAGTATAGGTGTCAGCGACTGGTCGGAGCTCGCCACAATAGTGACGAACCCCGGAACACCTGGTGCTGTGCCCATCCTCCGCCACACAGCAACCCCTACAAGTCTGACTCTCCACTGGGGAACGCCCACATCAAACGGGGACCCCATCACCCAGTACATCGTAGATGCTGGGGACGTCTCGACGACGACCATTGCCACAACCTGTACCCTTGAAAACCTCACACCCAACACTACCTACAAGTGAGTAGCTACTGAAGATCATGAAAAACGGTGAAGCTATTTGAAATTTTATTATAACCCCAACCTATTCACTTTTTTCAGAATCAAAGTCCGAGGAGTGAACAGCGTAGGCCCTGGAGCGCCATCAGCTATTCGAGCAGTGACTCTCCCTTTGCCTCCCTCACCGCCACAACTGAGTTGTGCAACTGCTGGCCACAACTATCTCAAACTCCGCTGGGGCCCTCACAATACCAACCCCAATAACTATGCTTTCACTGTCACGATGACAACACCTAATGGGTAACGTCTTCTATCCTATGAAAGCGTACCTACTCAAATTTCAGCTTCTTAAAAGTTGGTGGCCATATTAGATTTTAACGTGCTTGTAACATTTTAGGAAGCGGACTACCGTCTACGAAGGGACTAGCACGAGTTGCAAAGTGACTCGTCTCCAGGAGCAAACCGCCTACAAATTCACGATCGTCGCTGCCAACAAGACCGGAAAAGGCCCTGAGAGTGAAGTACACTCTTTCTTCACTGTAATCGCTCCACCTCCCATGGTTAAAGGTAGAAACTGCCATTAGTAGTGGGCTTAATTGAGTCGTTCGAATTTCATTGGAGAGAGGTGATTTTTCTTGTTTTAATCTTACGATCAATCGCTTTCTTAATTGCAGGACTGAAGGCCACTACTGTCTCTAGTAAGAGTTGTCATATTGAATGGACCGCATTGAGACCACAGGGTAACGATAGAATAGATTATACAGTCCAATGTGCCCGTCTTCGAGAGCAGACCTTCAAGCAAGTAAGTTGACAAATTACACTACCTACGTAATTTGAATAATGCGATGTGTTTTTGCATTTGCTCCATCGTGTCCAGAATATTAGTTTTTTCAGCCTCCAAACGTGGAAGCCATTCTGAAAACTCTTCAATCCCCACCATTTTTGTTTTATGCCCTATGTGATTTGCAGGTTTACCACGGCAGCGAGACGAACTGTGAAATCAAGGAGTTGGACGCTGGTGCAGAGTACTTGATCAAAGTGAGCGCCGTACGACAAAATTCCAAAGGTCCCGTCGAAGGTCCTTACTGCTCGCCTATCAACGTCTCGACTCCACCAATCCACCACGAAAGCCCCCCACAGCACTTTGTCCGGCCTAATCCTAACCAGGTGCGTTTTTCTACTATGTTTACCAGTTTTGAGTCAAATTGTGCGATTGGTTTGAATACCATACACCATTTAGGTGGTACCTTACCTTTGATGGACTTTGATGGACGAGTTGAGAAATCCTCCTTTTGACTCTAGCTCTAAAGGTTTGTATGTACCCAAAACGTTCGGGACTGACCACGCCCCTTTTTGGCTGTATGGACAGTCGGCTGTTCAAAGAGTCAGTTTGGGACTGTCGAGAACTGGTTCAATCAGTCCAGGATTTTTGTCAGAACCCCCAGTCCGGGACATGCGCAGTCAACTTTTTACCCCCCCTGTGAAGCAGCGTTGCCAACCTGCCGAGAAAAAATTTCTGTACCGCCCCTCCGAAATGTCATTCTTTTTCCGATACATAATACAATATTATTATGTACGCACTGCGAGAATTCAAGGGACACATCTCTAGAAACATGACTTTCGGGAATACGCGTTTTAAGTTTTTGGCATTTTTCGAGACGCTGTTATGACTCGTCATCACCAGATAAATCCTTCCTTGTTTTTACATTTTTTGCATCCTTATTTTTTTAGTAATACAATTAATACAAAAAATACAAATAATACAAAAAATTTAATCTCAGCAGATTATTTTGCTACTGATTAGACTTGCTTGTAGTAAAATCACAATAGTTTACTGTACCACCAGGAAATTATTATTATTATTACCATCAGCGTTGGCCCATGTGATATGGATATCACAGTTGTTGTAGTTGTCAGTCACCAAATCGTTTTCAGAAAGAAACGGCTTCCTCCAGAAATAAGCAGAAAAACATAGGTGCATTATTCCAAGAATAATAAACATAATTCAGGGACAGTGAATTATTAATGAATTTGATAAATGGCTGATTAATTTCTACCAGTGTATAGGAAAACTTGAGAATCATAATCCTAGTCAGCAAAGACCGAGTAAACAATCGCCACAACTCGAAACTGCGCCTAAGAACAACATGCGGAAATTAAAATGTAATTTGAATCACTTTATATATCATTCACATCACAAAGGAGTCAAACACAAGTTTAAAAAAACGGGGGTGTGGTTTTATGAAACCACGGTAAAAGTGAAACTTTTTTTCACACTAGTTTCAGGAAATGATGCCCACATTTATATATTATATAATATAATATTAAAGGGTGCTGGATGGGTGTAAGGAGGGGGGGGGGAGGTACAACCCGCGTAATCCCTGAAATTTCATCAAAATCGAATCAATATTGGCTGAAATCCCATGGCAACGACGCTTTCTGACCCTTCTCTCTCGTTTGACCCGACGGAAAGAACGCCGTCTCTCTAGGCTCTACCGTTGAGGCGGGGTAGCGTGGAGTAATAATTATTAGCGTGATGTTACGTGACGCAAACGACACACAGACCAAAAATTTTGGGACGATGTAATAAAAGATTCACTATAAAAAAGAAGGAATCATGATTTTTCAGGTACGCTCTTTCTTGTGCCCCTTGTAGGGGCAACCTCCCAATTGTTTTTTCGAAAATGAGAAAGGCTTAACTTGCTTTCAAGCGGCAATCAGAGCAGTTAGAAATACGCCTATTGAAGCTACGTGAAGATTATATATAGTATATTGATCTTTTTAGTATCATAATGGACTTTTCCCAAAATCGTACAGCAAAATCTCGACCTTTTTTCAGTTCTCCTAGCTAAAAACACGAGTACCGATAAAAATATCTCTTATCTAATGGATATTTTCCCCTAAATAAATGATGAAAATAGTAATGTAGGTGGTTTTGAGGCTTGGTAGGTGGGTTTATAGGGAGTATTAATACTTTTCAAATGGGGAATTGCGCCTCATTCTTCTTTTTTTAATTTAAAAAGAAGAATGAGCCGAAATTCCCCATTTGAAAATGCAGGTGGGTGCATTGGTAAATTTATATAATGAAATCATCGTGATCAGAATCGCCAGGAAGATCAGATGAGTATAGATAAGTATCAATTGTGAAAATGAAAGAGACCCTGATATTTTATTGGGAGTTCTGCGATAAGGGACACAATGAAGATGTCCATCCGTAAGAAACTGAAATTTCCGTACGGGTTGGCAACGCTGCTGTGGAGTTGTCGTATTCGTAGTGGAGGTTAGGGATGATTAGGTTATCCTAAACAGTTCTGAATTGCTTGAAAACCCGTATGGGCTGTGAGGGTTCTGAACAGTTCGCATCCCCTCCCTTTTTTCACTCTCGAATCAAGTTCGATTCTGAACTGGTCCAGAATCCGCTGTACATACAAACCTCCTGATACCTACAAGCCTTTAATTTCTCTTAATCCTCTATCTATTTCTAGATTGGTGGGCGACGACCACTGACGGACCAACAATGGGCGGGAATCATCTTGTCCGGCTTCATCGTTTTAGCAGTCCTATTTGCCATGCTCATCGCGCACATTATCTACTAAAAGAAAAGTATATAAAACAAAAACAAAAATCGTACTATCGTGTTTGAAAACTTTTTCGGTCAGACGTGCTCAACATATCTGTGTATTTGGTGCACCCAAATTTTTGTCAGTGCACTTTTTTCTTTTGTTCGTTTAACTGACGAGAAACATTATTGATAAATGAATGTATCTGTACGCTTCTTGTATGTATGGATTAAGAAAATCGGTGTTACTTTTGACATTGCGTACCAGTAAAATGTTTTATCGCACAGTTTGTGCATCACATTCATGTTTGCTATAGAGAATTATTTTTATAAGAGCTGGTCTAATCCTTTGCAGTATTTGGTCAGCAGTGTTGAAAACACTATAAAATGAAACAAAATGAGGAAAAAAAATGAATGAATACAGATAATATAACTAGGCATATTGTATGTAATATATATCTTTATAGAAAATTTATTTGCAGATGGGTAAATGAGAATTTATTGAAAGAATTTTGTATGTATATACTATAAATAAATACGATATTCTCTCTTATTTTTTTAGTGTGTTTTCAGAAAGAAGTTTATTGTATATATACACCGTTATATGTGTATAGTTCTCGCCAAACTCGAAGGGAAATTTGTTGCAGCCTTTCGTAAGGGAGGGGGGAGGGGGGAGGACTCGATTTTTCTTTAGTGCGTGAGAAATTGAAAGGAAAATAGAGGAATTTTATTTCCGCCGCATTTTTCAGTTTCGTTAAAGAGGAAAGTCCCAAATTTGCACCTTAGTTTACTTTAATTATTGCGTATGATCGGTAGCGTTTCCCCGTTTGGCCAGACCTATATGAAAAGCTAAGCCCTGTTTTTGAGTTTTCATTCTATATTTAGGTCTACTATCAATGTCAATGTTACGTTCTTGTTATTTTTTGCAGTTGTGAACTTTAATTTGAAGCTGTGCTATTTTTTCAATTTTGGGAAACACTTGTGTGCATGAAACCCCCTAAAATCCACTTTATTATCGCAACAATAATTTGATGACAATGTTTGATGCGTCGAGGTTTTTTTGTCGATGTAACCATACTTTGCTCGTAAACTAGAAAAAAAAAAAATCGATCATCGGTCTCAAAATATCTGCTAGTTCGCTGTTATATTTCAAATTCTAGTCTTCATGTTTAGAAAATACTACCAAAACCCAGTACATTTCAAATGATTAAAAAAAAAAAAAATTATTGGAATTCTCTTTATACAAATTAATTTGAAACCCCTTTTTACTAAAATTCGGATTTTTGCTCATTCCCTAGTAAACGTGGTCAATTTAAAGTTGCAGCTGAGTTAGGAGTTTTCGCCTGGAAAAAGACTGCATTTGTGCGAGCGGACCTTCAAAATGTTTGCGGCCAAGATGGAAGAAAATTACAATTTTTTCTTCATTTAAAACTAACACATCAACAAAATTTTAAAATTGTACAAACAAATGTAATCGTTCTTATTATTTAAAAAGTGTAAAATGTACGGCTGCCAATATAATAGTTGGGGGAGGGAATCATAGAACCTAATTCCGTTACATAAAAACGGCTGCGTAAAGAATTCTAGCTTACAAAACAACAACAAAAAATGAAATGAAACTATTTCGCTCAATTTAAATTAACGTTTTTTTTTAATTAATAAACTTACGGCTTTTTTCTTTCTTTCTTTTTTAACAAAGATTAGTTCAACAACAGTTCTGTTAATACCAAATAACTTCCGAAATACGTATTTTAGTGTGAATGCTATTGAATTTTGAATATTCATTTTTGGAAATCCCGTTCAAAATGAACGTTCTTTAAAAATTTCAATGTTTAAGACTGTGCAATATTTTAAAAAACAACGGTGCTTAAATCCTTTTTGTTTTAAAATTTATAGTTACCCCGTGATCATTCTTCCAACGATTCAAGTTTCCTAGTTTTCTTCCTTTATTTTCGTTTTTTTTTTTCGCATTTCGTTGAATAAATGTTTCACTATTATAAAATAGGTATGTTTAAGTGTAATGACGAAAAATTATTAAGTAAAAAAAAGTTAGGGAACCAAATCGGGAATGATTAATGCGTAACTTCTGTTATTATTGTCTATTTGTTTACCCGATTTTTCAAGAACCTCAGAAAAGCAATCCTCGCCGAGTTTCACATAGCCTTAATTTTGTTTACCGATTTCCCCATGTATACCTATATCGTTAGTTGGTTTTTTTTTAGGGCTTGTTTCATTGTTTAATTTCGACAAGAATTATTTTCTGCTCGAAAAAACTTCCGAAAACTCGAACAGCCCCGAGAAAAAAAAGACGTCCAAGCCCTAACATAGCTATAATCATTTCTTTGTAACAACAATAATTGTTGATGAATCTAAACAAATTAATCCGTGTATATAAATTATTTATTGGAAAAAATATTCTATTGTTGTTGGATCGTTTACTTTCCTTGTTATTTTTTTATTTAAGAAGAAAATATGAAATTCTATCTTAACTATACCATATTATTGTGAGAGAGTTTTATGCAGTTGTTGATTTTGGGCAAAAATGATAGATACTTGTACATCCTCTTTGCCCCCATTTACTTTTCCAAACTTGAAGTTTTCCTCGCCTGAAGGGAATTTTTGCTAGCTAACTTACGAAAAACTCATTTCAAATTTTGTTTGCACCTTTTTATGGTCCCGGGGTACGTGGGTTTCTCTTTAGATTTTTTCGTAGCGGAGAAGTTGGCTAGGAAAAAATAAATAAATAAATAACAACAAAACACGCCGTTCTGGAAAAAATCAAAATAACATTTTATTGTTAGCAAATCGTATTTTTTAATGTGAACATTTAAAATGTCGATGGTTCCTAAAAATCTCAGCCCCTTCTTTTGTGTGTTGTTCCAATATTCCAGTATTAGGTGTAGTTGTCAACCCTATTAGATTTTTAAATGTAATGAAATGTGATCGAAAATAATTACGGCCTTTTTTTCTGGTGTCTTTTGATTTGAGCTCCAAAATTTGTTTTTTCTAGTTGAAGGTGAGCCTAAAAAACCTTTTTCACATAATGAAAACTGCCTCGTTGTTGATTGTTTGCTTAGTGTTGTAATTGGAATTTGTGAACGAATTAGGGAAAAGATGTATAATGCGCCAGAATTGGAGTGAAGCTGAGATTTTTTACTATTTTGAGAAATAGAATTTTGGCAAATACGTAGATGGGTTAAATTCATTTTTTTAGGTCGCTGTGAATTGCTGTCAAATTCCGTAGTTTGCCTGCGTTTAAAATACTTCAAATCCAAAAATAACCAACCTCTAATGACCTTTGGAAGATTTTTTTACTTACTACTAAAAAAATTAACAAAAAAAACAAAACAAAAAAAAAAAACAATCAAGTTGACTGTTGGTGCATTTCTTCTTTTTTATGAACAAGAAAACGAAATTTTGTCATCTTTTCCTAGAATTAATGTCTTACCGAAATTTCACCGTAATTTATACTACCTTTCAGAAAAGGTTGGCTACAAATGGAGTTTCCCTGATGTCGCCGAGTGCAGACACCTGAATCTTTTGTGGAAACCCCTGGACTGTAAGAAATCCTCCTGGACCCCTCATTTCAGCTGAAGCTGAGAGTGTGATAAACGGAACCTACTTGTGCTTCTAAATCACAAGATTAAATGAATGTGGAAACGTTTCAATGTGAAAGTCGAAAAAAAAAATCCTGTTCGCGCTATTTGGGAGTAAAGATACAAATTAATCAGAGAAATAAAATTCTAAAAACACTCTTCACCGCTTTTTTCTTTTTTTCAATGGAACGTCGCCCAAGTTCCTTAGGGTTACAGTCATTCCTTCTGCTTCCTGCCCGAACTAGCGAAATGCTGTCAGATTTTATTTTGAGTTTCTGTCAATGTACCTAACTACCCTGATTTTTAAATGATGATGAAACAACCCACGATAAATGTGAGAGTACCATGAAATTCCTTTGTGAATGACAAGAAAATTAATAGTTACTGTTACATTGTATAATGGATTATAAAAATTAACATGAATTGTTAAGATTTTAGGTGCAGTCATCGTGGAAAAGGATTATAATGAAATCTATAGGATTTAATTGAATAAATTAATTATATGCATAAAAATATATATATTGAAAACAATTACATGCTATATTTTATGTATGTCGATTATCTATATTATTAAAGTTTCCACTGAAAAAGTACCAAGTGTTCTTAACTTGTTCATCTCCCAACAACATCATCTTCATCAATGCACATGAGTCACTTACAAGGAAAGAAATGAAAAAGAAGTTGGCCATATTGAAGCTAATAGAGACTGGCCGGTAAGGGCTTATCCGGCACCACCGAGAGTAGTCACAACTTTGGAAAGATAGATGCGATAGTGTACTACAGGTAGACTTTCAGTCGTTTTCTTAATGGCAATCCAGACTGTTAACTTACCCTCTTTCGTAGTTTTCCCACTTTCCGAATTATAATTATCTCAAAGGTACTTGAGTATAATCCCTCCTCATTTCGCGATGGTTAACACGTGAGTGTCGGTAATTAAAATTCCTCGGAAAAAACTGATTTTCCACTCCCAGAAGACGAAAAGTTGAAGGAAAAGTGCCAGCGCAAAATTTCATACTGAAAAAATTATTCCAAAGCGAGCACCAACTTACAGAACAACAAACACTTAATAGCATATTTGGGAGATTCTAGAAATAAAAAACGCAATTAGGTTTATTCCAGCTTTGACGGACTAAGCTGGAATAAACCTAATATAACGTAAATAGCGACACTTTAAATTTGGCGTGTGAAGTTAGCTTTTCTTTGATTCTCCCTAGACAAATCCTTTACTGTGATAAAAATTTACGGCCGACGTATCTCGGATGTTTCTTTAGGAACTCTCTAATCTTGGTATTGTAGAGCATTAGGTGGCCCCCAGTTTAACACAGAAGGGATCAGCTAATGCTCTCCGAATTCAGCTAATCCACTCTGAATTCATGGGCGGAATTCAGAGACGTTTCTCAGCTCTTGAGTCCGGGCTCGAATGGCAACTCAGCATATTCATAGTCGCCACGCCAAACGCCGACTTAAGCATAGACTTGAGGCCGTCTCAAATTCGTATTCATAAACCAAAATGGCCCAAAACAGCTGAGATCGAACTCAAGTTTTTAAATGTATATTATGTATTTTATATGTATTTCAACCCTGACAAGGCGCCATAAAACCTTACTTGAGACCGACTCAAGACAGACTGTGGCCATTTTCGTCGTATTTGGAGGACGTTAGAAGGGTCTAACCTCCTCGATTCTACCAAAATGTTCCAAAACAAAACTTTTTTGGGTTATGAAGACGCTTCATTCTAGCGTCTTTTTTGGGTTCTCGAGGGTTGGTCAATGAGTAGACTTAATTTTAAGTCTACTTTTAAGTCTTTTAATTTTAAGTCTAATTTTAAGTCTTTTAAGTTTTATTAAGTCTACTCATTGACCAACCCTCGAGAACCCAAAAAAGACGTTATACGCTACTGGTCAAGAAACTCAACCCCTTATTGCTTCATTCTAGTTCACAGAGGTACCCACGGCATAATAGACCATTTCCACGCATGCGCAGTGGGATCACACGAAAAATGGGCGGGTTATTATTGTGGGGATAACCGGCTGAAAGGTTATTAAGGACCATCCATGTTTTCGAGAACGTAAACAACGCGGTATTAATCCGGTGATTGGGATATTAAATCGAGTCCTTTGTGCCGTTACTATATGCCGGGTTAATGGCTGCGCGAGTCGCTTTCAAACATAAAATATGTTTGACCCCAGCCGAAGTCCCCGGCGCAATTTTACCAGCTCCACCTGGGAGTTGCGCTCTCAGCCAGCTGAAACGTTTCCTCGTTCGCCGGGGTATCCGGTCCACGGGTGACCGAGATGCGGTAGTCAATCTTGTCAGAGAAGCATCGGCAAAAAACCATCCCATTGACATCGCTGTGGACGGGGGAAGGCACCTCCACGAAAAATGGTTGTGAGAACCGGAAAATTCGATCGGCCTCAAAATTTGCCGAATACGGCAAAACATGAAAACATAGGGTAGGTGGGGGTAAAAACTCGCATTTTGGGGTTTTTGCTATGTATCGGGCCTCAGTGAAGAGATATTGTCGCTGTAAAGCTTGCAAAATGTAGATTGGGAACCTAGTTACAGTTTCCCGAAGAGAGAGCGTTGTCGGATGACCAGCCATTTCACAATTTAAAATGTACTAAAACCCCAATTTGAGAGTTTTTTCCCCACCGAGTGGGGTAAAAACTCTCACTGAAATTTGGTGCGAGTTTTTACCCCAATGCCCAAAAATTAAAATAATATGAAAGAAAAACCAGTTCTTCCGTAAAAATAATATTTTATTGGTCATGAAGAAATGGTATCAACTTTATAAAATCTATAAACTGATTTAATAAGCGTGAAATCTTCTCTTACAAACGAAATTTTTGCCTTTTCTCTAAAATGAGCAGAACAATAGGAATAAAAAGAAATGGAGAAGAAAGTTCTTGAAAATAAACATGATTTAGTCTTAAGATTAAGTCTTTGAATTAATAATAATTATATTATGAAACCTTGCAAGCAAAGTGAAGGTTTTGTTCTTTCTGATACTTCTAATGACCGTTATACATTTGAGGCCTAAACGTTATACATTTGAGATTTTTTGTTTTATAATTAGGTACCAAGGAAAATCAATATGTTAATTAACCTATCGCGGCTGCAGCTCCACGGACGGACAGCATTTCTTCGAGAGCCTGTTCGAGGAGTGCTGGACTGATGTGCTTGAAATTGGTTTTCCTTTTGTAATTCCTGTAAACCAAAAGTAGGAATTACAACAAAATTGAATACGGTATAACGAGAAACCCCAACCAACCCTATTTTTCTTAAATAATATTATACCTCTTTTTCGTAAAAATATTATGCCTGATTCTTTTCATTTTTTAGAATGACTAATCAGTTTGTGAAAAAAAAAGATGGGGCAAAAACTCGCAGTCTGTAGTGAGAGTTTTTTCCCCACTTGGCGTGAGAGTTTTTACCCCAAAACGTGGTCTATGACCAACATGTGATTCACATTTCTGGGACGGAGATTTCTTCAAAAGAAAGGTGGTACTTTAACAATCCATTTGATGCTTCAATGACAGGAAAAAACAATCCCACGAAAATCATGCTCACTGATTTACTATGCACATTTGATTATACGAAAATATTACATCAAAACGTGTAAAAACAAACTTACCGCATTGTCTTCCCGAGGGATGTATCCAGACTGGCGAGATATCAACAGGTGACTGATAATACGTTGTCTGAAGCGCAGCCTATTGAGAATTACGGAAAATAACTGTGGGATGGAAAATATGGCCGTGAGAGTTTTTGCCCCACGCGAGTTTTTACCCCCACATACCCTAATATGTAATTTCTCATATTATGAGACGTTAGTTAGATTCCATTAGGGATTGGATCTGGCGAAGGACGATGCATTCGTTGATCATTCAGAGAAAAATAAAATGCAATTCCGTACGTACCTATGAACGAGAACGAAGTGACTCCGAAAAATCACAGTGCCTCAAACTTCCGTGGGAGTCTTCAGGCTAAAGAGCTGGGAGTTCTGTTTGAAAGCCGAATTTCCTGAAGTAATTGAAGAAACCTTTATTCCCATTATTTCTAGCGGAATCGCAATCAGGGGTTTTCCAGAAGGGCAAAGGAAAACATTCACAGTTGTTGACAATTGTTACTACCGGCAGATGGTAGACAAGCTACGTGACAACGAAATTTGTAGGTGCTGTAGATCGCATCGCATTTTCTTCCTTTAATAATAATTATCTCTCAATAATTTCCTCCCGCCTTCTGAGGAGGTGCAACTCCAAGCAGCAATCATTTGACGAAGACCAAAACAAACCATGCACGGAATCCTTGAAGAGGTTGCAATTTACAAATAGCAGGTTATACATATATTCTATGTTACCTAGCACCAAACGATTTTTAAGTAGCAATAAACCTGTATTATCTTAACCATTGAGTTTGGATTACTTCCTCATGCTTATTAGGGCTTCAAACTCTCATTCTAGCAATTAAAAGGGAGAATAAGTTGAATTTACAATGTCGGCTACTAGGAAAGGAGAAAGGCAAGTAACCTTCAAGCGTTTGACTCATTTCTGAAGTAGTGAGGCTCTACTCTCGATGGTCCCTGGCAGGCACCGTATAGGGACAAAGCAAGGGACCGAAATGAGAGCAGTCCAGTGGCAACGTGGGTATCACTGGCAGCGTCACCAATCGATTTATGATAGCGTAAGAATCTTGACTTTCTGAGTATAAAATTTCCTACGCTGCACTTTCAAGACCTAAGGGAGCAACAAGTCATCATTTTCATCAGGCCTACAGCTGGTATCCACTTCTTACAGCAGTTGAAGGTACCGGTTCTTGAGTTCCTGAAAAAACGTAAAAGTTGTAAAATTGTGCGATAAGCCATAAAACTAATCTTAGTATGAATAGGGACAGTCCCAACTTACAGAGTTTCCCATTTTTTCGATGCGATCCCTGAGAACCTGGGCCAACTTGTCAGATCGGTTTTGAACGTACTGGACGACTTGATACAAAGCAACTTTGTAAAGAACCGGACACCATGTTTCTCTTACAAGACCTGGAAGGGGTGTTCAGCTAGTTACACTTTGCACTACACTTTGTACGAGTGGTTTGACGGGCATTGTACTCACCTGTGGCCACAGCACGCAAATACGTCATTAACATGTTAGCGTCGGTTTCAATGGGTTCCAAATAGTGTTTCATGTCCACCTGTTAACAGTCATAACGTCGCTATAAATTGTAGTGTACGTAAAAAATCCATTTATATTTAACGCACATTCACCTCATGTTCAGGTGTCCTGAGAAGCCTAAGAATGGCAGCCAGCTCGCTCCAGACGATTTTCTTATATTTCACATCGTGTTTTTGGGCCAACGGCACAAGCACATACATGCCAAACACAACATCACAGTAGGAGACACCAGTGTACTGCTCCAAAAGTTCTCTATAACTAAATTACAAAAGAAAGTAAAAACACGAAGAAAAAAAAAAGATATTGCTTGACATAACTTTGTGCATTAGAATCGTACAAATCATAGAATGAACTAAGTCCAGGAATAGTCTCTTCAAAATTCAAATCCTCATGTCTGGCTGTGATGTAAGACAACGCCACTCCCAGCAAAGGAGTCACCTCTCTGAACAAGTCTGGACCTGCAACGAGATGGTTACATGAACATTCGTTTTATTTTTGTTTTATGAAAAGCGTGAAGAGAACTATAACTGGTTTTCAAGTTATTCTTACCAGCTAGATAAACGCAACACAACCTGCAGTACTTAGCAGATGGTCGTATGTTGTCCAAAAGATCGGAAGAAAATTCTTCAATTATGACGAACCATTGTAAGCACGATGCCACCGTGCTTGCAGCGCTCTTGTCTTTCCTACGAACAGCTCAAAATGTAATGAATAAAAATAATAGAGAAAAGCCAGACTATTAGCTCTATAATAGAGCTAATAACGTTTCGAAAATTCGATAAATTACCCTTCACACTGATGCAGTCGCATGATTGGCAAGAAAATCCAATCTGAAGGAAAAGCTGCTTGGGTGGAATTCAAAACCCCAGTGAGAGTCGGGGGAGGCCAAGTCGGTCGAAGGTCTACCAAACCCAATTCTTTCATATACAAGGTTTTAATGTTAGGCAACCTGCAAAAATGTATTTTATGTAAAGCTAAAGCTTTTTTTTAAATTATCGTAATCATCACTCAACGACTTGAAAATTGCGCGATAGAATAATATTCTATCGCGCAATTTTTAAGTTATATTATAAAATAAGCAACAGTAGCTTTCGATTAAAAAGCAAACACGAAATTGAAACATTTTAGTGACACAAGCAGAAGGTCTTACGAAGCAATGGCATTTTGAAGAGTTTCGCGCTTTCCAATCAACTGAGGACACGATTCTTCTCGGAGCCGTAAAGAATCGAATCTTTCACTGATATCATCGACTGAAAACCTGCACATTATAAACCACTCATTAAGATTAAAAAAATTACAAACATTATAAACAATATTTAGAGCCTTCTTTTCGGTCTTGCTCACATGTAGCACTTACGTGAAATATTTATTGTTCAGAACAGTATTTGTTATCACGTCGGCCAGCAGGAATTTATCACCCTCTTGTACGACAGTCATAAGAGTAAATGCTAAACGGTGAACGAACCGGTGGTGGTCCCTAACCTAAGGATAAATCACTAAGTTCATAATGAGGAAAGCAGTAGGAATGAGTACGTCGAATACAGCAGATGTCTGTCATAAATGCGTGCTCAAAATCGACGAAATAGTAAATTTACTCAGACCGGAAATTCCAGAGACGAACCTGGGAACAAGTGTACAGATGCACTACAGAGACGAGAAGGCAGAGTTCTTGTCTGGCAAACCAGTGTCCGGACAAACTCCTAAAATTACTACTTTCAACCACATCCTTCAGATAAACGAATAGCTCATCTTGGCCAACGAACAAATTCTTCAGCTGCAAAAAAATAGCCCATATGGAAAACAACAGTGGAATATGTAAATATGCGCAGAAAGAAAAGAAAAGGGAAGATTGTCGTAACACGTAGATCTACGTGTTTACATCTATGTAAAAAACCACTCACCTTTTCGTTTTTCGACGCCAACAAGAATGAAGAGAGCGCGTAAATAAAAGGTAAGGAACTGTTTGGTAACAACGTAGGCGGTATAGAGCCCAAAGAAGGGAGATTCTCCGGATTTGATATGATACGACCATTTATCAACCATGAGCACTTTCTGAAAGTCAAAAGAAGAAAAGTAAGGTTATAAAATGTAGGTTGTACAGCATGGAGCAGCAACATACGAACAGTAACTGTTATAGTTAGTAACTAAAGGTAAATTTAACGGTACCTCAGTCGTTGAAAACCGCGAGTTACAGCTTGTTTTTTGAAGAGTTTTGCAATTGAGTCTTCCAAATTCGTACAGTCCTAAAAAATTTGGTTCTAATGAAATAGAAAAGAGAAACACAACAAGGGCTGGTTTTTTTTTGTTTTTTTTTTTCAATAATCCTTCATCCAGATACTGGAAAGTATTCAGTGTTTGAAATTGACTCTGAAGGTTGCATAACTTACAATAGACTCGTATGTCAAAGCAAAGAGCTGTAGAATAGCACCGACCAGCTTTGAAGCAGAAAACTGAAACAAAACAATTTGAAAAAGGTCTTGATGAGGTGGTTTCACTTCTCATACCTCTCCGTAGCTTTTTTCACTCAATTTGATCATAATTTCGATTATCGCTTAAAACCTGCTCACACTGGGTTCAACAGCTTCTGAATACTGAGTAACCCATTTCAAACCGCATTCATATGCCAACGGGAGGAGGCTCATCACAGAATCTATGTCCAACTTGGCCACGGTAGCTATGGTGGTTACAATGGCGGTCGCGTGTTCCATGTCAGACGTAGAGCTCTGTAGAGATGTGTATCCGAAGTGAGCGTTTAGGAGCTTGTACAGTACGGGGCTGAGTGCTCTGAAAGTACATCAATCTCAGCAATTTCGTGTGGCAAGGTATTATACTATTATACTATAATAGGGAATAGTCTTAAGACTGTGCAGCCTGTACTCACCTGATAGTTTCAACAGAGAGTTTGTAATTAAGAAACGTTTGCCACGTGTAGAAACTTTCCAGAGTCAAATGCATCGCTTCAGGGTGTCCTTGAGCTCGATCTCTAAAACCCCAAACGCCATTCATTAAGTTAGTAGATCTTATCGCCAAAGATTAGGTTTTCCAGAGTTTCATCACGTACCCAGCAATAAACCGGAAAAGAAAATCCAATATTCCATAGTTTTCAATTATATTTTGTGCAATTGTTCTGGACCTAGCAGCTATAACTCTGAACAGTTTCAGAGCCTCTGGATAGAAAGATCCGCTGGTATTTTCGTCTGAAACAGTTAACAAGCAGATTTATATTTTAACAAATACGCCGAACTTTGTGATTTTCAAAATGGCGTCACAAAATTTAACAGAAACATCAACAGTCCCAAAAAATCCTCACTCAACAACTTCCGAACGATGACATCCAATAAATCAGGCATAGAAAAGACAGCGTTTGCGATTTCGTACGAATGTCGACACATACGGGTTAAAGTCTTCAGTGCTTGTTTGGTTTCCACGGGTTCAAGCTGTAGCTTTTCCAAAACGTACCTACGGAACATAAAACCGGTCATTTTCCATATTAATGGGAGAATGAGGGAAAAACAGTCATTTATAACTAAAATGTCACTACGTCAAATGAACGGGAGAAGGAGCAGCAATTCTGCTTCACAGACGCCGAGCCTATAGATAATATTACCATAATATTATTATACTAGGGTATACTATATACCCCGCGTTTGAGAAGAATACAAAATTACCTGATTCTTTCGAGAATATTCGTTCTCATCATTCCCCGAACAATGTCAAGCTTGAGGAGTTCAGAGTCTGTAAGCTCGTCCAATTCTGCTTGTTTCAAGTCAATCGTGACGCCCAGAGAGGGTTGCTGGAGGCCCAAAGGCGTTCCCATCAATAGATCGAGACAAGTCTGAAGGTACAAAAGGGAAGCGTTTACAGGAAAGAATAAAACCAGACGTTGAACGTATACGGAGACAGAATCCCGGGCCAGTTAGGTGAGACTGTAGGTACATAGGATTCTCCAGATGAAGAGCTAGGGGATTCAAGATCATAACATCAGGAACTCAACTTCCACCAGAACGCAGAGCATGCATTTTTTTCTTCTTCAAATGGATACGAAGCAATGACTGACTGCAAGGGTCACAAGACAAGATAACTAGGGCTAGAGCCAGACAACCCCCAACCTCTCCCACCTGGCCTCAGACCCCTTCTACTTGCTTTCCCATATTGGGCGGCTTTCCCTTTTTAATTGGGTGGGGGTAGTCTTTTCTTAATAATTTAAGAGTACAGAAGGAAAACCGGCTAACTCGCGGTTTTAGTGCCGAACGTTAGCCGGTTTTTCCCCTGTACTCTTCAATTAGTTTCTTTGGGAGAGGGAGGGGGGAGTTCCAACATCCTGTCAACTGCTCCAGCCCTTTTTGGACCACTTTTGGAGCAACTGATACGCCACGTGGTTTCAGATTTTTCTCGTCATCGACCTGCCAAAACTAATGTACTATGGTACATGTACTATGTATATTGTAATATGTATATTTCGACCGTATACCTGCAAAACCTCGTATGTTCCAAACTAAAAATTTTACAGGAGACACAAAAAACTCCATGGAAACGTCCAGACTGATGGAGTGCCAAAATCCTTGTAAGTCACAAGAGCTCAGTTGAGTGACTTTTGGCGAATATTGTGACGATTTCTCACTTAAATAACTACTTCAGCACGTCAATTATTATGTGTAACGTATAACTACGTTACTGATGAAAAATGTACAAAACTTACCGATAAAAATAGAAAACATTGGAGAGGCGGCAGAGGCTGAGACTTACGAGTTCTTACAACGTTCTGGAGCCTTTCGGACTTGCAGGTTATTACAACCGAACACAGAGAAGACATTTCTCAAGAGATCAAAACCAAACTTCGTACGAACATTCTAGACTCTAGAATCTAGAGCCTTACATTTACCCAGAAAGCTCAAAACCTTACTTTGGGCAAAAATCGGACTTACGAGGTTTTGCAGGTCGATTTGTTCAATTTTTTAGAAAACGTTTAATATTCGGGTTTTCTCCACTGTTGGAGCTTACATGCAGCAACTTTTTGGTGGTTTCAAACTTTTCTCGTACTACGCTCGCTGAGCTGGATTTTCTAAGACCAATTTCAGATTTTTCCGACATCTAGAAGTGCCTCATAATTTATATGATTCTCCTCCTCCTCCTCCTCCTCCTCCTTGGGCTGCAGCTCCAATACAGTAAGATTTACATAACATAATAATATTATGTAATAACTTAGCACGAAGGTACCTCATCTGAATGGTTGACGATCAGGTTACAAATTGCACCAGCAGATGCCATGACGATCCTTTGTGATGCGTCGTCCAATGAGAATCTGAGCAGCAAGTACATGTCTGCTTCTAAGAGAACAGGAACTATGGGTTCTTGAAAAGCTTCTTCATACTTGCTGGCCTAAATAAACACGGAAATTGAGTCAACTAAACGAAATCTCCACGTTTTTACTCAACAGCCATCTCTTACATTTGCCATAATGTTTGATATTGTAGTCAAAGCGATGACTCTTTGTTGTTGTACAGCACTGCGGCTCAATTGCATGAGTTCCTGGAGCGTATAACCTGGGCGCTCTTGCTCTTCACCATGGTTGTGCAAGCCTTTTAGTAACCCTTGCCCCTTATCTATGTAAGGTAATAGCTCACCTAAAACAAGTCATTCGTGAGCTCACCGCGGGAACGCTAATGATTCCAAGTCGTACAAAAAACAGTTCCTACCTTCGAAATTGAAACGAGCGGGAAATGGGTGATTCGGTTGAGGTTTTCCTTCGGGCAAATCAACCATCCATTTCAACTTTTCATTTTCAATTGAGTTCATATGAGGGTATTTGTTTGCTAACTCTCTGACATCTGGTAGTTCGTTAGCATTAAAAACAGGTTCTGGGTTGGTGCCACTGGAGTTATCTGCCACACTACTTCCAGAGCCTGCTACTTCAGGAGGTCTGAAAATGTATTTATATATTTTTATATATTTATATTTTTATAATTTTTTTTATATATATTTATAGTTGATGGTGATGTTGACCGTTTCAATTAATGTTGTTGGAAACTTGTTGAGGGTCAGTCAAATAAGACGAGATTTTTGCCGACGTTTCAAGAGATATATTCTCTTGAAACGTCGGCAAAAATCTCGTCTTATTTGACTGACCCTCAACAAGTTTCCAACAACCTTTATATATTTAGATATTCACGGTGTGTAATCGAGATAGATGCATGAAAAAGCCTCAACTATACCCAGAGGGGGTTGTGTCCATGGCCTCATCTGAATCTTTCTGTTTCCTTCTGTTTTTCAAGAATGCCACAATGCCAGGGTCGATGGTGGACAAGAGTTTGTCCCTTTCTGCTACAACCTCTTCTTGAGACATTCGGGACAATGTCGCTAAATTGTCTTGATGAATACGATTGGCGTCCTGGCCTGAAATCACGTAGCTTCTCGAACCTAAGCCACGTAGATGCCAAGCAACATAATACAGTAAAAGTAGCAAACCTGCTGGGAATGTTATTCCGAATCAAACTACCTCAGAAAATTCCTTACCAAAATTTTCTTGTAACTGTTCAGCTGGGATGAGAGTAGCCGCCGCAGGGGCTTCCCTTTGAGCAAGCATCCGTTGTGCAAATAAACTCTTCTTTTTAGGCTGAGCCATTTTTTTTAAAAAAAGGCTTGGTAAAGTAATCGACGTAATTTACAGTGATGCTCCAAAAGACACGAAATTATGAGT
This sequence comes from Pilophorus perplexus, assembly GCA_955831195.1. Classification (NCBI taxonomy): domain Eukaryota; kingdom Metazoa; phylum Arthropoda; class Insecta; order Hemiptera; family Miridae; genus Pilophorus; species Pilophorus perplexus. The sequence continues at coordinate 15,565,018 of OY037011.1, read as the reverse complement.
AAGAGAAAAGATGGGATATAGAAAGCCTCTGTTAGATCATGATAAGGGATTTCTACATTAGTGCGATCTAATCTAATTTACTCGCGAAACTTTACAAGACAAAATGTAGATAAATATAAACAAAACGCAGGCTCCAACTACAAACTAACCGGAGCACAATAATAAACATGGATGAATCGGAGGTTACGAATTGGCAGGTTATACACAAGTACTGTTGCTGCTGTGTTCTACATTTTAGAGCCGCTTTTTTTCTCTCTCTTTGATGGCATGTTACTCGCCGGTAAATCTATTCTTATTTTAAATTTATTTAAACTTATTCTTAAATTTATTCTTTTTTTTTCTTGAGAGCGCCAGAGGAAGTAGAGACCAACAACAACAACAACAAATTTATTCTTATAGAAAATCAATCAGGGATTTTATTTAAATTTATTCTTCATAGCGTAGATTGAAAAGTTTCTTACATTCATTAAATGAATAAAACATAAATTCAATGAAATTTTCATTCATTCATTCATTGTTGATCGTTGTTGTGCGACCACTCCAGTGGTGAAACATCGATTAGTTGTAGGAGATCGAAATCGGTTATCAAAGTCTGATAACGGTGTTTATTCTATGCAAGTTCTCCTATTTTGAAATCCGTCTTTCGTGAATTTTGTAATTTTGAACGATATGACAGTTTCATTCAGCAATCAGTCTATTCGAGCCTATTTTGACTGATTAAGTAATCTTACGGCAGATACAAATGGTATAGTTGCAGTTCGACATCTCGTCCTTAAGAAAGGTATAACTTGTAGATATTGTTGGAAACTTGTTGAGGGTCAGTCAAATAATTAATTATTTGACTGACCCTCAACAAGTTTCCAACAACATTAATTGAAACGGTCAACATCACCATCAACTAATAACTTGTAGAGTATGTGAGGTAAACAAACTGTTTCGAGTTTGTTTTGAAGGATCGTAGATGCATGACATTGTGCTGGAAGGTCGGGCGCGAACGGATGACTGTAGTTGGCAGTATTATTTTTACGAAAAATGGAGATGGTAGCGCCATGGCATGGGGAATCAATTACCTACCAATGAATTTCTGTTGTATTTTCAGAGATCCAATTTCAGAAAGTGTTCAGTTCCAATGAATTCCTGCGGTAGTTTTTGCCCCATGACTACATAGTTGTAGTTTTTTGCCTCAAAGGAAGTCTGGCACATGTTTTTCTTATCCATGACCATCTGGCAGTGGCAGAAGAAACTGCTCAACTTGAATGTTTGCACTTACGATAATAGTTATAATTATTCTGCCAGCTAGTTACAATACTCAAGAATGGGGAAAATTTCATCGTATTCAAACAAACTTCCCTCTTTTAGTTTAACCGCGACGGAGGTCAAAATTTGACATTATTCGTTTCAAGATGTCTAGATGCTTAGACACCGTCCGAGCCGTTTTGGGCAGTACTGCCGTACTTACGATTTAAAAAAAAAATCTGAAATGTTGACAAAATACTCGATTTACCATCTAGTTGTGCCCGCAAGGTTTTCAGCCCGGTCGCCCAAACCCGTGGGGCGCTATGGGGTTTTCGGCTATGTGGCCGAGTTAGGTGTCGTTTTCGAAGAATTTTTGGACGTAGAATCCATTTCCGGGGGTCCCAGAACGACCCGATTCTATGGGGCTTTCGTGGGGCTACAAATGGGATTTTTGTAGGATGCCAGGAGGTCAAATTCCTTTTTCGAGTAATTTTGGACGCCAAATCCGTTTTCCGAGGTCTCACTTTAAATGGACAAATTTTTTTCAAACATCGTACAGAATGTTTTTTAATTTGGTCTAAATGACACCGAATTAATTTTTGCGCAATTAACCTGTATCAATGAATAATAAACCCTTGTGTAAAATTTGCAGCGGTTTTTCTGTTCAATTCTAGTTTCTTTTTCATAACTTATCAACCATTCGTCCCAGAACCATGCATACCTATGTATATTGAGAATTCATTTTGTGTAAAACACATTTCTCAGTGCCTAATCATTTCTCCAAACTCATTTCCTTGCACACAACCTATAGGTAACGATCTTCCCTAGTTCCTACACGAGTATGAATATAATCATCTTAATTCTTCTTATAGTTTTCCTAGGTAGCATTGATCATCACTGAAAGCGGACTATCACGCGTTCCACCTGTAGGATGGAGGTTGATGACAATGACGAATACGAAGAGCAAGAGGTTCTCGTCTACTTGGACTTTGGATCAAAAATTGATGACGACTTGTTGTCTTTGGAGAAAGAATTCAAACTCATCGGCCTAGAATCTGAAGCACCAGTTTTGCAGCTTGGCAATCAAGTGTTCCAAGGTTTGTTAAAGTCATGTTCGATGAAAATCATTCAAAAGTAGCTTTAATTCTGGGATCTTCATTATGGGGTGGAATGTGATTATACCTACTTGTTCGTAGTGCTCTCTGACGGTCCTAATAAATCCCTTTGGTAGTGGTCGGTTTGGAGGGAGACTAAGCAGTAGCTACAACCTGTGAGAGTTGAGAGAACCTTAGGGGATGTTGATGAACGACCATGGTACACTACTCTTCTCCATTCTTTCATATGGATATTGTAGTACAGTATCCACGCTGTAGGCATAGCAAGTTTCCATCCAGCTTGCCACTGGGGTTTGAAGAGCGTGCAGGATTATCCTGCTGCTGACCTGCCTACTGCTTTGACAAATTTTGCAACCATAGAGAGTTTTTCTGGATCCATTCACGTTTACATATTTCCCTCGTAGAGTTCCTCCAGAAACGAGAATAATTTGGTTAATTATTCTCAGATTGTTTTTGCCAAGAGGGTCAGAAATTTTGATCGGCCTCAAACTTAGTCCGTACATGTTTCATGAAGTAGATTCCTAAATGAAAATTTCATTCACATTCACATTTGATGTCCTTCCGCCGTCTGAGCCGTTTTGAGAAGTTTTGAGCTGAAATTTTGGCACCTAGGAGTTTTTGGAGGATTTAGGGTTGGAGGTCGGGTGAGGAGTCGATTTCAAAGAATTGTTGATCGTAGATTCCATTTATGGGAGTCTCAGACCCATCCAACTACACCGTGAAGGTCTAAGGTTCCTACTCGTTTGAAGGACGTTGCCCAGTAGTTTGAATAACGTATCGCTTTCGAAGTAATTTTAGTTCTGTTCTAACATTGTAAGGTATATGGTTTTTTCTTCGACTTTTTTTTTTTTTTTGAATGATTTTTCATTAACATAGAATTAATTTTTTGCACAATTCACACAAAATCTCCCCCCGGACTTCTTTAAAACTGCTGCGTTTTTCACTGTTGCAGGTGAATGGAAAGACAGTTTGGGGACTCATATTCTTTTCGAGGAGGATTCTTCACCTCCAAAAACTGACCCTCTGTTTGGCGCCACCCCATCAAATTTTGTCAAGTTCTCTAGTCAAACTGACAAAATACTCCACATGTCAAGAATTTTCGTGAACCGCAAGAAGGATAACGAATCATTTGCCGATGAATGCCCTGAAGATGAAACTGTATGAAGTGCTGCTCTGAACTCAAGAAGGTGAACCTTTCATTCTTAAATAAGCAAGGATTTCCTTCTATTAGCAGTAAAATTTGCTAAACGATGAATGTCAATGAAGGTAACTTTTATCAACTGTTGATTTAGAGAAAAACGAAAAACAAAGATTCATGTCCCAAATTTGCAATCTGTATCTAACGGCGTTTTTCTTGCATTGAGGTGGTTAGGGAGTTTGCAAACCAGCAGAGGAGTCTTTCCCTCTCCCTAACCAACTCATTGGATTAGACCTCTGCACCATCGGCAAACAACCACTTTTACTAGCATCCTTTTACTCCAACAATTGTCTATAATCGTGTGTAATTAATTATCAATTATTATATGTATTAATTAATGGAATTTATTGGACGGATTCCAGGTGCAAACATGTCCATAAAAGCAAAATCTGGAAAAAGTGGGAAAGACAGGGGGAAAGAACGATGAATGTCAATAAAAATTAATTTAGAAAAAATGAAAAACAAAGTTTCATGTCCCAAATTTTCAATTTTTATCCTCCTAACGTTGTTTTTCTTGCTTCATTTTACTCCGACAGGTTTAGTCCTATTCATAATCGTTCAAAGTAATTTTTTGGACGTATTCCATGTACAAATATGTTGATAAAAGCAAAACCTGGAAAAAAGTTTATTGCACAAAAAATATGTTTGAAAAAGGACGAAGATTTGGGCATTTTTATATTAAATTGTAATATAAATTAACGAATTAATTAAATTAATTTTGATGATTTTTTAAAACTTCATTTGATAATTTTTTATTGGGCATATGACGTAGAATTGGGCATTTTTTATTTTATTTTGTTTGATATGATTCGAATTGATATGATTATTTTTTTATAACTTAATTTGATGATTTTTTAATTTTTATTTGATTTGATGATTTCATTTCATTTTATTTGATATTGGATTTGATGCGGTTTCTGTGAGCCTGACTGCTATTCGGGGGAAGAACGATATAAGTCCGAGCGCCGAGGGAAGAACGAGCCCGACATTCATCGTTCCCCCCCTCAGACTTTCATCATTTTCCCCCCTTACCACCAATCTGTTTGTGTTTTTTGGGTGATTCTCATCGTTTTCCCCCGCGTGGTTTGGCAGGCTATTAGTACTCCTTCCAAGCTAATAGATGGCGCAGAAATCTCAAAAAAGTCGAAAAAGTGACATTCATCGTTTCTCCCCCTGGCCCTTCAAATTGTGTTAAAATTTAATATAATTAATACCAATAATGATTGTAGTTTGCCTCTTTACCCGAGTTTTTTAATTTCACGATTTATTTTAAAATTTTATATTTTAAAAATTCTTCCATTTTATTGTTTTGTGTCCATCATCTTGGGTTAAATGGTTATTGAGTGTGTTGGTTCTCATTGGCACAATATTTTGGGCCCGAATCACTTAAGGGATTTTCGGTCAGCCGGCTCTCTGAAGTTCTAGTGAAGGGAAAGATTGTTCTACGTTTAGCGTTAGAAATAAACCCGGCCAAACAAAACGGGACTGTTCAATCCCCTGATCCGTCTGTGATCGTTTGAAATAAACCCCGACGCCAAATGCAGCCCTATTCGTAGTTAAGAGTTTAATGGCCCGTTTTATATGCCCGGGTTAGTCGAGTTAAAAACGGGCCAACGATCGAATCTCGTTACGATTCCCGCCTGTTCACGAATGCTGCGTTCGTGTGCCGTCAGAGCCCCTTTCATCTTCACTCTTACGCAAAAGGATTGTTTTAAATTTCGTAATTTCTCTCCTGTAAATTACATGGGGGACCGCCGAAAAATGACTTATTGTGTCCTCGGGGGTGTTTGTCGTGATGGAATTGCGTCAAAGTGCGTCTACGAGAATGAAATTATCGAGTAGTCGAAGCGTTAAACCGACAATCACAACACGAGGTGATCACCCAGGTCGAGTCGTGAGCTGTGTTTCGGTTACCCTTTTCAACTCTTGTGGATCAAGGTTGTGACTTATGGAGCGTACAGACGCTGAGCATAAAATTTATCTAATGCTGACATATTGCTCCCTAGCCTTGAAACGTCAGTACATACCTATACCAGGATGAACATTGATGAACGATGTTACTATGTAGAGTCCGGTGGGTAATTTAGGATCTTTTTACAAGCTTGCTAATTTGATGGAAATACTAATACTGTCGTGTTAAAGGTTTGAATCCTATCCAATGGAATACGCTATTAATTCCCAATAAAGTTGGGTTAGTGTTTGTAATCGGAAACTTCATCGTCATGAATGTTGATTCAGGGTGTGAAGTGTTGATTTGCTTGACCTGTGATTGCGTTGATTTGGAGTTCGACACCGCCGCCACTACATGATGTTTAGAAGGTTACCTATGTAAATATAACTTGTTAACTTCTTGTAGTACGCCCGATCTACAAAACATTCAATATTGTTAACGTGACGCAATACACACCGTGAACCGAAATGCAGCTTTATCTCGATTGCAAGGATCAAGATTTAGAATGTTTCTATCTTTCGTCATCGGCTGCCTTTGCATCGGAAGGATCTATCCGTACGTGTATTACGAAGGATTACTGAAACAGATGCTATGCATGATATTCCGACATTGTATTAAGTTTACATTTTTCTTATTTTAAAACAGTTTTGATCCTGAATATAATATTGGTTACAAATAATGCTGTATTATAGCATACTGAATACTATTTTACCATGCATTATCAATCCTTTCTAATGTTACATTACAATACTACTCTACTGCTCTATCAATGTCACACTTACAGTAAGTGTGAGAGTGATAGAGCAGTAACCGATTAATTGAGCAGGTTTCTGCAGATACATTTGGTGCATTAGTTTCACGTTGTTCACCTTCAGGGATTTATGTACTTAGTGCATAACTTGGACCTTAGGTATTTTTCGCTCAGCTCAATTTATTCCGGGTACCCTGTAAAAACATTCCTAAAAATTACTTTTAAAAGAGATAAATTATTGTAATTGGAGTTGGCACCAGTTAATATCAATGAGATCACATTACTCTGATTTTCAAGTTACCTTACTATAACTATTATTGAAATTAGTAGGTACTCATATTTGCTATTATTTTCGGAGTGTACCTAAATAATTCCACGACGGGCTTAGTTGATGGATTGTCTGCAAAAACGGCTTTGGGTCAATAACATCGTAATAGTCCCGAAGAATTTGATAGAGTTGTGTCATGTACTCGCTCTTGGCATGAGCTTCTAATCTAGAAAATCGCTTAGCAATTAGTGTGTTTCTGTGGCTCCTCGTACTACGTCTGTCTCCCTGGAAAATGCAATAATATTAGAGTTTGTAAATAGTTTAATAGTGCTGATTTTGAGGTTGAGGTATCCGGGTTCAAGTAAAACCCTGCCGACTCATCAAACCAGAAAACGAATTAGCTTTACTTAAGTTCACAACATTGGCGAATATAAATAGATTTTCACATTTTTTTCGAGCAGAATAAAATAATAATTATATTATAATGAATAATTATGAAATTTGCGGAAAATATTATTTCCAGCCAATTACATAATTTTCTAAACATACAGCAAATCTTATGTTCCAAAATGTTGGAGTAGAGATTATAAAAATTGTAATTTTATTATAATTTAGGTATTAAATTATAATAGGTACCTATGCAATTATAATCTTGGGTTGAAAATTCGTCAATATCAAAAACGAATATTTTTACGCTCTTTACCTATCACCAAATTCTTAACGTAGCTCCAAACTTGGTTCTATCCCGTTTTATAGGAACTTTGAATTCTTCTGTAAATCACCAACAACTACGGTTAATAATATTTATTAACAGTAGTTGTTGGTAAAATTATTTTACTGAAGTGTTGCGATACTCACTTTTTTAATCCTTGGGAATATATTAAGTGGTGCTGCATGCACGTAAATGTAGGTCTCTCTCTCGTCCCAGAGTGATTCTTCCGGAAGAAATCCAGCAGAAGAGTAAAATCTCCACAAAGAGAGCGGATCAGTTTGAGGACCCCACCCTAATTGGCTCGTGCAGACCCGAAGGAAGACCATTAGCTGAAAATCCTTAGGGTTACCATTCAAACGGGATCATCTATCTGCGGGTTTCAATTCGACAAATTCGTAAAGATTCTTACCGGATAACACACGTAACGAACCTAAAATGGGTTCCACCCATTTGGTTCGTTATCGCGCCGTTGGCGTCTATAAAACGTAAATCGTGTCTTAGAGATCTGTTGGAACTCACTGTAACAAGAAGTGACTTGGAGTACATCTTGAGGAGCACTGTACGAAGAAAGTGGCGGAAGAATATTTTTATATGCTCCGAAAAGTGCGCTCTGATTCTTTTCGTCGGTTCCTTTTTTTTACTAGAAGATGTGAGCGTGAAGAGCGTTTCTGTGTTTAGTTTCAAGTTGACACACTGCTTTGCCCACTTTGCCGCTCTGTGAATCACGTTTTCTGTGGCGTTCCTTTTGAAGATTTCCTTCTTTTTTTCTAACAAAGTGAGTGCACGGCTTCCCTCTCCGATTTCATACGCGTGTACGGTGGAAGCCCCTGAAAAACAAATAAAAGGAAAAGGATATTGAAGATGAAGAGGACGAGAAGCCTTCAGGAGAAAAGTGTTTTAAACAATTTCTCAAGGGCAAAATAATATTTCAAGCGGGGTGTCTACAAAACAGTACTCACACACCTTGTTAGCACCGACGGATTGGGCAGAAGGCTCACTTCGAAAATTGAAAGTGTATTGAATTTATTTATTGATTGCCGTCCATCTTACTAAGGGTTGAAGGTTGTTAGCAAATCCTTTGGTGAACCTCGAGAAGAACAATCAAAAGGTCGCCTTTTCTCGGCGCTTATCGCCCATCTCGCCTATTACCATAATGTACAATATCTAGGAAGATGGCGGCGAAGGCAATAAATTAAAATCGATTGATTCGACTCTTTTTCATTTGATCGAAGCCGACCCGATTGAGCAACCGGGACGAATCCTGGACGTGTGAAAGGTACCGATTTCTAGTATCTGGGTTGTATCTGAGGCTTTAGAAAATCTTAAAGATAAGGCATCTTCTGTAATACTCGTCCTGTCGTGTGTTTCCCTCAGGGCGACCGCCTTAGGGCGGTTGATGTGCTTTCTAAACCTCGTTGGTAGGGCACTCTCCTCTACATCATTGTTCCTTGTTATGGACGAAAAAAAAGTTTGCTTTTCGTCAGCGGAGTGGCATCGCGTCCAATTTGAATGTCTAGCAGCGGGGTCAGTGCTGGGATTGAGTGGTTGAAAACGCGATATTAAACTATAGATTGCGATATATCTTTCTAGCAGTCATGATCATGTTCCTCGCGGTAAAACGAAGCACCTTGTTTTCATTAAGGGAAATATTAAGATGCAACCAAGATTTCTGCGAAAGGCGAGTGTGAACAAGACGTGATCAATGTTAATAAGAGTATAACTGGGCTACAAAACCGTGTTGTTCTGGCTTGGGACGAATTGCGACACATAATTTTCGGGGTTCCCTAGGTCGGACCCACGAAGGGTCGGATTACGCTTCGAACTCGAAGTCGTTATTAGCACGGTCGTAAAAATGACCGTTCCGAGTACCTGAGATAGCCCTTTGAGACAATCTATAAGCAAGGCCCACTACACGAAGCACAGCTATATTATGAGTAGGCCTATAGGGGTGAAAACGAGACTACTAGCGATTCTCCCACTAACATACTAACATAGTTAATATATTAGTTATATATTAAAGTCAAATTAATGTCAAAGATGGGCGTATTTGCGAATACGAATATCACCCAAAGCACACCCAACCTGCGAATACGAATACGAATTTATTCGTATTCTGAACTGTAAATACGAACATACGTATTTTCGGACGTATAAATACGAATATTCGTCGAAAACATTTGCGAATATTCGTGTACTCGATGTTGAAATACTCAAATAGGTTCAAACTACATTTGAACATACCTGAAAAATTGAAAATACACTCGTATACCGTCGTATTCGCAGGAAAAAAAATCCGATTCTCACTTATCCAGGTAATTCCCACTTATCAAGGTTAGTGATGGTCAGGAATGGTTTGGGATGGTTAGAGATGGTTAGGGATGGTTAGGGATGGTTAGAGATGGTTAGGGATGGTTTGGGATGGTTAGAGATGGTTAGGGATGGTTAGGGGGGTTAGGGATGGTTAGAGATGGTTTGGGATGGTTAGGAATGGTTAGGGGGGTTTGGGATGGTTAGGGATTGTTAGAGATGGTTAGGGGGGTTAGGGATGGTTAGAGATGGTTAGGGATGGTTTGGGGGGTTTGGGATGGTTAGAGATGGTTAGGGATGGTTAGGGGGGTTAGGGATGGTTAGAGATGGTTTGGGATGGTTAGAGATGGTTTGAGATGGTTAGGGATGGTTTGGGATGGTTAGGAATGGTTTGGGGGGTTTGGGATGGTTAGGGATGGTTTGGGATGGTTAGGAATGGTTAGAGATGGTTTGGGGGGTTTGGGATGGTTAGAGATGGTTAGGGAGGGTTAGGGATGGTTAGGGGGGTTAGGGATGGTTAGAGATGGTTTGGGATGGTTAGAGATGGTTAGAGATGGTTAGAGATGGTTAGGGATGGTTTGGGATGGTTAGGAATGGTTTGGGGGGTTTGGGATGGTTAGGGATGGTTTGGGATGGTTAGGGATGGTTAGGAATGGTTAGGGATGGTTAGGGGGGTTAGGTATGGTTAGAGATGGTTAGGGATGGTTTGGGATGGTTAGGGGGGTTTGGGCTGGTTAGAGATGGTTAGGGATGGTTAGGGAGGGTTAGGGATGGTTAGGGGGGTTAGGAATGGTTAGGAATGGTTTCGAAGGGTTAGGGATGGTTAGGTGATCCTGTTGGAATAATCTGCCATAACTGGCTAGTAAGAATCACCTGGATGAGTGAGAATGTCCTGGATAAGTGAGAATTACCTGGCTAAAGGAGAATCACCTGATTCACACTGATTGAACACTGATTGATTAGGTACCTGATTCATTGGTTTGAAAAGTATATTGTCAAATTTTCAGATTTAACAAAAAATTTATACATCCCAAACGGCCCGGACGCCGGACGGACATTTCGGATTTTGAATGTAGATCTCTTGAAGCGGATAATGTCAAATTTTGAGGCCGATCGGATTCGTCGACCCCCGTCCAAGAATAATAAACCAAAAGTGGTAACTCATTAGTGCTGAACATTACTTATATTATAAGTAATGAAATTTTGGAGATGACCTAAGTCAAGAGTTTTATTTTACTGCAATTTAGTATCTCTCAATCCTGGACTCCGGGCAGCCGGCCTTCTCACTTGAATTTAGGTAGCCATTGAGTATTGACCACTTGAGGAGGTTCAGGCAGAGGTCATAAAGAGCTCGCCTTCGTCAAATCGGATTAGCACGTTGACAGCTAAAGGTCTTCGAGACTGCCCAGGTATAAGTCCAGGTATGGGCAGAATCATGTGTCGCAATTCGTCTTTTACCGTTGTTCTTAATATCCGTCATGATTATGTTAGCTCAACTACAAAATGCATTCGCCCCATCTGTCCCACACTTATCGAGATCATAACGCGAATGGCTGAACTGCCAAACAATGCAGTGACATAGTTTAAAAAAAAAAAAGTCTTGTGACAGCTTTTTCCAGGCACAGGAACAAAGTGTTCCTGCTCTTTCTCAGTACCTGATACTTTTACCTGATACTTCAAGTATCATTGGAACATTATGTGACAAGTCTTGTCACATAATGTTCCAAGGAGCAACCTCGGGATTCATGTTACTTTGTTACCGTTCCGAGGACTAGCAGCAATCATCTCATTTCCCTTCCACCCACCCTCATCCTGCCTTTGTGCCTGGAAGGGAGCGGGCCTCTTCCAAGGAAATTTTTGGGTTGCTATTTTTAGTCTTCTCCCTTGGACTTTGAGTTCGTTTTCTCTCTAATTGCTCCTAAATAAATGAAACCTTTGTGTATGAATTATTAACAAATACCGATTATAAAATATAGGTACCTGCCTTTTTTGGTTTATTATTCTTGGAATAATACACCTATGTTTTCGCGACGTGGGTCGACGACTCCGATCGGCCTCAAAATTTGACATTATCCGTTTCAAGAGGTCTACATTCTAAATCCGAAATATCCGTCCGCCGTACGCCGTCCGCCGCCCGGGCCGTTTTGGGCAGTAGGAATTTTTTTTTTTAAATCCGTAAAGTTTCCGCTCTCAGGTATGTGATACAGGTGTACACAAGGTTCTACTTCAAAAATCCAATTAATTTTCCACTTTCAACCACTCTTTCTGTGTTTTAGTAGGTGCAGAATCCGAATTTAAAACCCTATTTTAGCTATCTCCATCTTAGCTATATTCCATTCCACGGGAAACAGCGGTGAAGTTGACAAAGTACACACATAGAACCCCCAAAAACACGGTTTTATACATTCCTTGTAAATTTTTTTCAAACACAACGGCAGATTAAAAAAAAAAAATCCTTCCAAAATCGGATTCAGCTTGGAAAAACCTGTAATTCTGTGTGCTCACTTTCATTTGTCAAATCTCAAAATTTACAGTCTGGTGTAGGTACTTAATTTCACAAACATTTTTTTTCTGGTGTACTCAATTTACAGTAGCTATGTTGTACTTAACTCACAAACAAGCGATTTTTTTTTAGATTTTAAAAATAAAAGAGAGCGTATTTTTCATGCTGAATCCGATTTGGGATAAGATTTTTCCCTATCTGCTGTTGTTTTTTTTTTTTTTTTTTTTTTTTTTTCAAAATCTGCATTTACAAAATTTTTAAATATTACAAATTAATGTAGGTAGGTACATTTAATTAATAAAATCAATATCACAATTAATGTACATTTAATGTATAATACAGTGTTTTTCGGGTTTTTTGTGTGTACTTTGTCAACTTTACCGCTGTTTCCCGTGAAATTGAAGAAGATAGCTAAAATCGGGTTTCAAATTCGGATTCTGCACCTCATAAAACTTAGAAGGAAAAATTAATGGGGATTGTTGAAGTGCTATTTTTAACACTTAAACGTAGATAGGAAATAGGTATAATATACCTATTTCCTAGCTTATACATATTATGTATAAGCTATATCTCAAAAACTAGACTGATAGGGAAAAACGGGTTTCAGATTTGGATTCGGCACCCTGAAAAACCTTGTCCTTATCTTCTCGGCACCAAACACCACCTTTTTTTGTTGGCCAGTGTACTACTGTAGGTAGGAATGTAACTTCCTAAACCGTTCGATTCTCAACAGATCCCCGAGAAGGATCTTTTTGACCTGCATCTGAATGGCTAGTACCATTTCTCGCCTTTCCCTTCCGGGAGTCAGACTCTCGAGTGTTGTGGCCCCATATCGACCAGATCGGACGCGTGACAGACCCCCTCGTCACGTTCATTTGGTATAATTAAACTGTGTTTTGGTTCGGAAGAGTTCAACCTCGCAAGGGAAGGCCCGAGGGCTCCACGATGCCTCAAAACCAACATGCAATACATGGAGGATTACACATTAAATGTGTACACATTAAATTTTAATTTCTTTTTACGGTGGGTATACTATTTATACCTACCTATATTTACAGGGACGCATCAGCTTTAGATAACGAATAACGACCCTTGCCCGAAGAACTTTTGATTTGATGCTTTTGGTTTATTATTCTTGGAATAATAAATGTTTTCGCGACGGGGGTCGACGACTCCGATCGGGCTCAAAATTTGACATTATCCGTTTCAAGAGGTCTACATTCTAAATCCGAAATGTCCGTCCGCCGTTCGCCGTCCAGGCCGTTTTGGGCAGTAGGATTTTTTTTTTTAAATCTGAAATTTTTGATCGCCCAAACCCGTGGGGCGCTAAGGGGCTATAATGGGGCTACGGGAGGGTTTTTTTGAAGGCTTTTAGCTATGGGATCGAGTTAGGTGTCGTTTTCGAAGTATTTTTGGACGTAGAATCCATTTTTTGGGGTCCCGGAACGATCTGATTTCACTGAGACGATCTTTAGGGCTTTCATGGGGCTAAAAATGGGATTTTTGAAGGATCCCAGGATGTAAATATTTTTCGAGTAAAAAATGAAGAATTTTTGAAAAAAAAAATCCCCAAAAAAATTTTTTTTTGAGATAAAAATCCAAAAAAAATTGTTTTTTTGTTTTAAATTTTTTCATTGACAGAATTAAATTTCGGCACAAGTAACGTATATCAAAGAATAATAAACCCTTGTGTAAAATTTGTAGTGTTTTTTCCTTTCGAGGTTGTAGGTTTGGACGCATGTAGGTATTAGGTTTTTGTTTTTCTTCAACAAATGAGCGAATTTCACATATGCCCTGCAGGCCGATGTGCGTGGGTGGATCACAGAGAAGATACAGCCAGGGGCTAAATGCAGCTCAAGAGGCCGCCAAGGACGCGCGAGGCCACACAGAACAATAACTCCACTTATGAAAGAGGCCTGCAGACTTATCGCAATGTTGTCTGGTACCTAACTTGATCTATTGTAATTAAAGGTCCTAGTCCTGTGGTACGGTCTGTTACCCTCGTGGTATGCAACCCACCCACGTTAACACCCTTCTTGTCAGCATCTGGCGGGGATTAGGTGGGGGATATAAACCCACGAGTTGGACTCACAGGTTCATTAAATTGCTACAAAATAACGACTTGCACCTTGGCTACGCATCTGGCAAACTTACCTACTCGTGCGAAACCTAAGCGGCATACGCTATGCCCCTTCTGAACATAGGAAGCACGATTGTTTTTAAGTCCTTGCTAACTCCCACAATGAAGTGACAATCGTGTTATCGACAATGCGATTCACGATTCACTAATTGGAGATATGTTTCAAAGGGAGCAGGAAAAAGCTCAGGCCTGCCTGATCGTTAGTAAACTGATGATGAGATAGGTACATCTGAATATGCATATCTTACGATGGCTAGAGAATCCATTCGACATTTGTGTGTGCAAAATTTGATTGCTTATGTCGACTGAATTCAGATAATATCTTATGCTGGCAGTGTAGTAGATATAACATGGATATATCCATGGATATGTCCATCTCTTCGTAGATATAACATGGATATATCCTTGTTCAGACGCATCTGCAGGCAGTGTAGATTTCCGTCATCAGTTTACTGATGATCGTGTAGGCCTGAGGATACGAGGACGAAGATGAATATAATTGAATATAATTTTTTTGATCGCGAATGTGATGAATATCTACTTATAATAATACGAATGTGATGATTATCTACTTATAAGTAAACCAAATGAAGGTCATTGGATTTGATGAAACTGGAATTTGGTAAATAAATGAAAATACTTTGTTTTCCAGTATTTTTATTGGTACCTAGGTACCTGAGTAATCCTCGTACCTATAGAATGAAAAATATGAAGGTAGGGATTTTATTTTTGAGTTGGTGAGTCCCGAACTAATATGGGTAGGTATTATAGGTGACAGAACAGCCTATTATTAATGTGAAACTTTTATTACATCGCCTCAATTTTTTTCGTCTGTGTGTCGTTTTCCGTCATATCACGTATGTAACGTCACATCACGCTAAAGGGACCGTAATTACTCCATGCTGCCCCGCCTCAACGGTAGAGTCTAGAGAGACGGCGTTTTTTCCGTCGGGTTCCGCGTTGGTCGTAGATGTGTCGTAGGCCATATTAGATTCGTCGAAATTCGCCAAATTCGAAAATTCGTCTTTCTTGCGCGTTGTCCCACGTTTTTTCACTTTCCACTCGCGCCAAAGGCCGTTTAGGGGTCGAAAAAATTACGAAAAAATACGAGCCGTATAGATCAGACCTGGAGGAAGACGTCGGTCAAATCGAAAATCGGAATTTCGCCCGGGAAATTCGTCGAAATAATCGTTTGTCCCACGTTTTTTCAGGTTCAAAAATACCCAGTAAGGAGTCGTTTTTTGGATATGTTATCCGCGAGCCAAATGGGGTTCAATCTATGCCGAATCACATTCCGAAGTCGGATTTCAAAAAAACCGAGGGGGAGGGGGCGAGTTCACGGTGAGTAGCGAGATTCATCGTTTTAATTCGCGCGGGGTGAGGCTTGAGTTGCGTGGCTGCCGAACGTCAGTGAGCTATTTGTTGAGACTCTAACAGGTTGTACCTCCCCCCCCCCTCCTTACACCCATCCAACACCCCCATATTATATATTCAACCCCCTCCCCTTCCCTAAAGAAGAGAAGGAGTGGGGATTTCAACCAATATTGATTCGATTTTGATGAAATTTTCAGGGATTACGCGGGTTGTAGACTTAAGTATTGGGAATGTACTCAAAACAATTTGGAATACGAACGAATTGTAAATGTATATCTGTAAACATTTGTGAATAAATTGAATTGAATTGTGCCTCCCAGATTTTATTGAAGGTGGAGTTTTCAAATTTGATTTCACTAGCACTTTGACAGGGCTGGGGGGCCTTGCTTCGCTCGGCCGATCATTTGATCAGCCAGGGGGGTTGTTTTTGAAGGAGCAGTTGACCTTGATGCAGGGTTATGAACGTGTCCATCGATGCTACGTACCCCACTAGGGGAGCGAGCGAAGCGAGCCGGAGAGGCTAGTGGGAAAAAAGTTTCACTTTTCATAAAACCACACCCCAGTTTTTTTACAGGGGCACAGGATATTTTGTTTCAAAAAGTACTATATCCATATCGTTTGATTTCTAAAAGTAGGTAGCTACCAAACGCCACCCACATTTCGTTTCAAAAAGTGTCGTATCCATAAAACCGAAATTTCAAATCTCGTTCCAAATTATTTGAAATTTTGAACTAATTTGCACTTTTTACCAAAAATGTTTATCACAATTTAGAAATATATTAAAAATAACATCACTGGCTTTTAAGACGTTTTTCGCGTTTTCCTCATATTTGACCAAAACGGACATAGTACCTTTCGGAATCAAACTCCTCAATTGGCTATTGCAGATACTTTTTTTTCATTATTACCTACTTTGAGTTTTTTGTAATTGAAGTTTAGTGTTTCTACACTAAAATAGCTTAGTTTACGTTTGGTAAGTACGCTCTCGTGACTGCAGCGACCAGCATCCGTAGGATAATACCGTCCTATCAGATTCACCAGGAGTTCATTTATATTACAGTCGTGCACGTTTGCTCCAGTCTGTGGACCAATAAACGTGCCTTATCGTAGACGATATGGCTAGTTGAGTGTAGTTTTACGGTTCGGTTCCCGGAAGGAAGCTAGAGGGTATGAAAAATAAGATAAAATGAATGAAAAATAAAACGAAGGTATAATCTAGAAAAAGTTATATGCTAAAATAAAAACAATACGAGTGACGGGGTAGGTACACGTTTTTAATAAAATTTAATTCAATCAACCACTCGGATAATGGTCCTCGATATTACCTATCATTATTATTATTAGGGGAGAGGTGGTAAATTTCGCCACTCCAAATCCAAATTGCGTTTGTGCTCGACCTGCAAAGTTATTTGCTTGCAGAAAGTCTTCATTGCGAACAATTAGGTCTGGAAGACTTCAAGTAACAGTGGGGTACCGATTTGTGGGATGCCGGAGGGGCATCGTATTCAGGATGGAGGGGCGCTAGCTATTAATGGGGAAATCGTGATTGCCTCCCCCCAACAACGACCGACACCCGACAGAGGCCGTCCATCAAGCGCCCTTCGGTCAAAATGATATTTTTGCTTTCCCAATCAAATATCGGGGGGGATCCTTAAAACCCTCGATAATTTATTGAGTTGTTATCAAATCGCAAAAAAAAAGGTTGATGCATTTGACCTAAAAATCAGAGAAGAAAATTCCCAAGTTATTCAACGGATTCTAACCGAGTTGCACTTCCCAGGCGCCTCGTCGTGACGCCTGAGGGTATTATTACGACCGTCACGTACTACCAGGAGTCTTTCGACTTCCACATCGGTCGCATAATTTCGGGAATAGGTCAAGACGAAAGTGAACAATGCATTTGTGCCGCATTAAGAGAAGGTGGGACGGAAAATGGCAAACCTTTTCCCCACTGGCAGTGTGAACCTGGATGCTCGGATTTGATCCACCAATTACATAAAGCTAATTAAATGAATATAATTTCAAGGGCGAATGTAATTTTACCCAATAAAGTTAATTTAGTATTTCAAGATGCGGCAAATGATTCTTCCTGTAAGTTTATTCAAGTACCTAGGTAAATAATGCTATCAAATTATATATTATACAATTATTGCTATAATGATTTGACTGGGATGAGAATCCTGAGTCAAGAAGAAATCACCCGAAGAGAATCCTTAGTGGAGGTCAACATCGCATCAATAGAGCCAATGAAAAGATTTCATTGAATGAATAGGGCAGCATACCTTTTTGTACTGGGATTGAATTCCGATCGAAACGTTTTCAACTAGGCCTTGTCCTTCAGTTAGAAGGGATCGCCTCGGTCTGATGGAATGACATGATTTTATAGAATGGAAACAAAACGAATTTGAAATCATCCCATACTGTTATTAATGTGAAGCACGATTTGAAAACCCAGATACCCTCGAGACGAATCTTCAAGTACCTACGATACAGATCTGAGCGTTCTGGCATTGAACTTCTCGCGAGTTTCCTTCACCTATCACTGTTACTATTGTATACACAAAAATTATGCAATTCATACCGATTTAACTACCTGATTATCACATCGTCTGATTCCGAATAGTAAAACAAAAGAGTCGTGAATAGTTTGAAAAATATATATCCTCTCAACCATTTCAATACTCTTTTCTTTTTTTTTTTTAGTTTATCACATATTCTTGAAATGACACTTATGTATTCTTATTGGGGGTCAAAAATTTTGATCGGCCTCAAAATTTGACATTATACGTTTCAAGAAGTGTAGATTCTAAAAACGAAATGTCCGTCCGCCGTCCAAGCCGTTTTGGGCAGTAGGAATCGTTTAACAATCTGAATTCTGACAAAATACTGGGGTTACCTTCTAGTTGTGCCTGCAAGTTTTTCAGCCCGATCGTTCTAATCCGTGGGGCTCTGTGCGGCTAAAAAGGGGTTACGGGAAGGGTTTTGATGGTTTTCGGCTATGATATCGAGTGGGGTGTCGTTTTTGAAGCAAGGTTAATTAATTAAGTTCTTTTTGGCGTAGCATCCATTTTTTCGGGTCCCAGAACGATCGGATCTCACCGAGAGGATCTATCTACAAATGGGGCTTTTGAAGGATGCCAGGAAGTCGAATGAGGAGTCGTTTTCCGAGTAATTTTGGGCGTATAATTCAATTTTCGGGATCCCACATCCGTCCACAAACTTCAGAAGAAATAAAACTTGATGTTTTGATAATTTATACAAAAATAAAAAATATAAAAATAAATAAACCCTTGTGTAAAATTTGTGGTTTTTAGCGCAACCTTTTTCCAAAAAATGGAAAGGTGCGCTCACCTCCTCGACATGTATGTTTTTAGCGCAACCTTTTTCCAAAAAATGGAAAGGTGCGCTCACCTCTTCGACATGTATGTTTTTTTTTTTTTTTTGTGTACAGAGCATCACGCCCGAGCGGCTCAACAGATTTTCATGAGGGTGGTCTCATTGTGATCAGCGAGTTCGTGGGGTGGTTATAGGCTACCTTGATTTTTCCTCCCTCATCCCTTTCATCGGTTTTCGGGAGGTACTTCACGACGAAAGTTGTTTATCTCTGATGTGTAACTAAGGAGGCCTCCATAGGGGGACGAAAGTTTTTGTCCGATTTCGTTGGTACAAGGATCTATGGAATGAGCTTTTTAGGCTGATTCCAACGACTCCAAAACGATTTTTGCAGCCTGAGCCGTTCGTTACCTCTGATCGGCATAAGGTTTTCTTAAGCATCGGTCGTTAGGGTGCAGTTGTTTACATAATTATATCTAATTAAGAAACGCCTCATATCCGTCGTTAGGGTGCAGTTGTTTACGTAATGAGCATCACGTGGATATTTTTGATGTGTTGTGTGGCATAGTTTGGTCGCTAGATACCTACTGTTTCTTAGTTAAATATATCGTAATAACAAAAGGTTGCGCTCATCTATTCAATTCAATTGATGGCTTGTTTAAATCATGGGTGGAGCTTGTTCTTTAATACTCGTAATAAAATTTTTAGTAATTATGAGCTGCAGCCAACTATTAAGCGAGAGCATTAAATGCCTAAATTTTAAGGACCAGCAAATAAAGTTCATGAGAGCGTATCTAGGACACATTTCCACTTCACCTTCGGATTTCTACGAACTATCTTGGAGTTTACCTGTCATGTCTTTTTTGGTCAAACATCAAACAGTTTGCTTCCAGCAGAGTTATAAACCTGATTCAGAGAAGGAACTCAAAATCCTGCACAAGGTGTGGTAGGTCGTAAAACCTTCCAAAACAGGTTGAAACTACAGCAGAAAATGAAGGTCACCATTCACATTATTCTGACGAAAGAATAATTTTCATTCTTCTTCGATTGGACGCGGTAACGAATATCTTTTGAGTGTCGGCAGTGAGATCCTTTATTAGGTACCTACTCTCAATACTAGATATTATACGGGCTGCACGACTGCGGATCATATTGTTTGGCACTATTATGTTCACACGACCCTCCTGTTTTCTCTTCTCGTGACTTTCCTCAAGCGATAATTTAACGAGTTTCTTCATGTAGCGAAATTATTTTCCTCTGTTTACCTCCTGATCCGCGAGTCCGAATTCGCCACCGCCCCAGGGACAGGATGGGTGCCTATTAGGATCATACAGCTCGAAGCTACGAATCAACATGAGAGAAACACTTGGTCTACGGATTGGTTTTATAGGATAATATTTCGTTTCGGTTGATTTTTGTGAATAACCGACATATTTTGGCAATGGGGTTGACCCAAATAAAAATTGCCGCCTGTGGAGTGTATTGCCTCTTGAAACTGCAAGGTATGGTTAGGGAACTATATAATTTTACCGTTGTACTGGGGGGAACAGGTTGGTACCTACCTAAAACTAATCAGTCATTCAGCCATAATTACACACAACAGAAATGCTTAATTTGAAAAGGCGATACAGGGGAGTAAGGCTTCTTGTTATTCTAGGATTTACTCCCTTCCCTCTCCAGCACCAGGAGCGTTGTGCCTGCAAGGTTTTCCGACAGATTTTCAGCAAATTTTGTATCCCACAAAAATTTGTTTCTGATAATGTACCGTTATACTCATTATAGTTTAAAGCGTTCGCTCGTTCATGGAATTTTGAACTTATAACTAGCAGTCCTCATGATCCGAGGAGTGATGGTTTGGCGGGGGATTGCGATGTCGTTTCTTGCAAAATCAGCGCATGCAATGGGTAGATCTTTTAGGGGTAGATCTCGCTCTGTTCCTTCTAAACTACAGGAATAGTCCAGTTGCTGGACTGCCCAACTCCTCCAAAGCAGATTAATTAAGTAATTACTTAATTCGAAAATTATTTTCAATCCTTGACTCCTAATACCTACTATTAATGACCCTGCCATCACGGCTAAGTTGGGCCAGGCTTAATCATACAACAAATCAAGTATAACGCATGAACAGAATATTTGTCGGGGCAGGAAGGTTTTGTCCAAAATGTTAAATCCAAATTATGGGAACTGGGTTCATTGCCGAGGTGCTTCCTAATCGATCATACATGGTCGAGGTATTGGGGCAAAAGCTTCGTTGGAACTCGGTTTTTATTCCCCTCAGAATGATTCTCCTCGTTGTCTCGAGAGGGAGTCGTTTTGTGATGTGGTGAGGCCTCGTTTAAATGGGTCCCCCGCACTGACAATCCCTCCTGATTCTCCACAGACCGCGCCATCAGTGGCATCGCCTGCTGCAACGAATACTACAACTTGCTCTTCTACTCCTCTTGTGGCCCAGGGGTCTTCTTGCATGAACACCTTTAGTGCGCCTGGCGTTTCTGCTCGCTTGGGGCGTCTTGTTAGGCCCCCTCAACGGCTTGATTTGTAATACTTGTAACCTGAGTTTTTGATTGTTGTTAACAAGTTGCTCATCTTATCCTTTCCTGTCGTTAAATGTCGGATTTTTTTGTAAAAGGGGGGGGGGGGGGGGTGGCATGATAGGTCCCTCTATCATCCCTATACATCGTGTCTGGTGCACTGGCTACGCTGCAATATATTGCAGTACATATACTGCGTATTCAATTTTGCATGTATCTCGTCTGATACATGTGCACGTTTCCTTCTTTTTGCTTTAATTAAATAATGTTTCAATAAACATTGTCATGTTTATTTGAACCTAACATAAAATAAGATGTCGTTTTCTGAGTAATTTTGGACGCATAACCCATTTTTCGAGGTCTCACATCTGTCCAAACATTGTACCTACACAAATTTATATTAGCTGTGTTCGCAGAGTAATTCTGGAAATTCCGAACCGTTTGACGCATGGGCAGTTTTGCAAGGGCTTTTGCATCGGCTTCCAGGAATTAAACACTCAAGTTCTGATGCTCTGTGAACGCAGAATCGTTCGGAATCGATTCCGAAAGTTCTGATTTTTTTTTTTTTTCTCTTCAGAACTTCTTGAACTGATTCCGACTGCCTCCTCGATTTTGGAAAGTCACACACGCGCGATTCATTTCCTTCTGTGATCACGAGGAGTTAACTTTGGAGGGACTAGTTTTTCGTTTAATTTCCTGGAAGCGTTCTAGTTCTGATTCGATTCCGAACGGCCAGAACTTACTCTGCGAACGCACCTATAGGTAAATAAAATAATATTTCATTTACCTATTGGTGCGTTATTATATTCATATTATATTCTTTGTCTATTTTATTTTTTTATTACAGATAAAACTAAACTAAAAAGGTAAACTTTGCAGCGTTTTTAAATTTAAGATCTTTTACTTACCACAGGGGTAGGTATACCCCAAGACAGTGGAGCCTAATTTTAGTTACGTAGGTACACCTATTTGAAATGGGATGGGAAACATCGTCCACAGTTTCGAGGTCGGTGGTTGGATTAGGGTTCACGTAGGGTCAACTGGGCTGTTGGGATGTGGAAAAACTATGAATCAGCGGACGAGGCCTCGGCTCACACCGGAGCACAATATAATTGCGCAAGCCGATTGACAGATGTTGACGTGCTTGCGGTCACGATGAGGCTTCGGGGATGTGTGCAGCCAACCATTTCCGAACTGCCTCCAGCGCAGAGCTTTCTAACTAATCGCAATATCCCAGCCCTTTTTGAACCATTTGCCGTCGTAATTAACCGAAATTGCAGCAGTACCGACAATACAAGGGCAAGTACAACGAGTGATACGGAGTGCGGTTGGAACGAAGTTTTTGCTTCGTGTCGAGGGGTCCACTACTTGCGCGATTGTCAAACGGTCCGAATTTTCACTTGAGGTGATACCAGTCGTAAGGGCAGTATCAGAATATGGTTGAGGGTGTGAGTAAGGTTTAACTCATTCTCTGGCAAAACAGTTTGAACCGAGTGCTGCTAGAAATCGCGGTTAATATTTACGAAGTGTGTTCAGAATATCGGCTTCCAATATTTCAAGTGAGAGTGAAAACTCAATCAAGCAGCTTTGTGGAACAAGTTTTAATCCAGATAAATCTTCTTATTCCGGTAACGGCCTTCAAGTTCACTCGATTAACACTTAAAGCACAAAGTCAGAAGGGCGGAGAGCGTGTTGCGTCACGGCAAACCAACTACCAGACTACCTATCACGGCATGGACACGACTTGTCGCGGTCAATAGGTCAACAAAAAAGTTTCCCGTGGACATCCCGCGCTTTGTAATTAGGTCGACTCAAGGTACAAGGGCTTTTGAATTACTTTGTGAGGAAACACGGCAAGTGTTTTACGAAATGCAATCACGAATTTTTCTGGTCCGATTGTTCTTATTTCAATCTCTGTGCTCTCTAAATTGGATGAAAGTCTATGTATTCAAGGTAAATTACAAAGTAAACTAACCATCCACAATTTCAGTCTTAGAATAACCTCCAGTTTCAAAAAAGGTTAGGATGACTACATTGTTGAAGATGGCCGAATGAAACTCGGGTGAGGGATGCATGTGGGTCGCTGCTATTCATTATGCAAGCAATCAATCTTTCGCGGTTCCGAAACTCTGGGAAAAGTTTACAACTCTTTTGATGTGCTTTAATGGATGATAATAATTCATGAAATATCTCAGACTTGTTTACCTTTCTCACCGGCCATGGGAACGGAGGCGGTTGAGACACATTGGGGAGCACAGGATTTCATTAGGGAATGAGATTCATATATTTCCTTCGGTATAAACTCTATCAACGCGTCAAGCAGCGAACAAAAAAGATGAATGACAGAATCGTCAGCCTAGCTACTCACTGACACTTGCACTTCTCACGAAACTGCGGTGCATTGTCGTGGGACTGCTGAATCCGTGGACTGTGGAGGCCACTGACCACACATTCCGACAGCACTCCATTCGTACGGTGGGGTCAATGAACGACTGCTGGCCAATCGAATTGGAAAACAATAGCTTCATTTGGGCAATCCCCACAACTGGTGGGAATCTTAAGTAACATACTTGGGTAAATGAACAGAAGACACTGGCGAAGCAAAACATGTTAAAAACGAGAAAGACTTTGACTAAGGCTTACGTCGACCTGGTTCTTAGCATCTGAAAATGATCAGCAAACCTTCAATAAACTGCTAGTTCTACGCCCAACTTTGAAAGCGGTAATGTCATTACAGCTTTGAGATTGTTTCAGGGAACGTAATAGCCCACATTTTGGAGTGCTACTCCCTAAGGGCCCCTCCATAAGCTCAATGTTATGGAAATTGTTCATGCTTCAAAGAACCTCAAGGCTTTCCCTTAATTTTCGCCAACTTTTTATTAATGAGGAGAGGCGAAGTTCTTTGAAGGTTTTGTCGCCTGGATCCACAAGAAGCCCTTGAGAGGCAAAGTACTCTTCCAGTTGTAACTAACTCAAACAGAGCTGGCGGAGTGCTTATTTCAGCAGTGCTCAAGCGTGGAGTAGGCATAAGAATCTAGATAGTGGGCAGTTTAGTTTGACGAACGTTTAATCATCAAATATACAAAAATCTGTTTTTAAAAAACTTAAATTTGAGTTAGAGCAAAAAAAAATTAACCAGCTGTACGTTTGGGGGGTTTTACAAAACATATCAAAACCTTCATGTTAAACTCATGTTTACTTTTTTTTAAACGTAAGCTCTCTATACTGTTCGTTCGTACATAAGTTCTGCTAGTTCTATTCGTCGGGTACAGACAAAATCTGGCCGTTACGCTTTTGTATAAAGCGCTTTACGCTTCTTGTATAAAGGGTTCAATAGACTGACCCTCGTAGTGGATGATATAAGTAACTAAAACATTCACTTTTAAACTGAAACCTTCCGATGTGAAAGGGCTCGAACATTTCCCATACAAGTCACCGTCAATGACCGTAAACAATCCTCTTGTGACTTGTTGTCGATACCTAGGCTTAAAGGTTCACTTTGAAGGAAAGGTGAAGGATCGCTATCATAATCAACGTACCTATAGGTTTATATATATATATAAAACTCTTCGTTTGGTTGATACGTGTCCAGAAGATATCGGTCCAAGTCCAGAAGATATCGAACACTGGAGCTCGTATTTATACGTACTGCTGTGAATTCTGTTCAATTCCATTATTCCATATCATTCCTGTTTACCACGCCAGTGCTTTAAATGTTAGCATATTCAGGATGAGGTATCAAAAATTCCACGTGACGAAACTCGCCACCCACGCGTCGCCGATAACGAAACCGACATTGATCCGATCGATTGACCCCCTGAAATAAACTGGGTGTACGAATATTCGCCTCAAGTCCAGTCATTCCGCGCTACTTTCGGCCACTGTTCTACATCTCCTCAATATTGAAGATCTCAAGATAGTCTGAGAAGAAAGGGTCTATTTTTTTGGCAAAGGTCAGCATAAGTTGCGCACAAGATGTTTATCTTTAATTTTCGTGCGATTCTCAAATCCCCTGGAGACATTTTGAGACCAATTTTTCAACAGTATGGTGCAACGATACAGCAATGATGGGTACTGTTATTGTAGTAATGTCTAAAACAGACCAGGAATGGGACAGACCATGGGAAATTCTTGCCACCCACGCCCTGAAAAACATGAAATATTTTTACGTAAATCACTAACGTTTATTTCTCCTGAGACTATTTTTTTTTTTGGGTTTCAGGAAATGGGAGAACTGCGATACCTTATTCCACAGAACAAATCTCTTTTAGATTGGATCTCCAATAGAAATGCAGGGACGAAGTGGTGTAAACGAGAGACGTGCGAGCTCTAAAGAAATCCAATTTAAAAGAAAATACGAAAAAAAACCTCCGACGCTCCGATAAAACCCGAGATTTCTCGATGTTAATGTCGAAAAATCGGAATCTCATTACGTAGGCAAAACATTCAAATGCAGCACGTGGAAAGAAAGTTTTTTCCCCGCTTAGAGCTAATATAAATTCATTGCCAGTAGTTTTCTCCACTGCTACACATGTTTCTGCGAATCTATCTATGGGATCTATCTATCTATATTAAATATATAAATGTTCATGAGAGGATCAAGTTAAATGCTGAGAAATTATCAAACTCCCGAAGTCATGTAAAGTCAATAATCTCGAAGAGTTGTAAATAATACCTACCATAAATTAAATACAGTAGAATATTGTAGAACATTCTGTAAGCTAAATAGAAAATGTTCTTTGTATTATAAAGTAAAATTAACATCAGATTCTATGAATTTGATCCAAAATGGCTAGAAGTAACAGAAGACGGCAGGATCCGGCACATCAAGAAAAGTTGGGCCACACAAGTAGAGCAGCTAATTTTTATTTATTTGGCCCTGACTCGGGGATGTTGATAAAATACGTGACTGGGGGGGCAGTGAAAAAGATATATACCGATAATGTGGAGATATACTGGCTCCAGAAATCGATTGGCCGGAGAGTAGGCGTTTCCGTTCAACGGGCCCCCGCGTGTGCCGATACAATAAAAACGGATATTGTCAACTGGGATAAAAAAAAGCATTGTTAGGAGCGTACGTGTGAACGTTGGTGTATGAAGCAAAAATAGATGGCGATTTGGGGAAAAAAGAGAGCAGCATCAAGGGCAGTTGGTGGGTACTTTGGTTGGGACAATGGCTCTCCTGTGGGCTTCCATTGAATTATTTATTAGGATTCGCTGTTTTCACCCAGACTGCTCTGCGGGCTCCGCGAGGGAGTCGGATATTTTATTGCGGTTAAATTGGACGTGGGATTGTCGTCAGGAGTTGTAGAGATGGCATTATCAATGGGCGATCTAATTCACGTATTGCGTGAAGATATCAGGTGGATGCTGGGCGTAGGAGGGTTAGATACCAAGGGCCTTGAGGCCATGGATAAAACTTGACAAACAACTGATGTAATAATAATTCTTTGACACAATTGTTGCTGCTTAAACGTGACGTAATAGTGATTCGTGTAAACAAATGATATGATTAATCCAACGAAAATAGTTCAAAACACGTTTTCTACACGAATACATCTAGTCGACGACCAGTGGCCGTCTAACGTCTAACTCGTTGTCGATCAGATCATCCGAGCCCCAGGGAATGAATTAATGTGGAACGTCCCTCTTATTTTTACATTTTAAGTAGAAACAAGTAGTTTTAAGTTTAATCAATATTGTTGCTTGATTCCAGGGATCCCAATCTCGCCCACTCCAGCGATAAGATGTCCTTGGGCAGACACTTCTAGCTCAGCAGTGGGCCAGCGTTTGTTCTCGAAGGGTGGCCTTCGTATCCTTTACATGCCATCTATCTTTTCCGTACAAATCGGCCATCATTATCTTGATCCGAACAAGTCAATGTGCTGTTTTGGACATCCTTGCGACAAACGATTGACAGTACGGCTAGAGGTGGACTCAAAAAAGGTTGATTGTTCCAAGATAATAGAATTTCTACAAATATCTAAATAATAATTAAGATTAATAAACCGAAATCTTATCGTGGGGGGGGGGGGGGGGGGGTATTCATCTGTATATCATATATCTAGCGGAAAGGGTTTTTTCAACACCAGTTCAGTGAAAACACCCAGGACAGTGATAATAATTATTTATAATTATTATAAATAGGTATACAGTGAAAATGGGCTACTTGGGGAGCTGCCAAGTATGAATTGGGAAATATTTCAATCTTGAGTACAATCTGAAGCGTAACGTAAAACGCTGCAAATTTTACACAAGGGTTTATTATTCTTTGATATAGGTTACTTGTACAGACATTTAATTCTGTCAATAAAAAAAAAATTAAAAAAAATTTTTTTTTGAGATTTTTATATTTAAAAAAAAAATTTTGGGGGGATTTTTTTCTAAAATGAGTTTTTTCAAAATTTCTTTCATTTTTACTCGAAAAATATTTAACTTCTTGGGATCCTTCAAAAATCCCATTTTTAGCCCCATGAAAGCCCTATAGATCGCCACAGTGAAATCGGATCGTTCCGGGACCCCCAAAAATGGATTCTACGTCCAAAAATACTTCGAAAACGACACCTAACACGATCCCATAGCTAAAAGCCTTCAAAACACCCCTCATGTAGCCCCATTTTAGCCCCATAGCGCCCCACGGGTTTGGGCGATCGGACTGAAAACCTTGCGGGCACAACTAGATGGTAAACCAAGTATTTTGCCAAAATTTCAGATTTTTAAAAAAATTCCTACTGCCCAAAACGGCCCGGACGGCGGACGGACATTTCGGATTTAGAATGTAGACCTCTTGAAACGGATAATGTCAAATTTTGAGCCCGATCGGAGTCGTCGACCCCTGTCGCGAAAACATAGGTGTATTATTCCAAGAATAATAAACCAAAATCACTTCTACTCTATTTTAAAGTTCAGGAAAACTTAAAAGCCATCGATGAGAATGAACAAATTTTCGACGACTAGTAGACGGTTTTTCTCTCATTATTTTCTAACCTATGCTTTTACCGTGACCAGCAGTTTTCCACAATGTGGAACATGTCATGTGCCTCACGTCCATAGGTGCCTACTTTGGACTTTGCGACCCTGAAATATTTTCTTGTAACGTAATGTATTTTCTGCGAAATCGCGCCTTAATTGAATCATTGAAAGGTAGGTGGATTGACCAACTCTGGCCAGTTCACACACCCGGCAGCACGTCTTCCCAGGACTCCCCCTACCCCCTTAATTAGTGCCGTCGCACACGTTACTCCCTACGTGACTGTGACGCTCCGGTGTAGCAACTTTTATGGCTTTTTGATTTTGTTTATGTAACGTTGGAGTATTTTCTTCTATGGAAAAAAAACCTTGGGCTGGTTAATGGTCGTGTGAATTTATACAGTGGGCTTCTCTCGGTGCGCTGTGTTCACTCATCACATGCCTTCAAGTTTGGTTGTACTCACTTGGTAATTGATGGCCAATGGTGTAACAATGTGTGTCTGAGGCACGAACGCAAATTATCGGTGAATGCGCCCCTTCATTTGTATTAACCAATGAAATGCGTGTTGGATGAACTTTGCAGGGAGCTCACCTGTCCGAAATTCGGTCAAATGGTGCGTGGATCGAAATACCAAGACAATAGGTGCGTCTGTGCTGGCTTAAACCGGCTTACGTTGGGAAACGAGAATGAACAATTAATAAGTTATTACCCGCGCATAAAGGAGGGAAGGCGAGCTCGTGTTTATTTCACGCTACGTTACACACAAACAGAGATACCTCTGGTTTGAGTGTAGCCCCCAACCACGTCCCCCTCCACCACCAATCATCCATCTCACCAAACAAATGCCATTCCACCTCTGCGTGTTGTATGGTGGAACTCGAGCCGCTTGTATCTGATCCATTGCTTACATTGTAGCGCATTGTTTCAATTTCATCAATAAAAACGCTGCAAATTTTACACTAGGGTTTATTATTATTTGTTATAGGTTACTTGTGCAGAAATTTAATTGTCAATGAAAAAAATTTTAGAAAAATTTTTTTTTGGGCTTTTTTTTTCAACAATTCTTTATTTTTTACGCGAAAAATATTTAACCTCCTGGGATCCTTCAAAAATCCCATTTGTAGCCCCATGAAAGCCCCATAGATTCTCACGGTGAAATGAGATCGTTCCGGGACCCCGAAAAATGGATTCTACGTCCGAAAATATTTCGAAAACGTCAACGATACTCGATCCCATAGCCAAAAGCCTCCAAAAAAAAAAAAAAAAAAAAAAAAAAACCGTAGCCCCATTTAGCCTCATAGCGTCCCACGGGTTCGGGCCATCTGGCTGAAAACCTTGCGGGCACAACTAGATGGTAAACCGAGTGTTTTGTAAAAATGTCAGATTTTTGTAAAAAATTCCTACTGCCCAAAACGGCCCGGACGGCGGACGGACATTTCGGTTTTGGAATCTAGACCGCTTGAAACGGATAATGTCAAATTTTGAGGCCGATCGGAGCCGTCGACCTCCGTCGCGAAAACATAGCTGTATCATTCCAAGAATAATAAACCAAAATGAGGTTTTTTTTAATGATAGGATGATGATCAATTGGTATTTCGTGATGTTCTATAAAATAATGGAAGAGAAATTCTGTGCACTTTTATGAAGCTTTCCTTATTTCAAACAGTATCCTCTTTCAGTGGGAAGTATCACGGCATATTGGTCTTTGTCGGTTTCATTTCTCATGCTGCACAGAAATTGTTCCTCCACTGTGGGTGCCAAAGGAGTGGAATTCCTTATAGAACTCATGAAGCGCGTGAAGGTTCGCCAGCTCATTAATAAGAAAGGCGGCAGAGATCTGATCTCGAGCGCGTAGCTTCCAATAAAGTAGACCCGCGCAATCAAAAGGCCGCCGGTACAAAGTAATATTTTCCCGCTCCTCCGCCATTGTTATCCGGAACTGATCGAGTGTTAGTAACATAATTAGAAGCTTCCAACTCGTCCAGAAGTGGCGAAGGAAACAGGGGCGTTTAGCTTTCGCGGGGCCATACGTTTTCTGGCATAACTCAACCTGTCAACGGGAAAGTAATAACTGGTTTAGCGAGAGAGCGATTTGTCTGGGACCGGGATTTTCGTGCTGGATCAGGAGCCAGCAATCGTTGGCTTACCGTGTGGCGTCGGTAACTATCGCCACTCGTTGAGGGATTTATGAATTTGAAAAGCTAATCATAATATTATTCCCAAGGGTGCAGTTATCAAGTGTAAAATCAAGCGAGGCGGTAACGATGCTAAGCGTTGCTTGAAATGCCCGATATTCCGATGTTTTTAGACCGAACTTTTATTACCTACGTTTTAGCTTATTATCATATATATTAGCACAGTGATCGAACCGTTCTTCATTTGGTTTTACTCTCGAAATCACTGCGACAATTATACCTCACTTGTTTTTGACGCCTTTCGAAATGAGTTCAAAAATTACCACAGAAGGCCTTAAAATGCATTCCCCTGGCATGTCCACGGCCCCAGCTCGACTTTTGGACAATCTACACAATGGAATCATGATTCAAGTGCACTTTTGAAAGATTGAAATGATAGCACTGTTATGAAATCCATGGAAAACCCCGAATGGCTACCCCGAATTTTCATTCCCTGAGATTGCACAAGATAGGGGAATTCCGTCCGAGCCATTTTGGGCAGTTGGCATTT
Source organism: Pilophorus perplexus (assembly GCA_955831195.1). Lineage (NCBI taxonomy): Eukaryota > Metazoa > Arthropoda > Insecta > Hemiptera > Miridae > Pilophorus > Pilophorus perplexus. The sequence goes on along the minus strand of OY037011.1, from coordinate 15,533,944 downwards.
ATTTTAAATCTGAAATTTGACAAAATACTCGGTTTACAATCTAGTTGTGCCCGCAAGGTTTTCAGCCTGATCTCCCTAAACCGTGGTGCGCTATGAGTAGGGAGGCCAGATGTACTGCTTTTTGCAGTACAGTACTGCTTTAAGGTATGTGATACTGCTGTACACAGAGACCCTTGTGTACACCTGAAATGTACTGCTTTTTGAAAGTAGTAGAGTTTTAGGCTCGCTACTTCCTGCCAACTTACTTACGCACTTGGCAATATCTTCCATAAAATGATGGTGCCCAGACGCCCGGACCCTAAATTAGATAGAACACCTTTTATCAATTAGGAGAAGAAGAAGTTGGTTGGTGGAGCTACGGTTTTTATGATTTTCAAACGGGTTCTCTAGTTTTTAAATGCAGCCGAATAGTATTGATCTCTCGGTATGGATCTCCTTTATGGGATGTAGATTATATCATATAGTCATAATATTTTTGGTGCCAGTGGCAATGATTTAACCTAATGTGATGTTTTATTAGACATTGAAAAACTTTTTTTTCTGTATCTATAGACAAAAAATTTTAATGTCTAATAATAATAATTTTGTCTATAGACAAGAAAAGGCTCTTGTACTATAGTAGGTACTATATACACATAGACTATATATATATAGTATATTACTATAGTGTCCGACCACTATTTGTTTAATGTACTGCTTCCTCGAAAAAAATATCTGGCCACCCTAGCTATGAGGCTAAAATGGGGCTACGGATAGTTTTTAATGGTTTTCGGCGAAGGGGTCCCTGAACGATCCGATTTCACTGTGGGGTGTGTGTTTTTGTGGTATCACAAATGGGATTTTTGAAGGATCCCAGGAGGTAAAATAAGGTGTAGTTTTCCGAGAAATTTGGGACGCTAAATCCATTTTTCGAGGTCCCACATCTGTCCAAACATTGCAAAGAAAAATTTTTTCTTGTTTTTGTTATCGACAATTACCGCAATTAAAATAGAGAGAAAACAAAATTCTATTAAGTTAGAAAATTTTAAAAATTAGATGCCGAATCTTACCTTTTTTCAGGAATATCCCTCGAATCCTTCGATGGACCCCATTATTAGGATTCTCGCGCTCTGTAAATGGAATGTCCAGTCAAGTATCTAACTCATTGGTTTAAGATGCTGCACCACCACCGAGGAAAAATAGAGCTCGGCCGGAGTGGTGGTGGATGGGCTGTCCTAGGTATTGTGCCTCTCCGGAAGATCGGGATAATGATTGGTTAGGAGTGATGAGAGCACGGAGTGATTTCACCCTCACTTTGTGATTGCAAGAAATGAAATTTTGTCTCAAGTCTAACCTCACACTCCGGGCTTCCGGGTTATTGACGGAAGCCAGAATGGAAAGTTCGTCAATTCACTCTCAATAAAAACCGCGTTGTAGCCACGATTTGATATCATCTAGGCGTGATTGAAAATATAATTATATCGGAAGTTAAAGTTGCTTACCACAGGTACTACTGAACTGTCACTGTAGAGCATAACTGTAGGTAATCCAGGGTGGAAATATCTATTGCTGTAACGGTAGCTCTTCACCTTTAATTTTCATTACGCCTACCACAAGAAGTAAGGCAGAGGTCACCGTTACCGAAAAGTATGGGACCTCAAGAAGACTGAAGGAAATTCATAATGAAGACTTGGGTGAATTGTTGGATGTACTCACAACACCATGGTGATTTGTAATTGTGCGTGTACGACCCGTCTGGAAATTGCCTGTTCCTCATAATGGGATTAGAAACGCAGGAATGCCATGGGGGTCAGACCCCTCGACACTCACGTCCTTCCGTTGTCTGGAGGGAAAATATTGCTTGTGCTCCGTTGCATTATTGCCCAACCGACATGCAAGTCCGAGTTGTGAATGTAAATAGGCTACGTGTGCAGATCGTGTCCCCAATTAAGAACGGCACCGGTCTCAAAGCCCTCGAGTACGCAGCACTTTTTAAACTTATTCGCTGCTGCACAATGTAGTGCCAGCAGTTAAAAATCTCCGGGTAAGATATGGTTGGTTTGTAAGGAACTAGGTCGAGTTAAGTTATGAACTTCCTTCCTTGGATTTCCCTGCAAATTTTCATGAAGAAACCCGTTAACGTGAGTGCGTAGCAACCGAAAGGTCGCTGGATTCACTCGTCTTGTGAATTTAACCCGTTGCGCTCAAGGAGCTTAGAAGAAGAAAGCTTCTTCTAAGCTCCTTGGTTGCGCTTTACTACATTCCAGAAATGTAGTAAAGCGCAACGGGTTAAATTATACCACGCACCAATAGATTTTGTTAGATCATTTTCTGTGTATAATTATATTGTGTATTATAGTGTGTGTATAGCGTATTTCCAAAGGTGGTCATAATATTATTATGTAAATCGCTCCAAGTAAGAAATTTACCTTCGCACTCAAGTAGGTAAGTATCTATTCTAATGAAGTACTTAACATATTTTCCAAACTTCACGCATACTTTGTTCGATAAGATGTTAAGTACCTACCTTAGGCGAATTACCATTGTTGTGGGGGGGGGGGGGGGGGGGGGCGTGATTCTGAGCTTTCAGATACAATGATCCTGGCACTGGGCCTTACAGAATCGCTCTTTAGTACGCTGTTAGCTCCCGTACACCGCATGACCCGACAAGGGCGATGCGTGAGAGAACGATCGTGTTTCGTATTAGCTACGATCTGGGTTTTATCAAGCCCTTCGGAGAAACATGATCGTAAGGTGAAGGATGCGATAATCATCGCCGGAGGTCAGTAATCAAGATTACGGGCTTAAAGTTGTAAAATAGCCTAGAGAAAGAATACAAGGGCCGTGACCCCTGCACAAAAATCTAGGTACCGATGAATTACTTAGTTTATCTGTTTTGTAATAGTTTGGGACTGCAAAAGCCTTTGCTTAGCCATCAAACATGAAAATTAGTTTGGAGAAAAATAAAAATGTTCGACACAGGTTTTTTAACTCGCTGTTAATGCTAAATGATAGATCCGATAAGTTTTTATTATTTTATTTTATTTTATTTTATTTATTCACATAAATTTCACGAACTTCACCTTCATATAGGTACATAGAATGAATATTAAATAGTGGTATAAGTCCAAAAACCTTACTTTTGGGAAATCGCAATTTAAGATTTTTCACATCTTTGTTCGCGTGTTGCAGACACGAGGGCTTCGTTTCCATTATCCGATGGTTCTCAGGCTTTCATATTGTTATCTACCTTTCAGGTTTTCCCAAAGCTTCTTCTCCCCCTTCTCATTCACGACGTGCATCTATTAAAATTTATTGAATTTCAATTATGTACCACTCTTATCCCAAGAAATGGGCCTAAATGGATGGTACATCTTGACATGATCCACTACTGTACTGATAAACACAAGGGATGACACACGTTAATATTTGAATAATAGTGGTACATTTTGAAATGATCCGGTTCGGCCAAAGCAAGCTCACAAAAAAAGGATATTTTCTTGGTTGAACAGCGGTACTTCTTGAAATATACCAGTACTGAAGTGAAAAAAATAAGGTTAATACCTGATTTTTCAGACGGATAGCGGCTCATATGAGATGAACCAACCTTCCTCAAACGAAATGTCGGTAATCTGTATGGAAAACATACCGGAACATCTGCTCTCTCCCGAGTAATTTTTGAACTATACTTAAACCAATATTACCCCCATGTTAAGCTCGTCGCGAGCTACCCAATGGTATATATAACTCAAAACAGCTGTTTTTGGACTTATACCACTATTGTTCCGGAGGAGCGATTTCCCTATTCCAATCCTTCGGTTACCGGTCTACGACACGTCCGGCCCGGCTCTCGTTGTACAATGCAGCTACCTACATGGGATTAATAATATTAACGTATTATGTTCAACTCTTATAATATAAGTATATAAATAATGTAAGTATATAAAATATTATTTTTAATTGCAAAGTCGTATATAAAATAATATAAAATATTATTTTTAATTGCAAAATCGCTTTAAGTAATATTAAAACTAAATTACAGTGTAGCAATACTTACTACAGTAACTAAGACTAATTTTGCCCCTGATCTAATCCCCTTAACACCTTAAAATTTAAATTTTGGCATAATGACATGTTTGTTGGCATAAAGCCAACACTTTCTTATGAAACTCTAACATAGACGTAGGTAGCGGATTTAATGGAATACGGGAGATGTTCAAAATTTGTACATCTCCCGTAGGTACTCCATTAAATCCGTATTTAATACAGCGGGTGCCAACCGTGACAGTTATAGTCTGGTATAATATTCACTCTTAGCGTTCTATCGCCAACATGCTAGTTATTGTCGATCTCGTGAACCTACATTTTTTACACTTCTGGAAATCATCTTTACTCTTGTACACATACACTGCCAGTCTACATATATAAGTCATTCTTGGTGTTAGTACTTCAAGTGTGCTATATAGGTTCGCAGAGGACGAGCGCCTGTTCGATTTCAATGCTATTCGTAAAACTGTATTGATTGCCCCAGTCAAGCAGCTGAAAATATTCTGGTACGCAGCACCTCATGCTAGTAGGTACTCCATAATATGGAGTTATATTATATTAATAAACTATGAACAAATGCGTAGTACGTCGTCCTAATATTTCTATTATCTCGCCAGTTTCTCAGCATAATAAAGATGTGAAATGTTTTCCTAACTCTAGCTAGGACTTGTCCATTGATATGACTCTTCCATTTTAGATATTGGTCTAAAGAAATGCCCAGATATCTAATCTCCTCAACTCTATTTATTCTCTTACACTTACAGAATTTGTTTTCTCGCTCATGGCAGTTTTCTTGATGGACTGACAGAAATGACACATTCGGCTGTCCTGCTGTTTATTTAAAATGTAATATAAGTAACGAAAAAACGATACAATTTTAGAACCCGATACATTTTAGAACCCTACTCTCCTGTCTCCATTCCTCACTTGAGTTAAGGGGTACCTAGGTCATTTCATCGTAAAAACATTCTATCAGGGATCTTCATTATAATCAAGATACATCAGATGTACCTAATCATGTATGAGATACGAACAAAATCAAGTCCCGTGAAACAGTACGGTAAGGTTAAATAATGTTTAGAAACAGATATTATCTACTTCAGAGGTTATTAATGTTCTGATCGTGGAACACAGCAATGCTCCAGTATGTGCGTACAACTGAATAAAACCACCCATTCACAAGTAGGAGATTTATTGCTCAGTTTGTCAACGTTCTACCAGGCTGCGGGCATGCCTTGCAACACGGTTCATATACAATGAAGCTTTAAATAGAAATTCATGCGATAGTTTTCATAGTACACCTGTTGAGCAACTCTCTTCGTCCAAATGTGGCTCTTGGGGGCCTTAAATCTTCCCCGTGTAAACGGCCGCTTAGCATCGCTCCTGATCCGGGGACCCGATAAAGGGCGATCCTTAGTGTATTTGACTTGTAAATCGACCTCCGTGCATTGATGAATTGCCCCGGCAAGTTATAAGGGACCTATACTGTGCCTTATCTTCCTTTCTAAACAATATAAATTCTATTGTAGAAAATGCCAATGCAAATTAATTTCAATAAGTTCGCATCTCGCGTGCTGACCTTCTTTTTTACGGTTTGCAATTTTAGAAAGACCGGGTTTCCTGGGTTGGAATAAAAAATTAGCCTGAACCCCTCCCGACATGACAGACTTTTAGTTTCTTGTGTTCTACCAAACCTAATCCTAACGGGGGGTTGAATATTTTTGAAGAGCTCAGAAAGAATTGCTAGGTTCGGGGTGTGCCTTCACTCAACCCTCTGTCTCTTTGTCCCTTTCCCCCATCCTCTCCTTTATTAAGCTCAATTTATAATTTAAGGGCTGAAACAAAAGAGGAAATTACAAAACCATTACCGCCGCCGTGTAGTGTAGGTAAAATCGTGCTCTAACCCAACTTTCACCTTTTCATAGGAGCTTTTCATGAATAAGTCATTTGACCCTCCATCTTTTTGCTTCCCCCTTACAGCGCGAGCAAGCGAAACCCGACTCTATTAATAGGGCCTTTGTTAATTGGTTCCTGGGCTTCTACAACGTGTTTTAGATGAAACTTCCCCAGCGCGCGCGAGGAGCGCCAAACTTAAAAGAGCCACATTAATTTTGAAAAAGCGGCCTCCACACAGCCGATTCCAGAGGGGGTTGCAAGGGTGGGGATTGGAATGGCTTCAGAAGTTCTGATTCAGAACTTGGAGAATAAAGGTGGACGCGGTGTCTTTTACTTAAATCCTCACAAACATGCATGCACAAAAAATGCATGCCAAAGAGCGATATTGTTCAAACAACCAGGAAAACTCAACGACGATCAGCTTCGGCTATCATCATGTTGTCCTAAAGTTTAAGAGGTTTTTTTTTATTGAAAACTTTCCTATCCTTCACTTCACTTATATCCACCTCCTTAGGTCGGTGGGAGAGAGAGGTGCGAGCCTCACACAGTTAGCGCTTATATTATTTATGCACTTTCCATCGTAAGGGGTGGAGAGCATGTTCTTTGAGGCTGGACCCATTAGGCGTCTTTTGCGTACAGCACGTTTTGTTGGGCAACTCAAAAATGGAACCGCAGACAGTGTGCTTATCATTGGATATGTGAGCAGTTGTCACCCAACAACTTACCAGATGACCAAAGATTATTACCCAATCTCATGTGATACCGCAAAATTTTTATTAATAGGTATACGTTGTTGTTGTTGAATAAACAACCGCCGCAAATTTTACCCAAGGGTTTATTATTCTTTGATATAGTTTACTTTTGCGAAAATTAATTCAGGATCAATAAAAAAATATTTTCGAAAAAAAAAAAAAAAATCTGTACATTGTTCGAACAGATGTAATGGATTATGCGTCCAAAATTACCCGAAAATATTTGACCTCCTGGGATCCTTAAAAAATACCATTAAATGTACAAATTTTGTAGCCCCATATGGGTACCATACCAGAGCCCAATAGATCCCCACGGTGAAATCGGACCATCTGGGACCCCCAAAAATGGATCCTACGTCCAACAATGCCTACTTCGAAAACGAAACCCAGGTGTTGAGTTAGCAAACTCAACCCCATAGCCGAAACCCTTCAAAAAAGCCCTCCCGTAGCCCAACAGCGCCCCACCGGTTTCGGCGATCGGGCTGAAAACCTTGCGGGCGCAACTAGACGGTAAACCGAGTATTTTGTCAAATGTTCAGATTTCAGGCAGAAAAAAATGCCTACTGCCCAAAACGGCTCGGACGGCGGACGGACATTTCGTTTTTGGACTCAAGAAATCTTGAAACGGATAATGTCAAATTTTGAGGCTGATATGAATTTTCGACCTTCGTCGCGATTACATAGGTGGCAATTCCAAGAAAAATAAACCGAATAGAGATATGTATACATAATTGTATGTCAGATTACATACATTTTACAGTCACTCCTTATCAAACATAGGATAATACTCTGCAGCATAACTATAAAAAGCAAGTTTAACTATGGTGTGTTGCAATGGGTTGACTGGAAAATTAATTTGAAAAACCGATCGCAAATAGGAGGCCTTCAAAACATCAATGAAAAGATAATATCTCTGTCAAGGATATATTAAGCTTAGCTTTGATAGCAATTTCCAACTTCTTTTTTCTGGCCTTCAATAATTGATGTTGGTAAAATTATTTTACCAATTTCTTCTGGGCCAAGACGATCTACTCAATCTATCTAAGTGCACATTACCTATCCTCAGGTGGACAACGTAAAAATCACCAAAATGAGTATTTTGTCATAATGGTCACAACCTAAATTAGCAATTTTAACACAGCATGAGGTACGACTAGCTTTCCGACATTCAACTGGACAGAACTTTGTCAATGTACTTTCTATTCACCTATGATGACGCATTGATGATTCAACCCCGTTTCCACCGTCTCGCCCCGTCACGAACTGTTCAAGAGGAAACGCCTCACTCGCAATTGTAGGCATAGTAGTCCAGTCAAATAAGGTACTGACCAACAAAAAAACTGTTGGAAAGCTGGAAATGGTTCTAATCGCTTTAGTAGGTGTCTGTTAGATGTAATATGAGTTTGCGAATGTCCAGACCCTGGGCTCGCTGTGGGGCATCCCGAAAACCACGAAATTTTCGGACTTGTTGCAGTTTTTCGCCTATAACTTCTAAACTAAGCTTCGGATAGAAAATCTTACTCGTGACAAAGTGAAAGAGCATTAAATTCTGCGTCGAATGAGTACCTCAAAGTTTGAATTTGCTCCAAGGGTATGGTCACAATCCATGGTTGAAAATCGACCATTTTTCTCAACTTTGCCAAAATTTAACATATGTCAGTTTTTATTCGTCTCTGATGTCCAAACGCCTACTCCAATTGAAAAAATGAATGGAATGAAACTTGTAGGGCATCAAACGCTGATTTCAAAAAGCACCTCAAATTTAAATTTCGGTTGGAGGTACTTGTAGAAATTCAAATCTGCAGCCAAAAGCGCTCCGACTGGAAAAGTCGTTCCTCTCAAAAATGCTAGTCTTGAGTTTGGAAATGGTGTAGGTAATAATATAATACCAAGGCAATAATATAATGAAAAGGTTATATAATTTATAATATATACATCTATGAAATACATATAAAGGCATAATAGATGTGCAAAATTGAAAATATTACTGTAATAAGGTAGGGTACATAATACAAGGGGGATACATAATAGAACTCAAGGACATAACAGATTAATTATATAAATGTTAAATTGACGGATTAGATGGACACGTAGTAAAACTAATAGGGAAAATGGAATAGGCTAGAATCTAAATCTTTTAGAAGTAGAGGGCCCTGGATCTTCAAATGGCGGCGCTGGAATTATGGCCTCAGGAGGAGGATCATCGACGTGAAGGTCTAAAAAAAAGTAAAGAAAAGAACAATTGAATGAAGTTGAATTGTAAAGCTCTTCAGTCTCATACTTGCACTTTAATTCTCGGTGAAGGATAATGAGCAAACATATGAACAACTTACTGAAGGGGGCGTCCATATCCTCTTCCACGCTGGGATCATCCTGGACTTCGGAAGACAATGGGTCGACCTCTGGGCTATTTGAACACGACAGCCCCTTGCATCCCTGGCATACGTACGAGCACTTCAACCCCCCCTTCCTGCAGCTGCATCCTCCTCGGCATCCTTTCGTGCATTTGCAGGAAACTGATTGGAGGATGACAGCTGGTGCAGGCTCCTCAGGGGTTCTAAGGGGCATCAATCCCTCGGGGGTTCTTCTCCACCCCCACTGGAGAGGATCGAGCGAATTTCCCATCCACAGTTGGACCTGGTGGTAGGCTCGGAGACAGTGCTCTTTTGCTGCAGCCTGAGTGGGGGGAAGGGACGCAAGGTTCGCCGTGTTCCTGGTCAGCGATCTTGTGAAGCACTCATACCTCATGAGGTTGAGGTTCGTTTCCGCGCACCTGCTACCGTAGATGACTTCCAAAAAATGTTGGCCCACTCTGCTGATGTCATCTTGAGTGGCGTCACTGTTGGAAAAGTAAGCCAACTCTTCTTGTAGGAGGGTGTTCTTTTCAAGGACAGAGATGAACCTCATTTTCCCTTGCCTGAAAAATGCTGACGTTGTGTCACAACCACTGAGAGCATGCAACGCCAAAATATGCTTCTTTGCAACGGCTGAGTGGTTAAACTTTGTTGGAGAGTAGTGGACATCAGCACTCACTCCCTTCCCAGGTTTGATCATAACGATGTTGGTGCTGTCGGGAGCAAGTGCTGTGAGCAGGATGATGAGGTCCGTATCCTCTCCAACAATGGCCACTTTCTTGGTGGATTCTGTTGCAGCTCAACGTTGTGACACAACGTCAGCATTTTTCAGGCAAGGGAAAATGAGGTTCATCTCTGTCCTTGAAAAGAACACCCTCCTACAAGAAGAGTTGGCTTACTTTTCCAACAGTGACGCCATTCAAGATGACATCAGCAGAGTGGGCCAACATTTTTTGGAAGTCATCTACGGTAGCAGGTGCGCGGAAACGAACCTCAACCTCATGAGGTATGAGTGCTTCACAAGATCGCTGACCAGGAACACGGCGAACCTTGCGTCCCTTCCCCCCACTCAGGCTGCAGCAAAAGAGCACTGTCTCCGAGCCTACCACCAGGTCCAACTGTGGATGGGAAATTCGCTCGATCCTCTCCAGTGGGGGTGGAGAAGAACCCCCGAGGGATTGATGTCCCTTAGAACCCCTGAGGAGCCTGCACCAGCTGTCATCCTCCAATCAGTTTCCTGCAAATGCACGAAAGGATGCCGAGGAGGATGCAGCTGCAGGAAGGGGGGGTTGAAGTGCTCGTACGTATGCCAGGGATGCAAGGGGCTGTCGTGTTCAAATAGCCCAGAGGTCGACCCATTGTCTTCCGAAGTCCAGGATGATCCCAGCGTGGAAGAGGATATGGACGCCCCCTTCAGTAAGTTGTTCATATGTTTGCTCATTATCCTTCACCGAGAATTAAAGTGCAATTATGAGACTGAAGAGCTTTACAATTCAACTTCATTCAATTGTTCTTTTCTTTACTTTTTTTTAGACCTTCACGTCGATGATCCTCCTCCTGAGGCCATAATTCCAGCGCCGCCATTTGAAGATCCAGGGCCCTCTACTTCTAAAAGATTTAGATTCTAGCCTATTCCATTTTCCCTATTAGTTTTACTACGTGTCCATCTAATCCGTCAATTTAACATTTATATAATTAATCTGTTATGTCCTTGAGTTCTATTATGTATCCCCCTTGTATTATGTACCCTACCTTATTACAGTAATATTTTCAATTTTGCACATCTATTATGCCTTTATATGTATTTCATAGATGTATATATTATAAATTATATAACCTTTTCATTATATTATTGCCTTGGTATTATATTATTACCTACACCATTTCCAAACTCAAGACTAGCATTTTTGAGAGGAACGACTTTTCCAGTCGGAGCGCTTTTGGCTGCAGATTTGAATTTCTACGAGTACCTCCAACCGAAATTTAAATTTGAGGTGCTTTTTGAAATCAGCGTTTGATGCCCTACAAGTTTCATTCCATTCATTTTTTCAATTGGAGTAGGCGTTTGGACATCAGAGACGAATAAAAACTGACATATGTTAAATTTTGGCAAAGTTGGGAAAAATGGTCGATTTTCAACCATGGATTGTGACCATACCCTTGGAGCAAATTCAAACTTTGAGGTACTCATTCGACGCAGAATTTAATGCTCTTTCACTTTGTCAAGAGTAAGATTTTCTATCCGAAGCTTAGTTTAGAAGTTATAGGCGAAAAACTGCAACAAGCCCGAAAATTTCGTGGTTTTCGGGATGCCCCACAGCGAGCCCAGGGCCTGGACATTCGCAAACTCATATTACATCTAACAGACGCCTACTAAAGCGATTAGAACCATTTCCAGCTTTCCAACAGTTTTTTTGAAAAACGGGCCCCTGGAGAGCTAATTTGACTGGACTATAGCGTACCAGGCTACTCCATACCGCACGCCCTCCGACTCGCAGTTAAAAGTACAATAATCCGAGGGGAAAGATGGGCGGCGCAATAGAAGAGGAGTAATTGACCCAGCGAACGCACCTGAGCTGCCACCAGCGCCATAGCTATGGCCATCTGCGGCTCAACTGCTTTCGACAATAATGTATGCCGAATCGACGTTGGCTGTGCATTTCAATGAAGTATCGAACAGTTCAAAGTTGAGCAATGTGGAGAAGGGAATGCCTGTTTGGGTGAATGTCGAGGATTGTCCTCCTATGGGGAATATTTAGGGAAAAGGGAAATGAGTTGAATGAAAATTGAGGTTTGACAAAAGTATCGTGCCTTGAATCTGTACGAGGCTACTGAAATAAATAAATTACGTGGTTTCGTCCAAACGTTTTCCAAGCTTTTAGTGACTTTGAGTGTTGACAATGTCAGAGAAGATCTCGGTGGGCGTGTGGGGACGCCCCCTCCCAATCACTTGGGGTCGTGTCCACTCGCAAAGCTCGTGAACTCAATCTGAATCCCGAGATCGTGATAGTCGGCCATGGCAGCAATTCAGCCCTATCGGACGGGCCTGCCGTGATATACACGGCTAGCCACCTACCTTCCGTCTTCTACCGCTAGTTTCGTGACAATGCCTAAATCAAGCATTTCTTATCTGAGTGTTTGTTCCATTGGGTTCACACCGAACCCAGGTTTCCCATTTAAATGGAAAGGACAAGAAGACAACTGCTGATGACACAGCTGTGTGAGCCGTAGGAAAAAGCAATAACGAGTGCTCAAGCTAGCTAAATCGACCAATATCCAGCATATGGCCATGTGGCGAATCAAAAGAAATGAAACGAAGTCGACATAATATGTCGACATAATATTTCTCGCACCCCGGCGAGAAAAGTGACACTTCTGCCAAATTGTCGATTTAGAGTTAGGGTGTTCATTAGAAACCTTAGACTGCCCTCCAGCGGTTAGAACAGGAATTATTTCGATATTTTCAATAATAAACGCTAGAGAGCAGCAAGTGTCACTTTAACCGCGAGGAGGTTTCGAGGCTTTTGCGGCATCAACAGTGACACTTCTTGGAAGAGGCTCATCGTAGTCAGTAATTTGCTCCAAATATCAGGCGAGAAAAGTGTCACTTCAAGGAAGTGACTGAGAGGGGTCCCCAAATCCATGCAGGAAAAGTGACACCTCACCCAAGTGACAGTGTTCTTGATGTAAAACCATTTGTTTATACTTGACTTTCACGGGCTGAAAATTGACTACCTAATTTAGGAAATAACTTTTTTCTCCCCGAAAATTTCGCCTTTGTGGAGTTGGCATAACTAAAACCCTCCAAATTTTTACTTCCACTCGGAATTTACGGTAGGAAGGCAGAAGACGAGCCGTCCTAGGAAGTGTCACTTTTCTCGCCGTCTTTCCGCACAGTTTCCTTGATGAACCTACCTACCTATCACTTTTTTTAAAACAGTTATAACTATTTTTGTGGACTAAATACTTACATAATGAGCCTTTTTAACATTATTTTGTTACCAAATTTAAAGTCGGGATAAGAAATAATTCAAGTAACTAGCTCTTTTGCATCTCTTCTTTTTTATTTTATTTTTTTATTTTCCATTTATTTTTATGAAAGAGAACTTAAGTAGGCACCGGCTTTCAGTAGATGAGTTTAATAGATGAACGCTCGTCAAAAAATTTAAATAATAATTTTTCTAACTTGAAAAGAAGGCTCTAAAAACGGATAAAATGACCGTTCTGACTTCCTGTCAGTGAAATACATAAGTTGAAATACAAAAATATCTTCCAAATTAACCGAATACCTACCTACTCACTAACCACTTCATTATAATAAGTCTCAATAGTTGAATAAATGATAACTTTTTATTTTAAAAATAAGTTGGCAATTTCACCAAGTGGAAAAGGTGCGATTAATGGGTAACTAAGTGATGCGACAGTCTTCGAAAATCAGTCTTGTATAACTCCACCATCAGTCAGGTATGACTCCTCATCACTAGGTAGTATCTTGGTTGAATCAAAATCATGATTGTTTCAATGCAGCTTGTTTATGTAGTTGTGGAGTTTCCAGATAGCAACCAAGCCTGGGGTTTTCGAAGACTGACTCATCACTCTTTTGTGATGAGCACTGACTTAGTACTTGACTGAGCACGTAGTTAGGTCTCGCACTTTTTGAACTTGGTGAAATGGCTAACTTATTTCAAAAATAAAAAGTTCTATTTATTCAACTACTGGGACTGATTATGATGAGGAGATTAGTGAGTAGGTGCCTACTAGTAATTTGGTTAGATAGCTTGGACGATTTTTTTTTTAAATCTCAACCTAAGTATTTCACTGACAGGAAGCTGTGATTTTATACGTTTCAAGTGCCTTCTTTTCAAGTTAGAAAAATTATCATTTTCTTTTCCATTTTTTGACGCGTACGACGATAAACTCATCTACTAAGGGCACCTACTCAAGTTATCTTTCATTTTGAAAAAAGGTCCAAGGGAGCATAATTGGAAAATATTATTGAAAAATATTATTTTTCGAATTTTTTCTTCTTTCACGACTTTAAAGTTGGAAACAAAATAATGTTAACAGCCACAAAGGCTCATTCTGTAAGTATTTAGTCCGTAAAAAGGTAATGATGATAAAGAAGAATGAGACACAACAAGGAAACTGTGCGGAATGACGGCGAGAAAAGTGACACTTCCTCGTTTTTTACCTTTCTTTCGTTAATTCCGGCTGGAAAAATTTATTGCTATCGAAACTATTGCTTTTATTAGTTCATAGGATAGCCAAACTAACGAGGAAACATGAATTAATTTCTACTCGGTTATTCAGTGACGTCGAAAAGTTGAAAACCAAATTTCTGATTTCGTTTTTTGGCTCTCCTGAAAAGTTGGGTTTTCTGAGAAGTGTCACTTTTCTCGCCGGGGTGCGATATGTTGGTTTCACTAGCAAACAAATCCACTACCCTCTGGCTTATAGAAGACATTACAAAATAAAATACACTGCCAATGCAATGGCACATGAGCTTCCTCGTGCCAGGTTCAAAATGAACGTAGTTGTGACTGTAACAAGAAAATTGGTTCGCGCATGCGCGGACCGCTAGTTCGATCATGATGAAATTCATAATATGAGACCTCATATTATGAGACCTTCAGGGGCCTTGTGCGTAGGTATAATCCTTTAAAATATGAGCGAAATTGAATCAAAGTTGTGAAAGTTATGCCTGTTTCAAGAATTTCACGTTAGCACATGCGCAGAGCGTACCGCTGATTCTATTGTGATGAAATTCGTATGGGACCTCAAGGAGCCTTATCCGCACAATCCCTCAAATTTGAGCTAAATTCATTCAAAATTGTGGAAATTATGGCTGTAACAAGGAAATGCGGACAGACCGACAGACACGGAACCAAATTTATTCAGTAGGCTATGAAACGCAAAATGCGAGTGGAAATTTTGAATTCGGACAACAAAAATTTTTTGGCTCCCGAAAGTGAACACAAGGCTTCCGCTGCTTCGCAGACTCGGAAGCAAAAACTAAGCAATACCCCTGGACCCCCTTTACGTTCTTGCTTAGCCTACGCTGAAGTTCAAGGAACATGGAAGCCGCGTTTTTTCTTCTGTTTCCTGTTTCCTTTTTACTAATTTCTTATCTGCGGATTTCAGTTTGGTCGTTTTTGTGCCTGCTAAACTTGCTGATTTTACGGATGCATAATTACGGAATATTTGAAATCCCGAATGTGAGTGATTCAGGGTTCGTTTGACTATCGTTATTCGAAAATAATTCATAAAATTTATGATTTATGATCAACATTTAATGGTGTTGTTCAACAAAGCTATTACAATATATTGTAATAGATTTGTCGCTGCGCTATCGATCGATAAACGTTAATTATCGTTCAGGGATCGTAGGTACGTCTCACAAATACCTATCATTGCCATTCAGAGGACGTTTCATCAATGTCACTACCATTCAGAGGACTGGACATGCACTACTATCAGAAATGGTTGTATCAACCAACGGCTTGGTTGTACGTGAAAATCCGTGTGACACAGTTGCGTGACATATTAAAAGAAATGGCTAAAAACGGCACACATTTGGCCAGTTAGCTCAGGGCTAAAGCATGTTCCATGCTAAAAAATTGCTTTACGCATGGTCTCATTATTCTTTTATATAAATCGCGCAAAAATTAATTTCGTGTCAATACAAAATTATTTTAAAAAATAAAAATTTTATTTTCTTGTACATACGGTCTTGGACAGTGTTGATCTGTACAGTGTTTGAACAGATGAGGGACCCCGAAAAGTGGATTATACGTAAAAAAAAAAAAAAAAAAAAAAAAAAATACACGGAAAACGCCACCTCATTCGACTTCCTGGCATCAGACAAAAGTCCCTTTTGTAGCCCTATGAAAGCCCCATAGTATAGGGAAATCGGATGAAAAGGGTCGATCAATATGTTTGACCCCATCGTGATTACTGTATGTTATTCATGTTAATACTTTGGAGTAATTAAAAAAGACATTCATTTATCTTCATTAAATAAAATAATTAAATTTAAAAACCCCAACACGGTTTTTTTGCGATTACCTCAAACATAAATAATATTGATGTTCGACATATTATGTTCGACCCCTGTCGCGAATAACGTGTAAGTATTTTTCCAAGAATAATGTTTCAAAATGAAGAGCTGATATTACCTATCGCTATGTTAATATGTACCTATTATGATAATCATGTTAATACTTTGGAACAATTAATAATTCAGCCATTCATTTTCATTAAATTGAATTAATTAAATTTTAATAAACCCAACAGAGCTATGTGTACTACACATTGTAGTCTTTTGGCTACCTACTACCGACCTCAAATATCATTAAATTCTCACAAAGGAGGAAAGAGTAGAGAGACACGCAGACCGTTATAACGAATAAATATGAATAAATTCCAAAACAGGTGTTAACAAAAATAAAAGTGTGCAAGGTCGGGTCTTAAGTTACCTATGGCGTCCCTGGGATGTTTCGTAGGGCTTAAACGTAAATTTGGCGGTTTGATTCGCCGGGATTTGATTGCACGTTACCATTATGGTCTATCTACCATTGGTCCTATCTAGGTTCAAATTCTTTGTACTGTAGGACGTTTTAACTTAGCACGGCCGCATAGAAGCGTCATCCTCTGGCTGGGTTTGGATCTTCCAGCGGTTTGTAAGAGGGTTCTCTGGCAGCTTTGTTTACTGCTAAGCACTTCGCAGCGGGAAAGGATGACTAGAAGAGGGGTTTATCCAATAGAATCCTTGTCGGGAGGGGTTTCGGATCTAAGAGGCAGCTCAATCTGTTTCCTGAAGCTCTCTCCCATTAGCATCCAAAAACAATTACCGAAGCGCGAGTCAAAGCTTAATTGCTGTTGTGAGTGAATAATTTGCACCTACTTACCTCGAGTATCAAAGGGGTCGGGCTTCGTCGGTCTGGAGGGATTCCTTGAATTGGACTTGGCTCCTCGACAAAGGCTTAACTGCCCTTTGGCCTCCGAATGATAAAATTGTTAGTTCTAATTAATAATAGAATCAAGGGTGCAGTCAACCGGTTGACTTTTGAATCAGTTAACTTTTCCCGGTACCTACCTATATTCCAAGAAGAGTCCAACGTCTAAAGTTATTTAATACAAACAAAGGAAGAAGGCAGAAAGTTTGTAGAACGATATATATATTATTGCAAAAGTAGGTTGGTATAATATATGGGGCATTCCACGTCAAAGGTTGAACTCAAAAAAATAAAGTTCTTCGAAATCAACCATTTTTGGGTATGTTGTACCCCTAGGTGAGAAAAAATTTCCCAGAAATTTGGAGACCGATTCGTCGCATTATCGTCGCTCCACAGGCAGTCAAAGTTAGCAAAATAGGCAGGTGTGGGTTCACTTCGCCGGTTGCTACCGCCCTTATTCCGCCACCAAAAAAATAACATCGCCAGTGTTTTGGAAAGAGAAAAACCTCCTCTTTTCTGTGGTGTAATCGTTTTTTCAATCAAAATTTTACTTCACTTTTAAAATCGAGTTTGAAAACTTAAAAATAAGTTTTCTCCAATTTGGGCATTTTTAATTTTTTTATATTTTTGGCTTAATTTCAAGGTATACACCTGTAGAACATCCAGTTAAAAGGGAATCATGGGATGCAAAGTCGTTAAGTGTCAGCAAACAAAAGATATCACTAATATACATATGAGGAAAAACGCGTTTTTCTCCTTTTTACCGGGTTTTCCGCGGTTGCATTGCCTCGCATCCTTTCTCTACGAGAACACAGACTATAATGGACTTCATCTGCCACTCATAAGCTTTCCCAGTAGGTTTCAATATTTTTATTTGCGTGTCCGCTCATTTGATTGCTCTTTGCACTTGAATGAAGGGCCTTATCTCCCTATCTACTTGTCTGAGCTTGCACAAATCTTCTTGTCTTCTTTCATCTTGTACAAGAAAGACTTTGGTGTAAATGCAGAACTGCATTTTCATGCAACGGCACATGGCAAAGGGCCATGTGATGGTCTTGGAGGTAATTTGAAGCGTTTGGCTGCACGTACAAGTCTACAGCGTCCTGCAGGAAGAGGGATCACGACTCCTAGAGAGCTGTACCAATGGACAAAAGAACACCTAAAGGAAACCAGAATATTATTTTGCAGCAAAAAACAGGTGGCCATCCAAAGACTAGCCCTCCAGAAGCGGTTCAGTCGCTCTCTTACAATTCATGGTACCAAGGGCTATCATGCATATCTGCCGAATCCAGATGGTCTTACCTTGAAAATAACGAGTGAATCTTCCTTTAGTAAATTTTGTAAAATAAACGTGTAGGTAGTAAATCGAATACATCTGTTTTCATGAGTTCTCACCATCTCCCCCAAATATAGTAGATAACTAAAGGAATGTGGATCGAATAGAAAGTGTTGACCTGCCTACAAATTGGGACAATTTGAATTGTAAGAGTTGAAACAGTTTTTGAAACAGAAAAATATTGAAACCTACTGGGAAAGCTTATGAGTGGCAGATGAAGTCCATTATAGTCTGTGTTCTCGTAGAGAAAGGATGCGAGGCAATGCAACCGCGGAAAACCCGGTAAAAAGGAGAAAAAACGCGTTTTTCCTCATATGTATATTAGTGATATCTTTTGTTTGCTGACACTTAACGACTTTGCATCCCATGATTCCCTTTTAACTGGATGTTCTACAGGTGTATACCTTGAAATTAAGCCAAAAATAAAAAAAATTAAAAATGCCCAAATTGGAGAAAACTTATTTTTAAGTTTTCAAACTCGATTTTAAGAGTGAAGTAAAATTTTGATTGAAAAAACGATTACACCACAGAAAAGAGGAGGTTTTTCTCTTTCCAAAACACCGGCGATGTTATTTTTTTGGTGGCGGAATAAGGGCGGTAGCAGCCGGCGAAGTGAACCCACACCTGCCTATTTTGCTAACTTTGACTGCCTGTGGAGCGACGAAAATGCGACGAATCGGTCTCCAAATTTCTGGGAAATGTTTTCTCACCTAGGGGTACAACATACCCAAAAATGGTTGATTTCGAAGAACTTTATTTTTTTGAGTTCAACCTTTGACGTGGAATGCCCCACATATTATATAGGTACCAACCTACTTTTGTTGGTTGGTACCTATATAATATGTATTATATTGAATGAGGTAATAAACAATTTAGTACTCAGCAGAGGAGTCATTTCTCACCCTAACCACCTCATTGGATTAGACCTCTGCACCGTCGGCAAACGCCACACTGTATTATATTGTACAGTATCAATAGGTACTGTAATATACTTTTGCGATCTAAGTTGAATTTAATCTAAGTTGAAAAGTCGTGTTTTGGTTCCTACCACCGACCAACGCCTTCCCAGGACTTGAGTAGTCGTGTACAACCATAGCATGTGCTTAGCTCGGCTAAAGACCGTAAAATACGAACCCCGAGTCAGTTGGGCCACGCGAATTTGGATCTCCCATCTGACTTTGAAGGAATGCTGTACGTCGCGTGCTTGTCGGGTCTGATGAAACAAAGAGAAGGTTTCAAAACGAGAAAGACTTTAAGGATAGGTAGGTAGGTACCTTAAAGTATTCGTGAATGGAGACGTGCAGCCATCCACCGGCAAATAATGGTAAGCACTGTGGTTACCCGCCTCGTTTGGGGCCCGAGGGACCTGAAATTGGCAACACCCAAGCGACCCCTCTCGGAAACTTCAACTTGTCAACGTGTATCCAGTTACTCAATAATAGCTTCTGCAACGAATAAATCCATGAAGCACGATGAGCGAAAAAATCCTAATCCTGTACAAAACTTTAGTCAGCGTAAGTAATACCTTTCTTTTAAATCTGACGTTATTGAAAGATTGTTAGAGAAAACTTGATAGTTCGCCTTATTTTAAGTTTACATTAATTTGTATATGAATTGGTTTATTCTTTCTGTTCAGTAGATGACTATTTGGGAGGGAGATGTCAACAGATTTCGTAATAATTCACGATTAAATGAGAAAAAAAAAAAAAAACCGATCAAAATTGTACTGTATAGTATGACGCTAGCTTTGCGCCTCGGCGGGGGCTGCCCCCTGCACCCCGGGATGACTTGCACTTGAAGCCTAACGTCTAAAATTTTAAAAAACATACCAAAAATTCGTCGCCTAAGAAGCAACACCGCCTATCAACCATTTTTCTCACGGGCAATCACGAGAGCTTATTTTTCGAAGAAGAATAAGTAAAAATCGAATTTTCGTCAATTATTGATATAAGATACCAAAGATCGGTTCCTGATGAATTTTTTAGATGTTACAAACTCCGCTACTTTGGAGACAAAATAATTTTGTCTAAAAAATTATTAAGAAAGTGGTTGTTTGCCGATGGTGCAGAGGTGTAATTCCAAATTTTTTAAAAATTATTGTCACTATAATATATTATACAACCTAGCGACACTTCCCTTCTTAGATAATATCTATAAATAATAATGGTATATTAGACCATTCATCATAATGGTCATCCATATTAATAATATTAAGATCATAATTTATACTTAATAATAGTATGATCCCAATCCACTGTTTTCCGCTATATTTGTGACAGATAGAGTGAAGTGGCTAACTCAGTTGTTGGCCATTTTGAGATGAATTTGATTCCAGATGCAATTTGTTACGCCAAATCGATGGGCAACCTCAATTTTAGCGTTTAGGGCCTGGCTGGAAATGCTACAGTTCCGCGAAAAAAAGAGAAATGCAGTTACATAATCTCATGTTTCAGTACTATTCCGCGCCGAGTCGTCCTCAATTCAAGTGTATACAAAGTTCCGCTCAAGGAAGGATCCGTGTGCCACTGTACTGCCTTCTGTTACTCTGCATTACTGCAAGTAGCAGATTCGTAACGCACGACAAATGCATGGATCCTTTGCTAAAAATTTCTCTTCGCCACACCCCAACATCTTCCATTTCATTGAAGCACTGGATACGCTGACCCTTTTATCTCGATAAAAGATGAATCTTTCATGAGGAAAAACTAGTAATTCTCCAAAAAAAGTGTGAGCCAAAAAAGGATTTCATTCAGTCTTGTCTCGATGATTACAATGAACTGGAAATTGATGCTTTCACACTGATTCAAAAGCTCAAGCACCACTACACTCCACTTTGACACTGTGCTTCGTTGCAGCATGGCATTATTTTGATCGTGATTAATATTGATTGGGGACATTTGATTGATTGGTTACTTTTCGTTTATGATTTCCGCACATGATACATTCATTAAAATATTGGCTGGCACCTACAGTAATTTTGTCAGGTACGGAATTGTAACATTGCAAAATTCACTTCCGCGCGGACAAGTGGAAGAAAGTGTGCTTTGCGCGGGAAATTCCTTCTTGCACTGCCTATCCTCAATTTTGCAACAACATGACAGTAATGGAGATACCTAGGCATTTTATAAAGTCGAAAAAATGAGATACGTCATGTTTCCATGTCCCCCGATATTTTCTTGTTGTTTTTTGGGCAGGGACCGAGCGCTAAAACCGAGTTCTAGGTTAAAATTCACTTATTTCCTTCAATACTACGGAAAAACCAATTTCATCATGCAGATATTTATCATATCTGCATACCTATACATTATGATATTATCTGCATATATCAGGGTAGATTTACCTTTATACTATAAGAAACTTCTTAGTTCAACTAAGAATACTAAAAATATCCGGTTTCCAAACTAAGAAGCTAGTAGTTGATAGCCGCAAGAAAATTTTAATACGGATGATATACCTACTTCAAATCAATCAATCATTTTATTTGTCTGAGACGGGGTGTTTTGACAATGGTCGATTTTTACATGTAAATTACTTACTTACCTAAATCTAAAACACATACAATAAAATAATAATAATAATAATAATAATAATAACAGCAGTAAGAAACCATAAATAAAACAAAACAAAAAACACAGAACTGGCTATTTGACTCAAAACATTGAGAAAACAATTATACAAAAAATCAACATAAAAAAACAAAATGAGTCTATAGCCAGTTCTAAAAATTACTTCGAAATACATAGGTCTACATCCCCGTCACTGGTCAGGAAATCGTCAAATGTATAACTTGATCCAAATTATGGAGCAAGTTCAATTAGGTAAACGCTTACTTTGGACCTTAGGATTGGGAAGGACCAGTGCTTTTTAAAGTGACGGCATATTAAAACTTAATCCCTCACCAAGAACTACTATTCCTGGAGGCTGTCGAACGATGGAACGGCAAACGAAGGTCATGTTTGTTCCTTGTTGAGTAGCCGTGATCAAACGAATTGTAATTGCCGATATGTTGCAAATACATTCAAGAACACACGGCAGGGACAGTTAAAATTTTATTCCGCTTGTAGGCTTCCCAACAATCCTCGCGGTACTTATAGTTCTGGATTCTGGCATTACGGCAAAAGATAAGGCCAACGTTTTACTGATTACCGGGCATATTCATCCTGGTTGTAATAATTGTATACCCGATATCTGTATAACCAACCATGCTTCTAGAAAAGGTGCCATCTCTGTCTGAGTGCCAGGAGGCCGGGTGGTTGGGTGGCTGTATCGATGTAGCGCCTCCTCACCCCGATGGTGAGTCATTGTTTGAATAATCACCGGAGATCGGTTTATCTTGTAATCTCCTGCTCGGCGAGATTAATTGAAGCCACTTGGAGGGAAGGGGCAATAGGGAGGAACAACCTAATCTAGTGATGGCATCTCTTGAGGGCCGTGTAAGCCTTGCCTACGAACAACCACCTTGGCTTAATTATCCGCGACTCGTAAGTGTAAAAGCTGTATACAATAGCAGATACGAATGGAGCTTGCGGATGAGGTAATCGAAATCGGTCAAGTTCTGATGGGTCAAATTGATTCGAGCCTAACGCCGTAACTTTATCACTGCGTTCATAGTACCTACAAGGTTGACAAAATTTTTCCAAATGCCCCCTCTTAAAAAGCATATCCTTGTCAAAATTTGGAAAATCGAAAAATTCTACGGTTTTAAAACTTGTTGAATTACTAAACATTGTACAAAACACATGGAATCAAAAGCTCGCAGGGAACAAAACTTCGGGAACCCAACTTCTTGCTCAAGAAGTTACTTTTAGTATAAGAACAGAGTTAGTATAAAAATTCCCGAAAATAGTCAACCCTACACTAACCGAACGCTGAATATCTTGGTAAGTTGGTTACTAGCTAAAAGTAGGTTATACATGTAGGCAGGTATAACCTACTTTTAGCAACCCACTGGCGTGTTATCAAATTCATATCTTGATGGATAAAATTAGACGAAAAGATTCCGATAGTTGGACAGGAACTTTAGCGTCAAGAGGATTTCACACGAAAGTTTTCGATCTCTCGGATAAACTTAGAAGCACCGTAACGCTGGCATTATTTTTCGGGGTCGAGTTTCGGCTATTCGCCACGGGTGAACTTTACTACACCTACAGGCTCACGTGGTCGTTAGAATGAAGGACCAGATCAAGTTTTATAGAATTTAACGCATAGGTAACTACTCTTTCCGTCTTGTATAGGTACACGTGTACTTGCTGCCTATGGAGCTCACGTGTCCACAGACCAACTAGTTTTTCGTACAGCGAAGGGTTGGTACGTCAGTACACCCAGCGAGGTGAAAGTAGGGTCACCAGTACACCCGAGCACTATCGCAGTACACCCAGAGAAGAATCGGACTTATGACGCGAGTACACCTGAACGAGTTGTAACGCGAGTACACCCTATGTCTGCGGACATACGTTTGCCCCAGCTCATGAATAGTAGGTACGTTAACTACTGGTTCGCCTTCAATCTAGCTAAAATGCAGTCTGGCTAAAGCAGTTTAGCTAGAAATACGGGTTCGCCCCTCAATTTGGTTAGTCGTGTCATTAAAAAAAAAAAAAAAAAAAAAAAAAAAAAAGTGGTTAGGACAATGCACATCCCGGTTTGAAAGTGAGTCCGTCACCATGTTCCAGTTTTTGCAAATGGTGAACATCAAATTATCCTTTATATTGACGTTTTTGACGATTCTTCAATGATGATGAGAATCTCATGTTGTTCACAGAAAATAAATATGGTTGACATTGAAGTTATCGTCCTCTCATGGGTGTACTCACGTACTGCGGGTGTACTCACGTGGTTTCTGTCTGGGTGTACTGAAGTCATGCGGGTGTACTCACGTAGTTTTTGTCTGGGTGTACTCACGTACTGCCTTTAACCGCTCGGGTGTACTCGTGCGTTTTCCGAGTTTTTCGTACAGCGAATACCGAGCCATCCGATTTCCCTAGGTAAGGGTGGCCATGGTAAGAGTAGTAACGGTATCGTCAACAGAACCTTCCCATATGGTGGTCTTACAGCCTTGCTTACCAGACATTAACTAGAGAAAGAAAGATCAAAAGCACAACTACTGCAGCTTTAATAGGTGCGGATATGGATTGCTCGGCACTGATTACACTCTCTTGCGCCCAGCACAATGAGTTGAATCGAAATGGAGGCCAAGTCTGAACAGCCAACCTCTTGAAGGTTCATTTACAGGTTGAAACATTGGAAATGGGTACCGATAGCTGTTACCGTCAAATTATCTTTATGATGCAGCATGCATGTGGTGAGTTGTCCGTTCCCCCGTTAATAGTGGCCTGAACAGTGCAATAAATTGCTTCAATGAATAGTAACAACCAGTTCAATAATCAACATTGTAGAATTAACATTTAGCTGATTCACCATTTAGGTAGGTAGTTTAGGAGTATTTTTCATACTGCTTGATAAGTCAACTAGAGGTATATTCGTCGTCTTATAGTAGGATACATGTTAAAGATTAGATAAACATTTTATAGTAAAACGTGTGTGTTAATGTGAATGGTCCACATTTTATTCAATTCGCCTGGGAACTGAGGATGGAACTAAGAGGGAAATCTCTTGATATTCTTTGTGAAACATTGGTGAGGGTGTGTTTCTATAATTAAACACGGTGCAAATTACGTATATTATGAGAGGTTGTCATAAAGAGCACGGAAGACACTCCAATTCGAATATTAATCGCTCCGTTAAAAAACCCCCGACTTCGCCCCTAGCAAAATTATAATCTATACCACTAATTCGTGTATTTTAATTATATAATGAGCCGACTAGAAAGGTCGGCCAAGGTGGAGGCGCTACCATTTTTCACCACACTTTATGATACTTTTCTTCAAGCAGTAGACATTAAATCCAAAGGTCGGAAACTTTACCAACAGTTACTTCAATCCTACCTGTTCAAATCAATAAATAGGTACTAAATAGGCGAATAATTCTATCTACGCGAATCATTTTTTCTTAAAGTCAAAGAAAACAATATTTGATATTTAATAGAGATTTGATATTATAAAATTTCTATTTTCTGATCGATTTTTAAAACTGTCAATTTCCATTGAGAAGGGACAAAATTCGAAAATCCACAGTAGGTATAATATAATATTATACTCAAACTCCATAACTGAGTTAGAATATTAGGTAATATGGAATATTATTCCATATTAATATTCTAACTATCACAAACTACACATCGTAGTGACTTCAGGTTTGTCTCATTTAATTCAGCGCAGAAAATCCTGTGTGCGAATCCATTTTGGTTTATTATTCTTGGAATAATACACCTATGTTTTCGCGACGGAGGTCGACGACTCCGATCGGCCTCAAAATTTGACATTATCCATTTCAAGAGGTCTAGATTCCAAAACCGAAATGTCCGTCCGCCGTCCGGGCCGTTTTGGGCAGTAGGAATTTTTTTTTAAATCTGAAATTTTGACAAAATACTCGGTTTACCATCTAGTTGTGCCCGCAAGGTTTTCAGCCCGATCGCCCAAACCCGTGGGGCGCTATGGGGCTAAAATGGGGCTACGGGAGGGATTTTTTGAAGGCTTTTAGCTACCTATGGGATCGAGTTAGGTGTCGTTTTCGAAGTATTTTTGGATGTAGAGTCCATTTTTGGGGGTCCCGGAACGATCAAATATCACTGTGGCGATCTAAAGGGCTTTCATGGGGCTAAAAATGGGATTTTTGAAGGATCCCAGGATGTCAAATATTTTTCAAGTAAAAAACAAAAGATTTTTGAAAAAAAAAAAAAAAAATCCAAAAAAATTTGCAGCGTTTTGTAATGGTTATTATGAGCAGCCAAACCGGAGAATTCTGAAGCTGAAATAGCCGTAATGAATGGTAAGTTTTGGAAATCTACGTAACGTCGAATCTCGCAGAGAAAATAGAAGTGCTCAGGAGGTGCTCGGTGGTGCGATTGGCAGCATTCGACGCAGATATGTATGCAGCTTCCTGCCTGATATACGACTTTTAGGGCTCATATCTCAAAACTACGCATTGTAGCAACTTGAGGTTGGTCTCATGATTCTGAGCAAAACATTTTCATTTAGTTATGGGATCCTGGTATAATCCTCACCGAACCTCACACCTCCCAAAATAACGACAAACGAGAACCAGACGAATTTCAGTGACAGTTTCGTGAATAAATAGGATATAAAAAATCCCACATCCCACATGATGGCGGCAAATCGGATCTCACATTCGTATTCAGCAACCTGGAAGACAATCCTCCAGGTCTCCCCCCCCCCCCCCCTTTAAGGTACGCGTTCATATAATATGAACCCTTTCCGAATAATCTACAGCTACGGACGAATAATTCGTCCGTAGCTGTAGATTAGTCGGAAAGGTTTAGGAACATTGATTCTCCGTTCACTAAGAAAATAAACCTCATTCAACTCTCTGAGCAAAACCTTCTCGTTTTGAAAAATGAAAAGTCTAATTTTGAGGTAAAGCAAAAATGCTTACACCATCGCTTGCGTTGTGGTTATTCAGACGATAATAAAACAATATAATATAATATTATTCAAACCAAAATAATTCAATACATTTTATGTATTGAATTATTTTGGTTTATTATGAAGGTGGACAAATTTGGGCCCAAACTTTGTACCCCTTCCAGCTCTTAGTATTGAACAGTTGACCCTCGTGGATTTCGGAAATATAATAAACCCTGGATGTTATCCTAGTAAAAATTGAGAACGCTCTACTTGATTGTTCGGGTGATCAAGCTTGATGAGTTATCCAAGAGCTCATTCAATATTGATGGGCTTTGTGGATAAATTTAATTTACCCATTATATCGATAGTTACCGTGAACCAAGTAAACCACACTGAGTTTCGCTCAGGCCGATTGCTCAACTCCAAAACAATGATGCTAGTCGTAAACTTTCAAACTAATCTCGGCTCCTTCGTTTATAGTTCGTGACCACTTACCTGCGTTTGTTCACCCTCGCACGCCCTTCCCGCATTATATGTTTATGGGGACATGAGAATCGATTGCGCTTCTCGTGTAAATGCGAGCAACGGTATCACGGCCAGTCGCCCATTGTAACGTAACTGTTTTTGGTCAAGCGATGATGAGCGAACATTACCACGGTAACTCCATCTGGCTCTTAAGGTGGTGGAACCTGGCCTCTCTACCGAAATACCTGCGTTGAAACTGAACTGTTGATGCTCCATTGATCCAGACTCATAAAATGCTCCTTGAGCATCTCATCATGACATCGTCATTACATTAGCTATGTATATATTCACCATATTTTGTTTATACGGCTATAACACTATTTATAACTATCCCTTAAAAAAATCATACAGCTAAAATTAAATAAATTGTCAAGCGTTTTGCGGCGAAAATTGCTAACATAATTGCTCAAGTAGGTGATCACCTTTCGCTAAACGAGAGCCATATTTTTAGCAGCGGACCCAATCCTTGTTATCAATAACCGTTCGGCAATAATCATGAGCCGATAATTAATCAAGCTTAATGTTAATTGCACCGCTTAATAGACGTGCCGGGCCGAAAGGACCTGCGGAGGCCTGCGTGGGGGTGGCAGGGAAATAACGGTTAAGGGCCAGAAGGAGGATCACGATTCTCAGTTACGTCACAGTCAAGTTACGAACGCTTTTTGTGGACTCGAATTTCCGATAGTCCCGAGTTTCTGTTTAGTTCCCTCGTTTAATTTCGTCGCCGGTCTTTTATTTAGAAGAGCACGAAGACCACCTACATAACACACGAAGAATACAACACAATAGAATTCAATGAATCATCTCAATAATGCTGCACATTTTTGTACCTACCTATACATTGTTCAAAAATTTATATGAAGTGCAAATTTTCATGTCAGTAAGAAATTATTGAATTAAAAATAAGGGAGATGAATTTGTTGAGGTTCGTCAAAGAATGAGCAGAATATGCCGTTTTTAATTTATTACCCTAACATCAGGACCTAATGAAATGAACACAAAATTATTTAAATGAGTTTTGTTACGAAATTGCATAATTTCGAGGACTTGCTTAGCTAACAGGAATTTGGAATTTTAGGGGCCATTCTTACAACAATACGAAACCAACAATGTAGGTATATTGTTTCGTGGGAACCGGCTTGCACGTTCGAAGGTTGTTATTGAAGAAAAGGCCGGATGTTGGTTACTCTTTTACTCGGATTTTCAAGCTTTCCGGAGATGCTCGCTCAGGATCTACAAACAGTAGCCGCATACGGCATGATACCTAAACCTTTGTAGTGACGTTATGAACAAAGAAGGGACAATTATTTTGCCTACAACAGTTACAATGAAATTATTCTTTTTCCTTTAACCTGACGTATTAGTAACAGTAAATTTTGCAAATTATTATTATCGTCAAATTAAGTTTTTTTTTTCCATTGCCTAATCCAAGTTAAAATTAGTATAATTCGGGCTCAAATTAGCTTACGATTGGCGACGAGGATTTTTTTGTTGAGTGACCCCCAGTTATCGCGTCTCGTCAAAATGCCGACGCCAAGGTTCGGGGACCCCCAAAAATGGATTCCACTTCCAAAAATACCTCGAAAACGATTCCTAACTCAACCCCATAGTCGAAAACCCTCCCGTAGCCGTCGGGGTTGGTCGATTGGACTGAAAACCTTGCAGGCACAACTAGATGGTAAACCGAGTAGGTACCTACTTGGTCAAAATTTCAGGTTTTTAAAAAGTTTCACTGCTCAAAACGGCCATGATTAATAAAGAAAAATGTCTTACATGCTACAAAAACAGGGGGAGAAATCATTAAATTGTGAGAGCACAACCCGTAGTACAGAAAGTATACCCGCTCCTCTCGCCGGTACTAACGGCAATACTGCCGAGAACGTGGGTGAGAAAAACCCCTACAATCCCTATTTACACATTAAAAGCTACAACCCAGAGTACGGATGACAAAAATAGGTAACAAAGAGGGAGGGGTATAGGTAGGGGGGTAAAAAAAAAAAAAAAAAAAAAGAAGAAAAAAATTAAACCAAATGTGAGGGGAAACAAACAAAAATGCTGTAAATTTTACCCAAGGGTTTATTATTCTGTAATATTAAAGAAAACAAGAATCTTCGTACCTATGTAGTGTTTGCACAGGTAAGAGGACCCAAAAATGGATTTTATGCCCAAAATCATTTCGAAAATGACACCTGACGTCCAGGTCAATAACTGTCAAAAGCCCCATTTGTTGATCCATGGTCTGAGCCCCCCCCCCCCCCCCCCCCTATAATAAAAGACTACGTTTGAGGCTGATGAAAATTGTTGACCCTTTCCCGAAAACATTCTTTCGTTGATTATTACAGACCAAAATCAAGACTAAAAACACTCTGCCAATCAAACACAACAAAAACACGTTTGCTTACAGAATTCTTTAAAACTAATTTTGAAGTTAGAGGTGAATATGGAAGAGCTTATTGGCTGTGTTGATACCTAAGTCGCTATCCCAACTCCCAGGACAATTTAATACTGCTCCACCGAAAATGAAATAAATAACTCCAACGTGTGACGGAGTTCAAACAGTTTCAAAGCTCCTCTAGAGTGTTTGAGGATCCAGTCCTTCCCGAGTATAGGGATAATTTCAAAAGGTGCTTCACATGGCTGGAGCTTTTCTACTGTCTCGCTCCCGTATGCCCCGTAAATCCCCCCGTTCGACAAAGACAATGCCGCTGGGGTTCGCTTTCCGGAGCTCAAAGGTGTCGTTGGCTAATTGAAAACCCACATAAATTGCGAGGCCCCCTTCTCGCTAATATCCCGAGGAAGGAAGCCGTGAGAGGATTATTGAAACACATTTAATTATGTCATCCGAAGGGAGGGATCTTCGTCGGGATCCGAGGACCCCGAAATTAAACTCCTTTCTCGAGGGATAGTTTCTCGGCCTTCAGAAAAGCTCCGTTGACTTCCTTTTCAAGACTCTTTTGAGCATTCACGAAAGTGCCTTTGAAACCGCCAAATGTTTGCCGAACAAATAGTTACGATTTTTTTTTTTTTTTTAGCAAAATGCGTCTTAATTAATCTCCCTGAAAAAAAAAAAAATCCCCTCAACATTAAATGTTCTCACCAAATTTTGGTGAGAGAAGAGGGACTGAAGGTACGTAATTAACAAGCCATCAATTGAATTGAATAGATGAGCGCAACCTTTTTGTTATTACGAGAGAAACTAAGAAACAGTAGGTATCTAGCGACCAAACTATGCCACACAGCACAACAAAAATATCCACGTGATGCTCATTACGTAAACAACTGCACCCTAACGACCGATGCTTAAGAAAACCTTATGCCGATCAGAGGTAACGAACGGCTCAGGCTGCAAAAATCGTTTTGGAGTCGTTGGAATCAGCCTAAAAAGCTCATTCCATAGACCCTTGTACCAACGAAATCGGACAAAAACTTTCGTACCCCTATTGAGGCCTCCTTAGTTACACATCAGAGATAAACAACTTTCGTCGTGAAGTACCTCCCGAAAACCGATGAAAGGGGTGAGGGAGGAAAAATCAAGGTAGCCTATAACCACCCCACGAACTCGCTGATCACAATGAGACCACCCTCATGAAAATCTGTTGAGCCGCTCGGGCGTGATGCTCTGTACACAAACAAACAAACAAACAAAAAAAACATACATGTCGAGGAGGTGAGCGCACCTTTCCATTTTTTGGAAAAAGGTTGCGCTAAAAATTACTGTTGTTGTCGTCGATCTGTTTCCAAGAACTAGTTTTCAACTACTGAAGATTAATTCAGGGTTAGTCAGCTTATAAGCTGGATAAT